>OU015503.1:33656005-34291005 GCA_907164885.2 Dolomedes plantarius | reverse complement strand
CTATTGGAGTCTCACAGATTGTTGGCACTGTGGGTAAAGCGATGGTATTTTATTTAGAAAAATTGGCGATAAAATATGTTCCTGATAGTATTTGGAGTTAATCGTGACATTTTTTTCCACTCTCTTTATTCTTAACTTGCCATTATAAGAAAAACCAGCAACAATCATGAATCCCTTAGAAAAACTTTCTTTCGATTCCTTGAACCATGTACTTAAATTTTTTTCTCCCCTTTTATGATAATAAATGGCTCTTGTTGCAATCATTTAAATACACCCATGATTCATCTATTGTGACAATTGTTTTCCATTTTTCTTTTGATAAATGTTTCTCATATAGAATTCTGCAGCGTGTCCTGCGTTTAGCGATATGATTTGGAAGAAGACGATGCACATTGCGTTTTTTCGCTTTCTTAAGATTTAAATCAACGTTTATCATTTTGTTTTCAATGGACACCGAACATTTTAATGATTTTGCAACTGTCCTTTTATTAGGGGGATTTTCTTTTAACATTAAACAACGTACCTTTGCAATAGTCGAAGATGTCCGTTTTTTCCTTGGATACTTGTTTGGAATTTTTGTCCCACTTGAGGCTCCAATTTGACGTTTTTTCCTTTCTTGTTGACGATATTTCCTATCGACGCTTTAGATATCACAAAACCATGACTCTCACATCGTTTTTGGATAACGGAGTATACATATTTCTCTTCGGAAAGAGCATTAATGTAGCCTTCGAACCACTGCTTTGTTAAAAACGCCATTTTGAATAAAAACAAAAGTTTCAAGCCGCAGACGATAATTTCGAGTTAAATTGCAATTATTTCTTTTGCAGCAAACGATTTTTTATTACCGCTTACCAAAATCGTCTAAAAAATGTGCGAACAGCCTCTGTATATATATATATATATATATATATATATATATATATATATATATATATATATGTATATACAGTGGACGCTCGTTAATTCGAAATCGGTTAATTCGAACTTTCGGTTAATTCGAACTAATCCAAAGGCCCCCAAAAACTTGTATTGGAGTTAATATTGAAAATAATCCCATTAATTCGAACTAAATTTTTGTCACTTCGGTTAATTCCAACTAAAAATTTGACAAAAAAAATTCTTTTTCCTCGTTTAAAGGAGAAAATACACGCTGTATTTATTATTTTGTGTGTCAAAATTTCTGCTCTGTGTAAAGAGGCACATGCCTGCATTCCTAGACTATTGCATGTCAGCTAAACGTTAGTAGCTATTGTCCTTCTTTATAGTGCTAAACCGAAAAAGCAATTTTCCTTTATTTGGATCGATTTTCTTAGAATTTCAGAAAAACTAGTCTTTACTATAGATTCTAGGGAGCTGCGTTATAGTTATAACTGCTGTGCAGACAAGTTAATGTGGTCTAGTTTTTCTTCCTCATTGTGTGGTGTGAACGTGTAAAAATTCAGGATGTCTACAGTACACGTGGAAAGTACAAAACTCTAACTTTGAAGACAAAGGTAGAAATTTTAAAGAAAGTAGTAAATGGCGAATGTAAAACAAAGTTAGAAGCTGACTATAGAATTTTAAAAGAATGCCTTGTCAACTAATTTGAAAAACGAGGAGTCAATTTAAGATTCATGGGAAAAATCAAAATTTGCTAGAGGAAGGAACCGCATGGGAAAAGCGTCCCTAGAAGTTATAGAAAAAGCTGTACTGCTATGGTGCAAGGATGATAGATCTCGAAATTTTCCGATAAATGGACCCCTAGTGCTGACGAAGGCTGATGAATAGGCAATTCGAATGGGTATTGAAGATTTTAAATGCAGTGATGGATGGCTTTCTCGATTTAAGTCAAGGCACAATATTTCTTATCAAACTGTATGTGGCCAAAGCTCTGATGTAATCGCAAACGTATGCACTTATTTCGGTAGGAAACTTCCAGGGCTTTTCTCTACTTACCTGCCGAAAGATATTTCTAATGCGGCCATAATGATCAAAGCCATAATGGACTCTATTAAAACTCTGAAAGCATTTATTTAGATGGAACCTTCTCTGAAAATGTATTGAAATGTTTACTTGAAATCGAGAAGCTGGCTGAACAATGTAGGCATCATAAACAGAACCAAACATCCATTTTACAGTTTTTCCCCAAAGTGTAATTCACATTTATAATAAAAGTTTACTTTATACTGCATAGCTTCTGCTTCATTTTATGATAAAGGTAAGTCTGTGTTGCTTTTTAATATGTTTAACTTTAGACAACATAGTATAACATATTTTCTGGGGTTATACATACTAGGAGAGTTTCTTCTTCAGTGATACACATTTAAAGTTATATATGTTCTCTTAACATCGGATAATTCGAACTTTATTCTGAGAACCTTTGAATTTGAGCGAATTAAAGAGCGTCCACTGTATATATAAAGGAAGAAGTCCTGACTTATTCACGTATCAACGCCCAGCTAAAACTATTCTAGATACAGATATCAAATTTTAGCAGCTTATTACTTTTGTGCTGAAGACGTCATTTAAGAAACGATTTTTCAAAATTCGCTCCCCAAGGGGGGGGGGGGAGGAGGGCAAAACGTGTTTTTTGCATAAAGGAAGAAGTCCTGACTTATTCACGTATCAACGCCCAGCAAAAACTATTGGAGATACAGATATCAAATTTTAGGAGCTGATTACTTTTGTGCTGAAGGCGTCATTTAAGAAGTGATTTTTCAAAATTCGCCCCCAAAGGGGGAAAGGGGGCAAAACGTGTTTTTTATATATTCCTTCATATCTCAAAAAAGAAAATAGATATCCGTAAGATTCTTGCTTTAAAATGTAAGAAACATGATTACCTAAAAACCACGTTCAGGTTTTTTTAAAATTCGGCCCCCAAGGGGGAGGGGAGCTAAACGTGCTTTTAAGTGTTTTATCTATATATATAAAGGAATCAACGCCCAGCAAAAACTATTGGAGATACAGATATCAAATTTTAGGAGCTTATTACTTTTGTGCTGATGGCGTCATTTAAGAAGCAATTTTTCAAAATTCGCCCACCAAGGGGAGAAGGGGGCAAAACGTGTTTTTTACACATTCCTTCCTATATCAAAGAAGGAAACTGATATCCATACGATTCTTGCTTTAAAATGTAGGGAACATGAATACCTAAAAACATATTTCAGGATTTTTCAAAATTCGGCCTCCAAGGGGGGGGGGGGGGGGGTAAACGTTGTTTTTACGTATTTCATTACATATTCCTTCATATCTCGAAGAAGAAAACAGATATCCATAAGATTCTTGCTTTAAAATGTAAGGAGCTGGATTATCTAAAATCGATTTCAGGATTTTTCAAAATTCGGCCCCAAGGGGGGGGGGGGGACGTGTTTTTCCCATATACCTTTATATCTCAAAGTAGGAAACGAATACCCATAAGATTCTTGCTTTAAAATGAAAGGATGACGAATGACTAAAAATCAGTTTCAGGATTTTTCAAAATTCGTCCCCCAAGGAGGGAAGGGGGAGCAAAATGTGTTTATTACATATTCCTTCATATCTCAAAGAAGGAAATTGATATCCATAAGTTTCTTGATTTAAAATAAAAAGAACAAGAAAACCTAAGACTCAATTTCAGGATTTTTCAAAATTTGTCCCCCATCTGGGGGGGGGGGTCTTAACGTGTTTTTCACATATTCCTTCATATCTCAAAGAAAGAAACAGATATCCATAAGATTCTTGCTTTAAAATGTAAGGAACACGAATACATTAAAACCAATTAAGATTTTTCAAAATTCGGCCCCATGGGGGGGGGGAGGGGGCAAAACTTATTTTTCACATATTCCCTCATATCTCAAAGAAAGAAACAGATATCCATAATATTCTTGCTTTAAAATGTAAGGAACATGAATACCTAAAAACCAATTTTAGGATTTTTTCAAAATTCGACTCCCAAAGGGTTTAGGAGGGCTAAACGAGTTTTTACGTGTTTTTTACATATTCCGTCATATCTCAAAGAAGGAAACAGATATCCATAAAATTCTTGATTTAAAATGTAAGAAACACGATTCAATGTAACAAACACGATCAATGTCACGATTTTTCGACATTCGCTTTAGATTTTGTAAAAATTGATAGAAACAATCCAATAATTCATATTTCCTATATATCACTATTTTGAACAACAAATTGGTGGTAGGAGAAAAGAGAGAGATCAACCTTAATTAAATTAAGTGCGGAAAGGTGTGTGTGTGAGTGAATTGTATACATTTCTGTTGTTAGTACGTATACATCTAGAGCTCAGATTAACTCCATGCATTTTTTTATCCTGGGCAACGCCAGGTAATTCTTTGTTTATGAAACCGGCGATTTTGACAAGGGTTTAAGGGGAAGCCCTCAAACTCCTCGAAGGTTCGGGATCCAGTGGGATATCAAAATTGAACGAAATATTTTAATGCTGACATCAGCATAGGGGGGGGGGGGGTTATTATAATATGCTGATGGGATGCTGACCAGTGGAGAGGGGTATCGATTGGCATAAAATACAAATATACATATCATACAAGTAAGCTTTATTAAGGGTACACCCGTGCAACGCCAGGTATATAAAGCTAGCATATACACTGAAGTGCCACTGAATTACGGATAGCAAAGCCTATGCAAATTGTGTAGCGCTGCGCATCATGTATGCGCAAGTGAGGGCGCTGTGGTAACTGCATATATAGCGCGTACTGTGGTTGTTCTGAATTAGTTGTTGGAATTACCAGTATGGGTAAACTGTCTGATTTAGATGCCTTCGATCGCGGACAAATCGTAGGTGCGCGACGCATGGGCCATTCAATTTCCGAAATCGCCAGACAGCTAGGATTTTCACGGTCGACAGTGTCAAGAGTATACGAAGAATACATGGATGGTGGAAAAAAAAACTAGCGATCGGGCAAACTGCAAAGGACAATTAGCCTTGACAGTGCGTGGTGAGAGACGGCTCAGGCGTATTGTACGTAGCCAGCGAAGTCAAACATTATCTCAAATTAGCACCGAGTTTAATGACGGTGCCAGTCGTACAGTCAATAAACGGACTGTGCAACTCTCGCTTCACCGTATGGGTTTCGGGAGCCGTCGACCTTCGAGAGTACCATTGCTCTATACTCGCCATCGGTCTGCGCGTCTTGCCTGGGCAAGAGAGCACAGAGACTGGAGTGTAGAGGACTGGAAACGAGTCGCATGCAGTGATTAGACTGAATTCTGACTACTTAACGCCTACGGGAGGCTGAGAATATGGCGTCAGGCTCATGAAGCCATGGATCCTGCATGCCTGGCTGGAACGGTACAAGGGCATTGTGGCTCAATCATGGTCTGGGGTGTTTTTTCGTGGAACAGTTTGGGATCTTTGGTGCGTGTGCCAACCTCCCTCAATGCAATTCGATACGTAGAGTTGCTGGGTGATCACCTCCATCCGTTTATGCTGTTCTGTTATCCGCACGGTAATGGAGTTTTCCAGCAAGACAACTGTACCTCTCACAAGTCCCGGTTGGCTACTGGCTGGTTGGATGAGCATTCCTCTGACTTCTCTGTCATGAATTGGCCACCTAGAAGCCCAGACTTAAATCCTATTGAGCATCTTTGGGATGTTTTGTAACA
Organism: Dolomedes plantarius; assembly: GCA_907164885.2. Lineage (NCBI taxonomy): Eukaryota > Metazoa > Arthropoda > Arachnida > Araneae > Dolomedidae > Dolomedes > Dolomedes plantarius. Next base: position 34,285,404 of record OU015503.1, on the reverse strand, counting down.
AGGCGTGAAAGGCCATCACGCAGCACCAAAGAACCTTACTGTATTATGGACAGCTTTAGCCAATATTTGGCAAGCCATTCCCGTGGAACGTTTCCAGAAACATGTTGAATCTATGCCTCGTCGTGTGGCAGCCGTTATCAAAGCCAGAGGAGGCCCAACTCGTTACTAGGTAGGTATCCCTAATGCAGTGGCACTTCAGTGTCTATCAATATATTAAATGAAACATGTTGTTATTGGTACTAACCTATATATATTCAATACATTGGAGATTAAACCAAATTCAGTTCAGATAAATTTATTTCATACTAATTCGCATTTAAAGTTTAAGTATGAATTATTATGAATTTTGAGTCTTAAACTAAATCAAAATGGAACTTTATTCAGTGTTTTAGTGTTCACTTCGTTTAGAATAGTGTAATTTTAATTTTGCTAACAATTTGAATGTAGGCCCCTCTTGATCTTGAGGCCGTAGGCTGAAGCCTAGTTAGCCTATAGGAAAAAAAAAAAAAAATATATATATATATATATATATATATATATATATATATATACATACATATACACTGAAGTGCCACAGAATTAGGGATACCAACCTAGTAACGAGTTGGGCTTCCTCTGGCCTTGATAACGGCTGCCACACGATGAGGCATAGATTGAACAAGTTTCTAGAAACGTTCCACTGGAATGGCTTGCCAAATATTGACTAAAGTTGTCCATAGTTCAGTAAGGTTCTTTGGTGCTGTGGGATGGCCTTTCACGCCTTGTTCCAAAACATCCCAAAGATACTCAATAGGATTTAAGTCTGGGCTTCTAGGTGGCCAATTCATGACAGAGAAGTCAGAGGAATGCTCATCCAACCAGCCAGTAGCCAAACGGGACTTGTGAGAGGTACAGTTGTCTTGCTGGAAAACTCCATTACCGTGCGGATAACAGAACAGCATAAACGGATGGAGGTGATCACCCAGCAACTCTACGTACCGAATTGCATTGAGGGAGGTTGGTACACGCACCAAAGATCCCAAACTGTGCCACGAAAAAACACCCCAGACCATGATTGAGCCACCATGCCCTTGTACAGTTCCAGCCAGGCATGCAGGATCCATTTCTTCATGAGCCTGACGCCATATTCTCAGCCTCCCGTCGGCATTAAGTAGTCGGAATCGAGACTCATCATGCTACTCGTTTCCAGTCTTCTACACTCCAGTCTCTGTGCTCTCTTTCCCAGGCAAGACGTGCAGCCCGATGGCGAATATAGAGCAATGGTACTCTTGTAGGTCGACGGCTCCCGAAACGAATACGGTGAAGCGAGCGTTGCACAGTCCGTTTACTGACTGTACGACTGGCACCGTCATTAAACTGGGTGGTAATCTGAGCTAATGTTTGGCTTCGCTGGCTACGTACAATACGCCTGAGCCGTCTCTCACCACGCACTGTCAAGGCTAATTGTCCTTTGCAGTTTGCCCGATCGCTAGTTTTTTTTCCACCATCCATGTATTCTTGGTATACTCTTGACACTGTCGACCTTGAAAATCCTAGCTGTCTGACGATTTCGGAAATTGAATGGCCCATGCGTCGCGCACCTACGATTTGTCCGCGATCGAAGGCGTCTAAATCAGGCAGTTTACCCATACTGGCAATTCCAACAACTAATTCAGAACAACCGCAGTACGCGCTATATATGCAGTTACCACAGCGCTCTCACTTGCGCATACACGATGCGCAGCGCTACACAATTTGCATAGGCTTTGCTATCCCTAATTCAGTGGCACTTCAGTGTATATGTATGTAGGTATGTGTGTGTATATATATATATATATATATATATATATATATATATATATATATATATATATATATATATATATATATATATACATATATATATATATGACAAAGGAAACATTGTTCTGGCAGTCTGAAATTATATTCAAGATATTATGACCAAATTTATACTTTTTACAATGCAGAGAGTTCAGGCATTTATTGATAAAAGCGACGAGTTTTATAAAATTACAGTTGACTATTGTAAAAATCAAAATTCACCCATCTGTGAAGGAAGGAATAATGAACCAAAGTTTCATATCATTTTGTTTTATTTTTTAACTATATTACCCGGAATGTCAAATGCAAGTACACATTATAAATGAAACGTTTTTTTCAAAATCATTGGGCAAAACGTGTTTTAAGAGAAAGCCATAGTAAACAGTTTTCGTCTTTTTTATGCGTTAAGCTAATGTTTACCTGCATTGGAGTTAAGTTTAGTTTAGTCTTACATCCTTTTTATATAATTATTGTCCTTATAAAAAAATGAGTCTATTTTTCTATACAGTAAAATATAGTTATGATGAAAATAGATCTGTCTGATGCAGTTTACTCCTGATAAAAGGATTCGGTATCTATATTTAAGATAAAATTACATCTATTCTTAGTTAATATAAAAGGGAAAAGCTTTTAGACGTCTGAAAAGCTTCTCTTTTGTACCATTTTTTTAACTCTCTGAGCACATTTTAAAATAAGAAAACGTAGTAATTTAAACATAGATCCAAATGTGAATTTAACCGAAATTTGTGTCTAAATAAAACGTAAGTTACTTTAAATATAATGAGCAAATGTGTTATGAAAACAAAAGGAGTGCTAAATAACTTGTCTGGTAAAAATTTCATTATCATAACATTTCAAATTTTCCCGAAATATTTACTTTGAAATATGATTTAGCGAATATTTTGAAAGTCGAATGTTATCGTTCATTATTCCACCTATCTAAAATTTCCAAGTTTAAAATACAATGGTTCATTTTTTCGTTTTGTTAAATTTAAAATATATTCCAACGAAATTTTCATTTGCACTTTTAGTGTAAGCATACATACATACATAAACGCATACACACACATGATACTTTCCGAGGACCCGTATCTTACCCCCCGCCCCTCCTCGTAAATTACCTGGTTTCTAGAATGAAATGTAAGTCATGGCGTTTAGGACTGTGAATTTTGAAAACGGCATTCGTTTGAGCGTCATTTGAGCGTGTTTGAACACCAAAAAATTTTCTTTGAGCACCCTTTGCAAAAGAGTTATGAGCATTTCATTTTTTGGCGAGAAAAGCTCCCCCCCCCCTCCCCTCCCCCGACATTTAGATATTCAAATTTTGAAAACGGCATTCGTTTGAGCGTCATTTGAACGTGTTTGAACACCAAAAATTTTTTTGATCACCCTTTGCAAATGAGTTATGAGCATTTCATTTTTTGGCGGGAAAAACTCCTAGCGCCCTCCCCCTCCCCGACATTTAGATATTCAAATTTTGAAAGCTGCATTCGTTTGAGCTCCATAAATTTATGTTCAAAAGTGACTAACTTTTTTTTTTACATTAAACATCTTCTATCTTAAATTGTAATAATTGTATAGTTATATATTTTAGGTAAATAAAGTTAATATTTTGATATTTGTATATTTTAGAGTCATAAATCTAATAGTTTGATATTTATATGCTTCGAAGGAAAAAATATAATATTAAAACCCAAAATATGCCATAAGTTTTCTGGTCAAACATTTTATAAGATAATTAAGTGAGTGCAATCAGTTGCTAAATAAAAATTGTCGATATAAGAAAAGAAGAGATCTATTCAACAGAATATTGCAATAAACTTACCAACGTTTTTATAGTGTTTAGAAGAGGTATAGTTAACTAGAAATCACTGACACTACATTTAAGATCTAGCAGACAGTTTGTCATATCCTTCCTCATTAAAATAATCTTTGCTTTTACCATATTTACAATAACTGTGTAACAGCGTTAGAAAATTATAAAAGCTCAAATTATGAATGTGCATCAAGTAATTGCATAACATAGTTGAAAATCATTTACAGTTGACAGAATTCTGCTCCTATGTTTTTCCTCATGTATTTATTGGAATTTCAAGATTTAAAAATTCTTGGGTAGCGTTTTTCATTCTCTATAAAAGAAAATACCTCATATCTGCACAAAAACGTGAATGCACTGTGTGGGCATACAAAAAAATTACCAACCAAAAAAGGTACATTTTATGAAGGGTTGTTATTTTAAGACCGGCTGACAGGGCCCGATTTAGAAAATTCTTGACTATAGGCACAACTCGTGATGAGGGCCCCCTAACACTGATGTGAGCGTAACATCCCCAAAATTGACACACATAAAAAAAAATAATCATGAATCATTGTGAAAGTACCATTTTAACCAAGAATTGGCTATTTGAAGCGTAGAAGCCTAGAACATTATCAAATAACTAAAAGAAATACAACATATTAACTTCATCATTAAAACACCAATACAATGCAACCAGAAAAACTTATAAATCCCTTGTTTACACTATAACATAGTATATATGATGAACTATACATATGATGAAATAATCAACCAAATTTTAAAGCCTATATAAAAAAAATTTGCTATTAAAAAAGGTAAAATAAAATAAATTAAATTGGGATTTTTTTCTTTTAAGATAAAAATTTTGGGGGGAGGGTGGGGGGCCCTAGGCCCAGGCCTACCGGGCCTACCAGGGCCTGCCGCCTGAGACCTGTGTCTGTTCGGCGTTGATAATCTTGAGAAAGGTGGGGGGGAGGCCATTCTTTTCCTCACTTCTATTTTAAAAAGTGTGTGTGTGTGGGGGGGGGGGGTTACTCGGTACAATACTTCACTCACTGAACATCATTCCTTCTTGATGTAGCACCCAATGTATTCAAAGAAGAAAGCTCCTGCATCAGGAAAATGTAATCACTCCTGTTATGAAGAAAATTTTAAACTCATAAATTCAGATGAAATGTTTCTTTGAGAGGAAGCATTAACTTAGTGTTTCCGAATTTATTAACATTATACACTGTTTAATACCATAATAATTTTATAATTTTTAAACCCTCAAATCGTTCTTTAGAACGCAAGTAAAGATGGCATTCGACTATCAAAATAATTTGGGAGTTTTTCCCCCAAAAAATTGAAAGTCTACTATGGATTTTAAAAATGGTGCCAAAACGGCGCGCAAAATAATTCTGCATTTAAAATTATCCTGAATGAAATTTGGAAAATTAAAACTTAGTGTTTGCTCTTCCAAAAAATGAAATGATAACATCTTTGGCAGTTAAACACGTTAAAACGACGATCCAACGAATGCCGTTTTCAAAATTTGGATATCTCAATGTCGGGGGGCCAACTTCACAGATGTGCAAATATGAGCTTGATAGCTCTGTTGAAGATCATGCTGACGTGCGATTCAGTGAAGTAAAGTAAACAATGCAATTCTATATTCACCCTTGCTCTTACAATAGTACAGAACTAAGTTTTCGGCTATTTTTAAGCGTTCCATACGTTAAATGGTATTTACAAGATACTAAAGGCAAATGTCTACAAAAACGTGGTAATAGGGTGGTCTTAACACATCAATAGATCGATTTCATAGAGAAAAAGCGTTTTTTCTTTCGCCCTTTCTTCTCTGAGGTTCTGAATGTTCTTTTGTGTTCATTTTTTTAATTTTAAATATAAGTGAAATTTGCCCAAAACAAGTTCGCGTGTTAAGTGTTATAATTAGAATAAAATTCAGGTTTGTGTGACACTATTTACATTTTGGATTAGATAGCACTGCAACATTGCTTTTTTTTCATTTTTTTCAGAAAAACACTGTACCTAACGAAATTGCTTGCAATTAATATATTGCACTCATTATAAAGGAGAGAATAACATACTGTTATTCTGATTTCTTATAAGCTATCGATAAATAGAACTAACTATGTAACATCTGCTTTGTTTGAAATCAATTGATAAATTAAAATTTATCCTATTTAGGAAAGAAAGGTCGTTTTACATCTATAATTAAACAGCTTTAAATCAATAAATTTTCCGTCACCGGAAGTTTGTCCTTTTTTTTTGTCTATTTAAAACTTGCAAAATTACTAAGCATATAGAATATTTAAATAACTTCTAAAGTTATTAATTTTTCCTGTCCAAAGCTTGATAATAAATGATGCATTTGCTCTCTCTTTGCATAAAATATGTATTATTTATTTTGTACCTCCTGTGACATTTTTTAGATTAAACAGCACAAGATATAATTTAGAACATGTGTTTGTCAAAAGAGGGGAAATCTACTTCAAACATTTATTTCTAAGATAAATATTAGTATTAATTAGGATCCCGAGTATGGACATTTATGGATAGAGGATGTAAATAATTAATAAATTCATGTATAGTTGTCAAATCTTGAAACAATATGAAATCGGAGAAGTTATTGCTAATTAGAAAATGTTATGTTCATTAGCAATTAAAATATCTTTCTTTAGAGTTAATAATACAACCTGTACTTGAATAAATTGCCACAAAATATGCTCTGCAATTTTTGCCATAGTTGGCAAATTTGTGATTCGTATTTAATATGACATAAAAATACTTATCCCAATTCAATAACTTTGGCTTGAGGAGAAAGTTTTATAAATCATTTTTGTTTATGTGTATGAATTACTGGTGTTTCATTTACCGCTTAACGGTATTTGCCTGCATTCAGCTCGGGTAAACGGTTGATTAAATATTGCTATGCCTGAACTCTACTCGTCCATGTTTAAATTTCTAGTTCAAAATCAGTGTTGTATATAATTCGACTCAGTCAAAAATTAGACCTCACTATATATAAATATATTTTTTTTTCAATGCGAATGCACTTGTCGTCAGATATTCGCCTATACTACGCCGCAATTTTTACTGTAGGGGCACTATATAGGCGGGCAGCATTACCCCCTATGAAGGGACGACACGAACGGAAGCATTTTTCGTGGCGCGACGCCAGGATTCGATCCGAGCACCCTCAGCACCGAAAATCACCGCACTGGCCCATATATATATATATATATATATATATATATATATATATATATATATATGTGTGTGTGTGTGTGTGTCTGTGTGTGTGTGTGTGTATTCAACAAGGAATCTTCAAGTAGAAAAAGCAGCTGAACTGGCTCTGTGGTTTTGGCGTCGTATTCCTGCTAATCGAAAGACTCCAGGTTCGAAACCTGATTGAGTGAAATTCTTTGAAGTTTTAATTCTATTTTCCCCGTATGCTGATTTTTTTCATTATAATTTGCCTTATGCAAACTTCTATTTCGATTCATACTTAAATTATTCAAATTTGTGTTCATCTAAAAATTTCGGGACTTCGGCAGTTCGGGACCTGATGTAGCGCTCTACTGTGCGCCCTACTTGTTTTTTGCGCAAAATATTTGGATTGCTTTGTGGGTTTACCAGAAAGCGCAGTGTAAATTTACACCACAAGGTTCTTCGATTTGCAATATCACATTGGCACCATATCGCCACAGGTTGGCGACCGTAGCATATTCTTCATAATTTGGTAGTTCAGTTAAGGCGCATTTTCTTTCTTTTTGGATAAATCCATGATTTTATTGCACCTAGAAACGAAACACTAATATCTTGAATGCGAATTTGAATAGACTTTCAATTTTCATTTCTTGAATAATATCTTAGCTAAAACTTATATCCGGTCGTTATAAAATCAAGATTAAATACTTAATTCTCTTTAAAAGTAAATAATAGTAGTCTACATTCTGGTACTTATTCTGATTTTATAAAAATAACTCCACGCAAAAGTAACTTATTATGTCTGGCTTTCAAAGCTGTTTTCTCGTATATTATAAAGCAAATGTGAAAAAAAAATTGGGATAAATCACATCCATTAACAACTTTTTCAAATCCCAAAATTTCTAAAAGGTTTGAAAGATTTCAGTTAATCAAGCTGTAAGGTATACACAAGATTCGATTCACAAGAATCGAACTTTTGAGTGAATGAATTAAAGAAGCTGCTTTAGATATGATAATTTCGGCATACGCGCTTAGTATAAATACCACGCAGCGTCATTAATAGAAGAAGAGGTGGTTAAGGTTGAAAAGGTGTTATCCTGCGCTAGTGCTTAGGGGGCCCAAAGTTTACGTGGCAGTACTGCTGGTTTGACTTACTGTTTGTGAGTATTCGAAATCTGTATTTCTATTGAATGATATTATATATATTTCGTACAAGTAGTACGTATGCTTATTGCTGTAAAAGCCAATTATATGTGCAACGAATTCAATAAACATTGTTTCATGTATAAACTGTGTTTGTATAAAATACAAAATAGAGTTACCCCTTAGAATCTCTATACTGGCGCCCGAAATTTATATATACCCTGGTTGTTAGCGTTACATTTATAACGAACAACATAATTGAAATTAAACTGTGTACTGTGAACTTATATTGATAAAATTTTTGCAAGTACTTATATACTATTTAAAAATGAGTGTTGTAGAACAAAATCCTGCTGGAAATTTTCCTCGGGTAATTATGGTTCAGCATTTTGCGCCATTCGAAGCCACCTTCAATGGCGGCCCCTCAAGCCAATTCCTAAAGAAAATTGAGCATTACTTTCAGCAACAATGCACCCCAGAGGGGGATAAACTTAAAATTGCTCTAGCCGCTTTAAGAGGTAGTGCATTTCAGTGGTACACGTGTATTAAAAGCAGTAATCTGATTTTTGACTATTTGTCATTCAAGCAACAGTTTCTTAGCGTTTTTCCAAAGACCTTTGATCAAAGTGAAATTGAAGCGGAAATTTATTCGCTAAGGCAACGTGAAGGTCAGTCTGCGTTAGATTTTGCTACGGAAAAGATTTCCAAGTGTGAGGAATATTTAGAAGGGGTAACGGAAGAGGCAATCTTAAAAATAGTTATCCAACGTTTGAAGCCAAGTGTTCAAGATTTTTTAGGTAATCAAACAATTACAAGCAAGGTTATCCTCCTTCAAGCTTTAGCTAAACATGACAATAGGCATTTCTTTGCTACCCCGTACCGTCATTCAGGTATCAGAAGTTTTATACAGCCGCGCCAAAATTTTTCGCGAGTTTCAAACCAGCAGCGTAAGCAGTACCGCAGGCAAAATAATAGAAGCGCACGGCGTTATAATGAAATTAGTGCACTTAAAGTAAATAATATGCAAGCACCTTACTTGCACTCGCAAGTTGATTCACATGATATGGTTCAACCTGTTGAAACTGTGTGGTCAAATGCATTATTTTGTCCGAGCAGTAATCATTATTTTGAGAATAGTGAAAGTCAGGGTATTTTTGTGGCTTATAAAGAAAGTGAGTCTAGCTGGAATAATGCGGTAATTCCAGTACAAATTTCTGAAAATAGTGCCGATACTAATGCTAGTGGTTTAGAAAATAAATCATCTGACACTTCTATTAATGCTATACCTGATATTATTGATGCTATACCTAATATTTTAGATGATATTCACACATCTGTTAATGAAGGAAATTTAGTAGATGACGAAGTATGCGTTACGGAAGTTAGTGAATACTTATTAGTTGACGACAATAAAAATTCTTTAAACGATAGTAGGAACTCGCTAGGTAATGATGATATTATTTCAAGTTCCCAGCCGAATGGGGATTGTGTAGGTCAGGTTGATAATATGGTTTTAAATAAAGTACATGAAAACCAGACTGAGAATCAAGATGAAAAGTTGACACAGAGTTATACTGTAAGTAGTTTAGCTGATGCTTCGGAAGTTATAGACGTAGGTTGTATTAAAACGCACCAGTACGAAAAGCTTAATCTTCCTAAAACTGAAGCAGTGTTAACGAATATAAATGATAACGATTCTGATGTCGCAAGTTTCACAGAGACTTTTTCGTCAAAAGAGGATAAAACTAAAGTTAAGGGGGATAAAAAACGTGAAAAAGCGCCTTCAGGTTCCAGCATTAAAACTGCTAATACTGAAGTAATTAAGGCGGTAAACAAGAAGTCGTATAAGCACAAATACGAAAAACAGAGTCAGGTTGTTGAAAAACATGACACAAGCGGCGAGATAAAGCCAGTTACTAAACACGTTGGTGCGGCGTATAAGTTTCAAAAAATAGAATCTGCATTAAAATCTAATGTCTATACTCTAAAAAGTACGGAGAAAAGTAAAGTGTGTACTACAAAACCTCCATCTAAGGATGTACGTGGCACACATAAGGTACACAAGGTTATCAAAAGGATAGATGACAATTTTAAAGCTCCTTCGCATAAGTACAGGAAACGCAAGATATCAGCCGCCCAGCAAGGTTGGCCTCCTCCCAAGAGACCTCCTGTCCATCGTCAAGCCGGACCAGCGCCTCAGGATCAACGACCTGCTGCACGAAGGATGCCCACACGGTCAACGAACCCCTTTACTAGGACTGCGACCATCAAGAAAGGTTCCACGGATTGGACAGACTGGTGCAAGGAAGTTGCTGCATTCATGAGGAACAAGTGTTGTATCAACTTTCTTATTCTAACTCCCACCCTTTAATAAAACCGAACCAAATTGGTTTGAAATTCCCCATTATATATACTGTGTAAACATTTTGAGGGGAAGGGGTGAGCCACTGAAAAAAAAAACGGCATACTGTTGTTTTATAAATTTTTGAAGGGGACATGTAGTGACTAGGAAAAAAATACATACTGCACAATATACCAATTAACCACTAATGTAATAACTTCACAAAAAATAACACATGTACATTATAAATTGGGGGAGAGCAGATACAGTCAAGAAATGTCATGCTGTGCAATTGTGTTGTCACTTTTAATTAAAATAGATATTCTAGGGCGCAGTTGGCCATCCCAGTATCCGCAACTCTGCAAATCCACTGTTTGATGGTGTCACCTGGACCCTTCGGGGTTAGTTTTGTAAAATGATAGTGGCGTTTTTCCCCCACACAACGTGTGGAAGGTTTTTTTTGACTTTGCCACCCATTATGTAAAAAGTCAGACCAGCACGCGTTTTCAATTAGTTAACTGAAGCCGTTCAGACCTCAGTTACCTAATTTTTTTCGAGAGAGAGGCCAGTGTAAGGTATACACAAGATTCGATTCACAAGAATCGAACTTTTGAGTGAATGAATTAAAGAAGCTGCTTTAGATATGATAATTTCGGCATACGCGCTTAGTATAAATACCATGCAGCGTCATTAATAAAAAAGGTGGTTAGGGTTGAAGAGGTGGTTAAGGTTGAAAAGGTGTTATCCTGCGCTAGTACTTAGGGGGCCCAAAGTTTACGTGGCAGTACTGCTGGTTTGACTTACTGTTTGTGAGTATTCGAAATCTGTATTTCTATTGAATGATATTATATATATTTCGTACAAGTAGTACGTATGCTTATTGCTGTAAAAGCCAATTATATGTGCAACGAATTCAATAAACATTGTTTCATGTATAAACTGTGTTTGTTTCAAATTCAAATAGAGTGCCACTTCAAATTATATACACCCAAGTCTGGGTAGAAGTGAGCTTAGAAACTCTATAAAGCATATGGATAGTTAGAAATCCGTATAGTATATTCATTGTTTTAAAAGATAAATAAGCAAAACTCTATTATTTCCCGCTATTATTTCTCCCAAAATGTCACGGAGTCTTTACATGAATAATTAAATACTTCTATTAGCGTTTTTTTACTATTGAAAAGTAGAAAATCTGGGCACTTTGAAGTAAACGAAATTTTAGTAGACATTTTCATACATCTGTTTCATCCTATACGAGTCTCGTGATTTTCCGCTCTCTTGAAGTTTTATATGAAATGATTTAAACTTCATGGGTTGATAAAATATACTGTAATCCCATTACAAAAGCTTTTTCTTATGATGTACGGAACATGAACCTATTTTTGTTAAAACTTCATTATTTCGTCTAAGTCATTTATTTTTCTTATAGTATCCAGTATTTCTGTTATCCGGGGAAAAAATGCATAATGGCTAAGCTTTCACTCTTGTTTGGTTAGCAACGAATAGGGACGACATGTCAAGTTTGCAGTTTAGACAGAAAGAATTTGTATTCTCGAGAGTACCAATTGGGTGTCACTGCTACACGACCACCCTCAGAATATGTCATTAATCCTTCAAAGGAGACAGGTTTCATGCACCTATGGGAAAATATATATTGTATACCGACAGCTGAACAGCTACTTTGACTCAATAGTGGGGAAAAACGGGATAGAAAGGTGACAACGAATCGTTCTTCCTGATAGAGCAGGGTTCCGTAGTCTATGGTCGATGGTGTCCAAAGGGGTTCGTGAATCAAATCCAAGAAGTCTGCTGACTTGGTGAAGGATTGTAGTACAGGAACTCGCTCATGCAACAAAGACCACATTTTAAGACTTTTGAATTTGAAGCTAAAATGGATGCATGAATTTAATTTAAAAATTAAACAAAAAAGATGCAGTAGCCTCTGAATAGGAATTCAATCAGATGTACGGTTGTGCAGTAGTTATTTGATAAATAGTACGTCATTAAAGTATAAATACTTTGTGAAATTACAAATTTGATTTTGTAATATATTAATATATCTTGTAATCCTTTGTATTTTATTTTATGCCTATCCTTTCCATTCTAGAATACGAATGTAATACTAGACTGCAATTAGACTTTTTAAAACTACTTGTTGCTTCGTTGCATTTCCAAGTTTGTTCTTTTCTGAAACTATTCGTTTCATCAGTATTTATTATCTGAAGGAGATGTCCTTAACTTTTAATATATTGTCAAAGGTACCACAATCAGACCTGCCAACTTTCCGGATTTACCACGGCAATGCCGGATTTTTAATGCATCTACGATAAGGAATTTAGTGTTACTCCTCCACACATTTAAATACGGGAAAGGGATATGAAATCAATCCACATCGATGCGAAGAGTTAAAGAGTATAAAAGAGTTAAAAATGTATTAATTCAGTAAGCTATTGAAGTTTCGTGTGCAACAAACATATCAGTGATGTATATTATTAAAGTACAATACATAAGTCACATAAATTTATTTGGAAAGAAGCACGCACCAGTTTTCGAAATTAATCTTTTTATTATTTTTTATTATAAGTAATGCTCGTAAAAGATCATTAGCAACAACTAAATAATTCCAAAATATCCCGATGCTAAACAAAAGCGTTCTTCCACGAATATAATTCGTATTTCAGTTCCAAAACTCATGTAAAATTATCCACAGATAGAATTCTAAGTAAAATTTAACACATCCTCTGATCCTAACATTGAATCCAGTGCAGTTCAAATATTCAAAATGCCGTTTCAAATATGACTGGCAACAGTCAGGATAAAGTATTTTAACATAACCGAGAAGTAATTTCGGAGAGAAAAGGACGGTGAATATGGAAGAGATTTTGGAAATCTTCCTCTAATATATGAATTATGTAATCCAGGTGAGACACGAAAATTCACTTTTAAGAGACAATGTCGGTATTATTACTTTTTCCTCCTGTGTTGAATTTCCAGAGAAAATTTTCCGGATGAAGCGACTTCTATCGATTTCTGCTTCGAGTATAAGTTTGAAACTCAAAATTATCTTTCGATTTTGATCACCAAAAATCAATGCTTTCTTGATAAATATTATAAAGAACACATAAAACAAAGATATATAGCATAATTCCTACATCGATTTCCTTTCATCACATCTGTTCACATGGCCTGACTTTTTCAGCAAACTGTACGAAGCATTCATAAATCGAAAATCTACCAAGTTATCGAAAAGAAATACTAACGTAATGCGTTTAAATACTAGATACAAATTTAATCATAAATTGGAAATAAGTCGGCATTTTATGACTTTCAGTTGCCCCCCCAACCTTTATGCTCTTACAATAGGAAAATGCTTATTCCTAATAGGTTTCATTTGTACAGTAAACATATACGTAACGATCATCAGAGTATATTTTCAATCAATACATAGTACAGCAGCAAATATAGTAAAGAGACAAATTTTGTATATAGAGAAAAACTGGTGAGATTACTTGGCAGATAAGTGGAGATTTTCGAAGATATTACTTGACATGTTCAACCGTTACTGATATAAACTGCGCTTTTCTATTTTATTGCGCCAGTTATAAATTAAATTCATTGTGTTGTTAAAAGCGAATAAAAAACAGTCTAAATGTTTTGAATGGAAACAGATAGAGGATAGCCTTCTTTTTATCGTGGGGCTTTTTCTCGAGGATAATATTTGTGTATCGAAACCATTACATTTTCAGTGCAGTGGTTAATAGGTTACTTTAATGGGAACATAGATTCTTTTATATCTGGTCGGAATGCATTAAAAGTCCTTAGATCAATAAACCGGTCAGATTTGAAATAAGGCAACAGCATCTGCATTCTTTGGCCGTTAATTATAAATATATCTCAATATTATCAAGGTTTTATATATTGTCATAAGACGCAGAATTATTGTTTTCAGTCTGAAAAAAAAAGTTACAAAAGGAATAATTAAGGTTAAAAAAGACTTGCACTTTGTGCCACGCGTGCCTGCTGGTGTTCCAAAAATTGGCACGCCCGCTGAAGGGATAAACACATTATGGTTCTCAAACAGTTCAACATATCATAGGAAATGTAAAGGCGTACATTTCGTATAATCTGTTTACATATTTTCAAATTGAAAGAATGGATAATTGAGTCCACTCAATCCCTGATTCAAACATAAAGTCCATAGAACCGACGATTACACCGGCATACATTAAATTTAGTTTCAGGTTATCACGTGACCCCCATCGGCTGGCCATATGGCCAGACGATATCCAGGCGCAAATAGAAAAAACGTGGAAGTTAGTTATGTAATATGGAAGAGAAGATTGAGTGATATATATATATATATATATATATATATATATATATATATATATATATATATATATATATATATATATATATATATAATATATATATATATATATATAAATATATATATATATATATATATATATATATATATATATATATATATATATATATATATATATATATATATATATATATATATATATATATATATATACACTGCTGGCCACCCAAATTGCAACAACAAGAAAGACAAGAGATATCACGACAAAATTTATTTTGTAGATAACATGTTGACCAAGTATGTAATGATTAAATTTATAGACTTCTGTGAAGTGTGGTTCCTGCCAAAATCAGTAGCCAGAGTAGCCGCCATCGTTGGAGATCATCGCTGCCATACGCCTCGGCATTGATTCAAAGAGACTTCGGATGAGTTCTTGGGGTACAGCAGACCAAGCAGCTTCCACACGTTGCCAAAGTTGATCTGCTGTGGCAGCTGGGGATGGAATCTGGGTCAATCGTAGAGCAACCATGGACCCCATGTTTTCTATCTGCGAAAGATCCGGAGAGCGAGGCGGCCAGGGAAACAATTCAATCTGGCGATTGACGAAGAACCGTTGGACAATGCGTGACCCGTGTGGTCGCTCATTATCCTGTTGAAATATGGCTGTGGGCAAGCCCTGAAGGTAAGGAAGGACAACTGGCTTCAACACCTCGGAGATGTAGCGCTGGCTGTTTAAAGTATCGGCAATGCGTACTAGAGGTGTACGAGAGTGATATCCAATACCGCCCCATACCATAATACCCGGTGCAGGACCAGTGTGGCGGTGCATAACGCAGCTGTTCAGCATCCTCTCTTCACGGTGTCTCCAGACTCGAATGCGACCATCGTAGTGTTGCAGACAGAAGCGTGACTCATCAGTAAAGACATTTTCATTCCATTCTTCCGTCCACATCCTTCTGTCATCGCACCATTGGCGGCGGAGACGTCTGTGGTTCTGCGTCAAGGGTTGACAAAGCAATGGGCGTCTTGCGGACAGACCACTCTGCTGTAAACGGCGTCGAATGGTACGCGCAGACACTGGATGATGCGTTACAGACTGCATGTGCTGTGCTATGGTTCGTGATGTGACTGAGCAATCCGTCACTGCCATGCGCACAATTTGCCTGTCATCACGTGAAGTGGTGCGCTGAGGTATAACTAAATTGAGTTACATATTTCCCAAAGAGAGCTGAAATGCATATCGGCAGGAGGAATAAACATTGAAGTAAAAGCAATGAACCGTTCGTTATGTCCTCTCAGAATGTACGAAAAATTCGGGAACGCATGTTTATAAGAAATTTCTAGGAACTGAAAATGATATAGATTTATTTTTTATTTCTTCTTTGTCCTACAATGTATGTATCAAATAATAGAACTATAAAATATTGTTAAACTTTATTTTTCCCCTTATTTTGGGATGGGATGAAATCTGTGAGTCCTGTAGCATCAATTTAAAAAGTAAATCATAGAAATAAACAAAAATAAAATTCAAGCATAGACTGCTAAATCACTATAACAAAAAACATATCCTGCAAAGAAAACATTTTCAATAGAGGATAGCGCAGAAGCTTCATATCCCCATAATGAAAAAACAAATAAATAATCCAACATATATAGATAAAAAATTATACTAAAATAGACAAAAACAAACAGAAATCAAGCACTCTGGGCATCCACGCACCAACGGCTAGATTCTGCATAAGAACCGGAACTGAACCATAAAACGACAGAGGTAATCGACAGGTCACGTCATCAGGGGGCCTAACCATGTCAATTACCTCAAGGGGAACTTTCTGAATAGGATGCAGGTAATCCCAAAAGACATCCCAAGGCCCCGAGTTCCCCAATGAAGCAAATCCTGTAGCAACAAAAATATTCTTATTTAGGAAAAATTATGTTTACAGGAATGGAATGGAATGGTATTAAGGAAGAAATTGATTTAAGTAAATATACAAATAAGTATCCCACGTTTCATTTTAGGAACGAAGCAACGAAATGCAGAGTGCGTGGTTTTTTTTTTCCTTTTGGACAGTTTCTGAAAAAAAACCCTTTCAGTTAACAGCTGCAAAAAGAGAGATTTCAACGAAAAATTCGCAATTTTATGAGTATTTTTTTAAGTAAAAAACACAAAGGAAAAATGAACGAAGACACACACAAACAAACACACACACACACACATACATACATATATATATATATATATATATATATATATATATATATATATATATATATATATATATATATATATATATATATATATATATATATATATATATATATATATATATATATATATATATATATATATATATATATATATACATATATATATATATACATATATATATATATATATATATATATACATATATATATATATATATATATATATATATATATATATATATACAGTGGAATCTCGATCGATCGTTTTCGGATCCATCGTTTTTCCGTATGTGTCGTGCATTTTATACAGTCCCAACGATCATATTGCTTTGTTATGTTTCCGCATCTATCATTTTCCCGCATTTATCGTTCATTTCAATCAGTCCCTTGGAAAACGATAGATCGAGATTCGACTGTATATATATAATGTAAAATAAAGGAGTAATTATATGGGGAAATTAAAAAAGCTGAAAAAAAGTTTTCACAGTGGATCTAAAGAAGTACAAATCAAAAGAATACTGAAGGCCATTTAAGTGAACTAATGAAAGGCTCTGATATAGCTTTATCTGCTATTAAGCCCAAATTTTTTGTCAAATGAAGACCATTTATGACTCAGGCCGGGAAATTTTTTTCACTGCACGAGTTCTACTTTCATAAAACAAGCATTTATTCATAAAGTGTAACACATATTAGAACTATTTTAATTTGCTTCACTGAAAAGTATTTGTCGAGGCTTTAAAACTTATCGAATTTTATACATTTTTCGATACAATATAAAGATAATTTTTCTCAGCTGTCCGATACTTAATATTTCCCTATAGCATATATTTCTCATTTATCTTCTTACATAATTTTAGTACCGATGTACGTATGTGCATACATTTATATACAATTGTATCTTTTTTGTCGGAAAAGTTTGGCGATAAGAATACATGAAATTATTTATCAAATCTGTGTGTAGTTCCCATGCTACAGAATTATTAATATTCTTCTCCAGAAACTGTATCGAATTTGCTTAATTTTGCAAGATTTGAAAAATAACAGGATGTCAGAAAATAATATTGCCATTTTAGGACCTAAAATAATCGTATTTTTATCAGATTTTTTACCCTTATCCTATTCTGAGTTTATGTAAATGCTTTCGCTTTAAAGATATCAGTTTGCATTTTATGAGTCTATAGTGATGCAAAACAAAAAAATAACTCAACTAAGGGTCAAGAACGTAGTTCTTGAAAGAAAATTTAAGTAAAAAAAAATGTGAAAATCTTAAAAATCGACTGAAAAGAGGAAAAAAGAATTATAATATATATATATATATATATATATATATATATATATATATATATATATATATATATATATATATATATATGCACACACTTTGAGAGAGAGAGAGGTTTTCAGTCAGCAGAAATCGGTGTCTCCTTCAATTGCTCAATCTACCTTTTTGATACAAAGAATGATCTTTACTACCTAACTTGAAAAGACACAAGTGATCTTTTCTATCTTAATTCTAATTTTCTTATTTATATATTCTTAGAAATTTTATCAGATTTTTTTACCCTTATCCTATTCTGAGTTTATGTAAATGATTTCGCTTTAAAGATATCAGTTTGCATTTTATGGGTCTATAGTGATACAAGACAAAAAAAATCACTCGACTAAGGGTCAAGAACTTAGTTCTTGAAAGAAAATTTAAATAAAGAAAAAAGCGAAAATCATAAAAATCGACTGAAAAGAGGAAAAAAGAATTATAATATATATATATATATATATATATATGCACACACTTCGAGAGAGAGATGTTTTCAGTCAGCAGAAATCGGTGTCTCCTTCAATTGCTCAATCTACCTTTTTGATACACAGAATGATCTTTACTATCTAACTTGAAAAGACACAAGTGTTCTTTTCTATTTTAATTCTAATTTTCTTATTTATATATTCTTAGAAATTTTATCAGATTTTTTACCCTTATCCTATTCTGAGTTTATGTAAATGCTTTCGCTTTAAAGATATCAGTTTGCATTTTATGAGTCTATAGTGATACAAGACAAAAAAAATCACTCGACTAAGGGTCAAGAACTTAGTTCTTGAAAGAAAATTTAAATAAAGAAAAAAGCGAAAATCATAAAAATGGACTGAAAAGAGGAAAAAAGAATTATAATATATATATATATATATATATATGCACACACTTTGAGAGAGAGATGTTTTCAGTCAGCAGAAATCGGTGTCTCCTTCAATTGCTCAATCTACCTTTTTGATACACAGAATGATCTTGACTATCTAACTTGAAAAGTCACAAGTGTTCTTTTCTATTTTAATTCTAATTTTCTTATTTATATATTCTTAGAAATTTTATCAGATTTTTTACCCTTATCCTATTCTGAGTTTATGTAAATGATTTCGCTTTAAAGATATCAGTTTGCATTTTATGAGTCTATAGTGATACAAGACAAAAAAAATCACTCGACTAAGGGTCAAGAACTTAGTTCTTGAAAGAAATTTTAAATAAAGAAAAAAGCGAAAATCATAAAAATGGACTGAAAAGAGGAAAAAAAATTATAATATATATATATATATATATATATATATATATATATATATATATATATATATATATATATATATATATATATATATCCGTATGTATATGGGTATATGTATGTAAGGTTGTATGTATGTAAGCTGAATAAGTAGGTAAAATATGATATTCTTTATTCTCGCACCTAGATTAGAAGGGTTCTACTTTTCCCGTAACCTCTATGAAAATATAAACACTCACCTGTAGTAACAATAGACGGAACCAGTAAGTTGACTATTTTTTGTGAATCACCACAAAGTGCAGGAGAGATTAGGAAAGCCAGTTAATTCCATCGAATGAAAATCTTAAAATCTCCTAAATACTTATTTAGTCTGTGGGAAATACGAATAATATTTTTAGGTAAATTTTCTGTTCCAGAGTATATTCTTGAATACAATGGTAATGGAACCTATTAAGGATTTTACGTTGGCGAAGTGATTAAATAAAACAATAAGATAAAAAAGAAATGTATTGAAAGCACATGTATGTTTGCCGCAAATTATATTAGTACTTCTTATAAAGTGGGAACAAGGTTATGTTCTGTTTGATCATAATTTGTTTCAAAATGGGAAAAATCCAAAATGGAAAGATTAACTGTAGTTGATTTGCATATATAAACGATTTACAAGTAAGCTAGTATTTTACAACTAATTTCAATTTAAGCCGTTTACACGCGTGATACAGTACAGGACTCTCACGGCCCATCCTGAAGATGATAAAGATGATATATTAATCATCAAGTTTAAGAAAATAAAGATGTCAACTGAAGTGTAGTCGAATATATTTTAGCGATTTACAAATAAGTAAGACAAATAGATATTTTGCCTCCAATTTCAGTTTATACAATTTTCCCACAAATCACAGTACATGACTGAAATGGCTCGTCCTTAAGATGAAACATTAATCATCTAAATTTACACGTGTCTGTTGAGCATAATCAGCCTGCTTTCTTTAATAGTCTTGTATTATTACATTTCCATCAACTGCTAAAGCATTTCATAGACGAAAAGCTTTAATTAATACGAAAATTTCAGGATCTAAACTGATAGTATCACGTGAATGTCTAGAAAATAAGAGATCCATAGAACAATAATGTATGCATAATTTTACTCAAACAAAAATATACATGTGAGTAAATCAATATCAGATATTTTCCCTTCAAATTCTACTATTAGACGTACAATTGAATAAATCACACGTACTAGATAAATTTTTCATCAACATACATTTAATAAATAATTCCCCATACAAGAAGGATTTTCCAACACCGTATTTTTAATAACTATTAAATAAAACAATTTTTACCGTAAAATTTAGTGCTTTCTATTGACAAAGCTTTTCAAGAGATTTAAATGCACTTCGTAGAGAAAAGCTAGAAGACTGCAAAGACTATTAATTTTTGTCGACTGAAACTTTAAAAATTCCACCATAGCGAATTTCTTGGGGAGAAGTTTTTAGACCACCCATATATAATTCATGTATTTAGATATCCATAATGTTTCCTGTTAAAATATATGTATACAGGGAAGTTTGGAAATTTTCTATTCTTTTAACATCCAACAAATGATTAGTATAAATTTTTTTAACCGGTTAAATCAGTCATATATGGCTAACCCAAATGGATTTGACCATCTATCTCTTTCGTTAAATTCTATATTTATAATTTACACAAAGAATAAATAATTTAACTCTCTTTTTAATTTCTTTGGTCTCACAATAAATATTTTAGGATCGAAAAATTTTATATCAATCTAAATAAGTTTGCTATTTCAGTTTAAAACATTTATCATACAGGGATATAAAATTTGTGTTTATATATATATATATATATATATATATATATATATATTTATATATTTGTACTGATCTACTTAATTTTTTGTACAGTCATATTCCACGTATATATCAGTATTTTGATTAGTAGCCGAATTTTAGAGACTTGAAGTATTGACGACAGTTGCATGTTTTACCGAATGTCTCCTTTTATTGTTCGTTCCAGTGATCAGACACGTTTATCCAATAAAGGTATGACTTACTAAATGGCATTATTTATACTATCCTTAATCCCCCAACATTTTTTAGCTACACAAATGATGGTTGGTTTGGTGGTGTTTTGTCCCCTGCGGAGTAGAAATTAAACCATGATGTTCTTAACTGCATGTTTGTGAATATTTATCCTCAGGGTAACTCCCAATGCCCTGCAGAGCAGAAGTTTTGCAGGACAAATGAAAACTTGTTTGGAGTAATTTCAGTTTGAGGACAGTTTCTACAATTTACACCTGAGGCATGAATTTTCATGTATATGTTTCATATATATGTTCTATGTATTTTCTTTTTTAGTTTCTACTTTACATATCTGGGGCCGTGGCGGTATTGTGGTACAGTGCGCTGGCCGTCGGTGCTGAGGGTGCTCGGATCGAATCCCGGCGTAGCACCACTAAAATGCCTCTGTTCGTGTTGTCACTTCCCAGGGGGTAATGCTGGTCCATCTATATGGTGCCCCCATAAGAAATGGCCGGAAAAATTGCGGTGAATTACAGGCGAATGTCTTCGAGACAAGTACGTACATTAACATTGGTTTAAAACAAAATACATATCTGTGTACCTGAGATAAGCGACACTAAGTCGAATGATTGAATTTTACAGAAGAGTTAAATTAAAATTCACTTAGTTCCCTTCACCTCGATACAACGATTGGACATGGTGGCGTTTCCCACAGGCGAAGTTTCTCCAATATAAGCGTACTTGTTAGATAACTGCACCACTAAAAAGTACTCTAAATATATGTAAGAAAAATGTTCAAAAGTCCATTTGTAAAATATGGGCCTGGTGCCTTTTACTTCCGGCACACAAATATATGTTAAGTAGTACGTTTACACACAGATATATACACACACACACACACACACACACCTCACACACACACACACACACATATATATATGCGCGTGTGTGTAAGAATTAAACTCTTGTGGCAACATGGATGTTTTAAAGTTGCAGGACGCGCGCCACGCCACGAGTTACGGATGACGCGCCGCTTGAGCTAACGAGTTACAACTCAACGACTTTCAATGGAACGCACATTAATTTTATTTTCACTGGATAAAAAAGGCACGTTGTGTTTTTACATTTACTGAATGCAGATTGCATGCTTTTTTTTTTGTGGATCTCGCTAGATGAGTGTTAATGTCACGTCAGACGGGCACTGACATTCTGTTTTTATTCTTATTGTAATAATCTGTTGTGTTTGATTAAACGTTAGTCGAGAATACGCGTTATTGCATTTTGACTTGAAACATTTTTGATATTTCAACCGTGGGAATCAATTTCCCACAATTATGGTGTCAGAAGATTTGCGGACCCTATGGCTCGGTTTTGAGATATGAACTAAAGGCGTATGAAGAATGCATGTATTTTCTGTCTTAGAGGAAGTCTAGCACTTCTGTGAGTACAAAGTGAGTACAAATGAGTACAAGATGAGTACAAATTCGTTTTCGTTTTCGATTCTGAATAAATATATGGATATGGCTTTTTTTGTGTGGAGAACACAAAATTGATTTGGTAACTTTAATTGATTAGTAAGCAGAGCCTAACTACTGCAGGGGCATACGGGGCAGTTACCCCGGGCCCCCATTTCTGAGGGGGCCCCCAAATCAAATAGAAAGTTTATTTTGCGTTTCCATTTTTAATGAACTTTTTTTAAACAAAATATCAGTAGAGTGTAAAATCCGTCAATTTTATGTTCGCTTCTTCATTAATCTATCGTATGAACACAAAATATCTATATTTCGTAAATCCATGGCTTTCTAGGGTGAAATTTAGCTGAATTCCGCCCTAATGTCAGGAAGGATATGAATTTTTCGCAGCTAGATGACAAAGTTAACAATCAGAAAACTGCATTTCGGAAACTTGTGAAAAGTTCTCAAACTACAGCGATATGATTGTTAACCAGGTCATCTTAATCGCAACTGCAAAAAATTCAGTTGCATCGTATTCAGTGGATTCTCTTGGATTTTCGCAACACTGAGAAATCACATTACTCAATTATAAGTTGTATTCTCTCAAAATTCTCACAAATATCAAATATTCTTTTGATTAATTAATCTCATAATACCTTTGTGGGGGACTTTATAGCTATTTTAGGTTCTAGTCAATTTTCTTGTTATATATCTATAATGAGGTGAAAAATTTAAATACCTCCATAAAGTTCGGTTCTTCATTACTGAAGTAGTAAAGCAGAGGGGTTGCCCAAAACGTTTTTGCACCGGGTCCCAATTAGGCTGTCAGGCCCTGTGAGTAAGGACTAGAAGCAGCAAAAGGTACTAAAGTCACTGATTTAATTAGTATCATCACCAGTTCAGAAACTTATTATGAGAACTTTAGTAAAACGAGATTATATACTATTATTGCTGAGAGGCTAGAACAGATGCAGGTGCAGAAAGAGGTAGCAGACCGGAAGTTTCAATTAAGGAAACTCGAATTGGCGGCAAATACTAAAAGAATTGGTGATGTTCCGGTATATATATATATATATATATATATATATATATATATATATATATATATATATATATATATATATATATATATATATATACATATATATCTTAGTTTTCTATAGTAATACTTTTGAGAGAATCACTTAAATATAAACATAGATTTCTCTTGGGCGTTATCACCATTTTAATGTCCTTCAGAGAATATTTTCTTAATCACTAAAATTTCCGTAATTAAGAAGTTTCCTCCTTAAAATTTATGTACCTATCAGATATAAAAAGTATTAATTACGATAAGAGACGGATGCTTTATTAGAAAAATCTAAGATCAGTTAATTGAATAGAAGTAATTCTCAAGCGTGAGTGAGAGATTTTAAAGTGTAATTTCTAAGTCATTTTTAAACGTTAGGAGTAAAGTGAAATATTTTATTTACCACTGAAAAAGTTTTTTAAGGGTTGAAGGTAATAAAATAGAAAGTGATCAACTTTACACTTAAATAAATGAAATTGATTTATGATAAGTATTTTAATATATGCATTGTTAATTGTATATTTAATGCTATATTAAATGTGATTTAATATATGCACTAGCTGGTATATGTCATAATACGTAATAGCAAAATATATTTGCCTTAAATACTTGGGGTATATATGTGGAGATTGTTTAAAATTACTTTTCTGCATATACTATGATATCCAATCTCATTCTAATCATCAATCTTTCTTCAATTATTAAAATACTGTCAAGCAGTATTCGAATATATTTTAGGTTCTTCTCATTAAACGTCACAGAAAATAAATTCTCCACATAAGTTGTGTGTATAACAAATAAATTTTATTATTTTTTATCTGAATGTATCAACACAATACAATCTAATTAATTTGAAATATATTTCTCTTCAACATTTTGCCTTTTTTATATATGTTTTTTAAACAAATTATTTAACTATTCACTGGACGGCAAAAGATACGTAACTATAACTGATTGTTAAAATTGATTTTTTTCTCTCGCTTTAAAATGTTGAACTCGTTATATTTCGTTACTTGAAATAACCCTTTCTTGTACAAGGATACCAACGAGTAATCATCCATATTTTGTTAACTCTCTAACCAAATTTAATGAAGGGTTTACTTTAAAGCGGATACAGAGACTAACATTATCAAAACTTCTTTCTTCAGCGTTTTAAAGATAAAAAAAAATTATTTAATATAAAGAAAATTCATTCTTTTTAATAAAGGTAAAATTTTCCCTCAAAGTTTTGCACTTTTTTAATGTAGGTTTAAAACAAAAATATTTTCTTTGTACTTGACAGCAATAAATACGTTGATATAAGTAATTGTTAAAATCGGATTTTTTTTCATTGTTTAAAATTTTGATCTCATTGTACGTCATTAATTGAAATAATGTCTTGTACGCGAGAACTAACGAATTCTAACGCATACTTTGTTTTGAACTTATAAAACCATGATAATGAAGGTTTACTCTGAAATAGATAAAGTGAATATCAATAACCATAATTACTTTTACAATTCTACAACGATATAATGAAAATATAATAAATAATTATGTCTTGCAGACAGAAAAAAGTAACTTATGCGGGATACAATATCTGTTGACTGATTGAAACCAACACGGCTGGAAGTGTTACCTCAACATCGTCCCCACTCAGAAATTTTGTAAAGTATATTCCCTTGTCCTTTTTCCACGGAACTTGTATTGTACTATGATTGAAATGAAACATACGTCTCCGTGCCTCACGCTTTATTTATTTATTTATTTTTGTTTCTTTCATTATCAGAGGACTCCCGCACGTGGAATCTTTAACCTTACTGACTTATGCTTAGAATAAAACTGGTGAGTCTCAGACTTGCGTTCAGTAAATATTTCCTGAAAGAATAAAGGTTACAAAATTCCAGCTTATGTATAATTTCATATTTAAAGGTTAAAATAACACATTGTTTTTCTTTAAAAATTAGCGACATTATTCTTTTTAAAAATCTCAACAGCAGGTTATTCAATATATTTATTTGTTAAAATTCAGGTACAGTAATTCTCTTAATTGTATAGTTGTCGAGACGCTGTTTTTGACTTGCTATGATGATATATATAAATATACCATATGAAGTCAAAAACGTATGATATACATGTATCTCTCTCTCTCTACACACACACACACACACACACACACACACACACATATATATATATATATATATTTATTTATTTATGTATTTATTATTATTTATAATTGTAAAAGCAAAGAAACCCTAGAAAATGTCTTATATGATTAATAGAAACAATAATGTGGACATTTAAGCTACTATGGAAAGACTTTCTTTCATCAGAAATTAAAAATAATCAATAGAGTTCTACAATACGCTGATATAAATATATTAGATCAATACAAAATGGAGTTGAGTAGAACTCTCTGTGCTTAATTAACGCTAATTTTTTTCTATTGATTGAAACTAAATAGATGTTATTACAATTAATTTATACCGTTGTATTAAAATTTTCTTTTGCAGACCGATAAATTTCAATGTTTGGCCACTCTCATAACAAATTTTCTTTACTGTTTCCTAAAAGTTGGTTGATTACAGTCAAACGAAGAATTTATTGTTTTATCTTTCGGGAATTTTATTATGTATGAAATAGCCTTCACAAATAAAGTAGATAATTAGGACTGAACTCTAAACCTTCAGCTATGCAAATATTATATCATTAAAAAAATTAGATATGCTGTAGAACTATCTAATTTTAAAGTCCAAATTTTCCCTGAAACGACCATATAAGAATTCCTTGATTACTTTTAACATTTACCGAACGTAGAATAGGTTTAAAAATCTGATAAAATCTCATGTCAAATTTCAAACCATCCCCCCCCCTACTTTGAGGAAGGTATTGGGGATGCATTCACCGGTGTATACTTTGCTGAATTGATTATTCGCAGTTTTGTCTTTAATTATTAAGCCGGATCTGGGGAAAGTTTTGAAACCTACTGTTGCATCAGAATAATTAAAATATATAAAATAAAATTTTATAGGAGTGTATACAGTTTAGATTAATTTTTTATTGTTCAGTTTTAAAATAAATTTAAAGAAAAATATTGTACTTGTTACAATACAGTTAATTTTAAAGCTTATTTGCCCATCATTATTGAAAAGTATTATTTAAGCTATAGCGTAAGACTGCTTATAATTGTAGGCTAAAATATATTTCTGCATTTTAGATATTTGGTTGAAGCTGTTAACCACAACCAATTGAAGATGTGCAAATGCGGGGGGAGGGGGGGGGGAATCTACCAATATCCAAGAAATCTACAGAAAATGGGAATTATTCATCTACTTCCAAGCTCCCCTCCTCCCCAACAGGGGTGGATCTATAGATATTGAAGACTTACCATATGGTAGAATGCATTTCAGAAAAAGTACCCATAAAGTCTAAATTTTCCCTGAAACGGCCATATAAGAATTCCTTGATTACTTTTAACATTTACCGATTCAGCAAGAGGACTGAGGAATACATATGTATAGTTTAACACTAGAAAGACGTCTGCCGTAATTTTGACGGTTTCGGACATACTACTGAACGCTATTTCTGTATTTATGTCCTCAAGCTTCTGAAATTTTATGAATATTTCTAATTTTACTCGAAATATGCAGACACATTTGCAAATTTATATTTGATGGTAAATACGGTGAGAAAAAGTGTTGTATACCTATAAAGACCGAAAGCTGACGATTTCTGGGGAATATAGAAAACAGGCAGAAATCTTTAAATTAATACCGGAAAAATGTTGTCACTTTTCGTTTCTTAACCTTTTTGAAAATAACAGAATTATTGGCTCTTCGAAAATATTGGTGATGAAAAATAAGTACTGCACAAACCATGCATATATTTTTACAGATAAAACATAACAGGTTGTCAACTTGGCATACCTACATAAAAATATATCTAAATATATACTAATTTCTTATATATTGGTAAGAAATAGTTCAAAATTTAAAGTATTTAACCATTTAAAACAGAAAAAATTAAATATTTTATAAAATTGATTTTATTTCCAATTATATTTTAAATTATCACATAGTTCATAAGAGACTAAGAAAAGGGGCTTAGAAAATAATAGAAAATATATAAGAAAGCTTTTGTTATATTTAGTACAGAAAGTATGAAGGAATGACCCTAAAGTCTTATCCAAACAAACCGAAATAAGTGTCTTACATGGTAAAAGGACAATACTTTTGTTGAATGGGAGGGTTAGTATGGGTATAAGAGCGTGGGAATCACCAAAAGACTACTTGTGCATAAATAATTAAGAATGAAAAGTTCTGGAAAAAATACCTCGGTCAGGAGAGATTGATTACAATAGGCTTTGTGGTCTAAGGATAAGGCAAGCGAACAATTGGACACGTGAACACAATATGAGTATTGGACAATTTGAAATCACGTGTTGGAGAAACTTCTAAAATTTCAGGTAGCATGGTGATGTGTTGAAATCTATTCTCAGAACTCAAAACCCCGTTGGATTTGTACTCAACACGACACTTTTACAAGCTCGAGTTTTCATTTCAATTCGTCGTGCTGAAACGTTCCTGAGTTTTCCGATTCTGCTCCTGAAGATTCGTATCGACAGTTATACAGCTTATTTCTTTTTTAAGTTAAATCAAATTTTTTGGTTTCTTAAGAACAAAAATGCGAGAAAATATAAATGAGCCTTCTATTTATGAAGCCGAAGATATGAGTTTTCAAGAAAATATAAATGAGCCTTCTATTTATGAAGCCGAAGATATGAGTTTTCAAGAAAATATAAATGAGCCTTCTATTAATGAAGTCGAAGATATGAGTTTTCAAGAAGAGCTGCAAAAGGGCTTAGTGTTTCTGCATGAACCAAGATTGGAGAAAGATTTAAAAACACTATCGGTAACTATTAACGCTCTACCTGAGCGTTTTACTCCAGATACAGTATGGGGAAACTGGAGATATATATCTCAAAGATTCACATTTTCATTTTTTGGTTTTCGGAATGTTACTTATTATTTTATGAAACACGATCCACTCATCGTTGCAATAGTCATTGAATTCCATACCGGCGGAGGGCTGGTTAATGCAAGATTAAGCACAGTGGACAATAACTTTACTGAGATATTCCGTACGGAGGAAATTGGTTTGGACGAAGAGGCTCCATTTCTCCAGATATTACATATACCATTATCGTTATTTTATATTGAATCTCGTCGAGATTTAAAATTATTCTTTCACCTTGAACTAGACTTTAGATGTGAAGAAAAATTGCCAGAAGATTCTTATGCTGGAATGCAGTTGGATAGATAGAGGTAAGGTGTGCTTCATTAATTCAATTTTATAGTTACTTTGAAGAATGATTCATTTAAATGTATTTAACTTTCCTAGATATCTCTCTATATATATGTTGGTGCATGGTAAAATTCTAGGTAAACAATAGTCTATAAAAATCTAAGTCAAGCCATTGTTCTTTCTTCAGTAATTTTAACATCAATTATTGACAAAACGTGTAATACCGATTATACGTAAATCTTTAGAAGAATTAATGATTACAGCATTAAAAACGTGAAATAATTCCGTTAGTTTATTTAAAAAAATGTTTGCACTAGTTTGAAATTTTGTTTCTGCTAAACGATTATTCCTATTCATATCGGCTTGTTCTTAAAACCAATTTATTATTTTTATTGATACAGAATTGGTTAGCTTTAAGATATGTTCATTTCTAAATGAAGTGGTTTGCACAAAAAAATTATTTCCAGATATTTTTGCGTTAATTAACGCTTTTTTATAATAGTTACTGGAAAAATATTGTCACTTACCGTAAAATCTTGAGTGCAGTACGCACTTTTTTCACATTTTAGTCCGCGAAACTGAGGGCGCGTATTATACTCGAGTACAATAAAATGTAGTTTTAAACTTTGAATAAATGACAAACAGTAGATGAGTTGTATTCCAGTGAAAGTGCTGAGCTCTATTCCAGTGAAAGACTGATAATTTGACATTATTGTTTATTCTGAATTAAAAATTCAAGTTTTTTTCTACCGAAATTGACGTTTTCGTTTCTTTTTATTACAAAATTTTTTTATGGTAATAAATATTTATGCAATTGTTAAATAGAATATTGAAAAAATATGGGTGCGTATAGTTTAATTTTATTTTTTTTTCGAAAATATCGTGCAGAATCAAGCATGCTTAATATACATGTGTTCTTATTATAGTCCAGATTTTACGGTAAATCCTAATAATTGTAAAAGTAAAACGCTTAAACCAGCACATTTGTAATATGTAATTATTGTATTTAACTAGCATATAAATATATACATATATAAATATATATATATACATATATATATGTGTGTGTGTGTGTGTAAATATATATAAAATTTTGTATTCAGCATGTTTGTTGTTTTATGGGACTCTTCATTTTTATTATGAATTTCTTTTTTACCTTTTTTTAATTTCATGCTGATGCTCGCATATTTTTGTTTACTTTTTTGATTAGCACATTGGAAATGAGTTTATTGTCTATGACATTGGATTCAAAACATGGATGTGGTCCCATTCTTTCTCTTAAATATACAGATAACTGAATCAAGCATATTTTTTTTCCAAAGAACTAGTGGTATCATATTCATAAATACTAAATATGAACAAATTCATAATTAATTTTATTGCACATTTCTATCTATTAGTAGAAAAAAGTTAATGGTCATTTAAAGCGATATTAATCAAAAAGTTGGACACTTAATTGGAAGATCACATTGTTTCTCTTGCCCTTGGGTTTAATGTCAAATGCAAGGTAAACGTAGTTCAAAGCGATGAGGTATGGCACATTCATGGGAATCAAATTGATGATCGTCCATGGAACGTACAATTTTTGTTCGGCTTTTGCCCCCGCGGGTATCAAACTTAGAGTTCAAGGAAGGATTTTGTGTTTGCTGAAAAACAAAATATTTTGATTGTCTTCCGCCCTTATATTAGACTGCTTCAAAGGGCAATTACTTTGACATATTTACTTGCTGTTAAAATTAATTTTTTTAACTTTCTAATCGAAGGAAAATAAGACTTTTAATATTTGATAGGGATTAAGTTTTGTAATACAGCATATATGAAAATTCAAAACCAACAGTAATGTTACTATAAAAATAATTTTTTGACAAAAAGGGAAGAAAATTGAGTGTACAAGCGTGGTGTAATATTTAACTAGAATATGAAATGCCATATTGCTAAACGTTACATAGAAGAAATTTAAATGGATGACTAATTTTTAAAGTAATAAAAGTAAAATTTATTCTCTTCCCACATGCATGGTCAGAATTCCTCTGAAATATTTAGCATTATATGGAATGGGTAATTTTCATGCGTTATTATCTAATTCTTTTTGATTTACAAGGAAAATTTTTTAGAATATATTCTATTTGAAGAAAAACTATTTCTAAAGATCCCATGGTTCACTTCCTTCTATCTAAAATATTTCTTCTTTCTACAGTTTAAAAATATTGTTATATAAAGTTAATGCAATAAATTATATTTTTTCTGGACGTCGTAGAACACTTCAAAATATTAAAGTGTCTATTAACCCTAATTTTGAAAGAATTCAAATTGTTAAGTTTATAACATGTATAGGTTACAGAAAATACTTTTGCATTCAGTTCAAAATTCCATGATTTAATTTTTGGGAAAAAGGGAAAATTTTCCTTTCTTGTAGAACTCAATGTTTTCTTTTTCTTATTTTATGATTAAAGTTCCCATTAAAGTGAGAAAATGTAATATTCTGCATTAAAATTTATTCATTCCAACAAGATAGAAAATTTTTCTTTAAAAAATTTTACTCTCTAATCCGGGCAACTACTTTTACATTTCTAGAGAGAAACTTTCACATCAATTCTCTAAAATTACACAAAATTAGGATCCTATTACAAAACCAAATCTATTTTTTGACGCATAACATGAATATGGTGAATATTTCTGTAAAAGATACGTCTTTCTTTTCCAATAATTTGTCCTAGTGAATTCAATTTGAGAGCAATGAAATTTCAAAAATATTTTGTGTACAACAAAAATTAAAATTTTCTGTTCAGTGATTTATTCTATTCATCATATTTGATCTCTATAAGATTTTAATATATAATTTATGAAAATAAGTTGAAAATCAGTTTTTATGCTGCTAAAGCATCTATAAACAATATTTTTTTGTATGTATCTATTTAAAGTTTAACTTTATTTATTTTTTTTTGAGATTTAATACTACTCTGATAAGATTACTTTCCAAATTAAATTTTCGAATATGGGAATAAACTTATGTAGTAAAATACGCACTAAATAATTGCGTTTCATTAAATACCATTTAAGAGATTAAACAGTAGAATGAAAACTGTCTTGTGAACTCTTCCCAAAAAAAAAAGGCATCTTGAAGGGGATATCTTCAAAATAATTTAACTATTTTGTTTACAAACAAAATCCCTTAATTTCTGTCAAGAAATATTCCATGTCATTGAAAAATATTTATAGTGTATTTGTGTTTGTTAGAAATAGTATTCATAAAAAAAAACTGTTTAAATATATATTTGTTAATTTTGCCATAGTCAAATAGAACTTTACTTTATTTCTTTTGGGAAAAAAGAAAAATTTTCACTCATTTTTCGTAGAGCTCACCGAATTTTTTTTATTATTTTGTGCAGGGGGCTTGGGGTGCCTTGAGTGGATTGCAGATCCGTACTGTATATCCAGCATCCTCGGGCCCTACATGAATGCAAAATGGCACCCAACCTGGGAAATTAAGGCTGCTATGTACAAACCCCATTGGATTCGCTCACCTCAATGTTAACCTATGGAGAAAATTTGTCCACGGATTGCCGACTTCGATTCAAAGATTTCTTTTTTTTAATTCTACTCCGTCATAGAGAAAGAAATTTTACATCTGTGTACCTTTTTCGTTTTTTTAAAAGAATGCAATTAATATTTTTAAATTTAAATTATTCGGGGAAAAATCTGGTATAGTGTGTTTTAAACGCTCATAAATTCCTTCGGTGGACGAAATTTATAAAATGAATCCTGTAGAGTATTGCAGAAAAGTTCAGGCTATCTGACGATACCAATTTTATTTGATTATCAGCATTTATGTAGCTCTAAATAGTTGACAAAAAAAGATTTTTAGAAAAATTTGCTGAGAATTTCGTCTGGTGGGAGGGGGGGGGATGATTGATAACTTTGACGGGACGGCCCATCACAACGAGGGGTAGCGCTCCCGACTTGCCATCCGCGAGTGAGGGGGACATTATCGTCAGGGTTTCTGAAACCCCGAACTTTGGAAAACAAGAACACGGGAAAAACAGGATCTGGGATTAATTTATGTAACTCTTAAACGAATATCAGAAATAACTCCCCTCATGTTGGGCTCGTTGTCTTATCCCAACCGTCTCAATTTTTTTTTAAACATATAACCAAAGTAAATATTCTTTCAAGTTCATCCTTAATTATAAGTAAAATTAAGAACGGATAAATGGAGATCGTAAATGTAAACTTCAAATCATTAAACTGACAAAGTAAAACAAAGAAACGGAACATAGCATTTGAGAATGATTTTTAATATGAATGAGCAATTTAAAAACACAATTTAATCGAATGTTACGCGCATACATATTCCGAATGTAAACATTATAAAAAGAAGTCAAACTGCAAGTTTCTGTAGAATGGGTAAGGATTATTAAAAATTTAAAAAAAATGTGACACATATCACAGTAAATACAAAACAATATTTCGAATCACAATTTAAATTTTGCAAAATTCAAATAATTAAACTGACGAAGTAAAATAAAGAAACGGAACTTAGCATTTGAGAATGAGTTATGCCGTTTGTAAAAGAGTTATGAACATTTCATTTTTTGGCGGGAAAAACACCTAGCCCCCCCTCCCCCCTGACATTGAGATATTCAAATTTTGAAAACGGCATTCGTTTGACGGCCAAAAATTTTCGTTTGAGCGACATTTGTAAAAGAATGCATTTGTAAAAGTGCTTTTATATATATTTACTTTTATTATACCTATATTTGGCAATTTTCTTAAGATATCGAACTTTTTCTGAAATTTACGTGCAAAAAGTCAGTGTTTGTTTACTTTAATGCCCACAGAGATGACGTCAGGAAGAATGGTTTTTAAATATTCTTATGCCACCAAAATACATTAATAAATATTCAAATGGCTCAGTTATATCTAAGAAGTTAGAAATTCACGTATTTAAAATACTCTTAATATATTTTATTTAACAAGGACAAGATAGCAAGTACATTAAAGGTACATTTTAGAAATTAGAAAAAAAAAGTATAGTTTAAGTATTATTTCCGAAGTAGAGAGAATATAATTTTATATCTTTTCAAATATAATTTTTTTTAAAAATCCTCAACTTCAGATTTAATCCATTAATATCAAATCCCTTTTACATTACTGAATGGAAATGAATTTGAAAAAAAAAATTGCAATTAAGTACATATAAATTAAAGAGAAAAAAATGTAGTTCTTACTAAGTTTAGATAAAATAAATCAAAATACGTTGTTGTAATGGCTCTCAAATTTTAGAAAATACAGATACATTTATCGCATTAAAGTTCCGAATATTATTATACACAACAGATATGCAGTTTTTTTTTACATAACAAAGTACTAACTTCAACAAAAGGATAAAGTAAGATGTCAGTTTTCGACCTGTATTCGTTTGAATTGGAATAGGGTGAAATTTGTAAAAGCTCAACATAAGATATATAAAATTGTTATTACAGTCATGTTTTATAATACAGACACAGGATACTTATTAGCAGCAAATGACTGGTGATTTCCAAATGATTAGATTGAAATTACGTTTAAAGATATCTGCAATATCACACGTCTAGACTTGCGATATTGCAGATATCTTTAATTTATCGGAATCCTCTGAGCAATTCCTTGAAGATTCAAAGTTTTCTGAGATTATTTCTTTTAAACTTAATTTCCTTTTCACCGAAAAATGCCAATTTTTCAGTATTAAAATCGTTAATTTCTATTGTCTGTAATGAACTCATATTAA
The DNA here is from genome assembly GCA_907164885.2 of Dolomedes plantarius. Lineage (NCBI taxonomy): Eukaryota > Metazoa > Arthropoda > Arachnida > Araneae > Dolomedidae > Dolomedes > Dolomedes plantarius. The sequence continues at coordinate 34,250,386 of OU015503.1, read as the reverse complement.
CAACATATTAACACATATTTTTAATATGTTTCATATATATATATATATATATATATATATATATATAATTTTCATTTTTTCAAAAATATCCCGAAATCTGGGTTTTTCTGGTACGTTAAATCTGGGTAAGTTATAAAATAGCAAAATGCTTTGTTTAAAAAAAATATTTTTTCAAAAGCTAGGTTCTCATATTACAAACTGGGTTTATCATATTTTTCTATCTGGGAGTCCTCTGTGTGTGTATGTATATATATATATATATATATATATATATATATATATATATATATATATACTATATATAGAGAGAAAGATACAATAAAATTTCTCTATGGCGGCCAGCGATGGTTCATCAAAAAAGTAGCCGTTTAGAGGGGTGACCGAAAGGAGATTTCGTTCATAACATTGGCTCCATGGATTCTTGAACCTGTTGTAAACAAAACGGGACCGTTTAGAGAAGTTTTACTCTGTCGCCCTCTCTCTGTGTGTGTATATATATATATATATATATATATATATATATATATATATATATATATATATATATATATATATATATATATATATATATATATATATATATATATATATATATATATATATATATATATATATATATATATATATATACATATTTATATATGTGCGTGTGTGTGTATATATATATATATATACATATATATAATAAAAGCCAAATACTACTCACTCACTGATCACTGTATCTCACGAACCATAAGTTCTAGGAAGCTGAAATTTTGTATAGTGGTTACACTTCGGCTCTAGGTGCTCACTAAGAAATATTTTTAAAAAATTTATGTGAAAAGGGACTTAAACCCTCAAAAGAAAACACGGACTGACGGATCACTGCATCTCTGGAACCATAAGATCTAAGAAGCTGAAATTTTGCATGGAGGCTCATCTAAGGCCCTTGGTACTAAGAAAGCTAAAAAATCCAGAAGGGGCATAAGGCGCCCAAAATTAAGAAATAAATATAAATCTAAAAACCCTTATTTAATGTTGGATCGGGGTCATTAAATTATAGGGTTATCTCCTCAAAGAAATGATAACACTTTACTACTGAAGTTATGTATTCCGTTGTGAAGCACGGGTATTTAGTTTTAGGTATATATAGGAAAAAAAGAAAAAGGTAAGTAAATATATACAGGATAGATATACGAAAACTTTCTTTCAAGTTCATCTATAAAGTATAAGAAATATTAAGAAATATTCAATGGAGTTTATTGAAAAATTTCATAAATGCATTAAACACCGTTGTCTGAGGCCTAAACTATATCAACTAGTTTGAAACTATTTGCTATTATTAGTTACTATTATATTTTATAAGCTATTTGTTGTTAATTTCGTATTTTTACTCTGCTTCCTTTTGGCACCTCTTTCAGTGTCTTATTCATGGGACCCACCATATTTGGAGAAACTTATAACAAAAACATCTACCGTTTAATTATTCTAGAATTTCTACATTTGTGTCATATGAAAACTTTTCAATAATCATGCACAATTATTTATAGTACTTTTATATATATAACTTATATATATAGTACTTTTATATATATGTACTTTTATTATACCTATATTAGACAATTTTCTCAAGATATCGAAACCTTTCTGAAGTTTATGTGCAAGAAGTCAGTGTTTGTTTACTTGAACGCACACAAAGACGACGTCAGGAAGAATGTTTTTTAATTAAGTACATATAAATTAAAGGGAAAAAATGTAGTTCTTACTATGTTTAGATAAAATAATTCAAAACACGTTTTATTGACTCTCAAATTTTAGAAAATACAGATACGTTATCGTATTAAAGTTCCGAATATTATTATACACAACAGATAAGCAGTTTTCTTTTAGATAAGAAATTACTAACTTCAACAGAAGGATCAAGTAAGATGTGACAGTTTTCAACCTGTATTCGCTTGAATTGGAATAGGTTGAAATTTGTGAAAGCTGAACATAAAATATCTAAAATTGTTATTACAGTCATGTTTTATAATATAGACACAGGATACTTAATAGCAGCAAATGACTGGTGATTTCCAAATGATTAAATCAAAGTTACAATTAAAGATATCTGCAATATCTCCCCTACGTGCGATATTGTAGATATTGTAGAGTATTGCATTTCAACCTCTCCGTTAACAAAAGAAATTCTTCTATCTCGGCCTGAGACCCATCAAAAGATTTCCGACGACTTAGATGGCAATATGCTGACGGCAATTTTCCTTTTGTTCATCCGATAGACTTGTTCCACAGAACCTTAGGGGACATGGTCATTTTTCTTGATGTAGTCATCACCACCGGGTGACACCGCTGATGTTGGTTATAAATGACAGGAGACCCCCAGGTGCTTTCATTCATGAACTATCAATTGTTAAGCAGCATCCTGGAGGCGTCGCGTGCCTAAACAAAAGGACTCGTGCCTTTCGCATTTTACCGAAGCGGCCCTTTGAGACTCTTTGAAGTGGCTTGGAGGACAAACTAAAAAGGCGGCCGCTTTAGACCCGGGGAAAATATTTCATTATCGCCCCAGGAAACCCATTTCCGTTGCTCACTTGTTCTAGATCGTTCGACTTTCTGGAGAGTGATGCAATATCCGGTGGAGGTCTTCTATAAAAAGAGAATGGACCCCTCAGTCGTGGCTTGCGTCTTTTCGTTCCTGACACGTAGCGGATCCAGTTTTAGGAGCAGCCGGGTTTGCCGCCCTTAGAGGTTGAGTCCCTTGTGACTGTTTGCAGCGACGATTTAGTTCCTGCAGGAGTAAACATACTCCGCTAATTTGTCGGAGACCAGTCTTCGTGGAAGGAGCCTTTGCTACCTTATTTCCCAGTGAGGAGTCCTTTCTCCTTAATTTAATATTTTCATCGCTACCGGGTGTGTGCAGTGGTCACCGCCGTTGATATTATTGGGGAGCCCTTTCCCGTCAGGAGAAGTGCCGTTTTTTCATCATTGAAGCAGAGCCAGTTCTGCTAGCTTAGCGGACTTCTGTGTTCTTACTCCGCCCCACGCCGATTAAATCGAGTGTGATCACCTAAGTTTCGAAGTTCATCTTACATCCGTGCAGTGTACATATCTCATCATCATCAACTTTATAAATAAATTGCATTTGTTTTGTTTATGTAATGAGTGATGTATATCTGGTGTGTTTAAATCATCTTCTGGTTGACACTACGAACCTCAGTTCGCTACAATATCTTTAATTTATCGGAATCCTATGAGCAATTCCTTGAAGATTCAAAGTTTTCTGAGATTATTTCTTTTAAACCTAATTTCATTTTCACCGACAAATCCCAATTGTTCAGTATTAAAATCCTTAATTTACTATTGTCTGTAATGAACTCCTATTAATAAATAGTTTCAAAATACTAACTTTCTCTCTGTGGATAAGGATAATTTACAACATTGTTTAAAGACACAAAATCAGAACTATCTTTCAGTGAAATTTATATTTTGTATATTTTGCTTTGTATAATTTCTCGTTGATTTTGTGAAAGGCTGTCTTAATTTTTCTTCTATGCTTATGGCGGGACCGATCGTAGCCGCGAGTAAACTGATGGCAAAATTATAAGCCTTGGACCGTTTAGAATTTTTGCCCGCTACGACTAGCTTTTTGCGATTTCTTTTCGGGGATTATTTGGAAAGGCGAGGATATCGGAGTGCAGCACAAGACCCCCTATAGAGAGAGGGTCATTACAATCCCTCAAACTGTCAATCCTAAGGGGGGGGGTGGAATTCTCGAACTGTCAACTGGACTCCTCCCACCACAAGAGTCGGGAAGAAGTGGAAAAGGGAAAGGAGATATTTTTTTTAGTACATAGCCACCTTTTAACCCTCGGCTGCGAGTACGGGTTTTGCTATGTAGCTTCCGGTTGACAGTTTGGACAAGGCGTATAAGCGAAAGCTGGGGTCGCCGTAATTTCTGAATAGTTATTATATTATGCTTAGAGTTTACATTAAAGTTGGAAAATGCAATATTATGCATTAAAATTTCCTCGTTCCCACAAAATAGAAAATTTTACTTTAAAAAATTTTACTCACTAATCTGGGCGACTACATTTAAATTTTTAGTTAGAAATTTTCACATGAGTTCTCAAAACGGACAGAAAATTTGGATCCTATTACAAAACCAAAGCTATATTTTTTGACGTGTAACTTGGATACGGTGAACTTTTCTGCAAAAAAAGACATATTTCTTTTCCAATAATTTGTCCTAATGAATTCAATTCGAGAGCAATGAAATTTCAAAAATATTTTGTGTACAACAAAAATTCAAATTTTTCTTTTCAATGATTTATTCTATTCATCAGATTGGATCTCTATAATATTTTAATATATAATTTATGAAAATAATATGAAAATTATTTTTAAGGTAATAAAACTTCTATAAACAATATTTATTGGTATATACCTATTTAAATTTTAACTTTAATTTTTTTTAGATTTAATATTACTCAAATTTACTTTCCAAATTAAATTTCCGAAGATTAGATTAAACTTATGTAGTAAAAGACGCACTAAATAATAGTGTTTCTTTAAATACCATTTAACGAATAAAACACTAGCATGAAAACTGTCCTGTGACACCACTCTTTTCCTCGAAAAAAAAAAGGTATCGTAAAGGGGATATTTTAAAATAATTTAAGTATTTTGTTTAGAATTAAAATCACCTAATTTCGTTCAATAAATATTTCATGTCATTGTAAAATATTTTTAGTGTAATTGTGTTTGTTAGAAATAGTATTCATGAATGAAATCTGTTTAAATCTACATTTGAAAATTTTGCCATTTTTAAATATAGTTTTACTTTAAGTTTTCCTTGCTTGATATATGTAAGAAATAATTATAATATCCCAATGTTCATATCGTCTGCGGTTTATTTTAACAGTACTGAGGTATATATATTAACAGCCTGTGTGTTAGTTTCCGCTTTCATTTCTTAACACTGGAAGAGAATTTTCTAAGTATTTATATTGATTTAATTCACCCCTCACTAGATATGTAATTTTATTTTTAAAAAATTGCTTAGTACATTCATAAAAAAATATTGATTGCACTAAATTTTGCAGTTGGTTCGTATTAAAATTGTATTTATTGATAATAGTGAAAATACTGAAAGAAGAATCACGTAAACGTCATTAAACTAACAAATCCGATCATTTTAATTACTCATCATATCTATTTTTGAATCACTTTGGAAAGAGGAACAAATTTGCCACTTTTACTCTTTTAATTAGTTTGCTTTAATAGAGTGGGATTCGAATTATGACAAAAATTATTTTACGTAAAAATGAAATAAAAAAACTCTTTTGTAAAGATTTATTCTTAAATTTGCTTCCAGGACAAGTTTGGAGGTCCTCTCCATGAGTTGGCCTCCTGTTTTCTCTCATCTTGTTAGAAGGAAGGAGAATTTTTATTCTATCTGACTTTGTGCACAGTCTGCATTTTTAGGTCTTTTGTTATTTTTACTTACTTTTGTAACCCTCGTGGTATACCTTGTGATACAAGAGGAGTTTTTAAATTTGTTTCTTAAATAAAAAAAAATGGGAATTTATTGATGCTTCAGCGTAAACTTGCTACGCTCGACTGATCTACTTTAATCTAATTTCTTAATGGGAAATTATGGAAGCACCAATTTTCTTGATTTCAAAAAATTACTCAATGGGGCTTTAGGTATGAAGGTTTAAACTCATAGTTGTTATAATCGTTGGTATCTTTGAGGTAACAGCACAACTACAAAAGACCGGGTTCCTGACAGTGTAAATAGGGGATAGACGATGGTCATACCTTCATACTTTGTAGAAGACATAAGGTATCCTACCAGAAATGTGTTATGTGATATCAATAGCCAGTTTGATACTCCTATAATCGGTAACCATAGTAATATGAGAATCACGTAAGATGAAGGATTTTTTGTCTTATGATATGTAGTGCAGTATATATTGTTTTCATAGCAAGATGAAAGTATATGCAGTATACTTGTTTCATAGATAAGATCAGAGATTCCCTATGTCTATTAAATAAAAAAAAAGAATATCTTAATTCTAATTTAAAAGCAACCCTCAGTTTATGTTAGTTATTTTCTGTTCTCACTTATAATAAAAGTTAATGTAATTGTCATAAATACTACTTGACTGCAGAACTGTAGATGTGGACCTATAAAAAAAGAACATTAATAAACAGATATTTATTAAACAGTTATGCATTATGATAATATATTTAACTAATAACTATCTGAATTTTGGAACTAACTGTGGAAATGACGATTAAATTTTTAAAATATGACTATTAAACTAAATAAAGTATTACCTTCATTCTAATTTAAAGGCTTTCCACACTTTATGTTATTTATTTGCTGCTCTCACATAAAATAAAAATAATTTTGTTTTCAAAAATACTAGTTGACTGCAGAACTGTAGATGTGGACCTATAAAAAAACTAAACTTTAGTAAACAGATATTTATTAAATCGTATTGCATTATGATAAGATATTTTACTAATTTTTCTCTTTATCTGAATTTCGGAACTTCCTGGGATAAATAACTATTGAAGTTTTAACCTATGACTGTTAAATTAACAAAAAATGTCATTCTAATTTAAAGGCTTCTCACAATTTATGTTAGCCATTTTCTGCTCTTACATATAATAAAAATTAATTTTATTGAAATAAATACTAGTTGACGGTAGAACTGTAGGTGAGGACCTATAAAAAAATCAGTAAACAGATGTTTATTAAATGGTACTGTTTTATGATATGATATTTTACTGTTTATCTTATCTGAATTTTGGAACTAATCGTGAAATGCAGCATCAAACTGAGCATATATGTCTAATTATTTGTATTCACTTGTTTTCAGGTCAGTTCTAGTACTGCATTGATAATGCATTTATCTAAATTGAATATTCTTTTCTTTATTTTCAGAATGACTGTTTTAAAATGGAATACTATACCTCAGTAACCAACAAGAATCTTTTCCGAAGTCGAAACGTTGAATGCTAATGGTCTTTTCTGAACCGAAATCCATATTACTAGGTTAATCGGGGGATTTTTTATTGTTTTTCGTGCAATTGGACATTTTTCAAACAAAAATACTACTTGTGTAATATGCAATATTTTTCTATTGATTTAATTATTTCATTTAAGTTTCAAGCAATGCATTTCAAATCTAATGTGTCTTGACTTCAGTCATGTACCATCTATTTTTGTAATTTGACAAAATGCTACTTCAATAAATTACTTTTCAACTAAAAATGCCTTCGTTTCTTCCATCCATCAGTAGTGCAATGTCATTATTTTGGATCTTATAACGTGGATAGTTTGTTCCTTTGAACAATTTATAATACAGCTTAGAAATATTAGAAATGCTTCACGGCAATAATCAGGGATATATTTGAATTGATGGAAAATGACGAGAACACATTACATTTCAATAAAAATAGACAATATTGCTTTTGTCTGTGGCATTTATCAGATAATCAATCTCATTAGTTTTTGCCGTGTCAAAAAAAAAAAATGACAGGAAACTCAACTCATAATGCAGATTTACGCAATTTGAATGGATTGATATAATTAAAAACTGTTTCTGACAATACTATGACTGGAACTGTTTTAATCTCTCAAAATTCTCTTTCTGTATTTATGACTGCATTGACAAATGTGTTGTATAAACATTCACTATTTCTTCACATATGCTTCCAATAGTAATGTCCAGATTATTACGGACAATTTTTTTTTTCACGTTTATATTATTCAAGTTTTATCTGGTAAACATGTTTTAAGTACTTTCTGATGTACAAACTCATTTTTTATTCAATGCGTTTTACATTTTATGACTTGAAACCCAAAATGTGCTAATCAGGATACTATAGACAACTTCAGAGACTATACATTATTCAATGCAGAAAGTAAATTTATCAGGTTTCATAAACTAAATTTGCACTAAGTACTTTTTATACAAAAAATTCTATTCTAATTACCCCCATATGATACAGTCTTGAAACTCCTTGAGGAACTTAAGTGATATCGGGTTTCTTGAATTTTAAAAATAAAATAAATTTTTCATTTTTCTAGTTTATTCGAGATTTTATATCTCTGTAGCTTCAAGCTCACAAACATTTAGGTTAAGGAATACTATAGCTTCAAACTCCAACACTGAATATAAAAGTTTAGGGAAAGTAATACTATTTATAGATTCAAACTCCCAAACTAAGAACAAACATTTAGATAAAGGAGTACTTATTGTCTCTCCGTGTTTATCCGTGATTTCCGTTGTTGGTTCGAGCATGGTGCATTTATAATTACTCTTCATTGACTCTAGTTTTGTGTTTGGCGCTTTATGTCATATTTTGGACCTTGCGCCATTAAACCCTATCAACCAACGAAAGGAGTACTAGTGCTTCAAACTCACAAACTGAGAACAAACATTTAGGTAAAGGAGTACTGCACAATCCCAAATGTATGTCAATAATTTTTTATGCCATGGTGTTGAACATAAATTTTCTTTTGTATAAAAATCTGAGTTATATAAAACATGATGTTTTCTCTTTCTCCCGTAGCTATTGCCCATTCACTATACTATGACTGATTCGGGCTTAATGGTGTTCATATTCAAGTAATAGATGTTTTGGAAATCAAATATTAAATCTCTTTTCCCTTAGAAAGATGCTTCAACATATTTTGGTTATAAAAAATGATACATTTTGGAAATTCAAAACAGTTTAATAGACATATAAACTGAATGTAACCTTATTAATTACAAACCGTCAATTTTAATGACTTTATACGTTGATTTGATTTTTATATTACCTAGTAAACGGAAAATAAAAATAATTTTATATGTACTATATTCGTAATTCAAGTATATATTTTAATTCTGATGTAAGATTTTTGGGTTTTTAGTTTGAAATTCTGCCAGAGAACTGTGACTGCCAGAAAAAAGAATGGAAATTACAAAACGAGACATCATATGTTTGACAGTATTAATTAGAGTGAATTAAAGTAAAAAGCAGAATGAGTGATAAAGACCATAGTATCGTTATCAGTATCCTTACATACTTCTTTGAAGTGGTCGTATCTCATTTTGGTCAACACTTTACTAAATTTTAAAGGCCAGAACTTTATTGCATTAGAGAATAATAACATTGGATTGTTTAAAGAGCGTAAAGAGGTAGAGAAAAGAACAATCTGAATCCAGTAAAGATGACCAGTTCAAAGAATTACAATCATATATTCCATGGAATAGCTGTAGGCGGAATGACTAAAGTTGCGGAATAAATAAAATGAGAATAAATAAAGCATGTGTTAATAGAGTCATCAATTAATAACTACATCAACAAATAAGTAATCATACGTACTACTATTTATGAGTACTTATTTATGAGTACTCGTGAGTACTCATCATTGAATACTTTTTCCCTACTGTCTCGGAGAGATATTAGGGGTCACATTATTGAAGAAACTTAAAGAAATGGAAATATAATCCAAATTTTGAATACCTAGGTAACACATTTGTACCAATTTGCAGTCTAAGGTCATATGAAAGATATAATTATGGAATGTGTTTATCTTTAAGTTCACGTTACTAATTGCCTAGTATAAGAGTACCTGAGCCAATTATTTACTTCTAAGCAATAATAAACAATAATATCTTCCATAAAACTATATTTTAATATTACATCGAGATATGGATCAGAATCCTCATACCCATTTTAAGCAATTTCTGGGAAGCATCAGTATTGGAGTAAAAAAAATCTAGAATCACTAAAATCAACTAAAAAACTTTCAAAAGTTTCAAAAATGTAGGAAAAATCTAGAGACTCTAAATGCATTTTGCTTTTTTATTAAATCAGTTAAACAGTATTTATAAATTTCTGGAAAGTTGGGCTATTTATCCAAATTGGACGCATATAAAATAACTAAAACATTGTTGTACATATAAGAGACTATGCACAGGGCACTTCCATCAATATTTTAAAACAGTTTTATTCATTAAAATCATAAATCAATGTCAAGTAAGATCCTTTGAAAATTCATTATATTTAGATATTACTGAAAGCTATTTACCATTTATTAGATTTTGCACAATATTTTTAAGCTAATTTTTTGCTATTTCTTTGTAAAATAGGATAATTATCAAAAGTTTTGAAGTATTTAAAATCTCAGTTTTTTAATAAAAGGTTTCAGAAAAGAACTTTTAAACTGAAATGTTAGAGTATCAAATCATTCAGTTAATTCTTCTACTGAGGAGTTTGACTATTTTAGAGAGATTATGATATTAATTCCATCAACAGCAAATTGTTTTATATAAGAAGTTTCATTTACAAAATGTATTCACTCATCATAGAAAAAATACATTAATTATGATCAGGGACGGATACTTTATTAGAAAACTGTCACTTGACTTAATATGCATCAGAAAACCTGATATATTACATGAAACTTTTTTTAAAATCATTTTCCTCGTTATGTTGGCTTCGAATTTTCTGCTGAGGTCCATAATCCTTGAATAGTCTTTACATTGTCTCCGAGATAAGTTAAATGAAAAGAAAACTATTAAATGTTGACTTTGTGTGATATGGAATTTCAGCCGTTCTTATGCTAAAATTTTCTTGGTAAATAAATATACCTGTATTTAGGTTGTTGAAAGTTATCACAGAGAGTCATAAAAACCAATAATAAATTGAAAACAAGACATGATAAATATTCCAATGCATGCATTATACTATTGTAACGTTCTTCAAGCAATTAAATTTAGGCATTTATTTTATTTCCACATTTACTAATAATTATTTACAAGATTAGGGGAATCGCATCTGGGCTCGCTACGATCGCTCCTCTGTTAGGGCTAATAGCGAGACACATAGGGGTGATTATCGAGAAATGTAACAGCTTCCATCCATTTACTGTTGTCACACTTATTCGAAGGGCTTTTCATCACTTTCAATTATCAGCTTTAAAATTCAATTAAAAATCGAAATTTTAAGATACAGGCTTGAAATGAGGTTTATATAAATGAGAAAGCTTTCAGCTTCCAGATTATGAAAGTATTTTCTTTGTAAGATAAAAACTCAAGTAGCATCGATATTGCATCCACATACGATATATCTTGAAAAACTGTGTTTAATTTTTTGAGGAAAATCTTAGTCTGTTTTAAAATATTTTTAAACAAATGAGGTCTAGTTTGAAAAAGAAAAGTCTGTAGTCTTAGTTTGTAAAAAGATCAAAATTCCACGATAATTTTTTGGCGAGTTATCGTAAACTGAAGATGAAAAAGTCAATATTTTCCCACAAAACATAAAATAAAAAAAAATAATAAAATAAAGTCCGACGAAGATGAGACATGTCTTACATTGGTCATGCCATTTTTCTGCATCCATTGGTATCGCTCTCGACCCCATACCCTCAGCGGTTTCGGAGATAGCGTGAAAAGCTTTTGACAGCGGTGGCAGCGGGAGTTACTTTTTTTTAGAATAGAGAGATTATTATTTATATCATAAACGTGGAACTGTAACGACAACAAAAGGATAAACGACAGATACCTCTGTTGTTTCGATATTTGCAAATCGCTTTCACAGAACGTGAAGATCACACTATGTAGCTAAAAGATATCTTCATGTTGTTCATGGTCTTATAGCGTCATGTTGTATATACTTCTAGCTTCATGGAACACATTCTCGCCTTTATGGATCTAAATTCGGAGTGCCTCTCATGGTTTAATGGTTTTATAGCTTCATGGATTACAATCTCTTTCGGATTGCCCCTGAACAAACCGCGTATTGGATTTGTCCGTACTAGAGTTGTTCCCCAAAAATCACCTGGGCAGCGTAGCACATTCTGTAACGGCCTGACTCGATCCTTCTGAGGGTTCGTTTCTGACCAACCCTACAATCGAACTCTTCAGGGGAAAGTTGGTGGGAACTGCAGTCTCTGGGCCAAGACCTACAATGCAGAGATTTTAGTCGGTATTCATATGTAAAAATCAAAGCATTTCTGAAGAGAGAAATACTCAGAGATTGTAGATATCGATAGGGAAAAATTATTTTTTGATCCGTAAGTTCATAGTATTATAACATACACTAGACGAGAAAGTTTACTTCACGGGGCTAAAAGAGAGTTTAAATAAATATATTTTTTTACCATTTGGAGTTCACTAAATAAAGAAAATTTTGGGGAAGATTTCAATTTCTTAATGGGGATTGAATCACGAACCTTGATTTAGGAGTTATTTTGAACTCTCGAATTTATCTAAAGGTAATTTCAGGGTTTCCGCGAATGTTACAAATTAGAGTTTCATAGTTTCGGTTAAGGGGGCTTGTGGCGGCCCAGTAGTACAGCGCGTTGGTTTTCGGCGCTGAGGGTGCTCGGATCGAATCCTGGCGTCGCGCCACGAAAAATGCCTCCGTTCTTGTCGTCCCTTCATAGGGGGTAATGCTGTCCGCCTATATGGTGCCCCCACAATAAAATGGGCAGTAAAAATTGCGGCGTAGTATAGGCGAATGTCTGACGACAAGTGTCTCCGCACTGAAAAAAAAAAGTTTCGGTTAAGGAATTACATACTAGCATGCCGGGCGTTTTTATATATTTGTATACATTTATTTATTTATAATTTAAAAAAGAGGAAAATAATAATAATTTCGAGCAACGATAATACAAGGTTTTTTCTCATTAGCAGGATCTAGGGCAAATAAATTTTTGATATTTTTATTGCTAAGATATTTAAAGTAACTAGTTCAAAATTGTGGAGGTGTTTTTGAAGAGTTTGAGGATCAATCTCCCTAAAAAAGCTCTAACGACCTGTGGGGTCTAGGGGCGGAAGTACAGCTGTACTCAAGGAGTGCCAATAGCCACCCCCTCCACAGTAATGGATACGAAGAGACCTGGGTTCTTGGTAACGTTACACGATATTTGATAATATTTTTAAAAAAAAGTCCAGTTAAAAAAATTTCAATATTAATCAAAGAATTTCCTGGTATGTAGGGAGGAAGTTATTACCGAGCGTCATAGCATAAAAGATGAATAAAAAATTGTATTGAATTGTCATTTGTATATCTAACCATTTTAAGATTTTATCTTAAATTTAACTATGTTTAAAGCGTGGAATATATTAAAATAGAGAAAGATCATACAGTCATTTCATAAATTATCTTTTTATAGAATTTTATTTTCAAAATATCCAACACGGTTTATATCTCTCCACTTTTTTTCTTTTTGTACACGTGATTTTATATATATGTTATTTTTATATTATTAACTGTTGCAAAGAGATACACTGTTCCCAAGTACATTTCAAATTATCTTCTCTTATCATTAAACTCTTACAGACTAAGAATATCTTCTTGTATCATGAAATTAGTTAATTAGTATAATTGATGTTTAATAGGTTACTTTCAGGTAGCGTGGAGTAGAAACGTAGAAAATATTTGTTTTTATACAGCTGAACGGTATAACAAATGTAACTGAATTTTTTTCCAGTGGTTTGATGAATATGGGGGGAAATATATGATTTGAAGATTACGTCCGTCCCGATGGATCCAACATTTTCGGAGTTGCACTTTTTTTTTTTCGCATTGGAAAAAGGCTAAAGATGATGGTGCCCCTTGAGCCGACTACCATTGACCTCTGTACACCGACGAGCCCGTTTCCAGTGGTTTCGGGCACATTCGACCTGGAATGTCACTTACTAGAGTAGCTGCAGTGATGAGTTCTGCTTCAATGAGTCCCGATGACCAGCGAGTACGTGTCTCGAGACTCCCCGGACATCGGTGGGATTCCAACCTGACTACCTTCTACCATACCGGCCGACAAATTACGGGCGCCATTTCATTTCATAGCAGGATCCCTTTGGTTGTCTTCCGCGGCACCCTTACAGTACACCGGTACGTATGACGATTTTCTACGCCCCGTTGTGTTGCCCTTCATATCACGACATCCTGAGCTTACATTTCAGCAATATAATGCCCACCTGCACACGATGAGAGTTTCTACTGCTTTTCTTCGTGCTTGCTCCACGCTATCTTGGCCAGCAAAGTCACGGGATCTCTCCCATATTCAGCACGTTCAGAGCAATATGGGCTGGTCCCTCCCATCATCTTGGGATTTTCACGATCTAACGCGCCAATTGGACATAATTTGGCGTGATATCCCGCAGGAAGACATCCGCCACATCTATCAATCAATGCCAAACCGATTAACTGCTTACATAAAGGCAAAAGGTGGACTAACGCTTTATTGACTTTTTCAGTTTGTGAAGCTTTTTTCTTGAATAAATCATTCAATTTTTCTTAAATTGTAATCATTTGTTTTCCTATGCATGTAGATCACATCTACCGAATTTCATTTCCATTTAGATAACTCCTTCTTGGTGCATCATATTTATTTTTTTTTGTCTAAGAGTGGATATATATATATATATATATAATGATGGAAAAGAATATGTACATAAAAAAGAACATTTTTGTAAAGTTTCAGTTCAACATAAATTTCTGTTCGAGATTTTCAAGAAGCATAGTCTCTTTGAAAACAGTCTCAGACTTGCACATCCAGTTTTTTTATCTATTTAATTATTCTCACCTCTCAGAACTGGGAAATGCCATACTGCTTTACAACTCTACTCAAGTTTTACCTTTGAGTGAATCTACCCAAAGGTAATGCTGGGGCTTTCATAATCCTTTCAAATGACATCTTCAATCGAGGAACAGAATAATACTACCAAGGCTTTTTACTGGATGAGGGTCATCTTTTAGTGAAACTGATCGATGATTAACAGCGTAATCATAAACGGAGGTGTTTCAGTAAAGAACCAACCCGTATATGTGTTTCTATATCTGTATAATAACTTGTCTAATGTATCATGCAATCATTTACCTATACGTTTGACATGTAAGTTCGAAAATATCATGATATTTTAATGTATATTTTAAACACATTAATATAGTATTCAAGCCTGTCAAAGCATTTCAACAGACGAAGAAATCGCAGGAATATTGATTTTTTGATTATTACTTGCAATAAAGATTTCTGATTCGTAAATGACAGCGGTAGTAGGAAACAGAAGGGGATACGGGTTTTACCTTGATTTAATAGATTAAACTTGCAACTGATCTGGAAAAGGTTTAGACAGAAAAAAATGTCATTACTGCGCTTATATCAGTATATAAGTTTTGTTGGGAAGTATAGCAATTTGCTGCTGAATGTAAAATCATTTAAAATTATAAAAGAGAGCTTATAAAATACAAATATATGTTAAGCCACTATCTTCTGCTTATAATAGGGTACTTGTTAAAATTTAACAATTTATTGGCCTCTAAATTCTGTGCCTTTTTTGTTTAACTTAATGAATTAATTAATCGGTATAGGCTTTTTCTCATTGTGTTTTGTATGAATACATACACCGTAGATTTTATAGTTTTTTCCTTTTTTTTTTTTTTTTTTTAAGTTGGGATTTTTTATTTATTTATTTATTTATTCTTCTTGATTGTGTGTTAATTCGGATATACTTGAAATGAACGATTGTGAACAAACAAATTAAGCATTAGATTTGAAATTCAGTCATTGTCCACACCGAATGCATGTGGAGCCGTTCGTACATTTTCGTAAAGTGAATTGCAATGGTGAGACCTCCAATTCATATCTGGGGCCGTGGCGGCATTGTGGTACAGTGCGCTGGCCTTCGGTGCTGAGGGTGCTCGGATCGAATCCCGGCGTAGCACCACTAAAATGCCTCTGTTCGTGTTGTCACTTCACAGAGGGTAATGCTGGTCCGTCTATATGGTGCCCCCATAAGAAATGGCCGGAAAAATTGCGGTGAATTACAGGCGAATGTCTTCGAGACAAGTACGTACATTAACATTGGTTTAAAAAAAATACATATCTGTGTACCTGAGATAAGCGACACTAAGTCACAATGATTGAATTTTACAGAAGAGTTAAATTAAAATTCACTCAGTTCCCTTCACCTCGATACAACGATTGGACATGGTGGCGTTTCCCACAGGCGAAGTTTCTCCAATATAAGCGTACTTGTTAGGTAACTGCACCACTAAAAAGTACTCTAAATATATGTAAGAAAATGTTCAAAAGTCCATTTGTAAAATATGGGCCTGGTGCCTTTTACTTCCGGCACACAAATGTATGTTAAGTAGTAAGTTTACACACAGATATACATATACACACACACACACACACACCTCACACACACACACACACACCTCACACACACACACACACACCTCACACACACACACACCTCACACACACACACCTCACACACACACACACACACACACACATATATATATGCGTGTGTGTGTGTAAGAATTCCACTCTTGTGGCAACATGGATGTTTTAAAGTTGCAGGACGCGCGCCACGCCACGAGTTACGGATGACGCGCCGCTTGAGCTAACGAGTTGCAACTCAACGACTTTCAATGGAACGCACATTAATTTTATTTTCACTGGATAAAAATTTTATTTTCACCGGACATTCTGTTTTTTTTCTTATTATAATAATCTGTTGTGTTTGATTAAACGTTAGTCGAGAATACGCGTTATTGAATTTTGACTTGAAACATTTTTGATATTTCAACCGTGAGAATAAATTTCCCACAATTATGGTGTCAGAAGATTTACGGAACTTATGGCTCGGTTTTGAGATATGAACTAAAGGCGTATGAAGAATGCATGT
This sequence comes from Dolomedes plantarius, assembly GCA_907164885.2. Taxonomy (NCBI): domain Eukaryota; kingdom Metazoa; phylum Arthropoda; class Arachnida; order Araneae; family Dolomedidae; genus Dolomedes; species Dolomedes plantarius. The sequence goes on along the minus strand of OU015503.1, from coordinate 34,233,692 downwards.
ATTTTCTGTCTTAGAGGAAGACTAGCACTTCTGTGAGTACAAAGTGAGTACAAATGAGTACAAAATGAGTACAAATTCGTTTTCGTTTTCGTTTCTGAATAAATATATGCAAATGGCTTTTTTGTGTGGAGAACACAAAATTGATTTGGTAACTTTAATTGATTAGTAAGCAGAGCCTAACTACTGCAGGGGCATACGGGGCAGTTACCCCGTACCCCCACTTCTGAGGGGGCCCCCAAATCAAATAGAAAGTTTATTTTCCGTTTCCTTTTTTAATGAACTTTTTTTAAACAAAATATCAGTAGAGTGTAAAATCCGTCAATTTTATGTTAGCTTCTTCATTAATCTATCGTATGAACACAAAATATCTATATTTCGTAAATCCATGACTTTCTAGGGCGAAATTTAGCTGAATTCCGCCCTAATGTCAGGAAGGATATGAATTTTTCGCAGCTAGATGACAAAGTTAACAATCAGAAAACTGCATTTCGGAAACTTGTGAAAAGTTCTCAAACTGCAGCGATATGATTGTTAACTAGGTCATCTTAATCGCAACAGCAAAAAATTCAGTTGCATCGTGTTCAGTGGATTCTGTTGGATTTTCGCAAAACTGAGAAATCACATTACTCAATTATAAGTTGTATTCTCTCAAAATTCTCACAAATGTCAAATATTCTTTTGATTAATTAATCTCATAATACCTTTGTGGGGGACTTTATAGCTATTTTAGGTTCTACTCAGTTTTCTTGTTATATATCTAAGTTCGGTTATATTCTATAAGTTCGGTTCTTCATTATTGAAGTAAAGCAGAGGGGTTGCCCAAAGACGTTTTTGCCCCGGGTCCCAATTAGGCTGTCAGGCCCTGTGAGTAAGGACTAGAAGCAGCAAAAGGTACTAAAGTCACTGATTTAATTAGTATCATCACCAGTTCAGAAACTTATTATGAGAACTTTAGTAAAACGAGATTATATACTATTATTGCTGAGAGGCTAGAACAGATGCAGGTGCAGAAAGAGGTAGCAGACCGGAAGTTTCAATTAAGGAAACTCGAATTGGAGGCAAATACTAAAAGAATTGGTGATGTTCCGGTATATATATATATATATATATATATATATATATATATATATATATATATATATATATATATATATATATATACATATATATCTTAGTTTTCTATAGTAATACTTTTGAGAGAATCACTTAAATATAAACATAGATTTCTCTTGGGCGTTATCACCATTTTAAAGTCCTTCAGAGACTATTTTCTTAATCACTAAAATTTCCATAATTAAGAAGTTTCCTCCTTGAAATTTATGTACCTATCAGATACAAATAGTATTAATGAAAAAGTGTACGAGATACGATTTCAGCCGTAGTTAATAACAACAGGTCACGACCCTGTGTTATTACAACGATAAGAGACGGATGCTTTATTAGAAAAATCTAAGATCAGTTAATTGAATAGAAGTAATTCTCGCGCGTGAGTGAGAGATTTTAAAGTGTAATTTCTAAGTCATTTTTAAACGTTAGGAGTAAAGTGAAATATTTTATTTACCACTGACAAAAGTTTTTTAAGGGTTGAAGGTAATAAAATAGAAAGTTATCAACTTTACACTTAAATAAATGAAATTGATTTATGATAAGTATTTTAATATATGCATTGTTAATTGTATATTTAATGCTATATTAAATCTGATTTAATATACGCACTAGCTGTTATATGTCATAATACGAAATAGCAAAATATATTTGCCTTAAATACTTGGGGTATATATGTGGAGATTGTTTAAAATTACTTATCTGCATATACTATGATATCCAATCTCATTCTAATCATCAATCTTTCTTCAATTATTAAAATACTGTCAAGCAGTATTCGAATATATTTTAGGTTCTTCTCATTAAACGTCACAGAAAATAAATTCTCCACATAAGTTGTGTGTATAACAAATAAATTTTATTATTTTTTATCGGAATGTATCAACACAATACAATCTAATTAATTTGAAATATATTTCTCTTCAACATTTTGCCCTTTTTAAATATGTTTTTTAAAAAAATTATTTAACTATTCACTGGACGGCAAAAGATACGTGACTATAACTGATTGTTAAAATTGATTTTTTTCTCTCGCTTTAAAATGTTGAACTCGTTATATTTCGTTACTTGAAATAACCCTTTCTTGTACAAGGATACCAACGAGTAATCATCCATATTTTGTTAACTCTCTAACCAAATTTAATGAAGGGTTTACTTTAAAGCGGATACAGAGACTAACATTATCAAAACTTCTTTCTTCAGCGTTTTAAAGGTAAAAAAAAATGATTTAATATAAAGAAAATTCATTCTTTTTAATAAAGGTAAAATTTTCCCTCAAAGTTTTGTACTTTTTTAATTTAGGTTTAAAACAAAACTATTTTCTTTGTACTTGACAGCAATAAATACGTTGATATAAGTAATTGTTAAAATCGGATTTTTTTCATTGTTTAAAATTTTGATCTCATTGTACGTCATTCATTGAAATAATAAGTCTTGTACGCGAGAACTAACGAATTCTAACGCATACTTTGTTTTGAACTTATAAAACCATGATAATGAAGGGTTACTCTGAAATAGATAAAGCGAATATCAATAACCATAATTACTTTTACAATTCTACAACGATATAATGAAAATATAATAAATAATTATCTCTTGCAGACAGGAAAAGGTAACTTATGCGGGATACATTCTCTGTTGACTGATTGAAACCAACACGGCTGGAAGTGTTACCTCAACATCGTCCCTACTCAGATATTTTCTAAAGCATATTCCCTTGTCCTTTTCCCACGGAACTTGTATTGAACTATGATTGAAATGAAACATACGTCTCCGTGCCTCGCGCTTTATTTATTTATCCACTAAAAAAACTTTTAAAAAGTAAAAAAAAACGCCAAGCTTCAAAATAAAAGTTACGACTAAAAAATGGTGTGATATCAAATATCTAAGCTCATTAAGTTCTGGTACTTAATTTCCTAATGACGACTTTTTCACATCTAAGTGATGTGGTTAAGCATGACTTGTTGATAGAAACCCTTCTTCCCTAGACCAAACTCATCATAACCTGTTTCTCAAAATTTAAGTTTTAAACATTTATACATACCAGACTTGTCGGCCGTCTTTTCGTATTTGGAATAAATAAATTTTGTCTGTTGATACGTCGAAAGTACCGGGTGGCGACAGTTAAACTGACTGTGCTCACAGTGTTCTGTAGCGCGATCTATTTGCGAGAATGACGCCACATTTTGTAGGAAGATTAAACAAGACGGGGGACGAAGGATTCCGCGAAAAAATAAATTAGTTCCAAAAGTCTCCGCCAGGGGAATATTTGGAGCTGTGTAATAGAAAATAGCGTGTTAACAAATGCATATCAATACGGAAATTGCATTTTATTTCGCATTCAAATGAGGTTCAATGTGGCTGCCGTTGTTGTGGACCACATATTGCATTCTGTGCACAGTATGCACAACAGCAGAAAGTAACATGTCTGCAGGAATCTCACGTACAGTCCGTGATATGTTATCCTTCAACGTAGCCAGGTCCTGGACCACTCCTTGATAGAACTTGGACTTAAGGTAACCCCATAGCCAGAAGTCGCATGGGGTAAGATCAGGCGACCGAGGTGGCCATGCAGTTGGAAAGTAGCGGCTAATGACTCTTTCTGTTGTGAATTTCTGTCGTAGCAGCTGTTGCACCCGTACAGCAACGTGTGGAGGGGCTCCATCTTGCATGAAAATGATTTCCCCCAGGCATTGTCTTTGCTGAAGTGCCGGAATGACAAAGCTGTTCAACATGTGGCGATATTTCTCTCCGGTAACAGAACAGGTTTCCGGTCCTGTCGGGGTAATGTTCTCATAGAAGAATGGACCTACGATAAATTCCGCTGTGAACCCACACCAAACAATTACCTTCGGTGAATGTAAGGGAAGTTCTGTGACTGCATGACCGGAAATTGCATGTGGTGATTTGTCATCCCAAATTCGGCAGTTCTGGGTATTCACAGTTCCATGCAGGTAAAAGTGGGCCTCGTCTCCCCATAAGATTTTCCACTGCCAAGCATCATCCATCTCCATTCTGGCAAGAAAGGTAAGAGCAAAAGTCAATCGCTTATCATGGTCGGGGTACAGTAACTCCTGTACACGGCTGATCTTGTAGAGATAGAAGTTGATAATCTTTCGTAAGATTTTCCATACCGTACTGTAAGGCATATCCATATTCCGAGCTAATCCACGAGCGCTAGAGGTGGCAGCAATATTGTCTGGTCCTCTGTCGACAATCGCCGTGGCAACTGCTTCGATTGTATCCTGTGGTACAGGTTTTTGTCCTCTGCCTGACTGAACCTTCAGAGAACCTGTTTTCTCAAACGTCGCAACCATTGCTTTTAGCCAATTAACTGACACAGGACCGTTACCTTTACGCATTTTTTTGTGCGTTCTAAAAGCACGAAGAGCGGCTGACGCGTTGCACTGGTTGAGGTAAAAGAATTTGTCCAGTAGCGCACGCTCGACTAAAGAAGGAGACATTGCACATAAACTTTCAATCCGATTGATTCGAAACGTAACACATTGCCTTTTAAAACCCAAGCAGCTGGCACTGTGCCAATGGATGTAACGTGAAATTTGAATAAAGAACTTCTTCTTCTGCTCAGCGTACGTGATATTGCAGATCACGAGACTTTATCGGTGTTTATGTAGATTTTACGCTTTTTTAAAAGTGTTGCCATATTGCACTTGAACTAAATAAGAAAATGTGCATAATAAAAGGTAATTTTATTCCGTATTAATTTGTATTTGTTAACACTCTATTTTCTATTACACAGCGCCAAATATTCCCCTAGCGGTGACTTTTGGAACTAATTTATTTTTTCGCGGAATCCTTCGTCCCCCGTCTTGTTTAATCTTCTTACAAAATGTGGTGTCATTCTCGCAAATAGATCGCGCTACAGAACACTGTGAGCACTGTCAGTTTAATTATGGCCACCCGGTACATGCATGTTTCTATATATACGTATATATATATATATATATATATATATATATATATATATATATATATATATATATATACACTCATGGATAGAAAAATTAGCTCACCAAGAAATAATTGCGGGATCGTAACGAAACTTGCAATGAAGGTACATGTCGGGGAGATATTCAAATGATTAGAAATGCAGCGTGATTGCGCATTACGTATAGCCGGTAGAGGGCGTTGAACATCGTACTCTGTGGAGTATAAAACAGGTAACCAAAGCTTGTTTAAGTTTGCTGAATCATTTAGAAAGGAAGAGCTGAGATAGACATGCCATTAAGCCGTGTTCGAAGACAATATAAGCAGTTGTCGCAATTTGAGAGGGGGAGAATCATCGGGATGATGGAAGCTGGGTGGTCAGCTAGGCGAGTAGCTCGTCAATTAGGCCGCTCTGATTGTGTTGTGAGGAGATGTTGGGACCAGTGGACCCGAGAGATGTCATGTACACGAAGACCAGGCTCAGGACGCCCTCGACAGACCAGTCGTCGAGAAGACCGCCACATCGTAAGGAATGCACGCGTACAGCCAACTGCTTCATCGGTCTCCATCCAGGCACAGGTAGCACCTTCACTAGGGGCCTCTGTGTCTTCTCGAACCATACGAAGGCGCCTGGCTGAAGGACAGTTGGTATCGAGGCGTCCATTACCTGTTTTGCCCTTGACGCCCACCCATCGACGCCTCCGTTTGGAGTTTTGCCGCGCACGAGGAAACTGGACTGCAGCGGAATGGAACCAGGTCGTCTTTAGCGACTAATCCAGATCCAATCTCGGCATTAATGACAATCGTGTTCGTGTGTGGAGAGCCCGTGGTGAACGCTTCAATCCTGCCTTTGCTGTACAGCGACACATCGCTCCCACAGCTGGTGTGATGGTATGGGGTGCCATTGCCTACAATACACGGTCACCTCTAGTATTGTTCCGTGGCACCATGACAGCCCAGCGGTGTGTTCATGAAATCCTGCAACCACATGTGTTGCCACTCGTACAACGGCTCCCAGGAGCCATTTTTCTACAAGACAATGCTCGGCCTCATACGGCAAGAGTGTCACAAGACTGTCTCCGCACTGTTACTACCCTTCCTTGGCCTGCCCGATTCCCAGATTTGTCTCCAATCGAGCATATCTGGGATCATTTGGGCATCCCACGAGTTTGAACGAACTAGAAGCAAGGTTACAGCAAATATGGAACGAAATGTCTCAAGACATCATACAGAACTTGTATGACTCAATGCCCGATCGTATCGCATCCTGCATTCGCGCTAGACGGGGTCCAATGGAGTATTAACTCCTCCGTTCTTTTGCCTTTCTCTCTGAAATAAATTATCCTTTTTCTTTGATTTTCTTATCATTTACTTATATCAAAGTAGTCATTACGTATGTAAAATTTCGTTCCATTTTGACGACTCCTTCTTGGTGCGCTAATTTTTTTGTCCATGAGTGTATATATATATATATATATATATATACTTGTCGGGCGAAGCCCGGCTATGCTTGGGCCATCCCTCCACCAGACAGACGACTTTAAATTGATTGATTGAGAGGGAGAATTTTAATAAGAGGCTCTATTAATTTGCAGTCCCCCCTCACAAAACCACAAGAAGAAAAATTTGTTATTCGTATTAACACCCACCACCAACAGGTATGATATGAGCATACCTGCATTACAAAAAGATAAATTTTTATGTGAAAAGAAATCGGCTGGCTACATTAACCTATATTCCTGCAATACAAAAATTCAAATTTTCTGAAATTTGTGCTGTTGGTGACATAATAATGCATTGTACATTGAACTTATATGAGTGCATATATTTGGCAGAATTGTACATGTCTATGTTGCGAGATATTCTGTATTCGGTTTAGTCAAAAGATAAGCACAATTGAAATATCAAACAGACTTTCGGAGCATATGATATTGTGGAAAACAAATAAACCTCTCAATAAACACCAAAATTTCCTAAATATAAATATTTATATAAAGAAAATGTGAATATGCAGTTTTTAAATATTTTATCGCGTAATCTGCAAAGTAAAGAAATGGTGAACTTCATACAAAAATATCTTAGTAGAATATTTATCTCATTCCAAAAGCTAAACTAATCAGCAAAGAAAGAAATACATGAAATATGAACAGTTTTGGAAAAAAATCGGTAAATCGAAAATAAAAATTAAAGATTTATTTATTGTTTGAACAGTTGAAACATGATTCTACATATCTAAAATCAAAACTGAAAACCTTGTATAAACAAAACAGAAGATAGATATAGAACTATGAAATGAGAACAAAAAGAATCTTAAGTCAACTGTTCACGTTTAATTATTCAACAACCTCTCAAAAGAGGATATACGGGCCTAGTCTCAGGCCTTTCGAAAAGAATTCGCTATCGAGAAACGTCAGAAATGACGTCACGATGAGGGCGTTCTCGCAAGCTAGAAGAAAATCGGTAGTCTCAGGCCATTTCTCGGGAGCTAAACTCATATCGTATTTCTCACTTAGCGGGTAAAACTTTCCAAACTTGAATCGACGAGAATGTACTTCGCTTTCGAGTTTAAGATAGCCGCCGATTTCGTGTTGATTGAGTTCAAAACAAAGTACGTTCAGCTCTTTAGGTCCATCGGTTTGGTCTGTGCGTTATCTGTCAGTTAGTCACGGATCTGTTTTACATCTATGTATATAAAAGAGCTCGTCTGCTTATTTGTCCGCTATAGAATCCTAGAATATTTCACCGTTCGGAACCAAATTCGGATGAGTTAATGTTTAGGACCTGTTGTCTCCTAGTTGAGACAACGTAAGAAGAACTTACTAATTTATCGGTATTTAACTAAAGAAAAATTAATAATACAACTTATCAATCCAAACCTTAACAATCAACACCAAACCATTTTATTTTTTTAACTCAACTGCATTCTAAAGAGAAACTATGTATATAACTGTTGCCGCACAATTATTTTAACAATAATTACAAAAGTAACATTTACAAATTATAAAAATATTTGAGAGTCAATTTTAAATCAATTATTTACATTTTATGTCGTTACAGACCCAAAAAAGGCAACGCAGAAAAAACGAAATTGGGGCACATTAAGTTTTTTTAAAATTAATTTTTAATGATTTTTGTCAATTTATTGGCCAACAAAATGCAAAAAAAAAAAATATAAATAAAATTGCCGTAGCAGTTGCCATTTTTCATTATACATAAACGTCAATTCCAGTGTCACGCACTTTTGCGTAATATATCAAGAGATAATTGAAAAATATACCCATGCGGTGACGTCAAAATTTATTTCTTTTGAAGTTTGACGTCACCGCATGGGTATATTTTTCGTTTCTCAGTGTTTCATTTTTTAGTGAGAATCACGCTGTGAACGAATCCCGCCGTGTTGACGTTTTGTTCGGTGAAGTATGCATTTAGAACTGAAATATTTCTAAAATTATTAAAGTAACAGATTAAGTGTACGCAAAAAAATTATCAGTTTTGAAAGATCTCACCAAATATGTAACATTTAAGTAAATTCATGAAAAAAAATACATCAATTTTGACATTTTCAAATATGGCCGAATTTCAGCCGGTACACCTGGAAGTGTGACCGCGACAGAACCCGACTTTGCTTTATTAATATATATATATATATATATATATATATATATATATATATATATATATATATATATATATATATATATATATATATATAAACGGGGAAAATATAGACTTTGAAATTATTTTCTTAAAATATTTTTGTCTTCAATTTACGATATTGTTTCAATCATATATTTTAATTTAAACAAGTTGGTACCCGTCAAAGCATGACGGCTAGATAGTATCTAATAATGAATATATATAAAGGAAACACAAATTATACTCAACACATCATTGCTAAATGCTGAAAATCATAATAATGCTCAGAAACAAATTAACATGTTTAAGCGGCCTCGTGCTTAGTGAGTATATAAAGCCAGATTTAAAAATGTCACTGAGCATGCGCATGAAGCAATTTTTTTTAATTGAAAATTATCGCTTATTAAACAGTGGGGAATAAAGAATTTCCTCCAGGTTTAATCTTATATTTCACAAATATAATTACCATAAAAATAAAAATGACGGAGAGACATCTAGAGAGATTCTTTGGAATACACGTGTTTATCATTAAAACATGTCACTGAGCATGCGCAGAAACAGTGAGTTTCTAAAGCCTATTTTAAACATGCCACTAAGCATTCGCAGAAATCAATTTTTAATTGTCAATTATCGGTAATTTATAGAAATTGCGATTACGAAAACCACATTTCACAAATCTACAGATTAAAATCTTTCGTTTAAGACCAGAATGAAGTAAATTGATGCAGTAGTTTTCTCTGACGGAATGCCGAAAGAATCTGCTTAGCAACTTAAATATATAGATAACTTAATATGATAATAAATTTCTTAAAAGTCTCCGGGAACCGCAGTTTGCGCAAACTGTTAGTATTACTAAAAGTTGTTTACGATCTTTCCCAATATTGATACTGTCTCTGTTGACAACAGCGTGTTTTCGTTAAAATTAATATCAACTTTTCTTGGATACGGTTGAAATCTTTTTAAGAGAAAATCATTACATGTCAGTTCGCGTAATACCATTCTACGTTAAGGTCACAGTGTATTACTTAAGGTGTAGCCTTACTGTGTGCCTAAAGTGTAGCTTTATTGGATTAGCCCAGCTCAATGTTAATCTATGTCGAATATGTTTCCAATGATTGCCGACAAGGAATAAAAAGAAGAAGGATTTTTGAAAAAGAATAATTGTTCTCCGTAATAGAGAAAGAAATTTTCTATTCGAGGAAGACTTTCATTCTTTGAAAGAAACGCCGACAATATTTTTTAGTTTGGATTTTTCTCAGTGAAAACATGGATATTGTTTTTTAAACGGAAATAATTTCCTTTCTTGTAGGTAATTTTGAAGATGAACATGATAGAAGAGTAAAAATCTCCTTTTCAATTAAGAAGCATAGTTTAAAAATGAATTCTTTAAATCCAAGTGAATAACCATTTGAAAAGTTTTCTCCGATTGTTTTAACACTGAGCTGGGCGGATCCGATATACGGCTTTGACCACGCAGCCTTCAGTGAAACAGATTTAGAAAAATCCACTGGGTCAAAAATTTTCCTCAAAGCATTCCAAATACACTTGATATTGCTGAATTCTCTCAATTTTATGCTAACTGGCCATTGGTCAAATTTTTCAGTAAATTTTTACAAAATTTCTTCCTATTTCCCTCTATTACTCCACAATTAAATTCTCGTCGCTTAACTGTGATTTTCTCAATCGTAATAAGTGATATCTGGGCCTTCATTCGTAACGGTTTTAATTTGGCTTCGAGCTTTCTGCAAGTGTGTGAAGGATTTTCAAGAGTACAAAGAGATTATTTTCCCAGTTATTCCATAATTTCATGGTATTTTCCCTTTTGATAATGTGGTGTTTTCATTGATATTAATTTCATCATCTTTTCTTGAACTCGGTAAATCGTTTTATAATACTATTTCAATCACAACCATCACTTTCAAAATATTTATTATCACAGTATGGAAACAAATAATCGCTAACCTAGAAATTGAACGAACTGTAAAATAAATTTTGCTATGAACTGGATCAAAATCTTCCTTCACTGAATAAAAATGCTCCTCAATAGTATTGCCATCTTTCAAGCTTGATTGAGACTATTAATTTTAATAAAAAATATTCGTATGTGTGTTCAGTAATGTTGTTATGCAGATTGTTCATAAAATTTTACTAGGATTATCAGTAAAGTTAAGGGAAAAAGCGAAATAGGCCCATTCGAAATATATTATTCCAAGTTCATTTAAAATGATTTATATTGATAATATATGCAAATAGAAGTACAGGGTGGGCAAAAAGTCAATATAAACTTTAAAAATTTATAAAAACCGGAAAAAAACCAAAATAAGAAAAGGTTTGCTGGGTTAGCATTGCTAGGTCACGGGATTTTTTTTGAGACAGGAAAAAAAAAATTACTCAAAAAACAGCCCACAGGTGGTGACGTACACAAGTCAAAGGGATGTATCATCGCGGAAATATCTATCTGGTTCATCCAATCTGTTGGAACTGAAAGATGCGATCCGCCGAGAGGTGTCTTGTATATATTCCGACCTTTTGCACTCTGCCATTGCTGGAATTGTGACTCGCCTGCAATGTATAATCCCTTGTGGTGGGGGTCATGTGGAGCACCTACCTCTGTGATAAACGATTTAGGAGAATTCTTTTCGTTAATTGCGCATCTTTTCTTTGACTTTTGTACTGTTGGCTGAATTTTGAGTTATTTTTTTCATGACTTAAAAAAATCCTGTGACCTAGCGTCGCTAACCCTGCAAAACTTCTTTTATTTTGGCTTTTTTCCGGTTTTTACGAGTTTATACGGACTTTTTGCCCGCCCTGTATATATATTGTGTGCGTGTGTGTGATGAATATTTACTTACTTACACACAAACACACACACACACACACACACATATATATATATATATATATATATATATATGTGAGGCTTAAATATGGGGGGCGATCACGCGACCTTAAGATGGGATTTTAGTTATTAAAATATAGGATTTAACAATTAAAAAGTCTGGGAGTTCAAATAAGCGGCGTATGTATTGCAGTGAAAATGGAATTAATGGGTCGGCTTGTTTCAATCTCCGAAGAACCACAGATTCTAGAGGGAAATTCCCCTTTTCATTATATAATCTTGGCGCATCTGTGGTTTGAGTGTCGAAGAGAAAGGAAATGCTGAGTTTAGCAATAAGATCCGACATGACATCACGCATAAGTAATGAGCGTCACTAAGCGTTCGTTAAAAAGCTATGAACAAAGGATTTATCGCCAGAGCCATGGATAGATAGCATCGAGTAAAGATGTGTGCTGAAGGCGCACAGATTTTAATGGGGATTGGGAAGCCATATCTTTTAGTTATGGAGCTGAGAGTCGTTAAGTGATTTAATAAATATGTTAGTAAATGATAATGGAGTTGTCGTCACTGTATGTGAGTTTGGATTCTACATTGTCTCGCCATCGGACCACGGACTGCAAAATGATTAATAGGATATTTGGAATGATGTGTTAAAAAGATCGGGCGTGAAGCTCCAATGTCCGACTAAAGTCGACAGCGATTCTGCAACCTTTTCGCTGTGGTAACCCAGCCTTTAAAATTCAAGGAATCAAAAATTTCATCGTATTATGAAAAAATCTTCGTCTTGTGATCATCATATTTCTGTGCTTCAAAAATTAAGTCAGTGATGTAATCTGGTATTAAATTGTGCAATTAGTAAAATTTTTCGTCGTGCGAAAATCTTCGGCTGTTCATCGTAAAAAAAAAAAATGTTCAGAAGTGTTCAAAATTTTGCTTCAATATTCAGTGGTATCGTGTCATCTTCTCATCCGAATTTTTTTTTTGTGTGTGTGGAAACTTCAGCGGATTTTTTTTTTCTCTCTCTCGCGAAAATTTTCTTCAAGTGTTGGAGTGTGTGAGACAAGATTTCCGTGGCTCTCCGGGACTGTCTGCCGTTTTCAGGATCAATTTTAAGAAGAAAATTGTTGTGAATTCTAAACAAATAAATAGGTAAAATATTAAATTAAGTTAAATTGGGATAAAATTAAGGTAAGCGTTTTGATTTAAATTTACAAAATAAACATGCCAAATGGTTTTGAAGTGTAATGTTGCATGAATTAATAATAATGTTAATAACTATGTCGCGATAAATTAAAAACAAATGGTTCTAAAAAAAAAAAAAAAAAATGTTATTAAAAATGAGAAATATGAAAAATTACTAAATTGATTAAATTAGCAATTGTACAAGTTGAAGATGTGAATTACTTTTGACTTTAAGGTATTGAAATTTTAAAATTGAAATTGTATTGATGAAAATTGAAATAAGTAACTATTATATGTAAAATGTGAAAATTTTGTGTAAATTTTGGAAATTGTGGTAACAAGTTAAAATTCAGTAAAAAATGCTCTGACAATTTGAAACTATTGGTAATAAAAAATGAAAATTTTAATATTGTTAAAATTAAGTACATGTTGAAAATTGTTTTCTGGGGATGATCATTCCCGTCAATCCTGTTTTTTCGGGGAGGGGGGGAAAGCTAGATAGCAGAATATTAGTAACAAATATTGATAAAATTTTGAAAATTGTAATTTCATTTTGTTTTGAAAATTTATGAGTTTTGGTATAATTATTGGAAAATTTTAGAACATAATAGGGTTAAATTGTTCATTTTGGTTTTGTTGCTGTTGGCAGTCTCGTCATTTTGTAAATATTTTTAAGGTTTATTGATTAAAAGTGCTTATTTTTTAGTATATTGCATATCGGTGCTCAAGTGTATATAATTGATAAATTTTGGATATAATTTTATAAGTGTTTTTTAGTGTATTGATCTAAATTTATTTGATATATGATATTTGTGAGGTAGGGAATTGAGTCGTATTGATCAAGATGTAAGGTCTGAAGTTTTCATTTTTGAGATTGGTAGAATTGTGAGTTTTGATCAAAATGTGAGAGTATTAACATGTTTTATCAAATTGTGTCTAGAAGCAGAACTAAGCATGAGTTCAACCATGTTTACTTCAAACTTGAGTAGGTTTTAAAATTGGTTTTTGAATGAAATGAAGAGTTTATGGTATTAAAATGTATAGGAAAGTGTTGTATTGAAAGTTAATTTCATACCTCAATGATTTAATTGCCTTTTTCATATTCATAAATATTGTGTATTTTGAGTATAATCATTTAAATTTGATCTTTTAAAATTGTTATTGTGCTTTTGGTTAATAATTTGATATTCATTTCTTGTGTGTTTTTGGTCGCCACTTCATTTACTAGTTTTTGGAGGTCTCCCTGTAATTTTCAGATAAGCATGAGTGTAGAGACATGCTTCATTATTTTGTAAAACTCAGAGGTATAATATTTTGTACATCATGGTGAAAACGAAAATTTTTTTGAAAAATTAGAGAATTTGAAATATGTATTAGGGTTATGTTTTTCACAAGTGATTTGTTGTGTCAAATTTTAAGTTTCGGAGGAATCAGGTATCCCCGATGATACGCTGAAAGCTCTTAATAAAATTCCCACTGCTGTTGTGGAGTATGACCACCATAACAGACATCTGAGGAAGGGTTTTAAATTCTAATAATAGTGTTATAAATAAAATTATTTTGTATGAAGTTTTGTGACACCCCAATTTTTTACAAGAACAGTAAATATTTCAAGAACTCTGAACTTTGTCAATTTTAAAGTCAGGACTCATTTTTTAGGTAGTGGACTCAAGGTGCACAAAGCGTTTTTCTTGAGCTAAAAAGAATAGTGCGGGTGTTCACAGAAATTTTAATTACCATTTTCTTACAAGTTCAAGTTATATTTTGTGTTTATTAAATTTCATTTTAGTGTTCTATTAATAATGTTGATGTAATATTCTTTTACAATTTATTTTGATATTTACTGCTGTCTATTGTTGTCATAACATTTTAAGTGATTCAATGTAACTTCTGTCTCGAATGGAGACATTTATGTAACTTGTATTTTTCTCAGCTCCATGGGGTTAGGTGCACGATTTAGCATAGTAAATAAGAATTTTAATTTTAGTTTTTTTTAAAAATTAGATGTCAAATATTTAGGAAAATTTAGTTAATATCAATGTGGTTGAATCAAGTCGTAATTAGGAATAATTTTGTGGGGTTTCTTCTGAGTTTGCTGTGCGGGGAGGGCGCGCCCTGAGCAGCAATTTTCAGTTGATGAGTCATTAAGTTTTTTTTAGTTGTTTTTCTCTTCTGGAGACGTGTTGCAGAGAACTGGCCATTCTTTGTGGGCACGCCTTCAGGAGAACGATCGCCCTATTCTAATCGTAAATGTAATTTAATTTTAGTTTGTTTAAATGGGTTAACAAGATGATGATGAGTTTCAGTAGCTAGGGTTATTAGTTAATTTTTGTAGTGTGGGAGACGTCCCAACTCAGCATATTTTCCAGTGGGTTAGAAAAAATCTTTGAAATTGAATTTTGTGTTTTCTCTTCTGAGGACGTGCTGCAGAGAATTAGCTACTCCTTGTGTGCACGCCTTCAGGGGGACGGGGGGGAAAGTTGCGAGGCTTAAATATGGGGGGCGATCACGCGACCTTAAAATGGGATTTTAGTTATTAAAATATAGGATTTAACAATTAAAAAGTCTGGGAGTTCAAATAAGCGGCGTATGTATTGCAGTGAAAATGGAATTAATGGGTCGGCTTGTTTCAATCTCCGAAGAACCACAGATTCTAGAGGGAAATTCCCCTTTTCATTATATAATCTTGGCGCATCTGTGGTTTGAGTGTCGAAGAGAAAGGAAATGCTGAGTTTAGCAATAAGATCCGACATGACATCACGCATAAGTAATGAGCGTCACTAAGCGTTCGTTAAAAAGCTATGAACAAAGGATTTATCGCCAGAGCCATGGATAGATAGCATCGAGTAAAGATGTGTGCTGAAGGCGCACAGATTTTAATGGGGATTGGGAAGCCATATCTTTTAGTTATGGAGCTGAGAGTCGTTAAGTGATTTAATAAATATGTTAGTAAATGATAATGGAGTTGTCGTCACTGTATGTGAGTTTGGATTCTACATTGTCTCGCCATCGGACCACGGACTGCAAAATGATTAATAGGATATTTGGAATGATATGTTAAAAAGATCGCGCGTGAAGCTCCGGAGTCCGACATATATATATATATATATATATATATATCTATACATATACACTTTTTCTTCAAAAATTTTTTTTATTCCTATTTAAAAAACATGGTTTACACACTCCAATATTTAAATTAAAGAAGTTTTCTCTAGTGTGCTATAATGTACTTTTATGTTCATGTTTTATGCCATAGAAAATATAACCGAAATTAATCCGTGATAAAATTTTATTATATTATTCTCTAAATACCCGTACTTCGCTAAGCAGTATATTCAAATTAAATACAATGGTCAATGAATGCAATTAATGTCACACACACACACACACACACACACACACACACACACACACACACACACACATATATATATATATATATATATATATATATATATATATATATATATATATATATATATATATATATATATACATATACGTGTATATATATATATATATATATATATATATATACTATATGTGTGTATATATATATATATATACACACACACACTTCCGTAACTGACTGACTGACTGACTGACTGACTGACATATAACGTACAGACCAAATCGCTGGACCTAAAAGGCTGAAATTTTATAAGGCGATTTTTCTTATAGACTAGGGTTGCACTAAGAAAGATATTTGAAAAATTCTTCTTAGATTTTTTTAAATTAAATTTTTAAGCTGTTTTTGTAACATTCTTCAAAGTTTGCATTTAAGATAATAATTTAATGGGTTATAAAATTTATATCACAAGAAAGATGATAAAACATCCTTTAAAAATAAATCTTTTTTTAATTCTTACCTCCATTTTCTGATTTTTGGTGAATTTTTAAATATTAATTTTTAGAATTTAATTTATTAAATGGTGATCACGGGGTTTCGTTTCTTTTAATGTTGCGTAACGTGCATAACAATGAAATAGACAAAAAAAATTCTCTTTCTAATTCTGTAGACGATTGGACATTATATAAAAAATTTTAAAATACAGTAAAAGAAATGTTCCTCAAACTGTACTATATGAACTGTACTATATTCATTATTATGTTCTATTAGATTTAATTTGAATATTTTCTTCAACGTTATTTTGTCTATAAAAATATACTTCACGATTATTTTATAAATATATTTTTTTTGGCTTAAATTGCATACATTGACCGTCATATCTAATTTCAATGTTTTCCGTAGCGAATCACGGGTATTCAGCTAGTATATATATATATATATATATAATAAATAAATTGATCAATGTAAGTAGTTAATGCAAAAAATGAAAAAAATATAATTATAAAATAATCGTATCGGATATTTTTATAGATAAAATAATGTAAAAGAAAATATACAAATTAAAACTAATATAACATACTAAAGAATATAGTACAGTTTGAGGAACATATTTTTTACTGTATTGTAATATTTTTTTGGATAATGTCCAATCGTCTGCCGCATTACCAAGAAATTTTTTTTTTTTTTTAGTATTTCGTTGTTATGCACGTGATGCAAAATTAGTTTAAAATATCACAAAAAGAAAAGAAACGACGTGATCAGCATTTAATAAACAAAATTCTAAAAGTTAATATTTAAAAATTCACCTAAAATCAGAAAATTGAGGTAAAGATTGGAAAAATATTTCATTTTAAAGTAATTTTTATGATCTTTCTTGAAGTATAAATTTTATAATCCCCAGATTACTATTTTTAATGCAAATTTAAAAAAAGTTACAAAACAGGTTAGAAATTTAATTTTAAAAAATGTAATCAGAATTTTTCAAAAGTCTTTCTTAGTGTACTCCTACAGTATATGAAGAATAGCCATGCAAAATTTCAGCCCTTTAGGCCCAGCGGTTTGGTCTGTGCGCTGTCTGTCAGTCAGTGAGTTACGGAACTGCTATATACAAAATAGATTAGGCAAATTTTTATTGTCACGAGCGGTAACATAATTTTTTGGTTGATACTCTGTATTATTTAAATTTATGAAATTTTTTTTTTACAGGTTCCTCAGTCTGACCATTGCGGGGGAAACTAAAGAAAGCGAAATCGAAGAGTTCTGTAAAGAGTTTGTCAAGGAATTCCCAAGTGCCGCAGAGCCCTTAGGACCCCGATCGCTCAAGCATCTTAGCCGGTGCCGGGTGAGAGAGTCCATGGCGAAGTCAAGGAATCTGCCGCATGGTGTGTGGTATCTTGACATTCCGACAACCTTGAAGCACTATCTCCTGCTGCAAAACTCCGAGGATGAATTTTATCCAAAGTACGTGTCGGCACTTTCATCTAGTAAACCATCCTTCGCCGACCTCAGCTTTACGAACAGACTGTAAACGTCACTCTCAAGTTTTTACCAACATATAAGTGCAGCACGAAGGCATCGGTTCTATGATATTTCTGTCATTAGAAAGATAATAGCAAGTGACAATTTGACAGTTTTGTACATGTACATTGACTTCAATGTGATTTAAATGTTATAAAATCAATAAATTTTTTTTTGCTGTAATGATAGGTTTTTTTTTTATGTGTGTGTGTGTGATATGGATTTTTAATGCTCTTTCCTTGGCAGTTATATGGGAATATAAATTTTCCGTGGATGTCTCGTTGAAAATATATAATAGTATTCTAAGTTTAAAGTTAATATTGGCCTTTCCAAAATTTTTCTAAAACTGTTTTGGTAATAAATAAGTTGAATTTAAACTGCATGAAGTTATATATATACATACATATATATATATATATATATATATATATATATATATATATATATATATATATATATATATATATATATATATAAATATATATATATATATGTATATATATATATATAAATATATATATATATACATATATATATATATTTGTATATATATATACATATATATATATATACATATATATATATACATATATATATATATATATATATATATATATATATATATATAAATATATATATATATATACATACATGTGGTTATCAAAGTAATGAAAACACCTATCAATACTAGTAGTTTTTATTAAAGTGCTTCATATTCCTTAAAAACCAAATCTGGCCACCGGTATTTTATTTATATAATATAATGTATGTATTTTTCTACTGTCAAGTAGCAGTAATGAAGCTAAGGGAATCGTGCTTTTGGGGGGAACATCGTAAAATGTAAACACTTGCAGATCTTGTGAAATGGGCAATTTGTTGGAGCTCGTTTAAATTGCAATATCTGTTACTGCAACGTCCAGGCTAATGGGTGTTTTTAGAGCTATAGTATCGAAAGTCATGATAGCATAAAGAGTGCACGGAAAAACATCCTTTGCTAAACATAATAGTGGACGAAAGGGAGAGCTGTGTGAAAGAGACTCACGGAGTATTGAAGCGGATTGTGACACGAAGAAAGAAAACAACTACATCTAAAATAACCGAAGAGCTCAATCTACATCTGCCTGTTCTGGTATCAACCATTACCGAGGTGTTATACATTCGCTAAAGCAAAGCGAATTGTAGGGGGAAAACAGTGATTTATGGGTCCCCTCGCCGTCAACCCCAGGTTTCGCTTCGCCTCTCGGTCGCTAGCTTAGGAGGCCGGTTTTCTGATGAATGATCAAAGGGACGAGGGACCTTCACCCCACGTTTGGAGGGGGGTGAAAGGGGGAATCCCCGAATCGTGCGCTTTTCGTAAACTGATGACCGGGAGGGGGGGGGTCAAAGGTAAAGGGGTAATGACGTTGGGGAGTTGCGATCGGCGGAAAAGTGAGAACAGTCGGTCGGGTCGATTAGTCACATTCATAGAGCGTGACTAATGTGTCGCGGCTGGATTGAGTGGGGAGCTGATTCGCTTGTGTGTAAATGCGGAATTAGAGGTAGAAGGGAACTTCACAAACAAAGCATTTACGGAAGAGTAGCTATTCCCAAGCCACTTGTAATAGATGCAGATACAAAATATCGTTTACAAACGTGCCATGACCGCAATTCCTGGTCGAGTAATACGTCGAAAAACGTCATTATTGCCGTTTTTCGACATATTACTCGACCAGGATTGGCTGACCAGGACGACATATTATTGGACCAAATTTGGGCCGATGAATCAATGTTCACATTGTTCCTCGCAACAGTACGTGCGTATGTCTGGAGAACACTTACACAAGCGAAAGTTTCTGGCTGTCTCATCTGAACTGCCAATCAGGATGGTAGATCTTTCATGGTTTGGGATGACATTTCATGGTTTTCTTCAGGCCCTATTCTAACCCTAAACAGGAGAATGAATGAGAAGAACTATATCGAAATTTTAGCTCACTACTCCATCCTATAGTGCAAACATTGTTTCTTGCAGGAGATGGCGTTCTCCTGTATAATAATCCCCCTATACATACAGCTAAATCTATTAAGTATTGGTTTGAAGGGAATGGAAAGGAAATCAAATATCTTAGGAGCTTTCATGGTTTTTCCCTGAATAATGCTATAATATATTCTTAACCACTATTTATGACTTGTGTATTCCAATTCCAAGGTGAATCAGGTGGTATTGCATACAAAGGTGATCCTGTCCCTTATTAATAAAGGTCTTCACGATGTTTCTTATTGTTTCCATTATTTTAATAACCACCTGTATATATATATGTGTGTGTGTGTGTGTAAACAGTAAAAATTGTTTATAAAAACATCTGTTATAAAAAACGTATCGCTTAAAGGAGCGGAAGTATTAGTTCCCAGACAATTTTCATGTGTAATGATGGATACAGAATCCAGTTATAATAACATTATTAATAAGAACATATCGCTTTTAGTGACTTAAAATTAATCGGTTTCTTTGAAAATAAATCTCTAATAAGAACATGTTGATTGTGAACGGACGGAAAGTAGCAGCACGTTATTTCAACATATAGCTAGTTTTAAATATGACTAAATTTTCTTCGTAAACGAACACACAAAAAAATTCAATTCAATTAAAACACATTGCTATAATATCATTAAAAAAATAAGCATTTCTTGAAACGTAAGATAATGCAAATAACCTTTCACAGGTTCAACAGTTCTATTAAATAAACAGAGTTCATCTACTCAAACAGGGGTGAGGATAGTTCCTGGGAAAAAAACTTACTCGGTACACTCACGTAGATATATACACGTATTGTTGATGGCTATCTTTCCTTGTGTATGTAGCGACGGGTTCACGAAACAAAATAACGAAGAGGGGATTTAGACAGAGACACTCCATACAGCCATTGCTTAGCTTTTATCTTGAGATCAGCCACCGCTCATATGTCATATTTCCACCTGTAGGTATGGAGCGTTGCAGGGAAAAAATACAACCACACACAGGCTTGCTACTTCCACCGCTGAAGAACCTCCCCGTTAGGAAGTTTGCCACATGGCTTTAATTCGAGTGTGGTGCTTCCTAGTGGTACAAACGATATCTTCGGAATATGCAAATTTATTGCACTTTAAAATACAGCGTTTAAAGTTTCGGGTCGGAATGACGTCATAAATTAAACATTTGAATCGAGTGTCGTATCTCGTCTACAAAAAACGACGTTACTATTGTGTTTGCTCCGTCCGAAATTTTAATTCGCTAACTGTGACTCATGAAGAAAACAGTTAAGGCTAGTTAGGGAGAAAGGAAGGAAAAATACATTCTAGCTATGTTTCTAATATTTACCAAAAAATTTGATAACTGCTTTCAGCTCCGCAGTGAATCTCTCATTACAACTGCCTCTGCATTAGGGGAGGTGAGAGCTCTCATTTTCTCTACAGTGCAAAATGGTGAGGTTATTTTGTATTTTCTGCCTTTCCAATTTAGAACTCCATGGCGTTTATTGGGAAGAGTCAACATCTTCTGTGAGAATGAATCTTCCATGCACAGTAGTTTCAAAAGCCTGTGGTTTTCGTTTTAGGAACTACAGTTACTTTGCTGTTACTTTTTGAACCATCCTGGTAGATTCCGGAATTTTTAGAGAATTTTGTTCAGGGATTCCCCAATTTTTTTATGTGTGCTGTACCCTTGGGAATGTGATTAAAAACTTAGGTCACCTTTGTTAGAATTTTAGTTTTACAATCTTTTAAATATTAAATATATATCAGGGACATACTAAATTTAATTTCAAATATTTTCTCCATTACTGATTTTACTCATTTCGTTAAAGATATAAACAACAAACAACACAACACAATAGAATGTATTAATACAGTTTCAAAAATAGCCATGGAATTCAGTATTGTATTACACTAGAGGATTACAATGAAAATTCTCAAAAATGAGTTTTGTTTTATTAATCTGAGATTTACAACAGATGCTTAGAGCATAAATGTTTAATATTAGACCTAGAAATGGATGACGAAATCATACGCATCATCTTCAATGCTTAGCAGTTTATTTCTTGCTTTGTATTTTATTGTTGCTATAATACAGAAGGCTTGCACGTACAAATATTAAGTTGAAAAGGGCAAAACGTCTGTTGCTTTCTTCACTAGGTTTGGGTACTCCTCTGCCAGTCCAAGCCAAAAAAAAAAAGGCTCTGATTAGGGATGGGATATTGATATCGATATTATCGAAATATCAATATTTCCCCTTCGATATTAGATATTATAATATCGATATTTGATTTCTGATAATATCAGAATATCAATATTATATTCCCAACATTATCGATTACATATTTTCAAAAGAATTTATTTGAAATAATTATAATTTATAAAAATTTGGGTTGAAAAATCTCAAAACCAAAAGAAAAAAATGAATGAGTGATACAATTAATTTCTAATATATAGAAAGAAATTTTTAATACAAGCAATCAGAAAATGTGTGAAAAAATCAAAAATTGCTCAATATAAAAAAAGAATTTTAGAATGAACAAAAAATTATTAAATGTTTTGCATTTTGCACTTTTCTCATCAATACGAGAGAAATCACTACCATTTTGAATTTGGAGGCAGTATTGAACTTATTTTATGAATTATTGAAAAAAAAACTGAAATTTAGGGAAAGAACATTAAAACACAACTGCAGAAATTGACTACAGAGGCTGTTCACATATTTTTTAGACGATGTACATTGTATTCACAAAACTAAATTACATAAAATTCTTGTGTTTTAAATGTTCTATTTGACATCCCTTATTCTAAACTATCTTTCGACACCGCAATTTCCAGGATAATAATGCCTTTTGAAGTGTCAGAAGAGGTATTCTATCCCATTCCTCTTGAACAGCTTTCCAGAGTCCTGTAAGGGTTTTGGGACGACGTTTGGATAATGCAGATTTTAAAAGTCCGAAAGCACAAAAATCCATAGGTGATACATCGGGAGATTTATTAGGGATATCAGTGAAGGGTATGGCCTTGATACCAGTTTTTTGTTCCATTTCTTTTAGGAAATTTACAGTGGATTTTGATGTGTGACTGCTAGCTTTGTCCTGATGGAGTCTGACAGATTGATGGCACTGTGGGTAAAGCGATGGTATTTCATTCAGAAAAATTGGCGATAAAATATGTTCCTGATAGTATTTGGAGTTAATCTTGACATTTTTTTCCACTCTCATTATTTTTAATTTGCCATTATAAGAAAAACCAGCAACAATCATGAATCCCTTAGAAAAACTTTCTTTCGATTCTTTGAACCATGTACTTAAATTTTTTCTCCCCTTTTATGATAATAAATGGCTCTTGTTGCAATCATTTAAATACACCCATGATTCATCTATTGTGACAATTGTTTTCCATTTTTCTTTGGATAAGTGTTTCTCATATAGAATTCTGCAGTGTGTCCTGCGTTCAGCGATATGATTTGGAAGAAGACGATGCACATTGCGTTTTCTCGCTTTCTTAAGATTTAAATCAACGTTTATCATTTTGTTTACAGTGGACACCGAGCATTTTAATGATTTTGCAACTGTCCTTTGACTAGGGGGATTTTCTTTTAACATTAAACAACGTACCTTTGCAATAGTCGAAGATGTCCGTTTTTTCCAGGGATACTTGGTTGGAATTTTTGTCCCACTTGAGGCTCCAATTTGACGTTTTTTCCTTTCTTGTTGACGATATTGCCTATCGACGCTTTAGATATCACAAAACCACGACTCTCACATCGTTTTTGGATAACGGAGTATGCATATTTCTCTTCGGAAAGAGCATAAATGTAGCCTTCGAACCACTGCTTTGTTAAAAACGCCATTTTGAATAATAAAAACAAAACTTTCAAGCCGCAGACGATAATTTTGACTTTTAAAAACATAGTACAATTGCAATTATTTCTTTTGCAGCAAACGATTTTTTATTACCGCTTACCAAATTCGTCTAAAAAATGTGCGAACAGCCTCTATACAGTGAAAAGAATAGAAAAAAGAATACTAGTTATAGATTTGAGGAAACCAGCTATCTCCAATATCCAATTTGTTTATACAGAAAAGGATACAGAAATTAAGAATACAGAAATTAAGGATTATTTGGGAAGATAATCTCTTTGTACACTTGAAAATCCTTAATACATTTGCAGAAAGCTCGAAGTAAAATTAAAAACGCGACGTCTGAAGGCCCCGATTTCAGTTACTACGATTGACAAAATCACAGTTAAGCGACGAGACTTTCATTATTGAGTAATGGAGAGATATACAAAGAAATCTCGTAAAAATATACTAAAAAATTTGATCAAAGGCTAGTAAGTATAAAAGTGAGAGAAATTAGCAAAATAAAGTGCATTTGGAACTCACTGAGAAAAGTTTTGGGACCCAGTGTTTTTTTTTTTTTATCCGTATTTCTGAAGGCTTTTGGTCGAAGACGTATTGGATTCGTTCAGCTCAGTGTCAACCAATGGAGAATAATTTTTAAATGGTTATTAACTCGGATTTAAAGACTTTTTTTTAAACTATGCTTACTAAGAGAAAAGGATATTTCTTACTCTTCTATCATGTTCATTTTCGAAATTTCCTACTGCTGTGCAAGACGCGCAGTGGAATAGGGACATTTGAACGATGACAAAATTCGTAGAAGTTAAAATCCTTTATAATCTATGCAATGATATGTACAGATGAATAACATAATAACGAGCCAACTGGTCATAAAGAAAATAATATACTCGTACATGAAAAGATACTATCTCCACACCTGTAACCGAGAGAAGGAGAATGACAGATGCCACAGACTGACTGACTGACCGACTCAGACATTAACAAACCTGTTCTTTTATACAATCAAACATTTGCATAAGAAACACGGTCTACAGTTACATACGGCCAAACATGGTCCACTTAAAAATAAGTAGTTTCATATGGCAAATACGTAAGAGAATAAAACTATGACGTCATATTTGTAACTGCCGACAAGCTGAATACCATCGCGTTCTTGCGATGTGTGAAAGGCTGACACCTCAACCGCATGTTAGGAACTGACAAGATAAAAGTAAACAAGGCGAATATAGCCACGTTAAATAGGCAACGCGCAATTTTCCTATCACCTACAAGAAAGGAAATTATTTCCGTTTAAAAAATAATATTCCATGTTTTTACTCAGAAAAATTCAAACTGAAAAATATTGTCTGCGTTTCTTTCAAAGAATGAAAGACTTGCTGGATTAGAACATTTCTTTCTCTATTACGAATAACAATTTTTTTTTTCAAATCTTATTCTGCTTTTAATTACTTGTTGACAATCATTGCAAAAATTTTCTACACAGATTAGCATTGAGCTGAGCTAAACCAGTAAGGCTACACAATAGGCCCAAACTAAGGCTACACAGTAAATAATAAACAGTAACCTTAAGGTGACAATGGACCTTCAGATTGACAAAAATATGTCCCCAAAACGATTTTTTTCTTTCAGAAAATGATTCTGCAGCTCATCAGCTTTAAATTAAATAAAAAAAGTATGTTGATCCGATCATTATTAACAGAGTTATAAGTACTTTTTTCAAACGTAAACAATGGAAATGTTAGTCATATTAAAACTTTAAATGCCATTTTTCAAAACAAGTTTTAATGTCGCTTCGGTAAGTTCAAAATGTTCCATGCGTCATAATTGTTCTTGAATTTTCATAAAATTTCATAAAATGATTATTTAGATATGTTAGAATAAAACTTACTAATAAATTCTTTATATTATTGTAAAACAACTTACAAATTTTACAATAAAAATTTTTTTTGATAAAATTTTGCATAAAATGACCTATTTTTATCGATTTCTTTTCTAGTTTTTGTAAATATGACTGTAAATCATATATTGCTATTAACTTTTATTACAACTATATAAAGCTAGCTTAAGAGAGAAAATTAGATATGTGGGACAAAATTTGATGGGCTTGGAGCATTTTTAAATAGAGTAATTAACAAACTGATTTTAATTAACATCTTCTTATTAATTACATTCTTATTTTTTTTTAAATTTAGAATTTTGATCTCTGAACAACACTGTATATGTATACAAAATTTCATAGCAATTGGTTGATAAATAAAAAAAAAGTTTTTCATGGTCCATTGTCGCCTTAACGTACAATGGTATTACGCATACTGACAAATAATGACTTTCTCTTAAAAAACAATGCAACGGAATCCAAGAAAAGTTGACATTAATTTTGACGAAGACACACTGTTTTCAACAGAGATATTATCATAGAATTAAAGTATATTTGGAAAGATCTCAAACGACTTTTAATTCTCTAGACCAGAGATCCGCAACCTTTTATCTTCCACGGCCACAACAACGTTTTTTCGATAATTCCGCGGCACACCACAAGAAAAAGCTTGCATATACATAAATTACAATAAATACGTATATGTTTTTATTAGATGAAAGAACACAATAAAATAGCTCTATGTATCAAGATAATTATAATTATTTAAGTTTTATATAAATCATTTTGAATTGTACACCAACACAAGAACAAAAATATAAAGTTATAATTTACAAGTAAAAAAATTTTCTCTTTAAATTTTTATATAAAAATTTGTTGTTTGGTCTTTACTTAAGCCTAATAAATCAAAGTTAATTTAAACATAACTAATTTATTAATGAGATATTTGAGCTTGTTTTTATGAACATATGTACTTTTTATATTTGGCTCTATATTAGAAAGAGACATTTACTCGAAGTTCATGGTCACGACCCTTTAAACAGGATCGTTTGTCATTTTTAATTAGAACCAGTGTCGAAAAACTTTGTTTGCATAAGTATGTCGAAGAAAAAAGAGCAAAATTGCAATGC
This sequence comes from Dolomedes plantarius, assembly GCA_907164885.2. Taxonomy (NCBI): domain Eukaryota; kingdom Metazoa; phylum Arthropoda; class Arachnida; order Araneae; family Dolomedidae; genus Dolomedes; species Dolomedes plantarius. Next base: position 34,206,751 of record OU015503.1, on the reverse strand, counting down.
TATTGTCAGAAATTTGTGGATATTCTTCCTTAACTGAGATCCATAAATATGACAAAACTGACCCCGACCAAAGGGGGCCCCGAAGGGACCTATAAAAAGTGGTTTATACTTGGGACCCCGAAGGGGCCCCAAAAGGAGTGGTTTGTAATTTTTATTACTCAGGTACTTTTTTAACTACACTAATTTATAATTAGTTGCACTAGAGTCATTTTACTTTTCCCCAGAAAGTTTACGCGTATACATTCAATTTTAAGCTGTTGTTAAAACGTCAGTAAATGTTTACTCTTAGCACAGCAGTAAGGCAGAACAGTCAGTCTGCATATGTACGAGTATTGCCACCGATGTGTAGGGACGTGTCGCTGGTGAAGGAAAGCGACTGATGCATCGCTGTTTTTACAAAATCCAAACGAACTGTTTGCAGAATTGTAACAACTGTTTGGAAAAACTGTTTAAAAAACAGATTGACGAAAAGAAGAAACTGGAAGTCTAGACTCGGTATCTCAATCTAGTCTGTTTTCTGTTCTGTTCTAACAGAAACGCAAACAAATAAGTTAATTTTATTGTGTAGTTTTTCTTTTTAATCTCGGAACGGAAAAATGAGAAATTTAAAAAATTACATTTATAACCAATCAATATTTTTTTTTTTACGTTTTAACCCAGAAATAAAAATAGTGTTTATATATTTTGTATTAAAGCGGAAAGCGTTTTTTGTTGAAGTGTTTTACCTGGATTCCCGATACATTATACAAATATTTAAAAGTTTCCATAATTTTAAAAATATGTTAAATTACTCCAGTTCTTATTTGGATCTAAAATCAGTCTTAATTAAAATAAATGGACAATTTTATTGTTTGAGAGAAGAGTAAGTTGTCGGTCCCTTTGTCGTGAACAGTTGTTTCCGTTCAAGAACGAGAAGAGTCCATAGCATTCTTGAGTCCGGATCGAGAAGGGGAGAAAAAATAAAAACAGTTAAAACATTACCACTTTACATTTGTTCTTTTATGTTAAGTTATGTTGTGACCTTAGAGCAGTTGAGATTAGAGAACAGGCAGTCTGATCCCCAGATCAAACAGTTCCAAGTGTTTGGGCCGGTTCAAAAAAGCAGTTTGCTCGTTGTTTAGTGAAAAACAGTTGTTTCAAACAGTTTGGAGGTTTTCATCCTACCACTACACCTCTCAGTCAGTGTATGTTGTTGTTAGTACACTTGTCAGTTGTGTCAACATGAAACGTGTGTATCAAAGTGGCGCTACGAAAAGGAAAGAAAAGAAGAGAAAATCTTTAGACGTTGAAAAAGTTCCAAAAGTTTGAATACTTGGTTAACTAGTTCCACTTCTCAGTCGCAAAGTCAGCCTTTGAGTCGCAATGATACATCAAATAAAGGTAAGAAAGTTGGAATTAGTTTATTAGCTCATAAGTACAGTTGAGTACCCCTAATCCGGACCCCGTATGTCCGGACATCCGGTTAATCCGGACGGGATTTAAAAAAATACTAGCTAAAATTTGGTAAATTAAAAATTTAATTTTGCGAGTGGTTAATACGACTGACCCCTCGATCCAACATGGCAGCTCATATCCGGAGAGTTGATTCAGTTGGGACCGTTTTAAACAAGTTGGTTATTGACTCATAACTTACTAAACACCCTAGCTCTTTTTTTATTGGAATATATTTTTAGCGTATCAAATCTGATCTAATCAGAACTAATTCAAACTCTGACACAGAAAATGATGATGACGAAACCCACCAAAAGACACCTGATGCGGTTACACACCAGCTTGGATATTTCATCTACTCCAACGAAAATGACCCTATAGGAATAAAAATAGCTTTTATGGAGAAGCACCCGATTCAAGTTAGTGAAGGAAAAGAAACTAAACTGCCAATCGACTCTTCAAAACTTTATTACCGACTTTTGCCGAATGGTGAAAAAAATTCATAGAAAATGGTTATCGTATTCGATTTGGTTTAACAAAGTGTACTGCTCCTGCTGCCTTTGGAGGTAAAGATAATAGACATTTCTCATTTTATACCGGGCATGACGTTTCTCCTACGCATATTCTCTACGTCAGAAGTAAACCATCATAAGTGAATTTTTTTCAGTGAATTTTCCCATTTGTAATGGTTTACCTCTTATCATGACTTACATATGCGACAGCTTATAAGTCTATATTTCCCCCACCATTTTGTTTTGCATATTGGACAGTTTTCCTCAAAGAAGCTCCATACAAAACGAGTCACTTACAATAAAAATATCGAAAATGAAGAAAATTCACTTATGAGGGTTTACCTCTGACGTACAGATTTATAAAACCGTTGAGATTCATGAAGATTCTCGTTATCAGGGACTCGCGGCTAAGGCAACTTTTCAAAGCCAAAAAGGTCATGATATTTCAACTCTTCTGACTGGTAACCAAATCAAACAGCGAAAAAGAGAAATTGACACCAGAAGATTGGTTGTTCAACGTTAAATTGATATAGCTTTTTTTATTGGTAGGCAAGACATCGCATACAGAGGCTATAAAGCAGAATATACATTGGATTCTATAGAAAATCATGGTAATTTTCTTGAACTGGTTATGTTGGTTGCAAATTATGATGTGATTTTACAAAATAATGTCAGAAAGTGTATTGAAGACAGCAAAAAGATTGGAAATAATTAAAAAAAGTAACCACAGATTGGAAATAGTTAACAAAAGTAAACTACAGGAAAGTTAACTAAAGGACCGATTGGACGAGGCTCTGTTGACATTTTTGTCAAAAATTTTTATTAACAAGCTAATCAAAGTAATTTATTCGATGTACCGTAATATTATTTTGAAAGACCTTCACACTAGCATAATATACAGCATGATGGTAGATAGTACCAAAGATGTAGCTATTACGGACCAATTGGAAATTTGCGTCCGTTATGTCGGTCAAGGAAAAATATATGAAAGACTTTTAAAAGTAACATTAGTTGATGATTCAAGTAGACTTGCTTTGTACGAACTTATACAATCAAAATTAGCCAAGTGTGGAGATGCAATATCAAATATTATTGCGTGTTCATTTGAGGGAGCTAACAATATGAAAGGCTGTTAGATCAGTTCAAAAAGGAAAACGAAGATCTTATTTACACTCATGTCCATAAATTAAGGATAATGCCAGCTCCGGCAAATAAAGGTTCAGAAACAAAACAAACGTGACTTATTCATAAAGCCCATTTATTAAACAAAAGATAAAGAACAAAAAAGATGGTGTATGTATGATACCATTCATAAAAACTACGATTTTTGCTTCCTGGAGCAATTGTAAAAAATATCTCCTTTACAAAAACTTAATATTGCATGGTTGGTATGATGGTTAATACATTGTATGTCTCTCATGCGATGAAATACAGTCCGTACTTCGCCTAGGCATGCTGAGTATCAAATTATCGAGCTGATCTTGGAGAAGATTACTCCACTCAGCAAGCAATGCTCTCCCAAGTTCCGGCACACATGTAGAAGGTGGTTGACGGGCTGCAACTCGTCGGCCAAGCATGTCCCACACATGCTCTATCGGATTCAAGTCAGGTGAAAATGCTGGCCATTCCATAGGGGGATATCTTCAGATTGAAGGCATTCGTTTACGATGTTTGCTCGGTGAGGACGGGCGTTGTCATCCATAAACACAAATTCTGCACCCATGGCATCCCTAAACAAACGTACATGTTGTTTCAGAATAATGTCCCGATAAATGTGGCCGTCCATGGTTCCGATTTGAACATGCAGATCTGTTCTGGAGCCCAGTATATTTCCACCCCAAACGAGCAATCCTGCACCACCGTAACGGTGTCGATCAATGATGTTGTCTTGGTGGTAACGGGTACATGGCGTTCTCCATATGAAAACAAGCTAAACCTGGACTCGTCGGAAAACATCACAAGCCCACTGTGAGGATGTCCACATTGCATGTTCTCTACTCCAGACTAATCGCTGCCGACAGTGAGTTGCCGTGAGCGGAACACATCTGACAGGCCTGCGAGCATATAGACCAATATTTCCCAAATGTCTGTACACGGTTTGCCTTGAAACTGTGGTACCCGTGGCTGCAGATAGCTGACGAGACAGGTCGGATGCTCTGCTCCGTCTGCCTCTTTTGGCAGTTACTGCCAAATACCGGTCTTCATTTGGTGTTGTAACTCGGGGGCAACCTATACTGTAACGTCTACTGACATTTCCCTCATCTTGGAATCGTTGCCAAAGCCTATAGATGACACTTTGGGCAATTCCAAGTTCCTCGGATACTTCCATCCGAGTACGCCCACATTCCAGGCGGCCGATAATTCTACCACGTAAAAAATCATCCACATGCGTCCTCTGTGACATAACTATTCGGTTATGGCAGTTAGCGGCTTACAGAACACTTGTGAACAATTTTACTTCTTTGCCACCATTCCTTATATACCCCTCTCTTACACTCCCGTCATTGTGACGTACTATCGGCGTCATATGGTGGCTTCCTGTAATTTGCATATTATTCTTGAAGATGTGTGTGATAATTCTACAGGTGAAATTTTTACTTTAGAGTTCGATTTTCGTGTGATTCTGAATTATCCGTAATTTATTGACATGAGTGTACATTCACTGTATGGGACACGTACTTAACTTAGTAGTGGCTGATTTAACAACAAAGTTGCTCCAAGCAGAAAACTTATTTAGATTGGTGGAAGAATCATCTGTTTTTATAAGATCATCTTACAAAAGAATGGCCGTATGGGAGAGAGAAAGAAAAAGAAAACAAATTGATAAAAAAAAAACTGTACAAGTTGTAAAAAATAAGAGTCACAAGGTGGTGGAGCAAACACAGAGCTCTTTCTTCGATTAAAGACGAAGAGTTGTTAAGGAGTGAAGAAACTGTAAACCCAGAGAAGCTATTCAATTTTATTACCGTTTTTAAAAAAATATCAATTAGAAGTTTTGACAGCAAATCAAAGTTCATGTCAAGCAATTTTATCAATCAATGGTCCATATTTGAGAACCTATTCATGTCTATTGTTTTGCTAGATTTCTGGATATATCTCCTGTTTCAAAATATTTACAATGTAAAATCATTGACTATTCTACCACCTGGAACTTGGTACACACGCAGTTTCAACAAGTAAGCGATAAAAGGAGTGATAAACACTTTGAGGTTCTGTATTCAAAAACAAAATACACTGAAGTGCCACTGAATTAGGGATACCTACCTAGTAACGAGTTGGGCCTCCTCTGGCCTTGATAACGGCTGCCACACGACGAGGCATAGATTCAACAAGTTTCTGGAAACGTTCCACGGGAATGGCTTGCCAAATATTGGCTAAAGCTGTCCATAATTCAGTAAGGTTCTTTGGTGCTGTGTGATGGCATTTCACGCCTTGTTCCAAAACATCCCAAAGATGCTCAATAGGATTTAAGTCTGGGCTTCTAGGTGGCCAATTCATGACAGAGAAGTCAGAGGAATGCTCATCCAACCAGCCAGTAGCCAACCGGGACTTGTGAGAGGTACAGTTGTCTTGCTGGAAAATTCCATAACCGTGCGGATAACAGAACAGCATAAACGGATGGAGGTGATCACCCAGCAACTCTACGTACCGAATTGCATTGAGGGAGGTTGGTACACGCACCAAAGATCCCAAACTGTGTCACGAAAAAACACCCCAGACCATGATTGAGACACCATGCCCTTGTACAGTTCCAGCCAGGCATGCAGGATCCATGGCTTCATGAGCCTGACGCCATATTCTCAGCCTCCCGTCGGCGTTAAGTAGTCGAACTCGAGACTCATCACTCCATGCTACTCGTTTCCAGTCCTCTACACTCCAGTCTCTGTGCTTTCTTACCCAGGCAAGACGTGCAGCCCGGTGGCGAGTATAGAGCAATGGTACTCTCGTAGGTCGACGGCTCCCGAAACCCATACGGTGAAGCGAGCGTTGCACAGTCCGTTTACTGACTGTACGACTGGCACCGTCATTAAACTGGGTGGTAATTTGAGCTAATGTTTGGCTTCGCTGGCTACGTACAATACGCCTGAGCCGTCTCTCACCACGCACTGTCAAGGCTAATTGTCCTTTGCAGTTTGCCAGATCGCTAGTTATTTTCCCACCATCCATGTATTCTTGGTATATTCTTGACACTGTCGACCTTGAAAATCCTAACTGTCTGACGATTTCGGAAATTGAATGGCGCACCTACGATTTGTCAGCGATCGAAGGCGTCTAAATCAGGCAGTTTACCCATACTGCCAATTCCAACAACTAATTCAGAACAACCACAGTACGCGCTATATATGCAGTTACCACAGCGCCCTCACTTGCGCATACATGATGCGCAGCGCTACACAATTTGCATAGGCTTTGATATCCCTAATTCAGGGGCACTTCAGTGTATTATGCTATACGTAGTACAGTTAATAGCAGTTTAGAAGATTACAAGATTGATGTAGAAGTGGAAGTAGATTTCAAGGAAAAAAGAACCTCAAAGGAAAAGGTAATGCTGGTGAAAAATCAAAAGACGAAGCTCCTGGAATCTCAACTGTCCAAAACTATAAATTGGTCTTTTTCAATATTTTAGATTGTGCTAAGAGTATCGAAGAGAGATTTAGGGCCTGTTCACATAGGAGTCCGTTGCGTTGCGTTAAGGAAAAGATGACGTTGAGACGAAAATAAACTAATCATAGGCATTAAAAATGTCATTGCTAATCGTTTGGAGTCGTATGATTGGTTTATTTTCGTCTCAACGTCATCTTTTCCTTAACGCAACGCAACGGACTGCTATGTGAACAGGCCCTTAGTCCAAATAAAGAAATTTTGAGAGATTGTTCCTGGTTAGAGCCAAAGAAATTTCATGAAATCGAAAATCTTGATTTTCTTAGGGATGTCCTTTGCTGCATTTCTAAGTTTTGTAAAACTGAAAGAAATCAATTGTTAGTTGAGCTGAAACAGTTTTCAGATCAATACAAAAGTTTTATGACAACTGCAAAAATTGAGAACGAAAATGGAAGAAAAAAACAAAACAAGACATACTGAATGAAGCTGAAAAAATCTGTGAAGAGGACAATTTAGAATCCTAATCTGAAGAAGATCGAATCTGTATAAGATCTGAAGAAGATCCGAATCTGTATAAGATCTTTATGGATACTGCTGTGACAAGAAACAATGAATGCAGAAAATGCATGCATTCAGTGTTTGTCGTATCTTTTCTGTTGTTTTCCAACTGTCACAATCTGGACCATTTACCAACCTGTGTATAGCTTACAAGCTTAAAAATTTGTTCAAACTATACCTTGTACACAAGTCACCTGTGAAAGGGTGTTTTCTAAACTTAAAATCGTTAAAAATCGAATTAGGTCTACTTTAAGCCATGACCTTACGTCTATTCTCCTAGTTATTAATGTAGAAAGAGACTTATTTAATAATTTAGATACAAATTTAATTATAGATGAAATGGCCAGGATTAGTGAAGAACTGGCCAAAAAGCTGTTAGGTTAGGTTATTTCTTAATTTAAATATGTAAATAATTCATTTGTATCATCTATCCTTTTTTCTTTTGATTTTAAAAACGTAATCGTAGTAAAATACAACATTTTTCTTTACATATGCTTGTCTTACTCATTAGTGTTTTCCTTAATTATTTTTCATTTTTTTATTAAGGTATTGCAGAAGGATTTAGATAATGGCTTTAGCACAGATTAGGTTGCCTAAATCTAAAAATGTTTCTCACTCTCATTTTCAAGTAAAAAACCACTTGAAATTGATTACTATTTTATCTCGTGTGTACTAAGATTAGATATAATAAAAATGATATAAAAATGTATCGCAAACTTAAGTAAACAGCTTAACTTTTGATAAAGATCCTGCCTTTACTCACATACTTTCTAAGTGCCAAAATAGCAAAAAATGTGGTTTACAGGCATATGATTTTCAAAAATTGTCCGGGGGAGGACCCTCGGACCCCCCCCCCCCCCCCTGTTAAGGGGCCCCTCCTCAGTCTCTAGCCGAGGGCCCCCAAAGTAGCCAGTCCGGGCCCGAATATATGGTAACAACATGTTTTTGTTTTTTGTATAATTTCGACCTAGACCTCTTTTGTACCATTTGTTTAACTCTGTGAGCACATTTTAAAATAAGAAAACTTAGCAATTTAACCATAGATCCAAATGTGAATTTAACCGAAAATTGTTTCTAAATAAAACGTAAGTTACTTTAAATATAATGAGCAAATGTGTTATGAAAACAAAAGGAGTGCTTAATAACTTGTCTGGTAAAAAGTTCATTATCATAACATTTCAAATTTTCCCGAAATATTTACTTTGAAATATGATTTAGCGAATATTTTGAAAGTCGAATGTTATCGTGCATTATTCCCCCTATCTAAAATTTCCAAGTTTAAAATACAATAATTCATTTTTTCGTTTTGTTAAATTTAAAATATATTCCAACGAAATTTTCATTTGCACTTTCAGTGTAAGCATACATACATACATAAACGCATACACACACATGATACTTTCCGAGGACCCGTATCTTACCCCCCCCCCCTCGTAAATTACCTGGTTTCTCGAATGAAATGTAAGTCATGGCGTTTAGGACTGTGAATTTTGAAAACGGCATTCGTTTGAGCGTCATTTGAGCGTGTTTGAACACCAAAAATATTTGTTTGAGCACCCTCTGCAAAAGAGTTATGAGCATTTCATTTTTTGGCGAGAAAAGCTCCCAGCCCCCCTCCCCTCCCCCCGACTTTGAGATATTCAAATTTTGAAAACGGCATTCGTTTGAGCGTCATTTGAGCGTGTTTGAACACCAAAAAATTTTCTTTGAGCACCCTTTGCAAAAGAGTTATGAGCATTTCATTTTTTGGCGAGAAAAGCTCCCAGCCCCCCCCCCCCCCCCCCCGACTTTGAGATATTCAAATTTTGAAAACGGCATTCGTTTGAGCGTCATTTGAGCGTGTTTGAACACCAAAAAATTTTCTTTGAGCACCCTTTGCAAAAGAGTTATGAGCATTTCATTTTTTGGCGGGAAAAACTCCTAGCGCCCTCCCCCTCCCCGACATTTAGATATTCAAATTTTGAAAGCTGCATTCGTTTGAGCGCCATAAATTTATGTTCAAAAGTGACTAACTTTTTTTTTTTTACATTAAACATCTTCTATCTTAAATTGTAATAATTTTATAGTTATATATTTTAGGTAAATAAAGTTAATATTTTGATATTTGTATATTTTAGAGTCATAAATCTAATAGTTTGATATTTATATGCTTCGAAGGAAAAAATATAATATTAAAACCCAAAATATGCCATAAGTTTTCTGGTCAAACATTTTATAAGATAACTAAGTGAGTGCAATCAGTTGCTAAATAAAAATAGTCGATATAAGAAAAGAAGAGATCTATTCAACAGAATATTGCAATAAACTTACCAACGTTTTTATAGTGTTTAAAAGAGGTATAGTTAACTAGACATCACTGACCCTACATTTATGATCTAGCAGACAGTTTGTCATATCCTTCCTCATTAAAATAATCTTTGCTTTTACCATATTTACAATAACTGTGTAACAGCGTTAGAAAATTATAAAAGCTCAAATTATGAATGTGGATCAAGTAATTGCATAACATAGTTGAAAATCATTTACAGTTGACAGAATTCTGCTCCTATGTTTTTCCTCATGTATTTATTGGAATTTCAAGATTTAAAAATTCTTGGGTAGCGTTTTTCATTCTCTATAAAAGAAAATACCTCATTTCTGCACAAAAACGAGAATGCACTGTGTGGGCATAGAAAAAAATTACCAACCAAAAAAGGTACATTTTATGAAGGGTTGTTATTTTAAGACCGGCTGACAGGGCCCGATTTAGAAAATTCTTGACTATAGGCACAACTCGGGATGAGGGCCCCCTAACACTGATGTGAGCGTAACATTCCCAAAATTGACACACATAAAAAAAATAATCATGAATCATTGTGAAAGTACCATTTTAACCAAGAATTGGCTATTTGAAGCGTAGAAGCCTAGAACATAATCAAATAACTAAAAGAAATACAACATATTAACTTCATCATTAAAACACCAATACAATGCAACCAGAAAAACTTATTAATCCCTTGTTTACACTATAACATAGTATATATGATGAACTATACATATGATGAAATAATCAACCAAATTTGAAAGCCTATATAAAAAAATTTGCTATTAAAAAAGGTAAAATAAAATAAATTAAATTGGGATTTTTTTTCTTTTAAAATAAAAATTTTGGGGGGAGGGCGGGGGGCCCTAGGCCCAGGCCTACCGGGCCTAATGGAAAATCAGGGCCTGCCGCCTGAGACCTGTGTCTGTTCGGCGTTGATAATCTTGAGAAAGGTGGGGGGGAGGCCATTCTTTTCCTCACTTCTATTTTAAAAAGTGTGTGTGTGTGTGGGGGGGGGGGGGGGGTTACTCGGTACAATACTTCACTCACTGAACATCATTCCTTCTTGATGTAGCACCCAATGTATTCAAAGAAGAAAGCTCCTGCATCAGGAAAATGTAATCACTCCTGTTATGAAGAAAATTTTAAACTCATAAATTCAGATGAAATGTTTCTTTGAGAAGAAGCATTAACTCAGTGTTTCCGAATTTATTAACATTATACACTGTTTAATACCATAATAATTTTATAATTTTTAAACCCTCAAATCGTTCTTTAGAACGCAAGTAAAGATGGCATTCGACTATCAAAATAATTTGGGAGTTTTTCCCCAAAAAATTGAAAGTCTACTATCGATTTTAAAAATGGTGCCAAAACGGCGCGCAAAATAATTCTGTATTTAAAATTATCCTGAATGAAATTTGGAAAGGTAAAACTTAGTGTTTGTTCTTCCAAAAAATGAAATGATAACATCTTTGGCAGTTAAACACGTTAAAACGACGATCCAACGAATGCCGTTTTCAAAATTTGGATATCTCAATGTCGGGGGGCCAACTTCACAGATGTGCAAATATGAGCTTGATAGCTCTGTTGAAGATCATGCTGACGTGCGATTCAGTGAAGTAAAGTAAACAATGCAATTCTATATTCACCCTTGCTCTTACAACAGTACAGAACTAAGTTTTCGGCTATTTTTAAGCGTTCCATACGTTAAATGGTATTTACAAGATACTAAAGGCAAATGTCTACATAAACTTGGTAATAGGGTGGTCTTAACACAGATAGATTTTATAGAGAAAAAGCGTTTTTTCTTTCGCCCTTTCTTCTCTGAGGTTCTGAATGTTCTTTTGTGTTCATTTTTTTAATTTTAAATATAAGTGAAATTTGCCCAAAACAAGTTCGCGTGTTAAGTGTTATAATTAGATTAAAATTCAGGTTTGTGTGACACTATTTACATTTTGGATTAGATAGCACTGCTACATTGCTTTTTTTTTCATTTTTTTCAGAAAAACACTGTACCTAACGAAATTGCTTGCAATTAATATATTTCACTCATTATAAAGGAGAGAATAACATACTGTTATTCTGATTTCTTATAAGCTATCGATAAATAGAACTAACTATGTAACATCTGCTTTGTTTGAAATCAATTGATAAATTAAAATTTATCCTATTTAGGAAAGAAAGGTCGTTTTACATCTATAATTAAACAGCTTTAAATCAATAAATTTTCCGTCACCGGAAGTTTGTCCTTTTTTTTTTGTCTATTTAAAACTTGCAAAATTACTAAGCATATAGAATATTTAAATAACTTCTAAAGTTATTAATTTTTCCTGTCCAAAGCTTGATAATAAATGATGCATTTGCTCTCTATTTGCATAAAATATGTATATTATTTATTTTGTACCTCCTGTGACATTTTTTAGATTAAACAGCACAAGATATAATTTAGAACATGTGTTTGTCAAAAGAGGGGAAATCTACTTCAAACATTTATTTCTAAGATAAATATTAGTATTAATTAGGATCCCGAGTATGGACATTTATGGATAGAGGATGTAAATAATTAATAAATTCATGTATATTTGTCAAATCTTGAAACAATATGAAATCGGAGAAGTTATTGCTAATTAGAAAATGTTATGTTCATTAGCAATTAAAATATCTTTCTTTAGAGTTAATAATACAACCTGTACTTGAATAAATTGCTACAAAATATGCTCTGCAATTTTTACCATAGTTGGCAAATTTGTGATTCGTATTTAATATGACATAAAAATACTTATCCCAATTCAATAACTTTGGTTTGAGGCGAAATTTTTATAAATCATTTTTGTTTATGTGTATGAATTACTGGTGTTTCATTTACCGCTTAACGGTATTTGCCTGCATTCAGCTCGGGTAAACGGTTGATTAAACATTGCTATGCCTGAACTCTACTCGTCCATGCTTTAAATTTCTAGTTCAAAATCAGTGTTGTATATAATTCGACTCAGTCAAAAATTAGACCTCACTATATATAAATATATTTTTTTTTCAATGCGAATGCACTTGTCGTCAGATATTCGCCTATACTACGCCGCAATTTTTACTGTAGGGGCACTATATAGGCGGGCAGCATTACCCCCTATGAAGGGACGACACGAACGGAAGCATTTTTCGTGGCGCGACGCCAGGATTCGATCCGAGCACCCTCAGCACCGAAAATCACCGCACTGGCCCATATATATATATATATATATATATATATATATATATATATGTGTGTGTGTGTGTGTGTGTGTCTGTGTGTGTGTGTGTGTGTGTATTCAACAAGGAATCTTCAAGTAGAAAAAGCAGCTGAACTGGCTCTGTGGTTTTGGCGTCGTATTCCTGCTAATCGAAAGACTCCAGGTTCGAAACCTGATTGAGTGAAATTCTTTGAAGTTCTAATTCTATTTTCCCCGTATGCTGATTTTTTTCATTATAATTTGCCTTATGCAAACTTCTATTTCGATTCATACTTAAATTATTCAAATTTGTGTTCATCTAAAAATTTCGGGACTTCGGCAGTTCGGGACCTGATGTAGCGCTCTACTGTGCGCCCTACTTGTTTTTTGCGCAAAATATTTGGATTGCTTTGTGGGTTTACCAGAAAGCGCAGTGTAAATTTACACCACAAGGTTCTTCGATTTGCAATATCACATTGGCACCATATCGCCACAGGTTGGCGACCGTAGCATATTCTTCATAAATTGGTAGTTCAGTTAAGGCGCATTTTCTTTCTTTTTGGATAAATCCATGATTTTATTGCACCTAGAAACGAAACACTAATATCTTGAATGCGAATTTGAATAGACTTTCAATTTTCATTTCTTGAATAATATCTTAGCTAAAACTTATATCCGGTCGTTATAAAATCAAGATTAAATACTTAATTCTCTTTAAAAGTAAATAATAGTAGTCTACATTCTGGTACTTATTCTGATTTTATAAAAATAACTCCACGCAAAAGTAACGTATTATGTCTGGCTTTCAAAGCTGTTTTCTCGTATATTATAAAGCAAATGTGAAAAAAAAATTGGGATAAATCACATCCATTAACAACTTTTTCAAATCCCAAAATTTCTAAAAGGTTTGAAAGATTTCAGTTAATCAAGCTGTAAGGTATACACAAGATTCGATTCACAAGAATCGAACTTTTGAGTGAATGAATTAAAGAAGCTGCTTTAGATATGATAATTTCGGCATACGCGCTTAGTATAAATACCACGCAGCGTCATTAATAGAAGAAGAGGTGGTTAAGGTTGAAAAGGTGTTATCCTGCGCTAGTGCTTAGGGGGCCCAAAGTTTACGTGGCAGTACTGCTGGTTTGACTTACTGTTTGTGAGTATTCGAAATCTGTATTTCTATTGAATGATATTATATATATTTCGTACAAGTAGTACGTATGCTTATTACTGTAAAAGCCAATTATATGTGCAACGAATTCAATAAACATTGTTTCATGTATAAACTGTGTTTGTATAAAATACAAAATAGAGTTACCCCTTAGAATCTCTATACTGGCGCCCGAAATTTATATATACCCTGGTTGTTAGCGTTACATTTATAACGAACAACATAATTGAAATTAAACTGTGTACTGTGAACTTATATTGATAAAATTTTTGCAAGTCCTTATATACTATTTAAAAATGAGTGTTGTAGAACAAAATCCTGCTGGAAATTTTCCTCGGGTAATTATGGTTCAGCATTTTGCGCCATTCGAAGCCACCTTCAATGGCGGCCCCTCAAGCCAATTCCTAAAGAAAATTGAGCATTACTTTCAGCAACAATGCACCCCAGAGGGGGATAAACTTAAAATTGCTCTAGCCGCTTTAAGAGGTAGTGCATTTCAGTGGTACACGTGTATTAAAAGCAGTAATCTGATTTTTGACTATTTGTCATTCAAGCAACAGTTTCTTAGCGTTTTTCCACAGACCTTTGATCAAAGTGAAATTGAAGCGGAAATTTATTCGCTAAGGCAACTTGAAGGTCAGTCTGCGTTACATTTTGCTACGGAAAAGATTTCCAAGTGTGAGGAATATTTAGAAGGGGTAACGGAAGAGGCAATCTTAAAAATAGTTATCCAACGTTTGAAGCCAAGTGTTCAAGATTTTTTAGGTAATCAAACAATTACAAGCAAGGTTACCCTCCTTCAAGCTTTAGCTAAACATGACAATAGGCATTTCTTTGCTACCCCGTACCGTCATTCAGGTATCAGAAGTTTTATACAGCCGCGCCAAAATTTTTCGCGAGTTTCAAACCAGCAGCGTAAGCAGTACCGCAGGCAAATTAATAGAAGCCCACGGCGTTATAATGAAATTAGTGCACTTAAAGTAAATAATATGCAAGCACCTTACTTGCACTCGCAAGTTGATTCACATGATATGGTTCAACCTGTTGAAACTGTGTGGTCAAATGCATTATTTTGTCCGAGCAGTAATCATTATTTCGAGAATAGTGAAAGTCAGGGTATTTTTGTGGCTTATAAAGAAAGTGAGTCTAGCTGGAATAATGCGGTAATTACAGTACAAATTTCTGAAAATAGTGCCGATACTAATGCTAGTGGTTTAGAAAATAAATCATCTGACACTTCTATTAATGCTATACCTGATATTATTGATGCTATACCTGATATTTTAGATGATATTCACACATCTGTTAATGAAGGAAATTTAGTAGATGACGAAGTATGCGTTACGGAAGTTAGTGAATACTTATTAGTTGACGACAATAAAAATTCTTTAAACGATAGTAGGAACTCGCTAGGTAATGATGATATTATTTCAAGTTCCCAGCCGAATGGGGATTGTGTAGGCCAGGTTGATAATATGGTTTTAAATAAAGTACACGAAATCCAGACTGAGAATCAAGATGAAAAGTTGACACAGAGTTATACTGTAAGTAGTTTAGCTGATGCTTCGGAAGTTATAGACGTAGGTTGTATTAAAACGCACCAGTACGAAAAGCTTAATCTTCCTAAAACTGAAGCAGTGTTAACGAATATAAATGATAACGATTCTGATGTCGCAAGTTTCACAGAGACTTTTTCGTCAAAAGAGGATAAAACTAAAGTTAAGGGGGATAAAAAACGTGAAAAAGCGCCTTCAGGTTCCAGCATTAAAACTGCTAATACTGAAGTAATTAAGGCGGTAAACAAGAAGTCGTATAAGCACAAATACGAAAAACAGAGTCAGGTTGTTGAAAAACATGACACAAGCAGCGAGATAAAGCCAGTTACTAAACACGTTGGTGCGGCGTATAAGTTTCAAAAAATAGAATCTGCATTAAAATCTAATGTCTATACTCTAAAAAGTACGGAGAAAAGTAAAGTGTGCACTACAAAACCTCCATTTAAGGATGTACGTGGCACACATAAGGTACACAAGGTTATCAAAAGGATAGATGACAATTTTAAAGCTCCTTCGCAGAAGTACAGGAAACGCAAGATATCAGCCGCCCAGCAAGGTTGGCCTCCTCCCAAGAGACCTCCTGTCCATCGTCAAGCCGGACCAGCGCCTCAGGATCAACGACCTGCTGCACGAAGGATGCCCACACGGTCAACGAACCCCTTTACTAGGACTGCGACCATCAAGAAAGGTTCCACGGATTGGACAGACTGGTGCAAGGAAGTTGCTGCATTCATGAGGAACAAGTGTTGTATCAACTTTCTTATTCTAACTCCCACCCTTTAATAAAACCGAACCAAATTGGTTTGAAATTCCCCATTATATATACTGTGTAAACATTTTGAGGGGAAGAGGTGAGCCACTGAAAAAAAAAAACGGCATACTGTTGTTTTATAAATTTTTGAAGGGGACATGTAGTGACTAGGAAAAAAATACATACTGCACAATATACCAATTAACCACTAATGTAATAACTTCACAAAAATAACACATGTACATTATAAATTGGGGGAGAGCAGATACAGTCAAGAAATGTCATGCTGTGCAATTGTGTTGTCACTTTTAATTAAAATAGATATTCTAGGGCGCAGTTTGCCATCCCAGTATCCGCAACTCTGCAAATCCACTGTTTGATGGTGTCACCTGGACCCTTCGGGGTTAGTTTTGTAAAATGATAGTGGCGTTTTTCCCCCACACAACGTGTGGAAGGTTTTTTTTGACTTTGCCACCCATTATGTAAACAGTCAGACCAGCACGCGTTTTCAATTAGTTAACTGAAGCCGTTCAGACCTCAGTTACCTAATTTTTTTCGAGAGAGAGGCCAGTGTAAGGTATACACAAGATTCGATTCACAAGAATCGAACTTTTGAGTGAATGAATTAAAGAAGCTGCTTTAGATATGATAATTTCGGCATACGCGCTTAGTATAAATACCATGCAGCGTCATTAATAAAAAAGGTGGTTAGGGTTGAAGAGGTGGTTAAGGTTGAAAAGGTGTTATCCTGCGCTAGTACTTAGGGGGCCCAAAGTTTACGTGGCAGTACTGCTGGTTTGACTTACTGTTTGTGAGTATTCGAAATCTGTATTTCTATTGAATGATATTATATATATTTCGTACAAGTAGTACGTATGCTTATTGCTGTAAAAGCCAATTATATGTGCAACGAATTCAATAAACATTGTTTCATGTATAAACTGTGTTTGTTTCAAATTCAAATAGAGTGCCACTTCAAATTATATACACCCAAGTCTGGGTAGAAGTGAGCTTAGAAACTCTATAAAGCATATGGATAGTTAGAAATCCGTATAGTATATTCATTGTTTTAAAAGATATATAAGCAAAACTCTATTATTTCCCGCTATTATTTCTCCCAAAATGTCACGGAGTCTTTACATGAATAATTAAATACTTCTATTAGCGTTTTTTTACTATTAAAAAGTAGAAAATCTGGGCACTTTGAAGTAAACGAAATTTTAGTAGACATTTTCATACATCTGTTTCATCCTATACGAGTCTCGTGATTTTCCGCTCTCTTGAAGTTTTATATGAAATGATTTAAACTTCATGGGTTGATAAAATATACTGTAATCCCATTACAAAAGCTTTTTCTTATGATGTACGGAACATGAACCTATTTTTGTTAAAACTTCATTATTTCGTCTAAGTCATTTATTTTTCTTATAGTATCCAGTATTTCTATTATCCGGGGAAAAAATGCATAATGGCTAAGTTTTCACTCTTGTTTGGTTAGCAACGAATAGGGACGACATGTCAAGTTTGCAGTTTAGACAGAAAGAATTTGTATTCTCGAGAGTACCAATTGGGTGTCACTGCTACACGACCACCCTCAGAATATGTCATTAATCCTTCAAAGGAGACAGGTTTCATGCACCTATGGGAAAATATATATTGTATACCGACAGCTGAACAGCTACTTTGACTCAATAGTGGGGAAAAACAGGATAGAAAGGTGACAACGAATCGTTCTTCCTGATAGAGCAGGGTTCCGTAGTCTATGGTCGATGGTGTCCAAAGGGGTTCGTGAATCAAATCCAAGAAGTCTGCTGACTTGGTGAAGGATTGTAGTACAGGAACTCGCTCATGCAGCAAAGACCACATTTTAAGACTTTTTAATTTGAAGCTAAAATGGATGCATGAATTTAATTTAAAAATTAAACAAAAAAGATGCAGTAGCCTCTGAATAGGAATTCAATCAGATGTACGGTTGTGCAGTAGTTATTTGATAAATAGTACGTCATTAAAGTATAAATACATTGTGAAATTACAAATTTGATTTTGTAATATATTAATATATCTTGTAATCCTTTGTATTTTATTTTATGCCTATCCTTTCCATTCTAGAATACGAATGTAATACTAGACTGCAATTAGACTTTTTAAAACTACTTGTTGCTTCGTTGCATTTCCAGGTTTGTTCTTTTCTGAAACTATTCGTTTCATCAGTATTTATTATCTGAAGGAGATGTCCTTAACTTTTAATATATTGTCAAAGGTACCACAATCAGACCTGCCAACTTTCCGGATTTACCACAGCAATGCCGGATTTTTAATGCATCTACGATAAGGAATTTAGTGTTACTCCTCCACACATTTAAATACGTGAAAGGGATATGAAATCAATCCACATCGATGCGAAGAGTTAAAGAGTATAAAAGAGTTAAAAATGTATTAATTCAGTAAGCTATTGAAGTTTCGTGTGCAACAAACATATCAGTGATGTATATTATTAAAGTACAATACATAAGTCACATAAATTTATTTGGAAAGAAGCACGCACCAGTTTTCGAAATTAATCTTTTTATTATTTTTTATTATAAGTAATGCTCGTAAAAAATCATTAGCAACAACTAAATAATTCCAAAATATCCCGATGCTAAACAAAAGCGTTCTTCCACGAATATAATTCGTATTTCAGTTCCAAAACTCATGTAAAATTATCCACAGATAGAATTCTAAGTAAAATTTAACACATCCTCTGATCCTAACATTGAATCCAGTGCAGTTCAAATATTCAAAATGCCGTTTCAAATATGACTGGCAACAGTCAGGATAAAGTATTTTAACATAACCGAGAAGTAATTTCGGAGAGAAAAGGACGGTGAATATGGAAGAGATTTTGAAATCTTCCTCTAATATATGAATTATGTAATCCAGGTGAGACACGAAAATTCACTTTTAAGAGACAATGTCGGATATTATTACTTTTTCCTCCTGTGTTGAATTTCCAGAGAAAATTTTCCGGATGAAGCGACTTCTATCGATTTCTGCTTCGAGTATAAGTTTGAAACTCAAAATTATCTTTCGATTTTGATCACCAAAAATCAATGCTTTCTTGATAAATATTATAAAGAACACATAAAACAAAGATATATAGCATAATTCCTACATCGATTTCCTTTCATCACATCTGTTCACATGGCCTGACTTTTTCAGCAAACTGTACGAAGCATTGATAAATCGAAAATCTACCAAGTTATCGAAAAGAAATACTAACGTAATGCGTTTAAATACTAGATACAAATTTAATCATAAATTGGAAATAAGTCGGCATTTTATGACTTTCAGTTGCCCCCCCCCCCCCCTTTATGCTCTTACAATAGGAAAATGCTTATTCCTAATAGGTTTCATTTGTACAGTAAACATATACGTAATGATCATCAGAGTATATTTTCAATCAATACATAGTACAGCAGCAAATATAGTAAAGAGACAAATTTTGTATATAGAGAAAAACTGGTGAGATTACTTGGCAGATAAGTGGAGATTTTCGAAGATATTACTTGACATGTTCAACCGTTACTGATATAAACTGCGCTTTTCTATTTTATTGCGCCAGTTATAAATTAAATTCATTGTGTTGTTAAAAGCGAATAAAAAACAGTCTAAATGTTTTGAATGGAAACAGATAGAGGATAGCCTTCTTTTTATCGTGGGGCTTTTTCTCGAGGATAATATTTGTGTAACGAAACCATTACATTTTCAGTGCAGTGGTTAATAGGTTACTTTAATGGGAACATAGATTCTTTTATATCTGGTCGGAATACATTAAAAGTCCTTAGATCAATAAACCGTTCAGATTTGAAATAAGGCAACAGCATCTGCATTCTTTGGCCGTTAATTATAAATATATCTCAATATTATCAAGGTTTTATATATTGTCATAAGACGCAGAATTATTGTTTTCAGTCTGAAAAAAAAAGTTACAAAAGGAATAATTAAGGTTAAAAAAGACTTGCACTTTGTGCCACGCGTGCCTGCTGGTGTTCCAAAAATTGGCACGCCCGCTGAAGGGATAAACACATTATGGTTCTCAAACAGTTCAATATATCATAGGAAATGTAAAGGCGTACATTTCGTATAATCTGTTTACATATTTTCAAATTGAAAGAATGGATAATTGAGTCCACTCAATCCCTGATTCAATCATAAAGTCCATAGAACCGACGATTACACCGGCATACATTAAATTTAGTTTCAGGTTATCACGTGACCCCCATCGGCTGGCCATATGGCCAGGCGATATCCAGGCGCAAATAGAAAAAAACGTGGAAGTTAGTTATGTAATATGGAAGAGAAGATTGAGTGATATATATATATATATATATATATATATATATATATATATATATATATATATATATATATATATATATATATATATATACTGCTGGCCACCCAAATTGCAACAACAAGAAAGACAAGAGATATCACGACAAAATTTATTTTGTAGATAACATGTTGACCAAGTATGTAATGATTAAATTTATAGACTTCTGTGAAGTGTGGTTCCTGCCAAAATCAGTAGCCAGAGTAGCCGCCATTGTTGGAGATCATCGCTGCCATACGCCTCGGCATTGATTCAAAGAGACTTCGGATGAGTTCTTGGGGTACAGCAGACCAAGCAGCTTCCACACGTTGCCAAAGTTGATCTGCTGTGGCAGCTGGGGATGGAATCTGGGTCAATCGTAGAGCAACCATGGACCCCATGTTTTCTATCTGCGAAAGATCCGGAGAGCGAGGCGGCCAGGGAAGCAATTCAATCTGGCGATTGACGAAGAACCGTTGGACAATGCGTGACCCGTGTGGTCGCTCATTATCCTGTTGAAATATGGCTGTGGGCAAGCCCTGAAGGTAAGGAAGGACAACTGGCTTCAACACCTCGGAGATGTAGCGTTGGCTGTTTAAAGTATCAGCAATGCGTACTAGAGGTGTACGAGAGTGATATCCAATACCGCCCCATACCATAATACCCGGTGCAGGACCAGTGTGGCGGTGCATAACGCAGCTGTTCAGCATCCTCTCTTCACGGTGTCTCCAGACTCGAATTTGACCATCGTAGTGTTGCAGACAGAAGCGTGACTCATCAGTAAAGACATTTTCATTCCATTCTTCCGTCCACATCCTTCTGTCATCGCACCATTGGCGGCGGAGACGTCTGTGGTTCTGCGTCAAGGGTTGACAAAGCAATGGGCGTCTTGCGGACAGACCACTCTGCTGTAAACGGCGTCGAATGGTACGCGCAGACACTGGATGATGCGTTACAGACTGCATGTGCTGTGCTATGGTTCGTGATGTGACTGAGCGATCCGTCACTGCCATGCGCACAATTTGCCTGTCATCACGTGAAGTGGTGCGCTGAGGTATAACTAAATTGAGTTACATATTTCCCAAAGAGAGCTGAAATGCATATCGGCAGGAGGAATAAACATTGAAGTAAAAGCAATGAACCGTTCGTTATGCCCTCTCAGAATGTACGAAAAATTCGGGAACGCATGTTTATAAGAAATTTCTAGGAACTGAAAATGATATAGATTTATTTTTTATTTCTTCTTTGTCCTACAATGTATGTATCAAATAATAGAACTATAAAATATTGTTAAACTTTATTTTTCCCCTTATTTTGGGATGGGATGAAATCTGTGAGTCCTGTAGCATCAATTTAAAAAGTAAATCATAGAAATAAACAAAAATAAAATTCAAGCATAGACTGCTAAATCACTATAACAAAAAACATATCCTGCAAAGAAAACATTTTCAATAGAGGATAGCGCAGAAGCTTCATATCCCCATAATGAAAAAACAAATAAATAATCCAACATATATAGATAAAAAATTATACTAAAATAGACAAAAACAAACAGAAATCAAGCACTCTGGGCATCCACGCACCAACGGCAAGATTCTGCATAAGAACCGGAACTGAACCATAAAACGACAGAGGTAATCGACAGGTCACGTCATCAGGGGGCCTAACCATGTCAATTACCTCAAGGGGAACTTTCTGAATAGGATGCAGGTAATCCCAAAAGACTTCCCAAGGCCCCGAGTTCCCCAATGAAGCAAATCCTGTAGCATCAAAAATATTCTTATTTAGGAAAAATTATGTTTACAGGAATGGAATGGAATGGTATTAAGGAAGAAATTGATTTAAGTAAATATACAAATAAGTATCCCACGTTTCATTTTAGGAACGAAGCAACGAAATGCAGAGTGCGTGGTTTTTTTTTTCCTTTTGGACAGTTTCTGAAAAAAAACCCTTTCAGTTAACAGCTGCAAAAAGAGAGATTTCAACGAAAAATTCGCAATTTTATGAGTATATTTTTAAGTAAAAAACACAAAGGAAAAATGAACGAAGACACACACAAACAAACACACACACATACATACATATATATATATATATATATATATATATATATATATATATATATATATATATATATATATATATATATATATATATATATATATATATATACAGTGGAATCTCGATCGATCGTTTTCGGATCCATCGTTTTTCCGTATGTGTCGTGCATTTTATACAGTCCCAACGATCATATTGCTTTGTTATGTTTCCGCATCTATCATTTTCCCGCATTTATCGTTCATTTCAATCGGTCCCTTGGAAAACGATAGATCGAGATTCCACTGTATATATATAATGTAAAATAAAGGAGTAATTATATGGGGAAATTAAAAAAGCTGAAAAAAAGTTTTCACAGTGGATCTAATGAAGTACAAATCAAAAGAATACTGAAGGCCATTTAAGTGAACTAATGAAAGGCTCTGATATAGCTTTATCTGCTATTAAGCCCAAATTTTTTGTCAAATGAAGACCATTTATGACTCAGGCCGGGAAATTTTTTTCACTGCACGAGTTCTACTTTCATAAAACAAGCATTTATTCATAAAGTGTAACACATATTAGAACTATTTTAATTTGCTTCACTGAAAAGTATTTGTCGAGGCTTTAAAACTTATCGAATTTTATACTTTTTTCGATACAATATAAAGATAATTTTTCTCAGCTGTCCGATACTTAATTTTTCCCTATAGCATATAATTCTCATTTATCTTCTTACATAATTTTAGTACCGATGTACGTATGTGCATACATTTATATACAATTGTATCTTTTTTGTCGGAAAAGTTTGGCGATAAGAATACATGAAATTATTTATCAAATCTGTGTGTAGTTCCCATGCTACAGAATTATTAATATTCTTCTCCAGAAACTGTATCGAATTTGCTTAATTTTGCAAGATTTGAAAAATAACAGGATGTCAGAAAATAATATTGCCATTTTAGGACCTAAAATAATCGTATAAATGTCATCTTTACTGTATTTTAATTTCCCCATAATGTAATTTTTCTTTTTTTTTTAATCGGGACAAATAAGTCGAGATATATCTTTAAATAAATCTTATATAACTTCTGTTATTTAAGTAAATATTAAAGAAGAACAGGTTATTAATCTTTATGTAATTTGTTGCTATTTCTCAAAAGATTTTGAAGCATTTGCTAAAATATAAATGTTAAATATTTCATTTGTTACTGCCTACTATAAGACACGCCCTTTTGCGACTTGTCTGTTTCTCTTTAAAATGATATGTCTCCTTTTATAATTTTTATCAGATTTTTTACCCTTATCCTATTCTGAGTTTATGTAAATGCTTTCGCTTTAAAGATATCAGTTTGCATTTTATGAGTCTATAGTGATGCAAAACAAAAAAATAACTCGACTAAGGGTCAAGAACGTAGTTCTTGAAAGAAAATTTAAATAAAAAAAAATGTGAAAATCTTAAAAATCGACTGAAAAGAGGAAAAAAGAATTATAATATATATATATATATATATATATATATATATATATATATATATATATATATATATATGCACACACTTTGAGAGAGAGAGGTTTTCAGTCAGCAGAAATCGGTGTCTCCTTCAATTGCTCAATCTACCTTTTTGATACAAAGAATGATCTTTACTATCTAACTTGAAAAGACACAAGTGATCTTTTCTATCTTAATTCTAATTTTCTTATTTATATATTCTTAGAAATTTTATCAGATTTTTTACCCTTATCCTATTCTGAGTTTATGTAAATGATTTCGCTTTAAAGATATCAGTTTGCATTTTATGGGTCTATAGTGATACAAGACAAAAAAAATCACTCGACTAAGGGTCAAGAACTTAGTTCTTGAAAGAAAATTTAAATAAAGAAAAAAGCGAAAATCATAAAAATCGACTGAAAAGAGGAAAAAAGAATTATAATATATATATATATATATATATGCACACACTTTGAGGGAGAGATGTTTTCAGTCAGCAGAAATCGGTGTCTCCTTCAATTGCTCAATCTACCTTTTTGATACAAAGAATGATCTTTACTATCTAACTTGAAAAGACACAAGTGTTCTTTTCTATTTTAATTCTAATTTTCTTATTTATATATTCTTAGAAATTTTATCAGATTTTTTACCCTTATCCTATTCTGAGTTTATGTAAATGATTTCGCTTTAAAGATATCAGTTTGCATTTTATGAGTCTATAGCTATACAAGACAAAAAAAATCACTCGACTAAGGGTCAAGAACTTAGTTCTTGAAAGAAATTTTAAATAAAGAAAAAAGCGAAAATCATAAAAATGGACTGAAAAGAGGAAAAAAAAATTATAATATATATATATATATATATATCCGTATGTATATGGGTATATGTATGTAAGGTTGTATGTATGTAAGCTGAATAAGTAGGTAAAATATGATATTCTTTATTCTCGCACCTAGATTAGAAGGGTTCTACTTTTTCCCGTAACCTCTATGAAAATATAAACACTCACCTGTAGTAACAATAGACGGAACCAGTAAGTTGACTATTTTTTGTGAATCACCGCAAAGTGCAGGAGAGATTAGGAAAGCCAGTTAATTCCATCGAATGAAAATCTTAAAATCTCCTAAATACTTATTTAGTCTGTGGGAAATACGAATAATATTTTTAGGTAAATTCTCTCTTCCAGAGTATATTCTTGAATACAATGGTAATGGAACCTATTAAGGATTTTACGTTGGCGAAGTGATTAAATAAAACAATAAAATAAAAAAGAAATGTATTGAAAGCACATGTATGTTTGCCGCAAATTATATTAGTACTTCTTATAAAGTGGGAACAAGGTTACGTTCTGTTTGATCATAATTTGTTTCAAAATGGGAAAAATCCAAAATGGAAAGATTAACTGTAGTTGATTTGCATATATAAACGATTTACAAGTAAGCTAGTATTTTACAACTAATTTCAATTTAAGCCGTTTACACGCGTCATACAGTACAGGACTCTCACGGCCCATCCTGAAGATGATAAAGATGATATATTAATCATCAAGTTTAAGAAAATAAAGATATCAACTGAAGTGTAGTCGAATATATTTTAGCGATTTACAAATAAGTAAGACAAATAGATATTTTGCCTCCAATTTCAGTTTATACAATTTTCCCACAAATCACAGTACATGACTGAAATGGCTCGTCCTTAAGATGAAACATTAATCATCTAAATTTACACGTGTCTGTTGAGAATAATCAGCCTGCTTTCTTTAATAGTCTTGTATTATTACATTTCCATCAACTGCTAAAGCATTTCATAGACGAAAAGCTTTAATTAATACGAAAATTTCAGGATCTAAACTGATAGTATCACGTGAATGTCTAGAAAATAAGAGATCCATAGAACAATAATGTATGCATAATTTTACTCAAACAAAAATATACATGTGAGTAAATCAATATCAGATATTTTCCCTTCAAATTCTACTATTAGTCGTACAATTGAATAAATCACACGTACTAGATAAATTTTTCATCAACATACATTTAATAAATAATTCCCCATACAAGAAGGATTTTCCAACACCGTATTTTTAATAACTATTAAATAAAACAATTTTTACCGTAAAATTTAGTGCTTTCTATTGACAAAGCTTTTCAAGAGATTTAAATGCACTTCGTAGAGAAAAGCTAGAAGACTGCAAAGACTATTAATTTTTGTCGACTGAAACTTTAAAAATTCCACCATAGCGAATTTCTTGGAGAGAAGTTTTTAGACCACCCATATATAATTCATGTATTTAGATATCCATAATGTTTCCTGTTAAAATATATGTATACAGGGAAGTTTGGAAATTTTCTATTCTTTTAACATCCAACAAATGATTAGTATCAATTTTTTTAACCGGTTAAATCAGTCATATATGGCTAACCCAAATGGATTTGACCATCTTTCTCTTTCGTTAAATTCTATATTTATAATTTACACAAAGAATAAATAATTTAACTCTCTTTTTAATTTCTTTGGTCTCGCAACAAATATTTTAGGATCGAAAAATTTTATATCAATCTAAATAAGTTTGCTATTTCAGTTTAAAACATTTATCATACAGGGATATAAAATTTGTGTTAATATATATATATATATATATATATATATATATATATATTTATATATTTGTACTGATCTACTTAATTTTTTGTACAGTCATATTCCACGTATATATCAGTATTTTGATTAGTAGCCGAATTTTAGAGACTTGAAGTATTGACGACAGTTGCATGTTTTACCGAATGTCTCCTTTTATTGTTCGTTCCAGTGATCAGACACGTTTATCCAATAAAGGTATGACTTACTAAATGGCATTATTTATACTATCCTTAATCCCCCAACATTTTTTAGCTACACAAATGATGGTTGGTTTGGTGGTGTTTTGTCCCCTGCGGAGTAGAAATTAAACCATGATGTTCTTAACTGCATGTTTGTGAATATTTATCCTCAGGGTAACTCCCAATGCCCTGCAGAGCAGAAGTATTGCAGGACAAATGAAAACTTGTTTGGAGTAATTTCAGTTTGAGGACAGTTTCTACAATTTACACCTGAGGCATGAATTTTCATGTATATGTTTCATATATATGTTCTATGTATTTTCTTTTTTAGTTTCTACTTTACATATCTGGGGCCGTGGCGGTATTGTGGTACAGTGCGCTGGCCGTCGGTGCTGAGGGTGCTCGGATCGAATCCCGGCGTAGCACCACTAAAATGCCTCTGTTCGTGTTGTCACTTCCCAGGGGGTAATGCTGGTCCGTCTATATGGTGCCCCCATAAGAAATGGCCGGAAAAATTGCGGTGAATTACAGGCGAATGTCTTCGAGACAAGTACGTACATTAACATTGGTTTAAAAAAAATACATATCTGTGTACCTGAGATAAGCGACACTAAGTCACAATGATTGAATTTTACAGAAGAGTTAAATTAAAATTCACTCAGTTCCCTTCACCTCGATACAACGATTGGACATGGTGGCGTTTCCCACAGGCGAAGTTTCTCCAATATAAGCGTACTTGTTAGATAACTGCACCACTAAAAAGTACTCTAAATATATGTAAGAAAAATGTTCAAAAGTCCATTTGTAAAATATGGCCCTGGTGCCTTTTACTTCCGGCACACAAATATATGTTAAGTAGTAAGTTTACACACAGATATACATACACACACACCCCTCACACACACACACACACACACACATATATATATATATATGCGTGTGTGTGTGTGTAAGAATTCCACTCTTGTGGCAACATGGATGTTTTAAAGTTGCAGGACGCGCGCCACGCCACGAGTTACGGATGACGCGCCGCTTGAGCTAACGAGTTCCAACTCAACGACTTTCAATGGAATGCACATTAATATTATTTTCACTGGATAAAAATGGCATGTTGTGTTTTGACATTTACTGAATGCAGATTGCATGCTTTTTTTTTTGTGGATCTCGCTAGATGAGTGTTAATGTCGTGTCAGACGGGCACTGACATTCTGTTTTTTTTTCTTATTGTAATAATCTGTTGTGTTTGATTAAACGTTAGACGAGAATACGCGTTATTGCATTTTGACTTGAAACATTTTTGATATTTCAACCGTGGGAATAAATTTCCCACAATTATGGTGTCAGAAGATTTACGGACCCTATGGCTCGGTTTTGAGATATGAACTAAAGGCGTATGAAGAATGCATGTATTTTCTGTCTTAGAGGAAGACTAGCACTTCTGTGAGTACAAAGTGAGTACAAATGAGTACAAAATGAGTACAAATTCGTTTTCGTTTTCGTTTCTGAATAAATATATGGATATGGCTTTTTTGAGTGGAGAACACAAAATTGATTTGGTAACTTTAATTGATTAGTAAGCAGAGCCTAACTACTGCAGAGGCATACGGGGCAGTTACCCCGGGCCCCCACTTCTGAGGGGGCCCCCAAATCAAATAGAAAGTTTATTTTACGTATCCTTTTTTAATGAACTTTTTTTAAACAAAATATCAGTAGAGTGTAAAATCCGTCAATTTTATGTTCGCTTCTTCATTAATCTATCGTATGAACACAAAATATCTATATTTCGTAAATCCATGGCTTTCTAGGGTGAAATTTAGCTGAATTCCGCCCTAATGTCAGGAAGGATATGAATTTTTCGCAGCTAGATGACAAAGTTAACAATCAGAAAACTGCATTTCGGAAACTTGTGAAAAGTTCTCAAACTGCAGCGATATGATTGTTAACTAGGTCATCTTAATCGCAACTGCAAAAAATTCAGTTGCATCGTGTTCAGTGGATTCTGTTGGATTTTCGCAACACTGAGAAATCATTACTCAATTATAAGTTGTATTCTCTCAAAATTCTCACAAATGTCAAATATTCTTTTGATTAATTAATCTCATAATACCTTTGTGGGGGACTTTATAGCTATTTTAGGTTCTAGTCAGTTTTCTTGTTATATATCTATAATGAGGTGAAAAATTTAAATACCTCCATAAAGTTCGGTTCTGCATTACTGAAGTAGTAAAGCAGAGGGGTTGCCCAAAGACGTTTTTGCCCCGGGTCCCAATTAGGCTGTCAGGCCCTGTGAGTAAGGACTAGAAGCAGCAAAAGGTACTAAAGTCACTGATTTAATTAGTATCATCACCAGTTCAGAAACTTATTATGAGAACTTTAGTAAAACGAGATTATATACTATTACTGCTGAGAGGCTAGGACAGATGCAGGTGCAGAAAGAGGTAGCAGACCGGAAGTTTCAATTAAGGAAACTCGAATTGGCGGCAAATACTAAAAGAATTGGTGATGTTCCGGTATATATATATATATAAATATATATATATATATATATATATATATATATATATATATATATATATATATATATATATATATATATATATATATATATATACATATATACATATATATCTTAGTTTTCTATAGTAATACTTTTGAGAGAATCACTTAAATATAAACATAGATTTCTCTTGGGCGTTATCACCATTTTAAAGTCCTTCAGAGACTATTTTCTTAATCACTAAAATTTCCGTAATTAAGAAGTTTCCTCCTTGAAATTTATGTACCTATCAGATATAAAAAGTATTAATTACGATAAGAGACGGATGCTTTATTAGAAAAATCTAAGATCAGTTAATTGAATAGAAGTAATTCTCGCGCGTGAGTGAGAGATTTTAAAGTGTAATTTCTAAGTCATTTTTAAACGTTAGGAGTAAAGTGAAATATTTTATTTACCACTGAAAAAAGTTTTTTAAGGGTTGAAGGTAATAAAATAGAAAGTTATCAACTTTACACTTAAATAAATGAAATTGATTTATGATAAGTATTTTAATATATGCATTGTTAATTGTATATTTAATGCTATATTAAATGTGATTTAATATATGCACTAGCTGTTATATGTCATAATACGAAATAGCAAAATATATTTGCCTTAAATACTTGGGGTATATATGTAAAGATTGTTTAAAATTACTTATCTGCATATACTATGATATCCAATCTCATTCTAATCATCAATCTTTCTTCAATTATTAAAATACTGTCAAGCAGTATTCGAATATATTTTAGGTTCTTCTCATTAAACGTCACAGAAAAGAAATTCTCCACATAAGTTGTGTGTATAACAAATAAATTTTATTATTTTTTATCTGAATGTATCAACACAATACAATCTAATTAATTTGAAATATATTTCTCTTCAACATTTTGCCCTTTTTAAATATGTTTTTTAAACAAATTATTTAACTATTCACTGGACGGCAAAAGATACGTAACTATAACTGATTGTTAAAATTGATTTTTTTCTCTCGCTTTAAAATGTTGAACTCGTTATATTTCGTTACTTGAAATAACCCTTTCTTGTACAAGGATACCAACGAGTAATCATCCATATTTTGTTAACTCTCTAACCAAATTTAATGAAGGGTTTACTTTAAAGCAGATACAGAGACTAACATTATCGAAACTTCTTTCTTCAGCGTTTTAAAGGTAAAAAAAATGATTTAATATAAAGAAAATTCATTCTTTTTAATA
Organism: Dolomedes plantarius; assembly: GCA_907164885.2. Taxonomy (NCBI): domain Eukaryota; kingdom Metazoa; phylum Arthropoda; class Arachnida; order Araneae; family Dolomedidae; genus Dolomedes; species Dolomedes plantarius. The sequence continues at coordinate 34,176,204 of OU015503.1, read as the reverse complement.
AAGGTAAAATTTTCCCTCAAAGTTTTGCACTTTTTTAATGTAGGTTTAAAACAAAAATATTTTCTTTGTACTTGACAGCAATAAATACGTTGATATAAGTAATTGTTAAAATCGGATTTTTTTCATTGTTTAAAATTTTGATCTCATTGTACGTCATTAATTGAAATAATAAGTCTTGTACGCGAGAACTAACGAATTCTAACGCATACTTTGTTTTGAACTTATAAAACCATGATAATGAAGGGTTACTCTGAAATAGATAAAGCGAATATCAATAACCATAATTACTTTTACAATTCTACAACGATATAATGAAAATATAATAAATAATTATCTCTTGCAGACAGGAAAAAGTAACTTATGCGGGATACATTCTCTGTTGACTAATTGAAACCAACACGGCTGGAAGTGTTACCTCAACATCGTCCCCACTCAGAAAATTTCTAAATCATATTCCCTTGTCCTTTTCCCACGGAACTTGTATTGTACCATGATTGAAATGAAACATACGTCTCCGTGCCTCGCGCTTTATTTACTTATTTATTTTTGTTTCTTTCATTATCAGAGGACTCCCGCACATGGAATCTTTAACCTTACTGACTTATGCTTAGAATAAAACTGGTGAGTCTCAGACTTGCGTTCAGTAAATATTTCCTGAAAGAATAAAGGTTACAAAATTCCAGCTTATGTATAATTTCATATTTAAAGGTTAAAATAACACATTGTTTTTATTTAAAAATTAGCGACATTATTCTTTTTAAAAATCTCAACAGCAGGTTATTCAATATATTTATTTGTTAAAATTCAGGTACAGTAATTCTCTTAATTGTATAGTTGTCGAGACACTGTTTTTGACTTGCTATGATGTTATACATAAATATACCATAGGAAGTCAAAAACGTATGATATACATGTATCTCTCTCTCTATATATACACACACAGACACACACACACACACACATATATATATATATATATATATATATTTATGTATTTATTATTATTTATAATTGTAAAAGCAAAAAACCCTAGAAAATGTCTTATATGATTAATAGAAACAATAATGTGGACATTTAAGCTACTATGGAAAGACTTTCTTTCATCAGAAATTTAAAATAATCAATAGAGTTCTACAATACGCTGATATAAATATATTAGATCAATACAAAATGGAGTTGAGTAGAACTCTCTGTGCTTAATTAACGTTAATTTTTTTCTATTGATTGAAACTAAATAGATGTTATTACAATTAATTTATACCGTTGTATTAAAATTTTCTTTTGCAGACTGATAAATTTCAATGTTTGGCCACTCTCATAACAAATTTTCTTTACTGTGTCCTAAAAGTTGGTTGATTACAGTTAAACGAAGAATTTATTGTTTTATCTTTCGGGAATTTTATTATGTATGAAATAGCCTTCACAAATAAAGTAGATAATTAGGACTGAACTCTAAACCTTCAGCTATGCAAATATTATATCATTAAAAAAATTAGATATGCTATAGAACTATCTAATTTTAAAGTCCAAATTTTCCCTGAAACGACCATATAAGAATTCCTTGATTACTTTTAACATTCACCAAACGTAGAATAGGTTTAAAAATCTGATAAAATCTCATGTCAAATTTCAATCCCCCCCCCTACTTTGAGGAAGGTATTGGGGATGCATTCACCGGTGTATACTTTGCTGAACTGATCATTCATAGTTTTGTCTTTAATTATTAAGCCGGATCTGGGGAAAGTTTTGAAACCTACTGTTGCATCAGAATAATTAAAATATATAAAATAAAATTTTATAGGAGTGTATACAATTTAGATTAATTTTTTATTGTTCAGTTTTAAAATAAATTTAAAGAAAAATATTGTACTTGTTACAATACAGTTAATTTTAAAGCTTATTTGCCCATCATTATTGAAAAGTATTATTTAAGCTATAGCCTAAGACTGCCTATAATTGTAGGCTAAAATATATTGCTGCATTTTAGATATTTGGTTGAAGCTGTTAACCACAACCAATTGAAGATGTGCAAATGCGGGGGGGGGGGGGGGAATCTACCAATATCCAAGAAATCTACAGAAAATGGGAATTATTCATCTACTTCCAAGCTCCCCTCCTCCCCAACAGGGGTGGATCTATAGATATTGAAGACTTACCATATGGTAGAATGCATTTCAGAAAAAATACCCATAAAGTCTAAATTTTCCCTGAAACGGCCATATAAGAATTCCTTGATTACTTTTAACATTTACCGATTCAGCAAGAGGACTGAGGAATACATATGTATAGTTTAACACTAGAAAGACGTCTGCCGTAATTTTGACGGTTTCGGACATACTACTGAACGCTATTTCTGTATTTATGTCCTCAAGCTTCTGAAATTTTATGAATATTTCTAATTTTACTCGAAATATGCAGACACATTTGCAAATTTATATTTGATGGTAAATACGGTGAGAAAAAGTGTTGTATACCTATAAAGACCGAAAGCTGACGATTTCACGGGAATATAGAAAACAGGCAGAAATCTTTAAATTAATACCGGAAAAATGTTGTCACTTTTCGTTTCTTAACCTTTTTGAAAATAACAGAATTATTGGCTCTTCGAAAATATTGGTGATGAAAAATAAGTACTGCACAAACCATGCATATATTTTTACAGATAAAACATAACAGGTTGTCAACTTGGCATACCTACATAAAAATATATCTAAATATATACTAATTTCTTATATATTGGTAAGAAATAGTTCAAAATTTAAAGTATTTAACCATTTAAAACAGAAAAAATTAAATATTTTATAAAATTGATTTTATTTCCAATTATATTTTAAATTATCACATAGTTCATAAGAGACTAAGAAAAGGGGCTTAGAAAATAATAGAAAATATCTAAGAAAGCTTTTGTTATATTTAGTACAGAAAGTATGAAGGAATGACCCTAAAGTCTTATCCAAACAAACCGAAATAAGTGTCTTACATGGTAAAAGGACAATACTTTTGTTGAAGGGGAGGGTTAGTATGGGTATAAGAGCGTGGGAATCACCAAAAGACTACTTGTGCATAAATAATTAAGAATGAAAAGTTCTGGAAAAATACCTCAGTCAGGAGAGATTGATTACAATAGGCTTTGTGGTCTAAGGATAAGGCAAGCGAACAATTGGACACGTGAACACAATATGGGTATTGGACAATTTGAAATCACGTGTTGGACAAACTTCTAAAATTTCAGGTAGCATGGTGATGTGTTGAAATCTATTCTCAGAACTCAAAACCCCGTTGGATTTGTACTCAACACGACACTTTTACAAGCTCGAGTATTCATTTCAATTCGTCGTGCTGAAGCGTTCCTGAGTTTTCCGATTCTGCTCCTGAAGATTCGTATCGACAGTTATACAGCTTATTTCTTTTTTAAGTTAAATCAAATTTTTTGGTTTCTCAAGAACAAAAATGCGAGAAAATATAAATGAGCCTTCTATTTATGAAGCCGAAGATATGAGTTTTCAAGAAAATATAAATGAGCCTTCTATTTATGAAGCCGAAGATATGAGTTTTCAAGAAAATATAAATGAGCCTTCTATTAATGAAGTCGAAGATATGAGTTTTCAAGAAGAGCTGAAAAAAGGCTTAGTGTTTCTGCATGAACCAAGAGTGGAGCAAGATTTAAAAACACTATCGGTAACTATTAACGCTCTACCTGAGCGTTTTACTCCAGATACAGTATGGGGAAACTGGAGATATATATCTCAAAGATTCACATTTTCATTTTTTGGTTTTCGGAATGTTACTTATTATTTTATGAAACACGATCCACTCATCGTTGCAATAGTCATTGAATTCCATACCGGCGGAGGGCTGGTTAATGCAAGATTAAGCACAGTGGACAATAACTTTACTGAGATATTCCGTACGGAGGAAATTGGTTTGGACGAAGAGGCTCCATTTCTCCAGATATTACATATACCATTATCGTTATTTTATATTGAATCTCGTCGAGATTTAAAATTATTCTTTCACCTTGAACTAGACTTTAGATGTGAAGAAAAATTGCCAGAAGATTCTTATGCTGGAATGCAGTTGGATAGATAGAGGTAAGGTGTGCTTCATTAATTCAATTTTATAGTTACTTTGAAGAATGATTCATTTAAATGTATTTAACTTTCCTAGATATCTCTCTATATATATGTTGGTGCATGGTAAAATTATAGGTAAACAATAGTCTATAAAAATCTAAGTCAAGCCATTGTTCTTTCTTCAGTAATTTTAACATCAATTATTGACAAAACGTGTAATACCGATTATACGTAAATCTTTAGAAGAATTAATGATTACAGCATTAAAAACGTGAAATAATTCCGTTAGTTTATTTAAAAAAATGTTTGCACTAGTTTGAAATTTTGTTTCTGCTAAACGATTATTCCTGTTCATATCGGCTTGTTCTTAAAACCAATGTATTATTTTTATTGATACAGAATTGGTTCGCTTTAAGATATGTTCATTTCTAAATGAAGTGGTTTGCACAAAAAATTTATTTCCAGATATTTTTGCGTTAATTAACGCTTTTTTATAATAGTTACTGGAAAAATATTGTCACTTACCGTAAAATCTTGAGTTTAGTTTTTTCACATTTTAGTCCGCGAAACTGAGGGCGCGTATTATACTCGAGTACAATAAAATGTAGTTTTAAACTTTGAATAAATGACAAACAGTAGATGAGCTGTATTCCAGTGAAAGTGCTGAGCTGTATTCCAGTGAAAGACTGATAATTTGACATTATTGTTTATTCTGAATTAAAAATTCAAGTTTTTTTCTACCGAAATTGACGTTTTCGTTTCTTTTTATTACAAATTTTATTTATGGTAATAAATATTTATGCAATCTTTAAATAGAATATTGAAAAAATATGGGTGCGTATAGTCTAATTTTATTTTTTTTTCGAAAATATCGTGCAGAATCAAGCATGCGTAATATACACGTGATCTTATTATAGTCCAGATTTTACGGTAAATCCTAATAATTGTAAAAGTAAAACGCTTAAACCAGCACATTTGTAATATGTAATTATTGTATTTAACTAGCATATAAATATATACATATATAAATATATATATATATATATATATATATACATATATATATGTGTGTGTGTGTGTAAATATATGTAAAATTTTGTATTCAGCATGTTTGTTGTTTTATGGGACTCTTCATTTTTATTATGAATTTCTTTTTTACCTTTTTTTAATTTCATGCTGATGTTCGCATATTTTTGTTTACTTTTTTGATTAGCACATTGGAAATGAGATAGGTTTATTGTCTATGACATTGGATTCAAAACATGGATGTGGTCCCATTCTTTCTCTTAAATATACTGATAACTGAATCAAGCATATTTTTTTCCCCAAAGAACTAGTGGTATCATATTCATAAATACTAAATATGAACAAATTCATAATCAATATTATTGCACATTTCTATCTATTTGTAGAAAAAAGTTAATAGTCATTTAAAGCGATATTAATCAAAAAGTTGGACACTTAATTGGAAGATCACATTGTTTCTCTTGCCCTTGGGTTTAATGTCAAATGCAAGGTAAACGTAGTTCAAAGCGATGAGGTATGCCACATTCATGGGAATCAAATTGATGATCGTCCATGGAACGTACAATTTTTGTTCGGCTTTTGCCCCCGCGGGTATCAAACTTAGAGTTCAAGAAAGGATTTTGTGTTTGCTGAAAAACAAAATATTTTGATTGTCTTCCGCCCTTATATTAGACTGCTTCAAAGGGCAATTACTTTGACATATTTACTTGCTGTTAAAATTAATTTTTTAAACTTTCTAATCGAAGGAAAATAAGACTTTTAATATTTGATAGGGATTAAGTTTTGTAATACAGCATATATGAAAATTCAAAACCAACAGTAATGTGACTATAAAAATAATTTTTTGACAAAAAGGGAAGAAAATTGAATGTACAAGCGTGGTGTAATATTTAACCAGAATATGAAATGCCATATTGCTAAAGGTTACACAGAAGAAATTTAAATGGATGACTAATTTTTAAAGTAATAAAAGTAAAATTTATTCCCTTCCCACATGCATGGTCAGAATTCCTCTGAAATATTTAGCATTATATGGAATGGGTAATTTTCATGCGTTATTATCTAATTCTTTTTGATTTTCAAGGAAAATTTTTTAGAATATATTCTATTTGAAAAAAAACTATTTCTAAAGATCCCATGGTTCACTTCCTTCTATCTAAAATATTTCTTCTTTCTACACTTTAAAAATATTGTTATATAAAGTTAATGCAATAAATTATATTTTTACTGGACGTCGTAGAACACTTCAAAATATTAAAGTGTCTATTAACCCTAATTTTGAAAGAATTCAAATTGTTAAGTTTATAACATGTATAGGTTACAGAAAATACTTTTGCATTCAGTTCAAAATTCCATGATTTAATTTTTGGGAAAAAGGGAAAATTTTCCTTTCTTGTAGAACTCAATGTTTTTTTTTTCTTTTTTTTTTGATTAAAGTTCCCATTAAAGTGAGAAAATGTAATATTCTGCATTAAAATTTATTCATTCCAACAAGATAGAAAATTTTTCTTTAAAAAATTTTACTCTCTAATCCGGGCAACTACTTTTACATTTCTAGAGAGAAACTTTCACATCAATTCTCTAAAATTACACAAAATTAGGATCCTATTACAAAACCAAATCTATTTTTTGACGCATAACATGAATATGGTGAACATTTCTGCAAAAGATACGTCTTTCTTTTCCAATAATTTGTACTAGTGAATTCAATTTGAGAGCAATGAAATTTCAAAAATATTTTGTGTACAACAAAAATTAAAATTTTTCTGTTCAATGATTTATTCTATTCATCATATTTGATCTCTATAAGATTTTAATATATAATTTATGAAAATAAGTTGAAAATCAGTTTTTATGCTGCTAAAGCTTCTATAAACAATATTTTTTTGTATGTATCTATTTAAAGTTTAACTTTATTTTTTTTTTTTTGAGATTTAATACTACTCTAATAAGATTACTTTCCAAATTAAATTTCCGAATATGGGAATAAACTTATGTAGTAAAATACGCACTAAATAATTGCGTTTCATTAAATACCATTTAACAGATTAAACAGTAGAATGAAAACTGTCTTGTGAACTCTTCCCCCCCAAAAAAGGCATCTTGAAGGGGATATCTTCAAAATAATTTAAGTATTTTGTTTACAAACAAAATCCCTTAATTTCTGTCAAGAAATATTCCATGTCATTGTAAAATATTTATAGTGTATTTGTGTTTGTTAGAAATAGTATTCATAAAAAAAATCTGTTTAAATATATATTTGTTAATTTTGCCATAGTCAAATAGAACTTTACTTTATTTCTTTTGGGAAAAAAGAAAAATTTTCAATCATTTTTCGTAGAGCTCACCGAATTTTTTTTATTATTTTGTGCAGGGGGCTTGGGGTGCCTTGAGTGGATTTCAGATCTGTACTGTATATCCGGCATCCTCGGGCCCTAAATGAATGCAAAATGGCACCCAACCTGGGAAATTAAGGCTGCTATGTACAAACCCCATTGGATTCGCTCACCTCAATGTTAACCTATGGAGAAAATTTGTCCACGGATTGCCGACTTCGATTCAAAGATTTTTTTTAAAAATTCTACTCCGTCATAGAGAAAGAAATGTTACATCTGTGTACCTTTTTCGTTTTTTTAAAAGAATGCAATTCATATTTTTAAATTTAAATTATTCGGGGAAAAATCTGGTATAGTGTGTTTTAAACGCTCATAAATTCCTTCGGTGGACGAAATTTATAAAATGAATCCTGTAGAGTATTGCAGAAAAGTTCAGGCTATCTGACAATACCAATTTTATTTGATTATCAGCATTTATGTAGCTCTAAATAGTTGACAAAAAAAGATTTTTTAAAAAATTTGCTGAGAATTTCGTCTGGTGGGAGGGGGGGGGGGGGGATTGATAACTTTGACGGGACCGCCCATCACAACGAGGGGTAGCGCTCCCGACTTGCCATCCGCGAGTGAGGGGAAAAATTATCGTCAGGGTTTCTGAAACCCCGAACTTTGGAAAACAAGAACACGGGACAAACAGGCTCTGGGATTAATTTATGTAACTCTTAAACGAATATCAGAAATAACTCCCCTCATGTTGGGCTCGTTGTCTTATCCCAACCGTCTCAATTTTTTTTAAACATATAACCAAAGTAAATATTCTTTCAAGTTCATCCTTAATTATAAGTAAAATTAAGAACGGATAAATGGAGATCGTAAATGTAAACTTCAAATCATTAAACTGACAAAGTAAAACAAAGAAACGGAACATAGCATTTGAGAATGATTTTTAATATGAATGAGCAATTTAAAAACACAATTTAATCGAATGTTACGCGCATACATATTCCGAATGTAAACATTATAAAAAGAAGTCAAACTGCAAGTTTCTGTAGAATGGGTAAGGATTATTAAAAATTTTTAAAAAATGTGACACATATCACAGTAAATACAAAACAATATTTCGAATCACAATTTAAATTTTGCAAACTTCAAATAATTAAACTGACGAAGTAAAATAAAGAAACGGAACATAGCATTTGAGAATGAGTTATGCCGTTTGTAAAAGAGTTATGAGCATTTCATTTTTGGGCGGGAAAAACACCTAGCCCCCCCCCCCCCCCTGACATTGAGATATTCAAATTTTGAAAACGGCATTCGTTTGACGGCCAAAAATTTTCGTTTGAGCAACATTTGTAAAAGAATGCACTTGTAAAAGTGCTTTTATATATATTTACTTTTATTATACCTATATTTAGTAATTTTCTTAAGATATCGAACCTTTTCTGAAATTTACGTGCAAAAAGTCAGTGTTTGTTTACTTTAACGCCCACAGAGATGACGTCAGGAAGAATGGTTTCTAAATATTCTTATGCCACCAAAATAGATTAATAAATATTCAAATGGCTCAGTTATATCTAAGAAGTTAGAAATTCACGTATTTAAAATACTCTTAATATATTTTATTTAACAAGGACAAGATAGCAAGTCCATTAAAGGTACATTTTAGAAATTAGAAAAAAAAAGTATAGTTTAAATATTATTTCCGAAGTAGAGAGAACATAATTTTATATCTTTTCAAATATAAATTTTTTTTTAAAATCCACAACTTTAGATTTAATACATTAATATCAAATCTCTTTTACATTACTGAATGGAAATGAATTTGAAAAAAAATTGCAATTAAGTACATATAAATTAAAGAGAAAAAAATGTAGTTCTTACTATGTTTAGATAAATAAATCAAAATACGTTGTTGTAATGGCTCTCAAATTTTAGAAAATACAGATACATTTATCGCATTAAAGTTCCGAATATTATTATACACAACAGATATGCAGTTTTTTTTAGATAACAAAGTACTAACTTCAACAAAAGGACAAAGTAAGATGTCAGTTTTCGACCTGTATTCGTTTGAATTGGAATAGGGTGAAATTTGTAAAAGCTCAACATAAGATATATAAAATTGTTATTACAGTCATGTTTTATAATACAGACACAGGATACTTATTAGCAGCAAATGACTGGTGATTTCCAAATGATTAGATCGAAATTACCATTAAAGATATCTGCAATATCGCACGTCTAGACTTGCGATATTGCAGATATCTTTAATTTATCGGAATCCTCTGAGCAATTCCTTGAAGATTCAAAGTTTTCTGAGATTATTTCTTTTAAACTTAATTTCCTTTTCACCGAAAAATCCCAATTTTTCAGTATTAAAATCGTTAATTTCTATTGTCTGTAATGAACTCATATTAACAACATATTAACACATATTTTTAACATGTTTCATATATATATATATTTGAGTTAATTTTTATCGTTATGTAAATAGTTTATATAAATATTATTTTAGTATGTGTAAATATTTATAAAAGTAAATATGTATAAATGTAAATATTATGAATACATAAGAAATGTATTATGGAATGTAAAATTATAAAAATGATAATAATTTTAATTGCCCAGACCAATTTATATATGCATACATACATATATATATATATATATATATATATATATATATATATATATATATATATATATATATATATATATATATAATTTTCATTTTTTCAAAAATATCCCGAAATCTGGGTTTTTCTGGTACGTTAAATCTGGGTAAGTTATAAAATAGCAAAATGGTTTGTTTAAAAAAAATATTTTTTCAAAAGCTAGGTTCTCATATTACAAACTGGGTTTATTATATTTTTCTATCTGGGAGTCCTCTGCGTGTGTGTGTGTGTATATATATATATATATATATATATATATATATATATATATATATATATATATATATATATATATATATATATATATATATACTATATATAGAGAGAAAGATACAATAAAACTTCTCTATGGCGGCCAGCGATGGTTCCTCAAAAAAGTGGCCGTTTGGAGGGGTGACCAAAAAGAGATATCGTTCATAACATTCATAACATTGGCTCAATCGATTCTTGAACCGGTTCCAAACAAAATAGGACCGTTTAGAGAGGTTTTACTTACTTACTTTCTCTCGCTCTTTCTATCTCTCCCTCTCTCTCTCTCTCTATATATATATATATATATATATATATATATATATATATATATATATATATATATATATATATATATATATTTATATACAGAGAGAGAGAGATACAATAAAATTCCTCTATGGCGGCCGGCGATGGTTCATCAAAAAAGTAGCCGTTTAGAGGGGTGACCGAAAGGAGATTTCGTTCATAACATTGGCTCCATGGATTCTTGAACCTGTTGTAAAAAAAACGGGACCGTTTAGAGAAGTTTTACTCTGTCACCCTCTCTCTGTGTATATATATATATATATATATATATATATATATATATATATATATATATATATATATATATTTGACGGCCACTTTTTTTAACCATGACTGGCCGCCATAGAGAAGTTTCACCATATATATGTGTGTGTGTGTATGTGTTCGTGTTTGTTCCAGCATCACTCTGGAACGCTTCGACCAATTTCACCCAAACTATTCAACCAAGCAACAGCCAAGCAATTTCAACCATTATATACTGTTTTATACCATAATTATTTTACAGTTTTAAATACTCAAAATTGATCTTTAGAACGCAAGTAATAATGTCATACGACTATCAAAAAAATTTGGGAGTTTTCACCAAAAAAATTGAAAGTATACTATCAATTTTAAAAATGTTTCCCAAATGGCTCTCAAAAGAATTCTGTATTTAAAATTATCCTCTACGAAATTTGGAAAGGGAAAACTTAGTGTTTGTTCTGCCAAAAAATGAAATTATAACATCTTTGGCAATAAAACACTCTCAAACGACGCTCAAATGAATGCCGTTTTCAAAATTTTAATATCTCAATGTCGGGGGGCCAATTTCACAGACGTGGAAATATCTTGTAACGATGCGGTTTCCTTCATCTTCAAATGGGCGGAAGTGGCTGAACCCTCGTCGACTCTCGTTCGTCTGAAAAGACATAGCTTCCCTGTAATGGTAAAAGATCACTATCGGGTCCTTTCGTTGAAGTCCCTTCTGAGCTGAATTGGATATGATGACCGGAGTGCCCTGACCAGCTGGTTTTAACTCCTGTACGCAAGATGTTATGTAATCAAAGATAATGTGCTCAGGAGTTAAAATATCAAAGCTAGGTTAAATTTAAGCGTTACTATTACAATCAATGTACAAAAATTTTAGTTTAACACCTTCAATAGTTGAGGGGAAGAGAAAATTTAAGATTAAAAAATTAAGCAATTATTAAGAATAAGAATTTAAGTTTAAAGAGTTAGCTTAAAAATTTAGAGAAGGTAAGATGAAAAAATAAGCAAGTTTAGGATAAGGTGGCCCTCAGGAAAAGGGAAAAAAAAGCCCTGTTTAGGGTCATACAATTCGTAATGAGATGATTGCAGATTTCCGCGGGGGAAAATGAAAATGTCAAGGTAGGGAAGTCCCTTCTGCTCTAGGAATGCTCTAGTAAAACCATTCGATTTAAGCCTGATTACTTTTAAAATAAAGTAAGGCTCAAGAAATATGTCCATACCGCGTTTCATTAAAATCGTCTCTAAACAGACAGAGCTACACTTTTTGGAAAACTAATTATTTTTTCAAATGTATACAAATGCATTATGTTTTTCCATTTTAAATCTGCTATATATATATATATATATATATATATATATATATATATATATATATGTGTGTGTGTGTGTGTGTGTTTATGTATATATATATATATATATATATATATATATATATATATATATATATATATATACATATATATAATAAAAGCCAAATACTACTCACTCACTGATCACTGTATCTCACGAACCATAAGTTCTAGGAAGCTGAAATTTTGTATAGTGGTTACACTTCGGCTCTAGGCGCTCACTAAGAAATATTTTTAAAAATTTGATGTGAAAAGGGACTTAAACCCTCAAAAGAAAACACGGACTGACGGATCACTGCATCTCTGGAACCATAAGACCTAAGAAGCTGAAATTTTGCATGGTGGCTCATCTAAGGCCCTAGGTACTAAGAAAGCTAAAAAATCCAGAAGGGGCATAAGGCGCCCAAAATTAAGAAATAAATATAAATCTAAAAACCCTTATTTAATGTTGGATCGGGGTCATTAAATTATAGGGTTATCTTCTCAAAGAAATGAAAACACTTTACTACTGAAGTTATGTATTCCGTTGTGAAGCACGGGTATTTAGTTTTAGGTATATATAGGAAAAAAAGAAAAAGGTAAGTAAATATATACAGGACAGATATACGAAAACTTTCTTTCAAGTTCATCTATAAAGTATAAGAAATATTAAGAACGATTCAATGGAGTTTATTGAAAAATTTCATAAATGCATTAAACACCGTTGTCTGAGGCCTAAACTATATCAACTAGTTTGAAACTATTTGCTATTATTAGTTACTATTATATTTTATAAGTTATTTGTTGTTAATTTCGTTATTTTACTCTGCCTCATTTTGGCGCCTCTTTCAGTGTCTTATTCATGGGACCCACCATATTTGGAGAAACTTACAACAAAAACAATCTACCGTTTAATAATTCTAGAATTTCTACATTTGTGTCATGTGAAAACTTTTCAATAATCATGCACAATTATTTATAGTACTTTTATATATATAACTTATATATATAGTACTTTTATATATATATATACTTTTATTATACCTATATTAGACAATTTTCTCAAGATATCGAAACTTTTCTGAAGTTTATGTGCAAGAAGTCAGTGTTTGTTTACTTGAACGCACACAAAGACGACGTCAGGAAGAATGGTTTTTAATTAAGTATATATAAATTAAAGGGAAAAAATGTAGTTCTTACTATGTTTAGATAAAATAATTCAAAACACGTTTTATTGACTCTCAAATTTTAGAAAATACAGATACGTTATCGTATTAAAGTTCCGAATATTATTATACACAACAGATAAGCAGTTTTCTTTTAGATAACAAATTACTAACTTCAACAGAAGGATAAAGTAAGATGTGGCAGTTTTCAACCTGTATTCGCTTGAATTGGAATAGGTTGAAATTTGTGAAAGCTGAACATAAAATATCTAAAATTGTTATTACAGTCATGTTTTATAATACAGACACAGGATACTTATTAGCAGCAAATGACTGGTGATTTCCAAATGATTAAATCGAAGTTACAATTAAAGATATCTGCAATATCTCCCCTACGTGCGATATTGTAGATATCTTAAATTTATCGGAATCCTATGAGCAATTCCTTGAAGATTCAAATTTTTCTGAGATTATTTCTTTTAAACCTAATTTCATTTTCACCGACAAATCCCAATTGTTCAGTATTAAAATCCTTAATTTACTATTGTCTGTAATGAACTCCTATTAATAAATAGTTTCAAAATACTAACTTTCTCTCTGTAGATAAGGATAATTTACAACATTGTTTAAAGACACAAAATCAGAACTATCTTTCAGTGAAATTTATATTTTGTATATTTTGCTTTGTATAATTTCTCGTTGATTTTGTGAAAGGCTGTCTTAATTTTTCTTCTATGCTTATGGCGGGACCGATCGTAGCCGCGAGTAAACTGATGGCAAAATTATAAGCCTTGGACCGTTTAGAATTTTTGCCCGCTACGACTAGGTTTTTGCGATTTCTTTTCGGGGATTATTTGGAAAGGCGAGGATATCGGAGTGCAGCGCAAGACCCCCTATAGAGAGAGGGTCATTACAATCCCTCAAACTGTCAATCCTAAGGGGCGGGGGGTGGAATTCTCGAACTGTCAACTGGACTCCTCCCACCACAAGAGTCGGGAAGAAGTGGAAATGGGAAAGGAGATATTTTTTTTAGTACATAGCCACCTTTTAACCCTCGGCTGCGAGTACGGGTTTTGCTATGTAGCTTCCGGTTGACAGTTTGGACAAGGCGTATAAGCGAAAGCTGGGGTCGCCGTAATTTCTGAATACTTATTATATTATGCTTAGAGTTTACATTAAAGTTGGAAAATGCAATATTATGCATTAAAATTTCCTCGTTCCCACAAAATAGAAAATTTTACTTTAAAAAATTTTACTTACTAATCTGGGCGACTACATTTAAATTTTTAGTTAGAAATTTTCACATGAGTTCTCAAAACGGACAGAAAATTTGGATCCTATTACAAAACCAAAGCTATTTTTTGACGTGTAACTTGAATACGGTGAACTTTTCTGCAAAAAAAGACATATTTCTTTTCCAATAATTTGTCCTAATGAATTCAATTCGAGAGCAATGAAATTTCAAAAATATTTTGTGTACAACAAAAATTCAAATTTTTCTTTTCAATGATTTATTCTATTCATCAGATTGGATCTCTATAATATTTTAATATATAATTTATGAAAATAATATGAAAATTATTTTTAAGGTACTAAAACTTCTATAAACAATATTTATTGGTATATACCTATTTAAATTTTAACTTTAATTTATTTTAGATTTAATATTACTCAAATTTACTTTCCAAATTAAATTTCCGAAGATTAGATTAAACTTATGTAGTAAAAGACGCACTAAATAATAGTGTTTCTTTAAATACCATTTAACGAATAAAACAATAGCATGAAAACTGTCCTGTGACACCACTCTTTTCCTCGAAAAAAAAAAGGTATTGTAAAGGAGTAAAGGGGATATTTTAAAATAATTTAAGTATTTTGTTTAGAATTAAAATCACCTAATTTCGTTCAATAAATATTTCATGTCATTGTAAAATATTTTTAGTGTATTTGTGTTTGTTAGAAATAGTATTCATGAATGAAATCTGTTTAAATCTACATTTGAAAATTTTGCCATTTTTAAATATAGTTTTACTTTAAGTTTTCCTTGCTTGATATATGTAAGAAATAATTATAATATCCCAATGTTCATATCGTCTGCGGTATATTTTAACAGAACTGAGGTATATATATTAACAGCCTCTGTGTTAGTTTCCGCTTTCATTTCTTAACACTGGAAGAGAATTTTCTAAGTATTTATATTGATTTAATTCACCCCTCACTAGATATGTAATTTTATTTTTAAAAAATTGCTTAGTACATTCATAAAAAATATTGATTGCACTAAATTTTGCAGTTGGTTCTTATTAAAATTGTATTTATTGATAATAGTGAAAATACTGAAAGAAGAATCACGTAAACGTCATTAAACTAACAAATCCGATCATTTTAATTACTCATCATATCTATTTTTGAATCACTTTGGAAAGAGGAACAAATTTGCCACTTTTACTCTTTTAATTAGTTTGCTTTAATAGAGTGGGATTCGAATTATGACAAAAATTATTTTACGTAAAAATGAAATAAAAAAACTCTTTTGTAAAGATTTATTCTTAAATTTGCTTCCAGGACAAGTTTGGAGGTCCTCTCCATGAGTTGGCCTCCTGTTTTCTCTCATCTTGTTAGAAGGAAGGAGAATTTTTATTCTATCTGACTTTGTGCACAGTCTGCATTTTTAGGTCTTTTGTTATTTTTACTTACTTTTGTAACCCTCGTGGTATACCTTGTGGTACACGAGGAGTTTTTAAATTTGTTTCTTAAATAAAAAAAATAGGAATTTATTGATGTTTCAGCGTAAACTTGCTACGCTCGACTGATCTACTTTATTCTAATTTCTTATTGGGAAATTATGGAAGCACCAATTTTCTTGATTTCAAAAAATTACTCAATGGGGCTTTAGGTATGAAGGTTTAAACTCATAGTTGTTATAATCGTTGGTATCTTTGAGGTAACAGCACAACTACAAGAGACCGGGTTCCTGACAGTGTAAATAGGGGATAGACGATGGTCATACCTTCATACTTTGTAGAAGACATTAGGTATCCTACCAGAAATGTGTTATATGATATCAATAGCCAGTTTGATACTCCTATAATCGGTAACCATAGTAATGTGAGAATCACGTAAGATGAAGGATTTTTTGTCTTATGATATGTAGTGCAGTATATATTGTTTTCATGCAGTATACTTCTTTCATAGATAAGATCAGAGATTCCCTATGTCTGTTAAATTAAAAAAAAGAATATCTTAATATCTTAATTCTAATTTAAAAGCAACCCTCAGTTTATGTTAGTTATTTTCTGTTCTCACTTATAATAAAAGTTAATGTAATTGTCATAAATACTACTTGACTGCAGAACTGTAGATGTGGACCTATAAAAAAAGAACATTAATAAACAGATATTTATTAAACAGTTATGCATTATGATAATATATTTAACTAATAACTATCTGAATTTTGGAACTAACTGTGGAAATGACGATTAAATTTTTAAAATATGACTATTAAACTAAATAAAGTATTACCTAAATTCTAATTTAAAGGCTTTCCACACTTTATGTTATTTATTTGCTGCTCTCACATAAAATAAAAATAATTTTGTTTTCAAAAATACTAGTTGACTGCAGAACTGTAGATGTGGACCTTTAAAAAAACTAAACTTTAGTAAACAGATATTTATTAAATCGTATTGCATTATGATAAGATATTTTACTAATAACTATCTGAATTTTGGAACTAACTGTGGAAATGACGATTAAATTTTTAAAATATGACTATTAAACTAAATAAAGTATTACCTTAATTCTAATTTAAAGGCTTTCCACACTTTATGTTATTTATTTGCTGCTCTCACATAAAATAAAAATAATTTTGTTTTCAAAAATACTAGTTGACTGCAGAACTGTAGATGTGGACCTTTAAAAAAACTAAACTTTAGTAAACAGATATTTATTAAATCGTATTGCATTATGATAAGATATTTTACTAATTTTTCTCTTTATCTGAATTTCGGAACTTCCTGGGATAAATAACTATTGAAGTTTTAAGCTATGACTGTTAAATTAACAAAAAATGTCATTCTAATTTAAAGGCTTCTCACATTTTATGTTAGCCATTTTCTGCTCTTACATATAATAAAAATTAATTTTATTGAAATAAATACTAGTTGACGGTAGAACTGTAGGTGAGGACCTATAAAAAAATCAGTAAACAGATGTTTATTAAATGGTACTGTTTTATGATATGATATTTTACTGTTTATCTTATCTGAATTTTGGAACTAATCGTGAAATGCAGCATCAAACTGAGCATATATGTCTAATTATTTGTATTCATTTGTTTTCAGGTCAGTTCTAGTACTGCATTGATAATGCATTTATCTAAATTGAATATTCTTTTCTTTATTTTCAGAATGACTGCTTTAAAATGGAATACTATACCTCAGTAACCAACAAGAATCTTTTCCGAAGTCGAAACGTTGAATGCTAATGGTCTTTTCTGAACCGAAATCCATATTACTAGGTTAATCGGGTGATTTTTTATTGTTTTTCGTGCAATTGGACATTTTTCAAACAAAAATACTACTTGTGTAATATGCAATATTTTTCTATTGATTTAATTATTTCATTTAAGTTTCAAGCAATGCATTTCAAATCTAATGTGTCTTGACTTCAGTCATGTACCATCTATTTTTGTAATTTGACAAAATGCTACTTCAATAAATTACTTTTCAACTAAAAATGCCTTCGTTTCTTCCATCCATCAGTAGTGCAATGTCATTATTTTGGATCTTATAACGTGGATCGTTTGTTCCTTTGAACAATTTATAATACAGCTTAAAAATATTAGAAATGCTTCACGGCAATAATCAGGGATATATTTGAATTGATGGAAAATGACGAGAACACATTACATTTCAATAAAAATAGACAATATTGCTTTTGTCTGTGGCATTTATCAGATAATCAATCTCATTAGTTTTTGCCGTGTCAAAAAAAAAAAAAAAATGTGACAGGAAACTCAACTCATAATGCAGATTTACGCAATTTGAATGGATTGATATAATTAAAAACTGTTTCTGACAATACTATGACTGGAACTGTTTTAATCTCTCAAAATTCTCTTTCTGTATTTATGACTGCATTGACAAATGTGTTGTATAAACATTCACTATTTCTTCACATATGCTTCCAATAGTAATGTCCAGATTATTACGGACAATTGTTTTTCACGTTTATATTATTCAAGTTTTATCTGGTAAACATGTTTTAAGTACTTTCTGATGTACAAACTCATTTTTTATTCAATGCGTTTTACATTTTATGACTTGAAACCCAAAATGTGCTAATCAGGATACTATAGACAACTTCAGAGACTATACATTATTCAATGCAGAAAGTAAATTTATCAGGTTTCATAAACTAAATTTGCAGTAAGTACTTTTTATACAAAAAATTCTATTCTAATTACCCCCATATGATACAGTCATGAAACTCCTTAAGGAACTTAAGTGATATCGGGTTTATTGAATTTTAAAAATAAAATAAATTTTTCATTTTTCTAGTTTATTGGAGATTTTATATCTCTGTAGCTTCAAGCTCACAAACTGAGTACAAACATTTAGGTTAAGGAATACTATAGCTTCAAACTCCAACACTGAATACAAAAGTTTAGGGAAAGTAATACTATTTATAGATTCAAACTCCCAAACTAAGAACAAACATTTAGATAAAGGAGTACTTATTGTCTCTCCGTGTTTATCCGTAATTTCCGTTGTTGGTTCGAGCATGGTGCATTTATAATTACTCTTCATTGACTCTAGTTTTATGTTTGGCGCTTTATGTCATATTTTGGACCTTGCGCCATTAAACCCTATCAACCAACGAAAGGAGTACTAGTGCTTCAAACTCACAAACTGAGAACAAACATTTAGGTAAAGGAGTACTGCACAATCCCAAATGTATGTCAATAATTTTTTATGCCATGGTGTTGAAAATAAATTTTCTTTTGCATAAAAATCTGAGTTATATAAAACATGATGTTTTCTCTTTCTCCCGTAGCTATTGCCCATTCACTATACTATGACTGAATCGGGCTTAATGGTGTTCATATTCAAGTAATAGATGTTTTGGAAATCAAATATTAAATCTCTTTTCCCTTAGAAAGATGCTTCAACATATTTTGGTTATAAAAAATGATAAATTTTGAAAATTCAAAACAGTTGAATAGACATATAAACTGAATGTAACCTTATTAATTACAAACCGTCAATTTTAATGACTTTATACGTTGATTTGATTTTTATATTACCTAGTAAACGGAAAATAAAAATAATTTTATATGTACTATATTCGTAATTCAAGTATATATTTTACTTCTGATGTAAGATTTTTGGGTTTTTAGTTTGAAATTCTGCCAGAGAACTGTGACTGCCAGAAAAAGAATGGAAATTACAAAACGAGACATCATATGTTTGACAGTATTAATTAGAGTGAATTAAAGTAAAAAGCAGAATGAGTGATAAAGACCATAGTATCGTTATCAGTATCCTTTCATACTTCTTTGAAGTGGTCGTTTCTCATTTTGGTCAACACTTTACTAAATTTTAAAGGCCAGAACTTTATTGCATTAGAGAATAATAACATTGGATTGTTTAAAGAGCGTAAAGAGGTAGAGAAAGAACAATCTGAATCGAGTAAAGATGACCAGTTCAAAGAATTACAATCATATATTCCATGGAATAGCTGTAGGCGGAATGACTAAAGTTGCGGAATAAATAAAATGAGAATAAATAAAGCATGTGTTAATAGAGTCATCAATTAATAACTACATCAACAAATAAGTAATCATACGTACTACTATTTATGAGTACTTATTTATGAGTACTCGTGAGTACTCGTCATTGAATACTTTTTTCCTACTGTCTCGGAGAGATATTAGGGGTCACATTATTGAAGAAACTTAAAGAAATGGAAATATAATCCAAATTTTGAATACCTAGGTAACACATTTGTACCAATTTGCAGTCTAAGGTCATATGAAAGATATAATTATGGAATGTATTTATCTTTAAGTTCACGTTACTAATTGCCTAGTATAAGAGTACCTGAGCCAATTATTTACTTCTAAGCAATAATAAACAATAATATCTTCCATAAAACTATATTTTAATATTACATCGAGATATGGATCAGAATCCTCATACCCATTTTAAGCAATTTCTGGGAAGCATCAGTATTGGAGTAAAAAAAATCTAGAATCACTAAAATCAACTAAAAAATTTTCAAAAGTTTCAAAAATGTAGGAAAAATCTAGAGACTCTAAATGCATTTTGCTTTTTTATTAAATCAGTTAAACAGTATTTATAAATTTCTGGAAAGTTGGGCTATTTATCCAAATTGGACGCATATAAAATAACTAAAACATTGTTGTACATATAAGAGACTATGCACAGGGCACTTCCATCAATATTTTAAAACAGTTTTATTCATTAAAATCATAAATCAATGTCAAGTAAGATCCTTTGAAAATTCATTATATTTAGATAATACTGAAAGCTATTTACCATTTATTAGATTTTGCACAATATTTTTAAGCTAATTTTTTGCTATTTCTTTGTAAAATAGGATAATTATCAAAAGTTTTGAAGTATTTAAAATCTCAGTTTTTTAATAAAAGGTTTCAGAAAAGAACTTTTAAACTGAAATGTTAGAGTATCAAATCATTCAGTTAATTCTTCTACTGAGGAGTTTGACTATTTTAGAGAGATTATGATATTAATTCCTTCAACAGCAAATTGTTTTATATAAGAAGTTTCATTTATAAAATGTATTCACTCATCATAGAAAAAATACATTAATTATGATCAGGGACGGATACTTTATTAGAAAAAATGTCACTTGACTTAATATGCATCAGAAAACCTGATATATTACATGAAACTTTTTTTAAAATCATTTTCCTCGTTATGTTGGCTTCGAATTTTCTGCTGAGGTCCATAATCCTTGAATAGTCTTTACATTGTCTCTGAGATAAGTTAAATGAAAAGAAAATTATTAAATGTTGACTTTGTGTGATATGGAATTTCAGCCGTTCTTATGCTAAAATTTTCTTGGTAAATAAATATACCTGTATTTAGCTTGTTGAAAGTTATCACAGAGAGTCATAAAAAACCAATAATAAATTGAAAACAAGACATGATAAATATTCCAATGCATGCATTATACTATTGTAACGTTCTTCAAGCAATTAAATTTAGGCATTTATTTTATTTCCACATTTACTAATAATTATTTACAAGATTAGGGGAATCGCATCTGGGCTCGCTACGATCGCTCTTCTGTTAGGGCTAATAGCGAGACACATAGGGGTGATTATCGAGAAATGTAACAGCTTCCATCCATTTACTGTTGTCACACTTATTCGAAGGGCTTTTCATCACTTTGAATTATCAGCTTTAAAATTCAATTAAAAATCGAAATTTTAAGATACAGGCTTGAAATGAGGTTTATATAAATAAGAAAGCTTTCAGCTTCCAGATTATGAAAGTATTTTCTTTGTAAGATAAAAACTCAAGTAGCATCGATATTACATCCACATACGATATATCTTGAAAAACTGTGTTTAATTTTTTGAGGAAAATCTTAGTCTGTTTTAAAATATTTTTAAACAAATGAGGTCTAGTTTGAAAAAGAAACGTCTGTAGTCTTAGTTTGTAAAAAGATCAAAATTCCACGATAATGTTTTGGCGAGTTATCGTAAACTGAAGATGAAAAAATCAATATTTTCCCACAAAACATAAAATAAAAAATAATAATAAAATAAAGTCCGACGAAGATGAGACATGTCTTACATTGGTCATGCCATTTTTCTGCATCCATTGGTATCGCTCTCGACCCCATACCCTCAGCGGTTTCGGAGATAGCGTGAAAAGCTTTTGACAGCGGTGGCAGCGGGAGTTACTTTTTTTTAGAATAGAGAGATTATTATTTATATTATAAACGTGGAACTGTAACGACAACAAAAGGATAAACGACAGATACCTCTGTTGTTTCGATATTTGCAAATCGCTTTCACAGAACGTGAAAATCACACTATGTAGCTAAAAGATATCTTCATGTTGTTCATGGTCTTATAGCGTCATGTTGTATATGCTTCTAGCTTCATGGATCACATTCTCGCCTTTATGGATCTAAATTCGGAGTGCCTCTCATGGTTTAATGGTTTTATAACTTCATGGATTACAATCTCCTTCGGGTTGCCCCTGAACAAACCGCGAATTGGATTTGTCCGTACTAGAGTTGTTCCCCAAAAATCACCTGGGCAGCGTAGCACATTCTGTAACGGCCTGACTCGATCCTTCTGAGGGTTCGCTTCTGACCAACACTACAATCGAACTCTTCACGGGAAAGTTGGTGGGAACTGCAGTCCCTGGGCCAAGACCTACAATGCAGAGATTTTAGTCGGTATTCATATGTAAAAATCAAAGCATTTCTGAAGAGAGAAATACTCAGAGATTGCAGATATCGATAGGGAAAAATTATTTTTTGATCCGTAAGTTCATAGTATTATAACATACACTAGACGAGAAAGTTTACTTCACGGGGCTAAAAGAGAGTTTAAATAAATATATTTTTTTACCATTTGGAGTTCACTAAATAAAGAAAGTTTTGGAGAAGATTTCAATTTCTTAATGGGGATTGAATCACGAACCTTGATTTAGGAGTTATTTTGAACTCTCGAATTTATCTAAAGGCAATTTCAGGGTTTCCGTGAATGTAACAAATTAGAGTTTCATAATTTCGGTTAAGGGGGCTTGTGGCGGCCCAGTAGTACAGCCCCGAAAAATGCCTCCGTTCTTGTCGTCCCTTCATAGGGGGTAATGCTGTCCGCCTATATGGTGCCCCCACAATAAAATGGGCAGTAAAAATTGCGGCGTAGTATAGGCGAATGTCTGACGACAAGTGTCTCCGCACTGAAAAAAAAAAAAGTTTCGGTTAAGGAATTACATACTAGCATGCCGGGCGTTTTTATATATTTGTATACATTTATTTATTTCTAATTTAAAAAAGAGGAAAATAATAATAATTTCGAGCAACGATAATACAAGGTTTTTTCTCATTAGCAGGATCTAGGGCAAATAAATTTTTGATATTTTTATTGCTAAGATATTTAAAGTAACTAGTTCAAAATTGTGGAGATGTTTTTGAACAGTTTGAGGATCAATCTCCCTAAAAAAGCTCTAACGACCTGTGGGGTCTAGGGGTGGAAGTATACCTTTACTCAAGGAGTGCCAATATCCACCCCCTCCAAAGTAATGGATACGAAGAGACCTGGGGTCTTGGTAACGTTACACGATACTTAATAATATTTAAAAAAAACAAGTCCAGTTAAAAAAATTTCAATATTAATCAAAGAATTTCCTGGTATGTAGGGAGGAAGTTATTACCGAGCGTCATAGCATAAAAGATGAATAAAAAATTGTATTGAATTGTCATTTGAATATCTAACTACACTCATGGACAAAAAAATTAGCGCACCAAGAAGGAGTCGTCAAAATGGAACGAAATTTTACAAACGTAATCACTACTTTGATATAAGTAAATGATAAGAAAATCAAAGAAAAAGGATAATTTATTTCAGAGAAAAAGGCAAAAGAACGGAGGAGTTAATACTCCGTTGGACCTCTTCTAGCGCGAATGCACGATGCGATACGATCGGGCATTGAGTCATACAAGTTCTGTATGATGTCTTGAGACATTTCGTTCCATATTTGCTGTAACTTTGCCTCTAGTTCATTCAAACTCGTGGGATGCCCAACTCGTCGTCCCAAATGATCCCAGATATGCTCGATTGGAGACAAATCTGGGGATTCTGGGGCCAAGGAAAGGTAGTAACAGTGCGAAGACAGTCTTGTGACACACTTGCCGTATGAGGCCGAGCATTGTCTTGTTGAAAAATGGCTCCTGAGAGCCGTTGCATGAGTGGCAACACATGTGGTTGCAGGATTTCGTGAACATACAGCTGGGCTGTCATGGTGCCACGGCACAATACTAGGGGTGACCGTGTATTGTAGGCAATGGCACCCCATACCATCACACCAGCTGTGGGAGCGATGTGTCGCTGTACAGCAAAGGCAGGATTGAAGCGTTCACCACGGGCTCTCCACACACGAACACGATTGTCATCACTGCCAAGATTGAATCTGGATTCATCGCTAAAGACGACCTGGTTCCATTCCGCTGCAGTCCAGTTTCCTCGTGCGCGGCAAAACTCCAAACGGAGGCGTCGATGGGTGGGCGTCAAGGGCAGCACACGTAATGGGCGCCGCGATACCAACTGTCCTTCAGCCAGGCGCCTGCGTATAGTTCGAGAAGACACAGAGGCCCCTAGTGAAGGTGCTACCTGTGCCTGGATGGCGGCCGATGAAGCAGTTGGCTGTACGCGTGCATTTCTTACGATTTGGCGGTCTTCTCGACGACTGGTCTGTCGAGGGCGTCCTGAGCCTGGTCTTCGTGTACATGACATCTCTCGGGTCTACTGGTCCCAACAACTCCTCACAACACAATCAGAGCGGCCTAATTGACGAGCTACTCGCCTAGCTGACCACCCAGCTTCCATCATCCCGACGATTCTCCCCCTCTCAAACTGCGACAACTGCTTATATTGTCTTCGAACACGGCGCAATGGCATGTCTATCTCAGCTCTTCCTTTGTAAATGATTCAGCACACTCAAACAAGCTTTGGTTACCTGTTTTATACTCCACAGAGTACGATGTTCAACGCCCTCTACCGGCTATACGTAATGCGCAATCACGCTGCATTTCTAATCATTTGCATATCTCCCCGACATGTACCTTCATTGCAAGTTTCGTTACGATCCCGCAATTATTTCTTGGTGCGCTAATTTTTTTGTCCATGAGTGTATTTTAAGATTTTATCTTAATTTTAACTATGTTTAAAGCGTGGAATATATTAAAAAAGAGAAAGATCTTACAGTCATTTCATAAATTATCTTTTTATAGAATTCATTTTCAAAATATCCAACACGGTTTATATCTCTCCACTTTTTTTCTTTTTGTACACGTGATTTTATATATATGTTATTTTTATATTATTAACTGTTGCAAAGAGATACACTGTTCCCAAGTACATTTAAAATTATCTTCTTTTATCATTAAACTCTTACAGACTAAGAATATCTTCTTGTATCATGAAATTAGTTAATTAGTATAATTGATGTTTAATAGGTTACTTTCAGGTAGCGTGGAGTAGAAACGTAGAAAATATTTGTTTTTATACAGCTGAGCGGTATAACAAATGTAACTGAATTTTTTTGCAGTTGTTTGATGAATATGGGGGGAAATATATAATTTGAAGATTACGTCCGTCCGATGGATCCAACATTTTCGGAGTTGCCGACAAATTACGGGAGCCATTTCATTTCATAGCAGGATCCCTTTGGTTGTCTTCCGCGGCACCCTTACAGTCAGAGCCTGACTAAGGCAGGGGCATTCGGGAAAGTAGCTCCGGGCCCTCACATCAGAGGGGGCCCCCAAATCGAATAGAAAGTTTAGTAATAAGTATCAAGTTCTTCATTACTGAAGTAGTGAAGCAGAGGGGGGCCCCCAAGAAGTTTTTGCCCCGGGCCCCAATTAGGCTAAGTCGGGCCCTGCTTACAGTACACCGGTACGTATGACGATTTTCTACGCCCCGTTGTGTTGCCCTTCATATCACGCCATCCTGAGCTTACATTTCAGCAATATAATGCCCACCCGCACACGATGAGAGTTTCTACTGCTTTTCTTCGTGCTTGCTCAACGCTATCTTGGCCAGCAAAGTCACCGGATCTCTCCCATATTCAGCACGTTCAGAGCAATATGGGCTGGTCCCTCCCATCATCTTGGGATTTTCACGATCTAACGCGCCAATTGGACATAATTTGGCGTGATATCCCGCAGGAAGACATCCGCCACATCTATCAATCAATGCCAAACCGATTAACTGCTTACATAAAGGCAAAAGGTGGACTAACGCGTCATTGACTTTTTCAGTTTGTGAAGCCTTTTTCTTGAATTTTATCACATTCAATTTTTATCAAATTGTAATCATTTGTTTTCTTGTGCATGTAGATCACATCTACCGAATTTCATTTCCATTCAGATAACTCCTTCTTGGTGCATCATATTTATTTTTTTTTGTCTAAGAGTGGATATATATATATATATATATTTATATATAATGATGGAAAAGAATATGTACATAAAAAAGATCATTTTTGTAAAGTTTCAGTTCAACATAAATTTCTGTTCGAGATTTTCAAGAAGCATAGTCTCTTTGAAAACAGTCTCAGACTTGAACATCCAGTATTTTTATCTAATTAATTATTCTCAGCTCTCAGAACTGGGAAATACCATACTGCTTTACAACTCTACTCAAGTTTTACCATTGAGTGAATCTACTCAAAGGTAATGCTGGGGCTTTCATAATCCTTTCAAATGACATCTTCAATCGAGGAACAGAATAATACTCCCAAGGCTTTTTTTTTTTTTTTTACTGGATGAGGGTCATCTTTTAGTGAAACTGATCGATGATTAACAGCGTAATCATAAACGGAGGTGTTTCAGTAAAGAACCAACCCGTATATGTGTTTCTATATCTGTATAATAACTTGTCTAATGTATCATGCAATCATTTACCTATACGTTTGACATGTAAGTTCGAAAATATCATGATATTTTAATGTATATTTTAAACACATTAATATAGTATTCAAGCCTGTCAAAGCATTTCAACAGACGAAGAAATCGCAGGAATATTGATTTTTTTATTATTACTTGCAATAAAGATTTCTGATTCGTAAATGACAGCGGTAGTAGGAAACAGAAGGGGATACGGGTTTTACCTTGATTTAATAGATTAATCTTGCAACTGATCTGGAAAAGGTTTAGACAGAAAAAAATGTCATTACTGCGCTTATATCAGTATATAAGTTTTGTTGGGAAGTATAGCAATTTGCTGCTGAATGTAAAATCATTTGAAATTATAAAAGAGAGCTTATAAAATACAAATATATGTTAAGCCACTATCTTCTGCTTATAATAGGGTACTTGTTAAAATTTAACAATTTATTGGCCTCTAAATTCTCTGCCTTTTTTGTTTAACTTAATGAATTAATTAATCGGTATAGGCTTTTTCTCATTGTGTTTTGTATGAATACGTACACCGTAGATTTTATAGTTTTTTCCTTTTTTTTTTAAGTTGGGATTTTTTATTTATTTATTTATTTATTCTTCTTGATTGTGTGTTAATTCGGATATACTTGAAATGAACGATTGTAAACAAACAAATTAAGCATTAGATTTGAAATTCGGTCATTGTCCACACCAAATGCATGTGGAGCCGTTCGTACATTTTCGTAAAGTGAATTGCAATGGTGAGACCTCCAATTCATATCTGGGGCCGTGGCGGCATTGTGGTACAGTGCACTGGCCTTCGGTGCTGATGGTGCTCGGATCGAATCCCGGCGTAGCACCACTAAAATGCCTCTGTTCGTGTTGTCACTTCACAGGGGGTAATGCTGGTCCGTCTATATGGTGCCCCCATAAGAAATGGCCGGAAAAATTGCGGTGAATTACAGGCGAATGTCTTCGAGTCAAGTACGTACATTAACATTGGTTTAAAAAAAAATACATATCTGTGTACCTGAGATAAGCGACACTAAGTCACAATGATTGAATTTTACAGAAGAGTTAAATTAAAATTCACTCAGGTCCCTTCACCTCGATACAACGATTGGACATGGTGGCGTTTCCCACAGGCGAAGTTTCTCCAATATAAGCGTACTTGTTAGGTAACTGCACCACTAAAAAGTACTCTAAATATATGTAAGAAAAATGTTCAAAAGTCCATTTGTAAAATATGGGCCTGGTGCCTTTTACTTCCGGCACATAAATATATGTTAAGTAGTACGTTTACACACAGATATACATATACACACACACACACCTCACACACACACACACACACACACACACACACACACCTCACACACACACACACACACACACATATATATATGCGTGTGTGTGTGTAAGAATTCCACTCTTGTGGCAACATGGATGTTTTAAAGTTGCAGGACGCGCGCCACGCCACGAGTTACGGATTGAGCTAACGAGTTGCAACTCAACGACTTTCAATGGAATGCACATTAATTTTATTTTCACTGGATAAAAATTTTATTTTCACCGGACATTCTGTTTTTTTTCTTATTATAATAATCTGTTGTGTTTGATTAAACGTTAGTCGAGAATACGCGTTATTGAATTTTGACTTGAAACATTTTTGATATTTCAACCGTGGGAATAAATTTCCCACAATTATGGTGTCAGAAGATTTACGGACCCTATGGCTCGGTTTTGAGATATGAACTAAAGGCGTATGAAGAATGCATGTATTTTCTGTCTTAGAGGAAGACTAGCACTTCTGTGAGTACAAAGTGAGTACAAATGAGTACAAAATGAGTACAAATTCGTTTTCGTTTTCGTTTCTGAATAAATATATGGATATGGCTTTTTTGTGTGGAGAACACAAAATTGATTTGGTAACTTTAATTGATTAGTAAGCAGAGCCTAACTACTGCAGGGGCATACGGGGCAGTTACCCCGGGCCCCCACTTCTGAGGGGCCCCCAAATCAAATAGAAAGTTTATTTTACGTTTCCTTTTTTAATGAACTTTTTTTAAACAAAATATCAGTAGAGTCTAAAATCCGTCAATTTTATGTTAGCTTCTTCATTAATCTATCGTATGAACACAAAATATCTATATTTCGTAAATCCATGACTTTCTAGGGCGAAATTTAGCTGAATTCCGCCCTAATGTCAGGAAGGATATGAATTTTTCGCAGCTAGATGACAAAGTTAACAATCAGAAAACTGCATTTCGGAAACTTGTGAAAAGTTCTCAAACTGCAGCGATATGATTGTTAACTAGGTCATCTTAATCGCAACTGCAAAAAAATTCAGTTGCATCGTGTTCAGTGGATTCTGTTGGATTTTCGCAACACTGAGAAATCACATTACTCAATTATAAGTTGTATTCTCTCAAAATTCTCACAAATGTCAAATATTCTTTTGATTAATTAATCTCATAATACCTTTGTGGGGGACTTTATAGCTATTTTAGGTTCTAGTCAGTTTTCTTGTTATATATCTATAATGAGGTGAAAAATTTAAATACCTCCATAAAGTTCGGTTCTTCATTATTGAAGTAGTAAAGCAGAGGGGTTGCCCAAAGACGTTTTTGCCCCGGGTCCCAATTAGGCTGTCAGGCCCTGTGAGTAAGGACTAGAAGCATCAAAAGGTACTAAAGTCACTGATTTAATTAGTATCATCACCAGTTCAGAAACTTATTATGAGAACTTTAGTAAAACGAGATTATATACTATTACTGCTGAGAGGCTAGAACAGATGCAGGTACAGAAAGAGGTAGCAGACCGGAAGTTTCAATTAAGGAAACTGGAATTGGCGGCAAATACTAAAAGAATTGGTGATGTTCCGGTATATATATATATATATATATATATATATATATATATATATATATATAAATATATATATATATATATATATATATATATATATATATATATATATATATATATATATATATATATATATATATATATATATATATATATATATATATATACATATATACATATATATCTTAGTTTTCTATAGTAATACTTTTGAGAGAATCACTTAAATATAAACATAGATTTCTCTTGGGCGTTATCACCATTTTAATGTCCTTCAGAGACTATTTTCTTAATCACTAAAATTTCCATAATTAAGAAGTTTCCTCCTTGAAATTTATGTACCTATCAGATACAAATAGTATTAATGAAAAAGTGTACGAGATACGATTTCAGCCGTAGTTAATAACAACAGGTCACGACCCTGTGTTATTACAACGATAAGAGACGGATGCTTTATTAGAAAAATCTAAGATCAGTTAATTGAATAGAAGTAATTCTCGCGCGTGAGTGAGAGATTTTAAAGTGTAATTTCTAAGTCATTTTTAAACGTTAGGAGTAAAGTGAAATATTTTATTTACCACTGAAAAAAGTTTTTTAAGGGTTGAAGGTAATAAAATAGAAAGTGATCAACTTTACACTTAAATAAATGAAATTGATTTATGATAAGTATTTTAATATATGCATTGTTAATTGTATATTTAATGCTATATTAAATCTGATTTAATATACGCACTAGCTGTTATATGTCATAATACGAAATAGCAAAATATATTTGCCTTAAATACTTGGGGTATATATGTGGAGATTGTTTAAAATTTCTTATCAGCATATACTATGATATCCAATCTCATTCTAATCATCAATCTTTCTTCAATTATTAAAATACTGTCAAGCAGTATTCGAATATATTTTAGGTTCTTCTCATTAAACGTCACAGAAAATAAATTCTCCACATAAGTTGTGTGTATAACAAATAAATTTTATTATTTTTTTTGTGAATGTATCAACACAATACAATCTAATTAATTTGAAATATATTTCTCTTCAACATTTTGCCCTTTTTAAATATGTTTTTTAAAAAAATTATTTAACTATTCACTGGACGGCAAAAGATACGTGACTATAACTGATTGTTAAAATTGATTTTTTTTCTCTCGCTTTAAAATGCTGAACTCGTTATATTTCGTTACTTGAAATAACCCTTTCTTGTACAAGGATAACAACGAGTAATCATCCATATTTTGTTAACTCTCTAACCAAATTTAATGAAGGGTTTACTTTAAAGCGGATACAGAGACTAACATTATCAAAACTTCTTTCTTCAGCGTTTTAAAGGTAAAAAAAAATGATTTAATATAAAGAAAATTCATTCTTTTTAATAAAGGTAAAATTTTCCCTCAAAGTTTTGTACTTTTTTAATTTAGGTTTAAAACAAAACTATTTTCTTTGTACTTGACAGCAATAAATACGTTGATATAAGTAATTGTTAAAATCGGATTTTTTTCATTGTTTAAAATTTTGATCTCATTGTACGTCATTCATTGAAATAATAAGTCTTGTACGCGAGAACTAACGAATTCTAACGCATACTTTGTTTTGAACTTATAAAACCATGATAATGAAGGGTTACTCTGAAATAGATAAAGCGAATATCAATAACCATAATTACTTTTACAATTCTACAACGATATAATGAAAATATAATAAATAATTATCTCTTGCAGACAGGAAAAGGTAACTTATGCGGGATACATTCTCTGTTGACTGATTGAAACCAACACGGCTGGAAGTGTTACCTCAACATCGTCCCTACTCAGATATTTTCTAAAGCATATTCCCTTGTCCTTTTCCCACGGAACTTGTATTGAACTATGATTGAAATGAAACATACGTCTCCGTGCCTCGCGCTTTATTTATTTATCCACTAAAAAAACTTTTAAAAAGTAAAAAAAAAACGCCAAGCTTCAAAATAAAAGTTACGACTAAAAAATGGTGTGATATCAAATATCCAAGCTCATTAAGTTCTGGTACTTAATTTCCTAATGACGACTTTTTCACATCTAAGTGATGTGGTTAAACATGACTTGTTGATAGAAACCCTTCTTCCCTAGACCAAACTCATCATAACCTGTTTCTCAAAATTTAAGTTTTAAACATTTATACATACCAGGCTTGTCGGCCGTCTTTTCGTATTTGGAATAAATAAATTTTGTCTGTTGATACGTCGAAAGTACCGGGTGGCGATAGTTAAACTGACAGTGCTCACAGTGTTCTGTAGCGCGATCTATTTGAGAGAATGACGCCACATTTTGTAGGAAGATTAAACAAGACGGGGGACGAAGGATTCCGCGAAAAAATAAATTAGTTCCAAAAGTCTCCGCCAGGGGAATATTTGGAGCTGTGTAATAGAAAATAGCGTGTTAACAAATGCATATCAATACGGAAATTGCATTTTATTTCGCATTCAAATGAGGTTCATTGTGGCTGCCGTTGTTGTGGACCACATATTGCATTCTGTGCACAGTATGCACAACAGCAGAAAGTAACATGTCTGCAGGAATCTCCCGTACAGTCCGTGATATGTTATCCTTCAACGTAGCCAGGTCCTGGACCACTCCTTGATAGAACTTGGACTTAAGGTAACCCCATAGCCAGAAGTCGCATGGGGTAAGATCAGGCGACCGAGGTGGCCATGCAGTTGGAAAGTAGCGGCTAATGACTCTTTCTGTTGTGAATTTCTGTCGTAGCAGCTGTTGCACCCGTACAGCAACGTGTGGAAGGGCTCCATCTTGCATGAAAATGATTTCCCCCAGGCATTGTCTTTGCTGAAGTGCCGGAATGACAAAGCTGTTCAACATGTGGCGATATTTCTCTCCGGTAACAGAACAGGTTTCCGGTCCTGTCGGGGTAATGTTCTCATAGAAGAATGGACCTACGATAAATTCCGCTGTGAACCCACACCAAACAATTACCTTCGGTGAATGTAAGGGAATTTCTGTGACTGCATGACCGGAAATTGCATGTGGTGATTTGTCATCCCAAATTCGGCAGTTCTGGGTATTCACAGTTCCATGCAGGTAAAAGTGGGCCTCGTCTCCCCATAAGATTTTCCACGGCCAAGCATCATCCACCTCCATTCTGGCAAGAAAGGTAAGAGCAAAAGTCAATCGCTTATCATGGTCGGGGTACAGTAACTCCTGTACACGGCTGATCTTGTAGAGATAGAAGTTGATAATCTTTCGTAAGATTTTCCATACCGTACTGTAAGGCATATCCATATTCCGAGCTAATCCACGAGCGCTAGAGGTGGCAGCAATATTGTCTGGTCCTCTGTCGACAATCGCCGTGGCAACTGCTTCGATTGTATCCTGTGGTACAGGTTTTTGTCCTCTGCCTGACTGAACCTTCAGAGAACCTGTTTTCTCAAACGTCGCAACCATTGCTTTTAGCCAATTAACTGACACAGGACCGTTACCTTTACTCATTTTTTTGTGCGTTCTAAAAGCACGAAGAGCGGCTGACGCGTTGCACTGGTTGAGGTAAAAGAATTTGACCAGTAGCGCACACTCGACTAAAGAAGGAGACATTGCACATAAACTTTCAATCCGATTGATTCGAAACGTAACACACTGCCTTTTAAAACCCAAGCAGCTGGCACTGTGCCAATGGATGTAACGTGAAATTTGAATAAAGAACTTCTTCTTCTGCTCAGCGTACGTGATATTGCAGATCACGAGACTTTATCGGTGTTTATGTAGATTTTACGCTTTTTTAAAAGTGTTGCCATATTGCACTTGAACTAAATAAGAAAATGTGCATAATAAAAGGTAATTTTATTCCGTATTAATTTGTATTTGTTAACACTCTATTTTCTATTACACAGCGCCAAATATTCCCCTAGCGGTGACTTTTGGAACTAATTTATTTTTTCGCGGAATCCTTCGTCCCCCGTCTTGTTTA
Organism: Dolomedes plantarius; assembly: GCA_907164885.2. Taxonomy (NCBI): domain Eukaryota; kingdom Metazoa; phylum Arthropoda; class Arachnida; order Araneae; family Dolomedidae; genus Dolomedes; species Dolomedes plantarius. The sequence continues at coordinate 34,142,300 of OU015503.1, read as the reverse complement.
ATCTTCCTACAAAATGTGGTGTCATTCTCGCAAATAGATCGCGCTACAGAACACTGTGAACACTGTCAGTTTAATTATGGCCACCCGGTACATGCATGTTTCTATATATACGTATATATATATATATATATACACTCATGGATAGAAAAATTAGCTCACCAAGAAATAATTGCGGGATCGTAACGAAACTTGCAATGAAGGTACATGTCGGGGAGATATTCAAATGATTAGAAATGCAGCGTGATTGCGCATTACGTATAGCCGGTAGAGGGCGTTGAACATCGTACTCTGTGGAGTATAAAACAGGTAACCAAAGCTTGTTTAAGTGTGCTGAATCATTTAGAAAGGAAGAGCTGAGATAGACATGTCATTAAGCCGTGTTCGAAGACAATATAAGCAGTTGTCGCAATTTGAGAGGGGGAGAATCGTCGGGATGATGGAAGCTGCGTGGTCAGCTAGGCGAGTAGCTCGTCAATTAGGCCGCTCTGATTGTGTTGTGAGGGAGTGTTGGGACCAGTGGACCCGAGAGATGTCATGTACACGAAGGCCAGGCTCAGGACGCCCTCAACAGACCAGTCGTCGAGAAGACCGCCACATCGTAAGGAATGCACGCGTACAGCCAACTGCTTCATCGGCCTCCATCCAGGCACATGTAGCACCTTCACTAGGGGCCTCTGTGTCTTCTCAAACCATACGAAGGCGCCTGGCTGAAGGACAGTTGGTATCGCGGCGCCCATTACGTGTTTTGCCCTTGACGCCCACCCATCGACGCCTCCGTTTGGAGTTTTGCCGCGCACGAGGAAACTGGACTGCAGCGGAATGGAACCAGGTCGTCTTTAGCGACTAATCCAGATCCAATCTCGGCATTAATGACAATCGTGTTCGTGTGTGGAGAGCCCGTGGTGAACGCTTCAATCCTGCCTTTGCTGTACAGCGACACATCGCTCCCACAGCTGGTGTGATGGTATGGGGTGCCATTGCCTACAATACACGGTCACCTCTAGTATTGTTCCGTGGCACCATGACAGCCCAGCGGTATGTTCATGAAATCCTGCAACCACATGTGTTGCCACTCATACAACGGCTCCCAGGAGCCATTTTTCAACAAGACAATGCTCGGCCTCATACGGCAAGGGTGTCACAAGACTGTCTCCGCACTGTTACTACCCTTCCTTGGCCTGCCCGATTCCCAGATTTGTCTCCAATCGAGCATATCTGGGATCATTTGGGCATCCCACGAGTTTGAACGAACTAGAAGCAAGGTTACAGCAAATATGGAACGAAATGTCTCAAGACATCATACAGAACTTGTATGACTCAATGCCCGATCGTATCGCATCGTGCATTCGCGCTAGACGGGGTCCAATGGAGTATTAACTCCTCCGTTCTTTTGCCTTTCTCTCTGAAATAAATTATCCTTTTCTTTGATTTTCTTATCATTTACTTATATCAAAGTAGTCATTACGTATGTAAAATTTCGTTCCATTTTGACGACTCCTTCTTGGTGCGCTAATTTTTTTGTCCATGAGTGTATATATATATATATATATATATATATATATATATATATATATATACATATATATATATATACTTGTCGGGCGAAGCCCGGCTATGCTTGGGCCATCCCTCCACCAGACAGACGACTTTAAATTGATTGATTGAGAGGGAGAATTTTAATAAGAGGCTCTATTAATTTGCAGTCCCCCCTCACAAAACCACAAGAAGAAAAATTTGTTATTCGTATTAACACCCACCACCAACAGGTATGATATGAGCATACCTGCATTACAAAAAGATAAATTTTTATGTGAAAAGAAATCGGCTGGCTACATTAGCCTATATTCCTGCAATACAAAAATTCAAATTTTCTGAAATTTGTGCTGTTGGTGACATAATAATGCATTGTACATTGAACTTATATGAGTGCATATATTAGGCAGAATTGTACATGTCTATGTTGCGAGATATTCTGTATTCGGTTTAGTCAAAAGATAAGCACAATTGAAATATCAAACAGACTTTCGGAGCATATGATATTGTGGAAAACAAATAAACCTCTCAATAAACACCAAAATTTCCTAAATATAAATATTTATATAAAAAAATTGTGAATATGCAGTTTTTAAATATTTTATCGCGTAATCAGCAAAGTAAAGAAATGGTGAACTTCATACAAAAATATCTTAGTAGAATATTTATCTCATTCCAAAAACTAAACTAATCAGCAAAGAAAGAAATACATGAAATATGAACAGTTTTGGAAAAAAAATCGGTAAATTGAAAATAAAAATTAAAGATTTATTTATTGTTTGAACAGTTGAAACATGATTCTACATATCTAAAATCAAAACTGAAAACCTTGTATAAACAAAACAGAAGATAGATATAGAACTATGAAATGAGAACAAAGAGAATCTTAAGTCACATGTTCATGTTTAATTATTCAACAACCTCTCAAGAAAGGATATACGGGCCGAGTCTCAGGCCTTTCGAAAAGAATTCGCTATCGAGAAACGTCAGAAGTCACGATGAGGGCGTTCTCGCAAGCTAGAAGAAAATCGGTAGTCTCAGGCCATTTCTCGGTAGCTAAACTAGATAGTAAATAAATGTACTAATAATGAATATATATAAAGGAAACACAAATTATACTCAATACATCATTGCTAAATGCTGAAAATCATAATAATGCTCAGAAACAAATTAACATGTTTAAGCGGCCTCGTGCTTAGTGAGCATTCCAGTCTCACGCACGTTTGCGTAATATATCAAGAGATAATTGAAAAATATACCCATGCGGTGACGTCAAACTTTATCTCTTTTGAAGTTTAACGTCACCGCATGGGTATATTTTTCGTTTCTCAGTGTTTCATTTTTTAGTGAGAATCACGCTGTGAACGAATCCCGCCGTGTTGACGTTTTGTTCGGTGAAGTATGCATTTAGAACTGAAATATTTCTAAAATTATTAAAGTAACAGATTAAGTGTACGCAAAAAATTATCAGTTTTGAAAGATCTCACCAAATATGTAACATTTAAGTAAATTCATGAAAAAAAAAATACATCGATTTTGACATTTTCAAATATGGCCGAATTTCAGCGGGTACACCTGGAAGTGTGACCGCGACAGAACCCGACTTTGCTTTATTAATATATATATATATATATATATATATATATATAAACGGGGAAAATATAGACTTTGAAATTATTTTCTTAAAATATTTTTGTCTTCAATTTACGATATTGTTTCAATCATATATTTTAATTTAAACAAGTTGGTACCCGTCAAAGCATGACTGCTAGATAGTAAATAAATGTACTAATAATGAATATATATAAAGGAAACACAAATTATACTCAACACATCATTGCTAAATGCTGAAAATCATAATAATGCTCAGAAACAAATTAAAATGTTTAAGCAACCTCGTGCTTAGTGCGTATATAAAGCCAGATTTCACTCAGTGATATATATATATATATATATATATATATATATACTCATGGACAAAAAAATTAGCGCACCAAGAAGGAGTCGTCAAAATGAAACGAAATTTTACATACGTAATGACTACTTTGATATAAGTAAATGATAAGAAAATCAAAGAAAAAGGATAATTTATTTCAGAGAAAAAGACAAAAGAACGGAGGAGTTAATACTCCGTTGGACCCCCTCTAGCGCGAATGCACGATGCGATACGATCGGGCATTGAGTCATACAAGTTCTGTATGATGTCTTGAGACATTTCGTTCCATATTTGCTGTAATCTTGCCTCTAGTTCGTTCAAACTCGTGGGATGCCCAACTCGTCGTCCCAAATGATCTCAGATATGCTCGATTGGAGACAAATCTGGGTATCGGGCAGGCCAAGGAAGAGTAGTAACAGTGCGGAGACAGACTTGTGACACCCTTGCCGTATAAGGCAGAGCATTGTCTTGTTGAAAAATGGCTCCTGGGAGCCGTTGCATGAGTGGCAACACATGTGATGGCAGGATTTCATGAACATACCGCTAGGCTGTCATGGTGCCACGGAACAATGCTAGGGGTGACCGTGTATTGTACGCAATGGCACCCCATACCATCACACCAGCTGTGGGAGCGATGTGTCGCTGTACAGCAAAGGCAGGATAGAAGCGTTAACCACGGGCTCTCCACACACGAACACGATTGTCATCACTGCCGAGATTGAATCTGGATTCGTCGCTAAAGACGACCTGGTTCCATTCCGCTGCAGTCCAGTTTCCTCGTGCGCGGCAAAACTCCAAACGGAGGCGTCGATGGGTGGGCGTCAAGGACAGCACACGTAATGGGCGCCGCGATACCAACTGTCCTTCAGCCAGGCGCCTTCGTATGGTTTGAGAAGACACAGAGGCCCCTAGTGAAGGTGCTAGCTGTGTCTGGATGGCGGCCGATGAAGCAGTTGGCTGTACGCGTGCATTTCTTACGATGTGGCGGTCTTCCATCATCCCGACTTCCATTATCCCGACGATTCTCCCCCTCTCAAACTGCGACAACTGCTTATATTGTCTTCGAACACGGCGTACTGGCATGTCTATCTCAGCTCTTCCTTTGTAAATGATTCAGCACACTCAAACAAGCTTTGGTTACCTGTTTTATACTCCACAGAGTACGATGTTCAACGCCCAATACTGGCTATACGAAATGCGCAATCACGCAGCATTTCTAATCATGTGCATATCTTCCCGACATGTACCTTCATTGCAAGTTTCGTTACGATCCCGCAATTATTTCTTGGTGCGCTAATTTTTTTGTCCATGAGTGTATATATATATATATATATATATATATATATATATATATATATATATAATAAATCGAGTAATACGTCGAAAAACGTCATTATTGACGTTTTTCGACATATTACTCGACCAGGATTGGCTGACCAGGACGACATATTATTGGACCAAATTTGGGCCGATGAATCAATGTTCACATTGTTCCTCGCAACAGGACGTGCGTATGTCTGGAGAACACTTACACAAGCGAAAGTTTCTGGCTGTCTCATCTGAACTGCCAATCAGGATGGTAGATCTTTCATGGTTTGGGATGACATTTCATGGTTTTCTTCAGGCCCTATTCTAACCCTAAACAGGAGAATGAATGAGAAGAACTATATAGAAATTTTAGCTCACTAGTCCATCCTATCGCGTCAAACATTGTTTCTTGCAGGAGATGGCGTTCTCCGGTATGATAATCCCCCTATACATACAGCTAAATCTATTAAGTATTGGTTTGAAGAGAATGGAAAGGAAATCAAATATCTTATCTTGCCCTGTACAATCCCCCCGACTATAAATCATCCAACTACCGTGATCTGTACAAGCGGATAGATAAAGGTGTCGATATCCACTACAGCATCTCTGCAGGAGTTTCATTTTTTTTCCCTGAATAATGCTATAATATATTCTTAACCACTATTTATGACTTGTGTATTCCAATTCCAAGGTGAATCAGGTGGTATTGCATACAAAGGTGATCCTGTCCCTTATTAATAAAGGTCTTCACGATGTTTCTTATTGTTTCCATTATTTTGATAACCACCTGTATATATATGTGTGTGTGTGTGTGTAAACAGTAAAAATTGTTTATAAAAACATCTGTTATAAAAAGCGTATCGCTTAAAGGAGCGGAAGTATTAGTTCCCAGACAATTTTCATGGGTAATGATGGATACAGAATCCAGTTATAATAACATTATTAATAAGAACATATCGCTTTTAGTGACCTAAAATTAATCGGTTTCTTTGCAAATAAATCTGTAAAAAGAACATGTTGATTGTGAACGGACGGAAAGTAGCAGCACGTTATTTCAACATATAGCTAGTTTTAAATATGACTAAATTTTCTTCGTAAACAAACACACAAAAAAATTCAATTCAATTAAAACACATTGCTATAATATCATTAAAAAAATAAGCACTTCTTGAAACGTAAGATAATGCAAAGAACCTTTCACAGGTTCAACAGTTCGATTAAATAAACAGAGTTCATCTACTCAAACAGGGGTGAGGATAGTTCCTGGTGGAAAAAACTTACTCGGTACACTCACGTAGATATATACACGTATTGTTGATGGCTATCTTTCCTTGTGTATGTAGCGACGGGTTCACGAAACAAAATAACGAAGAGGGGATTTAGACAGAGACACTCCATACAGCCATTGCTTAGCTTTTATCTTGAGATCAGCCACCGCTCATATGTCATATTTCCACCTGTAGGTATGGAGCGTTGCAGGGAAAAAATACAACCACACACAGGCTTGCTACTTCCACTGCTGAAGAACCTCTCCATTAGGAAGTTTGCCACATGGCTTTAATTCGAGTGTGGTGCTCCCTAGTGGTACAAACGATATCTTCGGAATATGCAAATTTATTGCACTTTAAAATACAGCGTTTAAAGTTTCGGGTCGGAATGACGTCATAAATTAAACATTTGAATCGAGTGTCGTATCTCGTCTACAAAAAAAGACGTTACTATTGTGTTTGCTCCGTCCGAAATTTTAATTCGCTAACTGTAACTCATGAAGAAAACAGTTAAGGCTAGATAGGGAGAAAGGAAGGAAAAATATATTCTAGCTATTTTTCTAACATTTACCAAAAAATTTGATAACTGCTTTCAGCTCCGCGGTGAATCTCTCACTGCAATTGCCTCTGCATTAGGGGAGGTGAGAGCTCTCATTTTCTCTACAGTGCAAAATGGTGAGGTTATTTTGTATTTTCCGCCTTTCCAATTGAGAACTCCATGGCGTTTATTGGGCAGAGTCAACATCTTCTGTGAGAATGAATCTTCCAAGCACAGTAGTTTCAAAAGCTTGTGGTTTTCGTTTTAGGAACTGCAGTTACTTTGCTGTTACTTTTTGAACCATCCTGGTAGATTCCGGAATTTTTAGAGAATTTTGTTCAGGGATTCCCCAATTTTTTTATGATGTGTGCTGTACCCTTGGGAATGTGATTAAAAACTTAGGTCACATTTGTTAGAATTTTAGTTTTTCAATCTTTTAAATATTAAATATATATCAGGGACATACTAAATTTAATTTCAAATATTTACTCCATTACTGATTTAACTCATTTATTGAAAGATATAAGCAACAAACAACACAACACAATAGAATGTATTAATACAGTTTCAAAAATAGCCATGGAATTCAGTATTGTATTACACTAGAGGATTACAATGAAAATTCTCAAAAATGAGTTTTGTTTTATTAATCTGAGATTTCCAACAGATGCTTAGAGCATAAATGTTTAATATCAGACCTAGAAATGGATGACGAAATCATACGCATCATCTTCAATGCTTAGCAGTTTATTTCTTGCTTTGTATTTTATTGTTGACATAATAGAGAAGGCTTGCTCGTATAAATATTAAGTTGAAAAGGGCAAAAGGTCTGTTGCTTTCTTCACTAGGTTTGGGTACTCCTCTGCCAGTCCAAGCCAAAAAACAGGCTCTGATTAGGGATGGGATATTGATATCGATATTATCGAAATATCAATATTTTCCCTTCGATATTAGATATTATAATATCGATATTTGATTTCTGATAATATCAGAATATCAATAATATATTCCCAACATTATCGATTACATATTTTCAAAAGAATTTATATGAAATAATTATAATTTATAAAAATTTGGGTTGAAAAATCTCAAAACCAAAAGAAAAAAATGAATGAGTGATACAATTAATTTCTAATATATAGAAAATAATTTTTAATACAAGCAATCAGAAAATGTGTGAAAAAATCAAAAATTGCTCAATATAAAAAAAGAATTTTAGAATGAACAATAAATGAATAAATGTTTTGCATTTTGCACTTTTCTCATCAATACGGGAGAAAAAACTACCATTTTGAATTTGGAGGCATTATTGAACTTATTTTATGAATTATTGAAAAAAAACTGAAATTTAGGAAAAGAGCATTAAAACACAACTGCAGAACTTGACTGTACAGTGAAAAGAATAGAAGAAAGAATACTAGTAATAGATTTGAGGAAACCAGCTATCTCCAATATCCAATTTGCTTATATACACTCAGTGTTGCCATTGCTTTACCCAAACTAGGGTTTCTTTCTTTCTCTAAATATAAACTTTTAATTTGATAAAATATAGTTCTTTGAAATATTATTTCATTACTTAAAAAATTGCAATCATTTTTTTAATCATACTATTACCAAAAGTATATATTACTTTCCCACACAATCATTCCTCCGAATACGATTGACTACATATTGAAAGGAAAATGTGTCATCGATAATTTGAAATATTGTTTATATTTTGAAATATCGATATTTTTGTTCAAATATATTATTTATAATGATTTTAATAGCCAATATTATTATCGATACTCATATCGATATATTGCTTTCATATCCCATCCCTACCTCTGATGCCGTACTTTTGGTAAACGTTGAGTGTGGAATCAGCGCAGAGATAAATGAATTAATCTCATTTGCAATCTGAGTGCATCAATTTGTATCACAATCTGACGGTTGTGAGAATAATTATCCAACTTAATATATTAATTATTTTAAGTAGGACCTACTAATTATTTTTTTAAAAATCTCTCGGCACCCTAAAGTGCCATGGCATACTGATTGGGAATCATTGATTTAGTTAATGAAAATTTGCCTGGTCTTGTTAAAGAAAAATGTTGAATATTTTGTTTATTTGTCAGTGAAACAGATATAAAAAAGTTGCATTGTTTAATATTATTGCATCATTTTAATTTCTATAGCTCTTCTGACAAAACAGTCAAAGTATGGGAAATAGCTTCTAGGGAATGTATCCACACATTCATTGAACATTCTGACCAAGTCTGGTGTGCCAAGTATAATCATAATGGAATCAGGGATAGTATCTGAGTCAGATTATAAAACTATTGTAATTTATGACTGCCCACCATAGCTTTATTTTTTTTATGTTAAATATATGTATATTTTAATAAAAGCTTTTGCTGTGTTTTTATTGTGTCATATACCATAATTTTCCTATTTGTCTTTCAATATGTAATCTTCTCAGTATGCTCATTTGCAAAATATACTACAAGGATCTTAAAAGTATTGACCCGATATTAAAATGTTTGGTATACAGTCGATTTTGGTAAATCGAACCACATCGGGAGGTTATCATTTTGGTCCTAATAACAGGTTCAAATGAACATGCACATCAAATGAACATGCCATATGTTACAAGATAGGAATCGGTCTGATTAACCGGAATCGACTGTATATGTATGAGGGTGAGTCCGAAAATATATTTCCCCTGGCAACTGTGTACATAGGTGGTTATGAAAGACAAAAAATATAATGAGACATTAAAGATAAGACGTAACTTTATTTTTCCACATAAGTATCAAGTACATTGAGACATTTGTCGTACCGCTTTATAAGCTTCAAAAAGCCCTCCAGGAAAAAATCAGGGCTCTGCATATGGAAGAAGTGTTTAACGGCTTGTGTGACTTCAGCATTTCTTTTAAAGTGCCTTTCGCCGAGATTCTTCTTCAAAGCTGGAAACAAATGGAAGTCGCTGGCTGCAAGATCAGGACTGTATGGCGGTTGGTCAAGACACTCCCAACCAAGTGTTGCAATATGGTTTTGCGTTGCTGTCGCCGAGTGGGATCTCGCGTTGTCATCCTAAACCGAACGCCAGATGTGGGAAGGCCAGGCCGCTTTTTCGAAATATCCTCCTTCATTTTCGACAGGATGTGACAGCACCGCGTAGAATTGATGGTTCAAACCTCCAAACGGTCCAGCAACAAAACTGCTTTAAAGAAGAATGTTGGCGGAAGGCACTTTGGAAGCAATGATGATGTCACACAAGCCGTTAAACGCTTCCGTATGCAGAGCCCTGATTTTTTTCTGGAGGGCTTTTTGAAGCTTTTAAGGCTTTATGGCAAATGTCTCAACGTGCTTGGTACATATGTGGAAAAATAAAGTTACGTTTTATCTTTGTCTTATTATATTTTTTTGTCTTTCATACATGCCTATTTCCACAGTCGCCAGGGGAAACTTATTTTCGGACTATCCCTCGTATATGTTTAGAAGCTTATGAAATCTTGGCCGTATATTTTATTTTCTATATATCTTGTATCAGATTTCAAAGTATTTGAAAGTTGCTAATTTTAATTATTTCATTTTACCATTTTGCAATTTGTCTGTTAATAAAAAGTACTTGAATTATTTTAAAAATATATTGAATATTTTTAAAATTGTTATTTGTATAATACCTTACAAAATTTTTTTTCCTGTTTAATGCACCTGAATCTTAGTCACAAGTGACTTTTCTAGACACCTGGAATACATAAAGATTATTGTAACTTATAACATGCTTCAATTTTCTTTTACATTTAGCCTACGAGAAGGGATGCAGCCATTGCTTACTGCCATTGATATCTATAATAAAAATGAATTGTATTGAAGTATCTTAAATTTCTTTCTCTCATCCATCAGAATTTTTAAAGTCCTTGAAATTTTTATGGTGCTGGTAAAATGCTTGATTTTTTTTAAATTAGCAGTAAGTACTTTTATTTCAATTTATGGCCCAAAATAGCCTAGTGGTATCATGGTGGCTTTCGGCACTGAGGGTGATTGAGTCAAATACACCCACCTGCAACCAATTGCTCTAGAATTTTCCGGTGGGTTAAAGAAGTTTCCAAACTTTACATTCTTTCATAGTAGTTAACTCTTCGTCTATAGGTCGATGCTAACTATCTCTTTCGGGTAATTTTTTAGATTTATCAAAGTTTCTAAGAATTTCAGTATTATAACCTCTCTAACTAAAACATATTAGCATTTAAGGCTGCTGTGTACTAACCCTATTGGATTCACTAACCTGAATGTTAACCTATAAAGAAAATGTGTCCAAGAATTGCCGACTTGATTTTAAGGATTTTTTTCTAAAAAATTGTACTCTGTAATAGAGAAAGAAATTTTACACCTTAAGGCATTTTTAAATTAAAAGAAAAAAAATTCTAATAATATTTTTAAATTTAAATTTTTCATTGAAAAAAAATCTGGTATAGTGTGTTTTAAATGCTCCCAAATTCCTTTGATGGACGAAATGTATAAAATGAATCCTGTTGTAAGGTGCAGAAAAGTCCATGCTGTCTGAAAATACCATTTTTATAGGATTATCAGCATTTATGTAGCTGTCAATAGTAGACACATTTTCTTCATAGGTTAACATTGAGGTAAGCGAATCCAATAGGATTAGCACAAAGCAGCCTTAAATACTCAGATTTATCGGCATTTCCCTCACTCGAATCATTTTATAAACAATCACTAACACATTTTATCCCCTGAGAATTAAATTTTTTTTGAAAATTTTCTTCCTGCGTACACTCGCTCAGCTTCCTACCTACCTTCCTGTCTGGGGATGGAATCACCTGCTGATGTTACAGCGTGCTGTGAATAGGCATTTGCATTTTCTCAGTCTAACATAATGGAATAATACTTCAGCAGATTTATCACGATTGTAAATATTTTTAGGGCACTCGTTAGTAGACACTTGTTAAAGTATTTACTTTAGTTGACTGGTTTGTCATTATCAATTACCAACTGTCTATCTATGAAAGGTCTGAGTCAGAAATCCTCAAACTTTTTATGTCTTATGTTGAGCTTTACTGTTGAGACCACTTGCACCAGGTGTGGCACTTATATCATTGCAAATACCTTAAGGTATAGTAATGCTGCTGTTCATTAAATAAAAAGATACATGAGTGTCGCAGAGGATGAATTGGACTGTGTAATACAACAAACCAACGCACACATAACAAACTGACCAAATGGAGTTTCAATAAAACAAATTTAAAATTCTAGCTGCTGATGGTAGGTTCTCTAGTTAGTATAAAGAATATTATTTGTCCTATAATAATAATTTTTCCCCTGATAGCTAAACAGGTGGCGTTCAATACCAGCTATTGAACTCAAATTTTAAACTTTTGTCGGTTGGTTTCTTTTTGCGTAACACAAACCAATAGTACTTTCACCAGATTATTTGAAACTTTAAAACAGTTGATGGTATACCGAAAATTCTGAGCAAGCGTGAGAAATGCGCACACGAACTGTCATTATTACCATGTTTTTATTAACTTGCTTTCTTGTTTGTGTGTTTGTCAAGTACAAATCTTGCAATCGATTTTTAACTAACTTCCCGACTAACTAGACATTTGAAACTTTTAGAACACGATGACAATGCATTTTTTTAATACCTTTAACCATCTTTAAGCAGAATTAAATTAATTTTCAGTTAAATTTGTTTTGTAGACAGAAGCAGCCATCTATCGACCGGGACGGGAGCGAAAAGTTAAACGCAAGTTAGCTTCCAATTAGCTTCATTTTCTTTCAAGTTGATGGAATAATTCATAAAAAAAATTTTAAAAAGTATTTATTTAAAATTTTTACCTTGACTTGACAATACATAGAATTGTCAAATTTATATTATTCAACAGAAAATTTAAAAACATGGTATATAAAAAGTTTTTTTTTATCTTGTAATTATTTTATCATTCGATTCGAAATCTCTTATAAGCACAGTTTTCAACTCATTCATTCTTCAAAAGTATATGCTAAATGCAATGCTATGTCTTAAGGTTAAAATCTAGGGACATTGACCTGCAGTGGGCCCCTTTTACAAGAGTTGGAAACTCCAAAACTATAGTCAAATAAGTAATGCTTTACTCATTCAGAAATTCGAAACCAGCCAAATAAGCACACATTTAAATCGTCACCAATTGCGCGTTCAGTCTGAATGCCGAATTACCAGACATTAAGACAGTAAGTAGCTATTCTCAATAATCTGGAACAAGCACTGTTTTCCGGTAGTTTATTCTCCACCAGCTCGTCATATGAGCACAATGCTTTGCTCAGTCTCACAGATTTAAACCATTGATATAACAGTAGTATAAAATTGACAGTTTCGGGGCAGGATTAAGGGGAGGGGCTTAAAGTGGGCGGAGTTAAGTGAGTGACGTGGACCAATCAGAGAGCAGCTAGCCACCTGGCGGTCGATTTGGACCAATCAGGAGAGGGCAGCGCTGCTATCGCCCCCTAGCGGGAAAACCTGGAACCTTGTAGTTCAGCAGAATCTTGAAGAGAGTATGTGCTCTGCGGAACGCCACCTATCGGTTAAACAGGGAACTAAATTTCGTACAAGGATTGGAGGTCAGGGCATATTTTTTTCAGTGCTGCCATCTGCTGGTTAAATAGGGAACTACATTTTTGGGACTTAGAAATTTTTTAAAAGTATTTTCCATGGGAATTGAACCCGTTAAGGAAATATTACCTGACTACTTTTAGCGACGTAATACCGTTACGCTATGAATCGTCGGAAGTTCAGTGAATTATATTCTATAACAGAGAGAATATTTTTATGAATTTACTAGAATTAATTATCAAAAATAAATATAACGTCATCTATTGTTTAAAAATAAAACTTAGAAAATTTAATACAAGGTTTTGTGTATATTTTTCAAAACTTTAAATATTTTTAGTCGAATTCTAACTTAAAATATATATTATCAACTTAGTAGTTCAAAAAAGGGCTTATTTTCAGGACTTTAAAATTGTTTTGCTATGTTTTTTAACGTGATATATAATTTTACATAGATACATTCATAAAATAATACAAAATAATAAGAAATTTTTACATAGATAGGCTAAAACGAATATTTTTTTTCCTTTTACTTGATATTTTTACACATGAAATTATTTTACAACAAGCGTTATGTTTAAAATATCTATAATTTTTCTTAAGAATATTACTTTGCAGTATAATATAATTTAGATAGAGCTTTGAATCCATTGTAACATTTAGTATAGAAAAAAATTATTATTTGATCTTACCTTGAAAAACATTCCATGAAAAGCTAACAAGGGGATATTTTTAGACATGAAATTATTTAAACAAAGCGGGAATTCCTCAGTAGAGTTATTTTTTCCTTTTAATATTAGAAATAAAAACTGAAATATGATTCAATCTAGATAATTATTTAAATTAAATACACATAACATACCAATCCATACTATTAAATCTGCAAGAGAAGATATTAAATTTACGCTAAAAAAATTTTTTAATTGTCGACATATGCATACTGCAATAGTCTACATTATTATCAAACAGTTCATTGAATTATATTCTATAACAGAGCGAATATTTTTATGAATTTACTAGAATTAATTATCAAAAATAAATATAACGTCAACTATTGATTAAAAATGAAACTTAGAAAATTTAATACATGGTTTTGAGTATATTTTTCAAAACTTTAAATATTTTTAGTCGAAGGGTTTATTTTCAGGACTTTAAAATTGTTTTGCTATGTTTTTTAACGTGATATATAATTTTACATAGATACATTCACAAAATAATACAAAATAATAAGAAATTTTTACATAGATAGGCTAAAACGAATATTTTTTTTCCTTTTACTTGATATTTTTACACATGAAATTATTTTACAACAAGCGTTAAGTTTAAAATATCTATAATTTTTCTTAAGAATATTACTTTGCAGTATAATATAATTTAGATAGAGCTTTGAATCCATTGTAACATTTAGTATAGAAAAAATTATTATTTGATCTACCTTGAAAAACATTCCATGAAAAGCTAACAAGGGGATATTTTTAGACATGAAATTATTTAAACAAAGCGGGAATTCCTCAGTAGAGTTATTTTTTCCTTTTAATATTAGAAATAAAAACTGAAATATGATTCAATCTAGATAATTATTTAAATTAAATACACATAACATACCAATCCATACTATTAAATCTGCAAGAGAAGATATTAAATTTACGCTAAAAAAATTTTTTAATTGTCGACATATGCATACTGCAATAGTCTACATTATTATCAAAAAGTTCATTGAATTATATTCTATAACAGAGCGAATATTTTTATGAATTTACTAGAATTAATTATCAAAAATAAATATAACGTCATCTATTGATTAAAAATGAAACTTAGAAAATTTAATACATGGTTTTGAGTATATTTTTCAAAACTTTAAATATTTTTAGTCGAAGGGTTTATTTTCAGGACTTTAAAATTGTTTTGCTATGTTTTTTAACGTGATATATAATTTTACATAGATACATTCACAAAATAATACAAAATAATAAGAAATTTTTACATAGATAGGCTAAAACGAATATTTTTTTCTTTTACTTGATATTTTTACACATGAAATTATTTTACAACAAGCGTTAAGTTTAAAATATCTATAATTTTTCTTAAGAATATTACTTTGCAGTATAATATAATTTAGATAGAGCTTTGAATCCATTGTAACATTTAGTATAGAAAAAATTATTATTATTTGATCTTACCTTGAAAAACATTCCATGAAAAGCTAACAAGGGGATATTTTTAGACATGAAATTATTTAAACAAAGCGGGAATTCCTCAGTAGAGTTATTTTTTCCTTTTAATATTAGAAATAAAAACTGAAATATGATTCAATCTAGATAATTATTTAAATTAAATACACATACCATACCAATCCATACTATTAAATCTGCAAGAGAAGGTAACAAATTTATCTCACAATGTTAATAGAGAAGATTCTTACATTATCTGAAATAATACAGACTTTATCATGTTTAGAAGATATTTACAAGAGTTCATTTTAGAATTAAATGAATCATGGTTTGAATCCTACAACAGTAGGGGGTATATGCAAACATGAAGACTTTAAATTATACAATTACCATCTAGAACCTGAAACTTAAAAAATATATGCACCAATTTAAGTATCTTTATATAGTTTATGTACAGTTTTGAATATATTTCAAACCTTAAACGTTTTTTCAACTTTGAAACTATATTATAAGTTAAGACGCTTACTAAAATTAAAAACATTTTATAGAGGTAAAGACTTGAAAGATAAAATTTACAAGTTTTAATCCTAAATATTATATTTTATCCAGAAATGTAGACTATTAATATATGATTTTAAACCTAACATACTTTCAACGATTATCTAAATTGCGATATAATGTTAAATTCCACTGATATTAGTCTATTAGTAGTAAGCATTTCATTAAAGGTTAATAGAAGTATTTAATAAAGTTTTAATATTAAATGAACATCAAACATATATTAACTTAGATGTTTTAACCCCAAACAGTAATTATTAAAAATAATTATAAAATATATGATTCAAAACTTTAAAACATATTATTATATATACAATAGAAGATGTTAAATTTGTATTGAACTTAAATTATAAGATTGTTTCTACCATCGTCGCTTGATATATAACATTACAGTTTTAAATATTCTGCAAACGCTATGAAACATTTTGTATAGAAAATAATTACCATTTGATCTTACCTTTAAAATCTATAGTTTATGCACTTAATTCATATAATTTTTTACAAAAACAAGCTTTAACTGCATAAAAAGATATTATATTTGTCCCGCACATACATATAAACATTATTCCACAGAGAAGATATATTCATCCCTCACATACATATAAACCAAAAAACATATTAAAACTTACTAGTTCCCTTATAAAGGTTTCACGACTTTAAAATTTTTTTTACTGCGTTTTAAATCTAATCTATAATTTTACATATATATAACCACTAATAAATTGTTTTACAAACAAAAAAGCATACATCACTCCTAAAATTTTAGTTTTCTTAACAAAAAAAAAAAAAAAAAAAAGCAAAACTTTGATTAAAACAATTGTTTATTATGTTAAAAAATCAATCACCTATTTATATTACTTTGAAATATTACGCAAATAATAACTTTGAATAAGTTTTACATCAGAAATTATTTTCCGACAACTGTTAAACTTAAAAATCTAATCTTAAATTTATTCATCTTTGCACACTTTACAAAGAAAAGCATACATTTTAACCAAAATTTTAGTTTTCTTAACAAAAATATCTGCAGAACTTTGAAGTAAAACTATGTTTAATACATTGAAAATCAATGATCTATTACCATCACTTTGAAATATCATGCAAATGCTAACTTAGAATAACTTCTAAATGAGTAAATTTTAAGGTTTGCCTAAACCAACCCCTACATAAGATAAGTGCAATTCAACGTTAGATAAGATAAGTACGTTTCGTCAATAGATAAGATTACTGGCACCTACTATTAGTCACACATTTTTCTAAAAATATTTTTTAAATTATTTTTCTAAAAAATTATTATTCAAATTAAAAGATATAAATATAATAATTAATCTTTAAATACTATATTGAACACAGAAAAAGAGTACTCACAGTTGATGAATGGACTTTAGTCTTCTAATATATCCTCATAAAAATATTTATGAATCATTTTCAAGTTGAACTTAGCGAAAAATTCACTGCTGTTATAGACACATGTGCAATAATTTTGTACAATTCAGCATATTTTTAACATAGATGTTGAAAATAGCAGCTTTGCCCACTGCACGATATTTTTCATTCTCGCTTATGGATAAGCAACTATGCTGACGCTGTGATAGATGGTCAATTTCGCATCCATGACATTCAAATAATTCACTGCATGCACGTATTAAACTTGTTTTTAAGACTTTGAAATAATTTTCTTTTGCAGCAAATAAGTCGCAATGATTTTTTACAACATGATCCGTTTTTATAAACTTTGTATTGTAGCATATTAGGAATGCTTTCACACAACGAACTGTTTTCAACATAACTTATAATATCGTCAGGATATTCTTCCATTTTCAATATCTGCTCTCTATTTAATTTAATAGACCAGGTTTTTAATTTGTAACCAACTCCGTTTTCATTAGCAAACATTTGTTGTAAGCAACATTGTTCGCCGACGTTTACACCTATTAGCTGGTTGTTACAGATGAATGATTTCTTTTATAAACAATTTTATATATTGAAATTTTATTCATTAGTTCCCACCATGTAGCGACAATCATCACTACTGCATTTTCGGTAGGGATATTGCTAAATACATCCGTGAAATGATTCAAAGTCCTAGGTATGTCTTATCCAATTGCAACGTAAATCAACCCCTCCTTTATAATAAGCGCTTTTAAGAATTACCATCTTTGAAAAGAGAAATAACTGAATCACTTACGATTTGTTAGTAAATGTTGAATGATTATTTTTCGTGCAATATAATTTTTCAGGAGAGATAAAAAAAAGTTACTTTTACTTTGATATATAACATTGCAGTTTTAAATATTCTACAAACGCTATGAAACATTTTGTATAGAAATTAATTACCATCTGATCTTACCTTTAAAATCTATAGTTTATGCACTTAATACATATAATTTTTTTACTTAAAGCATATTAAAACTTAATAGTTCCCTTATAAAGGTTTCAAGACTTTAAAAATTTTTTACTTTGTTTTAAATCTAATCTATAATTTTACATAGATATAACCACTAATAAATTGTTTTATATAGAAAAAGCATACATCGCACGTAAAATTTTAGTTTTCTTAACAAAAACCTTTAAAAACTTTGATCGAAACGTTTATTACGTTAAAAAATCAAGCACCTATTGAATAACTTTGAACAAGTTTTACATTAGAAATTATTTTCCGACGACTGTTAAACAAAATTTATACTATAAGTTTAAGACACTTCCTAATACTTACAATTTTATCATTCTATAAAGATTATAATTTCTTTTGAATCGTTTTCAAATATTTATAATTTGTTTTAATAATAGCACAAAACTTGAATAATTTTGAATTAATTTCATATAAATTCTCTCTCATTAAAATAACATAAAAATAAGTTATATGTTTCAAAACATGCATACAACTTATGTGAGAACACTTCAAGTTAGAAGATGTGATAGCTCCTTAAATGGAACATAATTCAGAGTTTCACACAGGTTGAGATAGTGCACATTCATTAGTAAGTTCCAATGCAATCAATATTTCGTTAAATTTCCGAAGCAGGGATTCCAAGATCGTTAAACTTAAAAAAGTTTAAGTAAATTAATTAAGAATATCCAATTATTTTAATTATTAAAAATTATCATAGTTCAAAAAGATATGACATGATTATATTTTCATTTTTTAAATACTATTTCGAAAACGGAATAGTTTAAATGTAATTACTTTAGGATCATTCTAATGATTAGAAAAACTTTTATACCAAAAAACTAAGAAAACCTGAAAAAATATTCAACTAATCCCGGGTTTATTACATTGAAAAAGTATCATTAAAAATAATCAATCATAATACGTTTAAAATAAATAATAAGTTTACGTTAATATCCATTTACGTTCAAAAATAAAGTTAAAAAACATAATAAGTTATCATCATTTATGTTTAAAACATAAATGATAAAATATAAATAAAACAATAAAATATAAATTTTTTAAAAATGGTTAGAAGGTCATAAACAGAAGTACTACATACCTACTTTTTTCAATCTCAAGCATTTAGCTTCTAATACATTTTACAAGTTCAGAACCTGAATATCTTATCTCATCTATTTCCAAAGCGTCGTGCAATACCGTCTTTAGAAACCCCCTAAGTGCAATCATTAGGGGGTTTTCCAGGACTCTATTGCACGACGCTTTGGAAATAGATGAGATAAGATATTCAGGTTCTGAACTTGTAAAATGTATTAGAAGGTAAATGCTTGAGATTGAAAAAAGTAGGTATGTAGTACTTCTGTTTATGACCTTCTAACCATTTTTAAAAAATTTATATTTTATTGTTTTATTTATATTTTATCATTTATGTTTTAAACATAAATGATGATAACTTATTATGTTTTTTAACTTTATTTTTGAACGTAAATGGATATTAACGTAAACTTATTATTTATTTTAAACGTATTATGATTGATTATTTTTAATGATACTTTTTCAATGTAATAAACCCGGGATTAGTTGAATATTTTTTCAGGTTTTCTTAGTTTTTTGGTATAAAAGTTTTTCTAATCATTAGAATGATCCTAAAGTAATTACATTTAAACTATTCCGTTTTCGAAATAGTATTTAAAAAATGAAAATATAATCATGTCATATCTTTTTGAACTATGATAATTTTTAATAATTAAAATAATTGGATATTCTTAATTAATTTACTTAAACTTTTTTAAGTTTAACGATCTTGGAATCCCTGCTTCGGAAATTTAACGAAATATTGATTGCATTGGAACTTACTAATGAATGTGCACTATCTCAACCTGTGTGAAACTCTGAATTATGTTCCATTTAAGGAGCTATCACATCTTCTAACTTGAAGTGTTCTCACATAAGTTGTATGCATGTTTTGAAACATATAACTTATTTTTATGTTATTTTAATGAGAGAGAATTTATATGAAATTAATTCAAAATTATTCAAGTTTTGTGCTATTATTAAAACAAATTATAAATATTTGAAAACGATTCAAAAGAAATTATAATCTTTATAGAATGATAAAATTGTAAGTATTAGGAAGTGTCTTAAACTTATAGTATAAATTTTGTTTAACAGTCGTCGGAAAATAATTTCTAATGTAAAACTTGTTCAAAGTTATTCAATAGGTGCTTGATTTTTTAACGTAATAAACGTTTCGATCAAAGTTTTTAAAGGTTTTTGTTAAGAAAACTAAAATTTTACGTGCGATGTATGCTTTTTCTATACAAAACAATTTATTAGTGGTTATATCTATGTAAAATTATAGATTCGATTTAAAACAAAGTAAAAAATTTTTAAAGTCTTGAAACCTTTATAAGGGAACTATTAAGTTTTAATATGCTTTAAGTAAAAAAATTATATGTATTAAGTGCATAAACTATAGATTTTAAAGGTAAGATCAGATGGTAATTAATTTCTATACAAAATGTTTCATAGCGTTTGTAGAATATTTAAAACTGCAATGTTATATATCAAAGTAAAAGTAACTTTTTTTTATCTCTCCTGAAAAATTATATTGCACGAAAAATAATCATTCAACATTTACTAACAAATCGTAAGTGATTCAGTTATTTCTCTTTTCAAAGATGGTAATTCTTAAAAGCGCTTATTATAAAGGAGGGGTTGATTTACGTTGCAATTGGATAAGACATACCTAGGACTTTGAATCATTTCACGGATGTATTTAGCAATATCCCTACCGAAAATGCAGTAGTGATGATTGTCGCTACATGGTGGGAACTAATGAATAAAATTTCAATATATAAAATTGTTTATAAAAGAAATCATTCATCTGTAACAACCCGCTAATAGGTGTAAACGTCGGCGAACAATGTTGCTTACAACAAATGTTTGCTAATGAAAACGGAGTTGGTTACAAATTAAAAACCTGGTCTATTAAATTAAATAGAGAGCAGATATTGAAAATGGAAGAATATCCTGACGATATTATAAGTTATGTTGAAAACAGTTCGTTGTGTGAAAGCATTCCTAATATGCTACAATACAAAGTTTATAAAAACGGATCATGTTGTAAAAAATCATTGCGACTTATTTGCTGCAAAAGAAAATTATTTCAAAGTCTTAAAAACAAGTTTAATACGTGCATGCAGTGAATTATTTGAATGTCATGGATGCGAAATTGACCATCTATCACAGCGTCAGCATAGTTGCTTATCCATAAGCGAGAATGAAAAATATCGTGCAGTGGGCAAAGCTGCTATTTTCAACATCTATGTTAAAAATATGCTGAATTGTACAAAATTATTGCACATGTGTCTATAACAGCAGTGAATTTTTCGCTAAGTTCAACTTGAAAATGATTCATAAATATTTTTATGAGGATATATTAGAAGACTAAAGTCCATTCATCAACTGTGAGTACTCTTTTTC
The DNA here is from genome assembly GCA_907164885.2 of Dolomedes plantarius. NCBI lineage: Eukaryota > Metazoa > Arthropoda > Arachnida > Araneae > Dolomedidae > Dolomedes > Dolomedes plantarius. Next base: position 34,120,521 of record OU015503.1, on the reverse strand, counting down.
TGTGTTCAATATAGTATTTAAAGATTAATTATTATATTTATATCTTTTAATTTGAATAATAATTTTTTAGAAAAATAATTTAAAAAATATTTTTAGAAAAATGTGTGACTAATAGTAGGTGCCAGTAATCTTATCTATTGACGAAACGTACTTATCTTATCTAACGTTGAATTGCACTTATCTTATGTAGGGGTTGGTTTAGGCAAACCTTAAAATTTACTCATTTAGAAGTTATTCTAAGTTAGCATTTGCATGATATTTCAAAGTGATGGTAATAGATCATTGATTTTCAATGTATTAAACATAGTTTTACTTCAAAGTTCTGCAGATATTTTTGTTAAGAAAACTAAAATTTTGGTTAAAATGTATGCTTTTCTTTGTAAAGTGTGCAAAGATGAATAAATTTAAGATTAGATTTTTAAGTTTAACAGTTGTCGGAAAATAATTTCTGATGTAAAACTTATTCAAAGTTATTATTTGCGTAATATTTCAAAGTAATATAAATAGGTGATTGATTTTTTAACATAATAAACAATTGTTTTAATCAAAGTTTTGCTTTTTTTTTTTTTTTTTTTTGTTAAGAAAACTAAAATTTTAGGAGTGATGTATGCTTTTTTGTTTGTAAAACAATTTATTAGTGGTTATATATATGTAAAATTATAGATTAGATTTAAAACGCAGTAAAAAAAATTTTAAAGTCGTGAAACCTTTATAAGGGAACTAGTAAGTTTTAATATGTTTTTTGGTTTATATGTATGTGAGGGATGAATATATCTTCTCTGTGGAATAATGTTTATATGTATGTGCGGGACAAATATAATATCTTTTTATGCAGTTAAAGCTTGTTTTTGTAAAAAATTATATGAATTAAGTGCATAAACTATAGATTTTAAAGGTAAGATCAAATGGTAATTATTTTCTATACAAAATGTTTCATAGCGTTTGCAGAATATTTAAAACTGTAATGTTATATATCAAGCGACGATGGTAGAAACAATCTTATAATTTAAGTTCAATACAAATTTAACATCTTCTATTGTATATATAATAATATGTTTTAAAGTTTTGAATCATATATTTTATAATTATTTTTAATAATTACTGTTTGGGGTTAAAACATCTAAGTTAATATATGTTTGATGTTCATTTAATATTAAAACTTTATTAAATACTTCTATTAACCTTTAATGAAATGCTTACTACTAATAGACTAATATCAGTGGAATTTAACATTATATCGCAATTTAGATAATCGTTGAAAGTATGTTAGGTTTAAAATCATATATTAATAGTCTACATTTCTGGATAAAATATAATATTTAGGATTAAAACTTGTAAATTTTATCTTTCAAGTCTTTACCTCTATAAAATGTTTTTAATTTTAGTAAGCGTCTTAACTTATAATATAGTTTCAAAGTTGAAAAAACGTTTAAGGTTTGAAATATATTCAAAACTGTACATAAACTATATAAAGATACTTAAATTGGTGCATATATTTTTTAAGTTTCAGGTTCTAGATGGTAATTGTATAATTTAAAGTCTTCATGTTTGCATATACCCCCTACTGTTGTAGGATTCAAACCATGATTCATTTAATTCTAAAATGAACTCTTGTAAATATCTTCTAAACATGATAAAGTCTGTATTATTTCAGATAATGTAAGAATCTTCTCTATTAACATTGTGAGATAAATTTGTTACCTTCTCTTGCAGATTTAATAGTATGGATTGGTATGGTATGTGTATTTAATTTAAATAATTATCTAGATTGAATCATATTTCAGTTTTTATTTCTAATATTAAAAGGAAAAAATAACTCTACTGAGGAATTCCCGCTTTGTTTAAATAATTTCATGTCTAAAAATATCCCCTTGTTAGCTTTTCATGGAATGTTTTTCAAGGTAAGATCAAATAATAATAATTTTTTCTATACTAAATGTTACAATGGATTCAAAGCTCTATCTAAATTATATTATACTGCAAAGTAATATTCTTAAGAAAAATTATAGATATTTTAAACTTAACGCTTGTTGTAAAATAATTTCATGTGTAAAAATATCAAGTAAAAGAAAAAAATATTCGTTTTAGCCTATCTATGTAAAAATTTCTTATTATTTTGTATTATTTTGTGAATGTATCTATGTAAAATTATATATCACGTTAAAAAACATAGCAAAACAATTTTAAAGTCCTGAAAATAAACCCTTCGACTAAAAATATTTAAAGTTTTGAAAAATATACTCAAAACCATGTATTAAATTTTCTAAGTTTCATTTTTAATCAATAGATGACGTTATATTTATTTTTGATAATTAATTCTAGTAAATTCATAAAAATATTCGCTCTGTTATAGAATATAATTCAATGAACTTTTTGATAATAATGTAGACTATTGCAGTATGCATATGTCGACAATTAAAAAATTTTTTTAGCGTAAATTTAATATCTTCTCTTGCAGATTTAATAGTATGGATTGGTATGTTATGTGTATTTAATTTAAATAATTATCTAGATTGAATCATATTTCAGTTTTTATTTCTAATATTAAAAGGAAAAAATAACTCTACTGAGGAATTCCCGCTTTGTTTAAATAATTTCATGTCTAAAAATATCCCCTTGTTAGCTTTTCATGGAATGTTTTTCAAGGTAAGATCAAATAATAATTTTTTCTATACTAAATGTTACAATGGATTCAAAGCTCTATCTAAATTATATTATACTGCAAAGTAATATTCTTAAGAAAAATTATAGATATTTTAAACTTAACGCTTGTTGTAAAATAATTTCATGTGTAAAAATATCAAGTAAAAGGAAAAAAAATATTCGTTTTAGCCTATCTATGTAAAAATTTCTTATTATTTTGTATTATTTTGTGAATGTATCTATGTAAAATTATATATCACGTTAAAAAACATAGCAAAACAATTTTAAAGTCCTGAAAATAAACCCTTCGACTAAAAATATTTAAAGTTTTGAAAAATATACTCAAAACCATGTATTAAATTTTCTAAGTTTCATTTTTAATCAATAGTTGACGTTATATTTATTTTTGATAATTAATTCTAGTAAATTCATAAAAATATTCGCTCTGTTATAGAATATAATTCAATGAACTGTTTGATAATAATGTAGACTATTGCAGTATGCATATGTCGACAATTAAAAAATTTTTTTAGCGTAAATTTAATATCTTCTCTTGCAGATTTAATAGTATGGATTGGTATGTTATGTGTATTTAATTTAAATAATTATCTAGATTGAATCATATTTCAGTTTTTATTTCTAATATTAAAAGGAAAAAATAACTCTACTGAGGAATTCCCGCTTTGTTTAAATAATTTCATGTCTAAAAATATCCCCTTGTTAGCTTTTCATGGAATGTTTTTCAAGGTAAGATCAAATAATAATTTTTTTCTATACTAAATGTTACAATGGATTCAAAGCTCTATCTAAATTATATTATACTGCAAAGTAATATTCTTAAGAAAAATTATAGATATTTTAAACATAACGCTTGTTGTAAAATAATTTCATGTGTAAAAATATCAAGTAAAAGGAAAAAAAATATTCGTTTTAGCCTATCTATGTAAAAATTTCTTATTATTTTGTATTATTTTATGAATGTATCTATGTAAAATTATATATCACGTTAAAAAACATAGCAAAACAATTTTAAAGTCCTGAAAATAAGCCCTTTTTTGAACTACTAAGTTGATAATATATATTTTAAGTTAGAATTCGACTAAAAATATTTAAAGTTTTGAAAAATATACACAAAACCTTGTATTAAATTTTCTAAGTTTTATTTTTAAACAATAGATGACGTTATATTTATTTTTGATAATTAATTCTAGTAAATTCATAAAAATATTCTCTCTGTTATAGAATATAATTCACTGAACTTCCGACGATTCATAGCGTAACGGTATTACGTCGCTAAAAGTAGTCAGGTAATATTTCCTTAACGGGTTCAATTCCCATGGAAAATACTTTTAAAAAATTTCTAAGTCCCAAAAATGTAGTTCCCTATTTAACCAGCAGATGGCAGCACTGAAAAAAATATGCCCTGACCTCCAATCCTTGTACGAAATTTAGTTCCCTGTTTAACCGATAGGTGGCGTTCCGCAGAGCACATACTCTCTTCAAGATTCTGCTGAACTACAAGGTTCCAGGTTTTCCCGCTAGGGGGCGATAGCAGCGCTGCCCTCTCCTGATTGGTCCAAATCGACCGCCAGGTGGCTAGCTGCTCTCTGATTGGTCCACGTCACTCACTTAACTCCGCCCACTTTAAGCCCCTCCCCTTAATCCTGCCCCGAAACTGTCAATTTTATACTACTTATAACCTCCTACCCTTTTCACAACGCAATAGTGTTTGGAGTCTTGACCGACTCTATAGCCTGATAAATAAGGCAAGGCGTATTTGTTGTTGTTTGCTAAATCAACGAGAGACGTTGGTTTCTTCCGATGGTTGCATCGCAATGTTGAACCAACACATCCGTGGTGCCACCTCAGTTTATACCGAGCACCCCCAGGGATGAAAGCTGGTTAACTCGTACCTTATCTGATCTCAAAGATAGACTTATCGGTGTAAGACAAGAACGTGCCTATAGCCGGCCTAGAAACGAATGTATTTGATGGGATTCGAAAGGAGCCCCACGTGCCCGAAGACCAGCGCACTACCACTAGACTACCTCGGAACCTATGCGTATTTAAAGATAGCAATAAATCGGCAGTATTATGCAACAAGGAACTAACCAACTAAAGCTAAATAGCTGATAAGGTGTGCCACATTTTAGCTGTTTGGATAAAAATAATTAGAAGATAAAAAGAGCTTTTTATATACCATGTTTTTAAATTTTCTGTTGAATCATATAAACTTGACAATTCTATGTATTAATAAATACTTTAAAAAAATTTTTTGATTAATTATCCCATCAACTTGAAGAAAATGAAGTTAATTGGAAGTTAACTTGCGTTTAACTTCGCGTCCCGGTCGATAGATGGCTGCACCAGTCTATAAAACAAAATTAACTGAAAATGATTTGAATACTGCTTAACGATAGCTAAAAGTATTAAAAGAATGCATTGTCATAGTGTTCTGAGCTATACTAAAAGTTTGAAATGTATAGCTAGTCGGGAATTTGGTTAAAAATCGATTGCAAGGTTTGGACTGGACAAACAAACACACACTCACACACACTCACACACAAAGAAACAAGAAAGCGAGTTAATATAAACATGGTAATTATTACTATTCTAGACCAAATAATGTTTTTATTAATCATCAGCGAAAGAAATATTTAATTTACTGCTCTTTAAAAACTCAAATTTCTCCGTTTTAATGCAGTATGTGTTGTTTGTTGTTGCATAACACTGTTCAATTAAAACTGAGGTTAAACTTAAACAATTAATTCTGTATATAACTAAAATTAAATAATAATTATTAGCAGGAAGAATCCAGACAAAAATAAACCGAAATGACGCACTTAGGGCTCAACGCACCATAATGCAAGATTCTATAGCAGTAAAGGAACTAAACCATATAACGAAGCAACCGACTGGTCTTTTCATCAGGAGGTCTAACCAAATCAGTTACCTCAAGGGGGAACTTCCTGAATAGGATGGAGGTCTAATCAAAAGACATCCCAAGGCCCCGAGATCCCCATTGAAACAGATAGTCAAATCAAATGAAAATAAACAGGCATCTGGCACTTAGGGCTCAATGCACCATAAATGTAAGTACATATACAATCCTAAAATAACACAAATGAAAAGACAGAAATGCAGAAGGCGCACTCAACCTATTCCAATGAGTAACGATTATAGCCAAATAGCAGCCATTTTATAACCCCAAGAGTTACGTCACTGTAGCAAGACTACAGCTCCACACCCTATCAAAGATTTTAAGCCACAAAAATTTAAAGAAAGTATGAAACCCGAAAACCCTATCTTAAATGTCCTTAAAATATATCCAACCGAAGGTGCCATTTTTTTAATACTTTTAGATTACCAAAATTATAAGGGAAATAATTGTTCTTACGTAGGTTTTCTCGAAATTACTACACTCCTCCAAAAAGTCATCACTGTTATTGCAAATGTTTTTTATTCTGTTTAGTTGCTCCCTTGAGGTAACTGATTTGGTTAGGCCTCCCGATGAAGAGACCAGTCGGTTGCCTTGTTATATGGTTTAGCTCCTTTACTGCTACAGAATCTTGCATTAAGATGCGTTGAGCCCTAATGTGTCATTTCGGTTTATTTTTGTCTGCATTCTCCCTGCTAATAATTATCTTGCTTTGTTGAATTATTTACTTTTAGTTATATTTGTCTGTTTTCAGTATGGGGATTTGTTGCAACTGCGCAATCTTTTATTGAAAAGTTAAAATTTTTCACCGCTAGGGTCAGGGCCCGATTTAGAAAATTCTTGACTAAAGGCACAACTCGGGATGGGGGCCCCCTAACACTGATGTGGGAATAAAATTTCCAAAATTGACACACAAAAAAATAATCATGATTCATTGTGGAAGTACCATTTTTCCAAGAATTGGCTATTTTGAAGAGTAGAAGCCTGGAACGTTATTAAAATAACAAAAAGTAATACAGCATATTAACTTCATCATTAAAACACGAATACAATGCAACCAGAAAAACTTATTAATCCCTTATATACAATATAACATACTTATGATGAACTATACATATAACTATACATATGATGAACCAATCAATTAATCAAATTTGAAAGGATATACATAAAAAAATTGCTATTAAAAAAGGTAAAATAAACAAAAATTTGAATTGGGAAATTTTCATTTTTTCCTTTTAAAATTAAAATTTTTTTGGGGCCCCCAACATTCGGGGACCTTTAGGCCCAGGCCTATTGGAAAATCAGGGCCTGGCTAGGGTAGGTATTCTTTTAATTTGTTCGGCAGTCTATGTCCTCTTTATACGTATTATTTCTTGTTGAATTACACTGCTGGCCACCCAAATTGCAACACCAAGCAAGACAAGAGATATCACAACAAAATTTATTTTGTAGATAACATGTTGACCAAGTATCAAATGATTAAATTTATAGACTTCTGTGAAGTGTGTTTCCTGCCAAAATCAGTAGCCAGAGTAGCCGCCATTGTTGGAGATCACCGCTGCCACACGCCTCGGCATTGATTCAAAGAGACTTTGGATGAGTTCTTGGGGTACAGCAGACCCAGCAGCTTCCACACGTTGCCAAAGTTGATCTGCTGTGGCAGCTGGGGATGGAATCTGGGTCAATCGTAGAGCAACAATGGACCACATGTTTTCTATCGGCGAAAGATCCGGAGAGAGAGGCGGCCAGGGAAGCAATTCAATCTGGCGATTGACGAAGAACCGTTGGACAATGCGTGCCATGTGTGGTCACGCATTATCCTGTTGAAATATGGCTGTGGGCAAGCCCTGAAGGTAAGGAAGGACAACTGGCTCCAACACCTCAGAGATGTAGCGCTGGCTGTTTAAAGTACCGGCAATACGTACTAGAGGTGTGCGAGAGTGATATCCAATAACGCCCCATACCATAATACCCGGTGCAGGACCAGTGTGGCGGTGCATAACGCAGCTGTTCAGCATCCTCTCTTCACGGTGTCTCCAGACTCGAATGCGACCATCGTGGTGTTGCAGACAGAAGCGTGACTCGTCAGTAAAGACAATTTCATTCCATTCTGCCGTACACATCCTTCTGTCATCGCACCATTGGCGGCGGAAACGTTTGTGGTTCTGCATCAAGGGTAGACAAAGCAATGGACATCTTGAGGACAGACCACTCTGCTGTAAACGGCGTCGAATGGTACGCGCAGACACTGGATGATGCGTTACAGACTGCATGTGCTGTGCTATGGTTCGTGATGTGACTGAGCGATCCGTCACTGCCATGCGCACAATTTTCCTGTCATCACGTGAAGTGGTGCGCTGATGTGGATGCGATCGAACACGCCGGTCCGTTGTACCCTCCTGCATCCAACGATCGCATATCCGTATTACAGTTGTTTGGTTTCGTCCAACACGACTACCGATTTCCCTGAAAGATAATTCACAATCTCGGTAGGCCACTATCCTTCCTCTGTCGAAATCGGATACTTGATCAAAAGATGATCGCTGTTTTCGACGAGGTATAATTGATCGTTTTTTTGAAAAAAACACAAGAAAAACACAATTGCCGAACTTGAAATCGTCGAAATCTCCAAGCCTTAAATAGCGCTTTGAAGTGGCGCCACAGGTGCGCGTGATGTGCGTCTACGCTGAAATTCTAATCATTTGAATATCTCATCTCCGCTAATGCATGTTGTAAATTTCATGTTATTTGCATGTTTCCTTCAGGGTGCTGCATTTACAGTGGCCAGCAGTGTATTTACACCATTTGTGTTACAATTAATTGTGTTTAATACACAAAATACTCGGTATTCTCACGTATTAGAGTATTTTAAGAAATGTTGGGTTAAGTATAAAATTTATTTAAAAAATATTTTACGATCTTACTTTTTACAAAATTCTCTTACAGATGATTGCTGTAAATAATGTAGATAAAAGATAATGTTTTACATTTTATGACATTCAAAATTATTGTATAATATTGTTCAAAATCTAAACTTTTTCTTCCCATTTTGTTTTGGTCTCTGTGATATTTTATGCGATTGCCAACATTAAAAACTTTAAAACAACTCCGAGCAAATTATTGTAGTATATAAAACTTGTTCTTGAAGCTTACTGCGGTTGATATTTTATTTTGTTGACGTCATTATGTTTATTAAAAATTACCACTTCTCGATTAAACAACAAATTTGATACTGTTCAAGTTTGCTTTCTCATAAAAATTAAGTTTTTTAAAACGAAGTACGTATACAGTGGCGCACCCAGGGGTGGGTGGGGGGAAAGGAGCCCTTTCCCCCCCAAAGAAATAGAAATTGTACTATGAATATTGATTTTGCATTATAAATATTTTTATCCCTTCATCTCCCCCCCCCCATGCATTATAAATATTTTTATCCGTTCATCTCACCCCCACCCCCTCACCACCAAGAAAAAATCCTGGGTGCGCCAGTATACGTACATATAATTTTATTCCCAGGCTTTTGTTTCTTATTTTGGACAATAGAGAGCAGCACCAGATAAAATTATTTGGAACAGTCAGAGAGTAATAGGTCTATTCACATAGAATCTGTCAGCGTCATGCGTTAAAGATTCTGTCGGCACTCAGAAAAGAACTTGCTTACACCGAGTAAAATACAACGGCCGTCAGCCAATCAGATAAAAGCAATGTGAACAGTTCTCTTTTCAGCGATAACGGAATCTTTAAATCCGCATGACGCTGACGAATTCCGTTGGCGCTGGTTTGTTAAATGGATCAATGATTGGTATATTATTGGTTAAAAAATTTTACGCTGACGCTGACGCTGACGGTTTCTATCGCTCGTTCCTTTCAACAATGTTATATCTCAAAAATCGGCGATTTTTAGCTATATTCCAGTTAACGAATGATTCTAGGTGAAAAGTCATAGGGCGGAAGAACTGACTTCAGAACTTTGTTTCGACTAGTTAGGAGGTAAACATACTAAAAGCACCCGGTCCTAGGGAGGGGAGGAGGTCCTAAGAAGGTCCCGTTTTTTGGTTTTTCACTTGTAACTCGAAAACGATTGATTCTAACTAAAAAAAAATAAATAAAAAAAAATAAAAAACTGATAAAATTTCCTATAAAAAACATACATAAAGTTTATTCGTATCTTCAATAGCTTCTGAGAAATGAGCCGGAGGAAATCGCTTTTATGAAAAAATGACTTTTGTCCCCGTTTTTCGATAAACTTCGCCTCTGGAATTTTTTACCGTCGATTTGAGAGATAAACCTTGGGAGTGAACTTGTACAGCATTAAATTTCCTTCAAAGCGAATATATTATTTAATGTATTACCTTCATATGTTAAAAAATTAGAGCAATTTTGTGATTTCTTACAAATTTCGAAAAATAAGCCTCAAAGCTGTAGTTTGCAGTTTTTGCCATTTAAATGGTTATGCCATCCACAAAAATATTTTGTATGTGGACATGAAACCTTTCGTATTTATGTTTTGTACTTCTATTCTTAAGGTGATTGGAAGGAGGAGAAATCGGGGGGGGGGGGGGTTCCTCAGGTGGTGGATCGTCTTTTACTGCGAATGGCCCCTCCGGATTTTCCTGCATTTATGTAGTGAAGGGAAGGGTTTCAGTTTCTTCCTCGTTCTCAACTTCGCAATCCAAAATGGGGATACCGTTAGTGAAGTGCCCTTGAAAGTTATGGCAAACACTAGAGCAGTTCATCGATGCTCTCCTGCACCCACATTTGCTACTGGTACAACCTTTAGTGCACCGACAATATATCATATTCAGGATATCTTCTGGTGCGGGTGGGTCCTTCGTTGGTACTGGATAGAGATGATTCCCTTTCCGTTCCCGCCCCCACTCTTCAGGAAGAAGCTCTTTTCCTAACCTCAGTTGGACCTGGTGGTAACATCGATACAAATGTTGCGTAGCTGCTCCCTCAGTTGGCGGAAGAGTGGAAATATCTGGTTTGACATTTGAAACTGACTTGATAAATGTGTCGTTTCGTAAGCGGTTAAGAGAGGTCTCGTTTGACTTAGCACCGTACCATCTTAAAAGACATACAGTTCCCTGTTCGACAATCCTAGTGGGTGGCGAGGAGAGGTTGGAGAATACTGCAGAGGCTTCTTGAATATCGAGGTGTTTCAGATATAGCTTACAGAAACCAACTTTGCTCTTTCTGAAAGCAGCAGACGTTGTATCACTGCCAGTTAACGTATGAAGAAACAGTATATCTCGCAGAACCAACAGCTGCAACTCTTGTGTGGAGTAAGTAGTGAAAGTTTTCCAAGGCCAAGTTTTATTAAAATGATATCATTTATCATGTGGGGTGATGGCCATTAAGAGAACTGCTAAGTCTATATCTTCTCCAACGACAGCAAGAAAAGAATTATTTTTGATTTCTCCATCGCGGTTCTCACAATCAAGGAGTCAGCATCATTTGGTGCTTCTTGCGTGTTAATTCCATCAGTCTCAAGTTGATATCTAAGCATAGAGATCAGTCTCATTTTGTTGTTCTTACGGGAGAGAAAATGGCCTTGTTTGGCGTTAGTTATTGTATCCGAACAGAAAACAATATCAGCGGAAATGTTTACACGATACAGGCGTTCTTGTTCTGCTGTCTTCATGAAGTTGGTTGAGTTGGATTATTATCCATCAAATACAAATGTACAGCTCTTTCCAAGGAAGTGGCTCTTAATAAATTTCACGTAAGATTGACAAATTGTGAAAACTGTTGCTGATCTTGGTCAAATCACTTTGTGCCACAAGAATCCTCCATTAACAACTACGTCAAAGTTTGGTAGGGGTCAAAGCTTTTTGGTTGGATCGAAAAGTGTGTAAAGAGTAGATTTGTTAGTTTTTCTCATTCCGGTTTCACCGAAGAAAGATAGAAGGAATGGGGCAAACTCAAATTTCAAATAATATCTCAAGTCTTCATCGGTTTCTTTGCTGATTGAAATTCGCTGAAACCATAAGAGAGAGTCTATTGAGAACCTTTTCATTATTAATTTTAATTGAAGAATTTATTGATGATAGAGGGAGAGTCATATTTTTACGAGATAACTTGATTCCTGAAAGCGAGTTGCCTTCAATTTTCCTCATTGCCTGCTTGCCAATCTCGACAGCATTGTAACAATTGATTGTGTCATCACCCACAACTGCGGTAAATATTGACATTATGTCACTAATAACAGGGAAGGGATGATGATTTTCAAACCATGCTGTTATTTTAGATACATCTTGTGCATTTCTATTTTGACGGGCAGACTCAAAATCAACATGTTGCTTTAATGTGGCTCATCACTTGAATTTTTCTCATGTTTCTAGTACCAAGAATCAGACAAAAGTTTAGCCCCAGTGTCCCTAAAACAAACTATTTTAACTTGGTATCGATTTACTCCTGTTGAGAATATTATACGGTCTCCAAATTTATTCAACAGTCTTGCTGTGATAGTCTTGTTATTTGGAGGTTTCTCTGTTACTGAAGCTCGTAATTCCTCAAACGAAAACTGGAAGTCACTATTATTTTCCATGAAAGCGCAGAAATTTATTCATGTCTTTAGTAACATAGTCGTAAGTTTCTGATTTATCTTTTGGAGGAAAATATGACGGTCTAAAAAAATCTTTGCGACAACTTTCGTGGCTTCCTCGGCAACAAAATCAATGATTGAGGAAAAGTGAGAAACTACACCTTTTCCCCATTCATCATATCTGTCTAAACCAACATCCATACACTTGAATTTGAAGGTATCTATGTCTCGAACATTGTATACTACCTTCCGTTTATTTAAGCACATTTTCCCTTCATTTTTTACAGATTCCTTACAGAACAAACATTGAATCTTAAAGTCAAATGTAGGATTTGTTGACCTCAAACTCACTTTTTCTTGAGATTATGATGAAATTGATGAAGCTTTCTTCTTATCAGTCGTGATGGTGCTCGCTCTAGTGTACCTCTTCCTGCATGAGGTTTGAACTTTGAGGGAATTCACACCAAGTAGCTGAGAACTCTTACTATCATTTCTTTCGGGTAGATTCCTAAACTGAATGAGGTAAGATTCCTGGTAACTGACCTTATGTATTATTCCTACCCACGTGTGAGATACTAAGAACCTCTCCCCATTTTCTTGGAAGTTATTGCTTTTGAAAGATTAAATCGGTCGTTTCGACCACGGCGCGACTGCTGAGTCAGCAGTTTTTTGCACCTGGCGGCATGCCCTGCGGTTGTGAACCCCACAATAGCTCTATTATCCCCCAGAGAAGAACGATGTATCTATTGCACAACAAAAGAAAATAGGAAAACGAAGCAAACGTATCGAAAATGTTGCTCATATATATATGCAAAGAGCATAATTCAGTAGGAACGTTTTAATAAAAGAACATAATCTGCGTATATTGCAAAGCGCGCGTGTTCATGTTAGGTACTCTTTGCATTAATCCCCCTTCCCCTCCTTCCAATCACCTTAAGAATAGAAGTACAAAACATAATTACGAGAGGATTCATGTCCACATACAAAAAATTTTTGTGGAGGGCATGACCAATTAATTGACAAAAAGTGCAAACTACAGTTTTGAGGCTTATTTTTCGAAAAATTTGTAAGAAATCAGAAAATTGCTCTAATTTTTGAACAGATGAAGGTAAAACATTAAATAATATATTAGTTTTGAATGAAATTTAATGCTGTACAATTTCATTCCCAAGGTTCGTGTCTCAAATCGACGGTAAAGAATTCCAGAGGCGAAGTTTATGAAAAAAAGGGGGGCAAAAGTCATTTTTCCATAAATTATCGATTTTCTCCGGCTCATTTCTCAGAAACTATTGAAGATACAAATAAACTTTATATATATTTTTGTAGGAAATTTTATCATTTTTTTTTTGAGTAAGACTTTTTTTTTTTAGAATCAATCGTTTTCGAGTTATAAGTGAAAAACCAAAAAACGTGACCTTCTTAGGCCCCCCTCCCCCCCCCCTTACTCTCCCCCTAGGACCGGTTACTTTTGGTATGTTTACCACCTAACTAGTCCAAACAAAGTTTTGAAGTCAGTTCTCCCGCCCTATGACTTTCCATCTAGACTAAGGTGACCACATTTTAACATTGGTAAAGCGGGACACATTGACCGGGGGGGGGGGGGGGAGAGTTCTTGATTAAAAATTTGGTCTATATGGAGCAACAAAAATTTTCATTGAATGCAAAAATAGTATTGTAATATATTTTTCTAAATTTCAACATAAGTACAATTTACAAATATAATAAATAAAAAAAAATTATGTATAGTATTATTTTATTCTTTGGCATATGTCTCATTTGAGTGAATTTTTTTTTTTTTAGTAGATTGCTGTCGTTGTTTAAAAGGTCATGAAATTTTTCACAAGAATTTGTTAAATTATATTTCACACATAAAATGGCTTTCACAGTCTCAACAATTAATTGTGATTTTTCTGGTGTCCACACTTTATTTACCGTAGAAAAACACGTTCAGTCGCAACATTAGTTCCTGGTAAGGACAGCACGTATTCCACAATTTTTAGTGCATTATTATATGGAACATGGTTTGTTTCAAAATGATGAAATATTTTTAACCTCTATTGTGTCCTCTATTGTGATTTTTGCTGATGCCCAAGATTTAACCTTTTCCTTATCAATATATTTTTTTACTAATAACACCTCATTAAAATGAATATTTTCGGAAATATTACAATTATTTGTTAATATCAAAGCTTAACATTATAATGTCAACAAAAATAATATAAAACTCATATACTGGCTAAATAGCCACATGGCCGCCGGAAACGTATATTCCCTTCTCGATCCCCTCCGTTCCCTAGCTTGTCGTGCATTCTTTCCAAAAATCGGGACTTTTTTAACACGCCGCGGGAAGCGGGAAAAATTGTTAAAAATCGGGACTGTCCCGCCAAAAGCGGGTCGTCTGTTCACCTTAATCTAGACCCCTCTTTTGAGCATTCATTGACTGGACTATAACGCTGAAAAATTTAACGGATTCAATAACAGGTCGAAAAGAACTACTTGTCTGCGGGTATTGAAATGTATGTGGAAGTTTAGGAGTGGATCGGGACCGCGAATTGCTCACGAAGTCGGATACAGTTTTACCTATTCTAGGCTACGCTGCTATCGCCATCTACTGGAGAGAATAATTAACAATTGCTTAACGCGAAAGATATATATATATGAATAATGAAAATATATATATATATATATATATATATATATATATATATATATATATATATATATATATATATATATATATATATATATATATATATAAAGATATACACTGAAGTGCCACTGAATTAGGGATAGCAAAGCCTATGCAAATTGTGTAGCGCTACGCATCATGTATGCGCAAGTGAGGGCTCTGTGGTAACTGCATATATAGCGCGTACTGTGGTTGTTCTTTATTAGTTGTTGGAATTGCCAGTATGGGTAAACTGCCTGATTTAGACGCCTTCGATCGCGAACAAATCGTACGTGCGCGACGCATGGGCCATTCAATTTCCGAAATCGTCAGACAGCTAGGATTTTCATGGTCGACAGAGTCAAGAGTATACCAAGAATACATGGATGGTGGAAAATAAACTAGCTATCGGGCAAACTGCAAAGAACAATTTGCCTTGACAGTGCGTGGTGAGAGACGGCTCAGGCGTATTGTACGTAGCCAGCGAAGCCAAACATTAGCTCAAATTACCACCCAGTTTAATGACGGTGCCAGTCGTACAGTCAGTAAACGGACTGTGTAACGCTCGCTTCACCGTATAGGTTTCGGCAGCCGTCGACCTACGAGAGTACCATTGGTCTATACTCGCCATCGGGCTGCATATCTTGCCTGGGCAAGAGAGCACAGAGACTGGAGTGTAGAGGACTGGAAACGAGTAGCATGGAGTGATGAGTCTCGATTCCACTACTTAACCCCGACGGGAGGCTGAGAATATGGCGTCAGGCTCATGAAGCCATGGATCCTGCATGCCTGGCTGGAACTGTACAAGGGCATGGTGGCTCAATCATGGTCTGGGGTGTTTTTTCGTGGAACAGTTTGGGATCTTTGGTGCGTGTACCAACCTCCCTCAATGCAATTCGGTACGTAGAGTTGCTGGGTGATCACCTCCATCCGTTTATGCTGTTCTGTTATCCGCACGGTAATGGAGTTTTCCAGCAAGACAACTGTACCTCTCACAAGTCCCGGTTGGCTACTGGCTGGTTGGATGAGCATTCCTCTGAATTCTCTGTCATGAATTGGCCACCTAGATGCCCAGACTTAAATCCTATTGAGCATCTTTGGGATGTTTTGGAACAAGGCGTGAAAGGCCATCACACAGCACCAAAGAACCTTACTGAATTATGGACAGCTTTAGTCAATATTTGGTAAGCCATTCCCGTGGAACGTTTCCTTAATGTTTGTCTTTTAGAATAGCTCAGAACACGATGACAATGCATTTTTTTAAATACTTTTAGCGATCTTTAAGCAGAATTAAATTAATTTTCAGTCATTTTCAATAAATTTTATTCTGTAGACTGGTGCAGCCATCTATTGGCCGGAATAGGAACGAAAAGTTATATCCAATTAACTTAATTTTCTTTCAAGTTGATGGGATAATTCATCAAAAAAAAATTTAAAAGTATTTATTAATACACAGAATTGTCAAGTTTATAGGATTCAACAGAAAATTAAAAAACATGGTACATAAAAAGTTCTTTTTATCTTGTAAGTATTGTATGCACAGGTCCCATTTAGAAAACTCTCAGACAACGCGGTATATTCCACAAAAATATCAAATGAATTATAATTGCCAGTGAAGGTAAATTTTTAATTAACAGTATGGGAAATATAAAAAACTAATGAGATGATGGGGATTTAAAAAATTCTGATGGGATATAGGGGATTAAAAAACAAAATACACTTCTTTCCGGCAGAATTTTAGTCCTATGAACTTTAAGTTGACTTAAAACATAGCAGCTGTATTTTTCTCTGAGTATTATGCAGCAAATATTCATAAAAAGTAATAATAGTTGGCGTGGTATCCCAGTTGGCAAGAGCAGCTGGCCAGTGATCTGAACATCCCCGGTTCGATGCTCGTCGATGCAAATCTACCGCCGTGTTCGGTAATGGTGGCCGGGGTTCGTAAAATATGGCGGGGCTGCAATGTCCTCCAAGTTCTCAAATTTACCTCTGGAGGTGCGGGGTCAAGTGTTCCGGTCTCGTCACTTGACTCGGTTCAGAATTACGGGACCGGTCATTTAGCCAAGTCGGAATCCGACCTTTGTGGTGCTAATTCAAAACAGGAGCCGCATCTTCATCGCCTATAGCCTTCGGGATTTGATCTGATGTAACTGTCGGTCATACGGCATAAGCAACAACAACAACAACAACACAATAATATTATTTTTACCTCAGGGGCAGTAAATAAATTACGATTTATCTGCCCTGATGCTTAATTTCATTTTAAGGCTGACAGAGAAAAAAAAGTCGTTCGGTGAACCCACTTCTCCGAGTTCAAATCCACTGCACAGTGGAACTCGCTTTTGGTGAGTCGTACAACCCATGTGGGAAAGTGGGTTCTAGAACCCAGATCCCAAGCGGGTTGATTTACCCACCACCAACTCATTAAAATAGGTTATACAACTCACTTTAAAGTGTGTCGAAAATCACACCAACATGAGCAGACGAACTCTTATTTCGAGTTCAATATCTCACTTTATTTCGGGTTATAAAACCCGTGTCTAATGAGTTCTTTTAAATAAATGAGTTTAAGCTATATTATTCGAAAGGTTGCCTATTTTCCCCGTAATTCATTATTCATTGTTTATGTATTTATTATCTCATTTCCCTCATATTCTTTCTCGTGGAAAGAAAAATCACCCTGCGCTATACACCTATATTTGGAATTAAATTGTTGTTAAATTTAAGGATATTTTTTCAAAGTCTCATAAAAACAAAGCTAAATATCTCATTTTGTATTTAAAAATTAAAACTTTATGTATGCCTGAAACACAGTATCATGTATTGTTTTATTTTCAGCATTCCCAGATTAATGATAAAATTACTGATAAATCCTTTTGAAATAGTTACATCAGAAGAAAATTTTAACTATAATTTTTACATACTTATAATATAAAATTTAGATCAGAATATGAATGTTTCACCAGTTGAATACAAAAACTGTGCATTAATTCATTATTATATATTGCCAAATTCCCTTCCTATATATATGTATCTATATATGTGATAGAGAGAGATAGATGGATAGAAGGATATATATGTATGTATATACAAATAATGATAAATAGAAAGACAAAAATTACTGGAAATTACATTTTTAAACTTATTTGAATAAAAATGTTAGCATAAAAATTAAATACGCTGTCACTTTTTTTAATAATAGTTTAAGTTCAATAATAAAGTAAATCCCAAGATCCTATTTCATAGCATGCTTAGTTAATTTAATAACTAAATTAACAATATAGAAACAGAATATGTAAAATCAGACAACAGAAATATATATTTCAGCCCAATAAGAATAAATGTAAATCTATATCAGGGAAAACACAGAACTTTTAAATTTTTAGGTCTTAGGGGCATTGGTCTTTAATACTTGGAACCTTATGATCAGCTACAATATTTTTTTTAAACAGACAAAACAGACTAATTTTATAAATTTACACATACAGTATGTATGAAAACAATAGTTTTTTTCCTCCTCACTATTGCATATTACTGATAAATTTTAAAAAGTAAAATAGATAAGGTTTACATTCATTGACATAGAATAGGATTCAATAATAAAAGTATTAAATAAATCGCACTCACCTTAGCTCAGAAAAGGGATGATTTTGAAGCCGCAATCCACTGCCAACTATTTTCAATGTGAAGCAGTCGGGTACTGTAGTACGATGAGCTGACACTGCCCTCAAAACTTTAACACCCTTCCCACCCATAAATATACATATGTAGTCGGCGGTCGGGCACATCTTACTACCATCTTACTAATCGTTCTAAGATGTACTTAATAGTACATCTTAGAACACCTGGGACACCTTATTTGAGATGTCTTTCCTTAAAAGATTCCCGCCATGCTTACGGGAACCTACTAGACAATACATGGCGGAGACCCACCGTTTCGTTTGAAGAACTTAAGGCGAGGGCATAAACAGCGATCGAACAAAGACTATTTCCTGTCTCTGGCGAACACATGTGAAAACACGTTTACCTCGGGAAACTCGGACGATGGCATTCAAACTGAAAAGATTACCTCTATTTGCTAATTGCAATTCTTTATAGCTGTTAAAATAGTCGTTTTCAGAACTACAAATTTCATATTTTAAAAGCTATGAATCGAGATATACATTTTAAACTATTGTTAATCATAAACGCCAATGCTCTGTGAATGTAAGATGCTATTAGTGGCTAGATTTTGTCCCGGTAAATTACAATAAAATAAGGTTTGAAAAAAAAAACATATTAGAGAAGAATATAGTTTACAGTTACAATTGTAAATTTTTTTTTCCGTAAGCAGCTTCAGTGTCGCAAAGTCTGTAAAATGAAAATAATCATAATCTTTGTTTGTGTTATATATACGTATATAATGTATCCGATATACTATGTATGTGTAAGGGTGTATAAAACATAACTTTTTGGTAGCTGTGCGATGGAGTTTTATTCTATACCGATCAATTTTACGCGATTTTTTACTAGCGATGTCCCATAATTAGGACTTCTTTCTTTTATTTATTAATTTTTTTAAAATATTGTCACAAGTATTCCTTATGAAGCGTGCGAATCTTTAGTAATCTATTAAGCTAACCCTTCGAAAATTAAGGAGAAAAGTATGAAAACGCAAACCTGCGAATCCCAGCCTTTTATTATCGAACTATAAGCGTCTGCCTTGCAGATCAAGGCGTAAAATATTAACAACATACGCATAAGAACTTCAGCTTCTTTTCGTAAAAGAATGTTAATTTTGTTAAAAAATTTATCTGAAACTGATAGTTGCTTTGTACATTTATTACTTTATGAAAAAAATTCTATAAAATTTTTCAATAACTTGGATTTAAAAGATACTCTTTTAAAGGAAAACATTTCTAAACAAAGGAAATAATTTCTAAGTTGAGAACAATAGTCAATACGTAAAATATAAATGTAAACAAAAAATTGATTTGGAATAATAGAAAAGAATTTTTGTTAATCTCGTCTAAAAAAGTAGACATTGTATTCCAAAAATTAAATTCCCTATAAAAAATAATGGATAAAAATTTAAGTACATTCGAAAATTTTCATCCCGAATACTTCATTTCAGCGTTTTGTGACATTTACGGTCTAATACTTAAAGTTGGTTTTTCAGCTCAGTAAACACACATAACATAAGTTATTTAACACACTTGCTTCGATAACACAGTTGCGACAACTCGGTAGTATTTTAACTCACTTTGATCCGCTTTCAAAATCATGGGTAGTGGTTTGTTTAACTCACCTCTCACAATAACCTACGCGAAGTGGGTTGCAGAACCCACTTATTCCGGCGACTGACCGACTTTTTTTTCTCTGTGTGATAGATAACCACTAGTACAATCAGGTACAAAACAACCAGGCATATCTGTACACAGAATAAATTTTAAAATTTGTTAAACAATTTTCAAAAACACGTATCCATAGTACTCATTCAAAGAGCAGTAAATGATTGATATGTCGCGCCACCTGCCGGTCAGCGACCATAATCGGTCCATTTTTCTAGGGAATTCTCCATTGAAGCTGGCGCTCCTTCTTATAGCTTCATGATCACTGATAATTTCAGTGGTTGTTTTAAAATAAATAATGTTGCCAAAAATGTTTTACAAAAGTTCAGTTCCGGAAGCTTCACTGTCCACATTCAAGGAGCATTATGTTCTTTAAATATATATTTGAGGACTTCCATTATCGGATACTGAAATTAAGGTATATTATTTCTTAATTAAAGAAACTGTCCGTGTAACAGATTACTTTTTACCTTGTCCTTTTTCTTTAAACAATCTCAATCTTGTGACTGAGCAGCCTTTAATGAAACCACTATTTGGATTATACTGAAGAAAAGCTCTTTGAATTAATCAAGTTTAAATGCTGGTTGAAACCTGTTGACATGTTCCGTCTAGTGGATTATCCGTTTTGTGATAAATTTTAAACAATATCGAAGTAGTACTTAAGAGATCAAAATCGTAATCTTTAAATCAATATGATTAACTTAATCGATACGAATATCTTAGTCACCTCTGAATGGGGGTCAAGAACGAAGTCTCGTTTTTGCCTTTTTCTGGCTCTTAAATCTGACTCTAATTTCAATACTTCCATTTTCAGAAACCCATTCTCTATGCAACCTTGATATTTGTTCCAGTCGTACCCCTGGTCAAACGATTGCCTCTTTCTATAATTAAGTCTTCCGGGATTAACATTTATATTTAGGATTTATTTCTCTCTATTCTAAAATACATTTTCTTTAATCTTTAGTATTAGCAGAAGATTCGACTCTTCGGTCATTGTTAAGGCTGCTGTGTACTAACCCTATCGGATTCGCTCCCCTCAGTGTTAACCTATGGAGAATATGTGTCCAATAATTGTCGACTTGGATAAAAAGATATTTAACGTAAGATTACGTTCCCCAATAACGGTCCTCCGGGGAGAAAAAAATTGTCCTGCGTCGCGAGTTATAATTTTGGCAGCACGCCAAACCCAGTAGCAGTATGCAGTTAAACAGAAAAGAACCAAAATGCTCCCCCCCCCCCCAAAAAAAAAAAAGAGGTAAGCAAACGATAAGATATCCTACGTTAATAACCCGCGGTAGTTTCGTTAGAGGAGACTACCTGAAATATTTTAACTTAGGATTACGCTCCTCCATAATGGTCCTTCAGAAAGCAAAATTTCAGACGCTAAAAACCTTCCGTCCACTCGTCCTCGCGAGTTATAATTTTGGCAGCGTGCCAAACCCAGTCTGGGGACTACTCTATACTCGGGTCAAAGCTAAGTTGACACTTCTATTTATACTACAACGGCCAATTTACACCTGCAACGTAAGTATCTTCCCACCGCTACAAAATACGGATTGCGATATTTGGCCTTTTATCGCCTATTGAGGATTGATTTTCCATCGGTTGCTTTCCAGCAAAGCGGGAGACGGTTTTGTTTTCACATCACAGTTTGAACTAATTTTCTAAAGTACACCAATATAAATTTTCGAATTGTCTTAATTCCTATAAAATTGTTTCCTGTTCATGTTTGTTAAATTCATTGTTTCCTGTTCGTTTGAAATAGAAATCAAAACAATCACATGTTTTGATTTCTATTTTCTTGTAATCAATGTATTTTGAAACTTTTAACTATGCATCGTTCTACTTACTATTTCCCGAAGTAATGTGAAGGAGTTTCAGAAATCCTCAATAAAATTTAGAGTCCTGTTTACTTTTATAAATACAGGATCATACAAAAATTTATTACTATAGATGCAGATTTCTGGGTATTTGGGTTTTCGAAATTGTTAGATTTCTCTGAAAGCCAGCAGCTCTATCATTCGTAGCGAGGAATTTTAGAATTTATATGGGTTTCAGAAATATTAAGATGGAAGAATGCTTCCATTTCTTCAACCAGCATGTTGAGATATACATATGCTCGTTTTTCACACTTCGTTTAGTCGTTATTCTGAATAATTTTTACATCTGTTTAAGCAATTTTCTTTTAGACATTTAAAAAAAAAATTCCTAATCTAATAGGTCAAATAGGCTTAAAGTCGGTCCTGCCCTTTAAAGTGTTATGATGACTACACTAATGACCTCTTCCAATGAAAAATCACATGCATTTAATTATTTCAACACTTTATAAAATTTCCTATTTTTCGCAATTTAACTAGGGGAATATTTCGTCAAACTCTAGTTTCATCCTTTGTGAAATATCTTCTCATAACTTGGTTTTTGTTAGCCATATTTTTGCCCAAATTTGAAAAATTAAATGAAAACGGGAAATATTTTGCTTAGTTGCAAGTTTATAACTTGAAAAATAGACATAAGAAATCAGCTTTTAAACATTTCAGATTGTACAGAAAATCATGGCAGTTAATATTCCAATAGGTATAGTGTTGAAAATTTTCTTTCAATTGTTAACTGCAGATGTGAATTCCTCCCCACTTGTCTCTTGTAAACACTGCCTTTTCTTAGGGTAAACCACCCATCGGCAGGAAGTAACACCTGTTCGACTCTTCCTTGATGCCAGTACCGTTATTTGGCTAAAAATGGGGGATGTTTGGTGACAATCTCCTCCTCACTTTCCACCCCTCGTGAAAGAAAAAACTGCTCCCCCGCCCTCCCCCCCGAGTGGCAAATTTCTGAGAGATTTTCTCTTCAGAGGAGACCTGGGGTTACCAAAAATTCACATCCACATTGAACGCCAGATACTCCCGCTAAGGAAACGAAGCCTTGTCAGATTATTCTATGACGTTACATTCTCTCTCGCATGCTGTATTGCGCATTGTTTACAAAATACATGAAACACCACATTTTTGTTGCTCAAATATGTCTACGATTTACCAGTTAAATCATTATTTTAATGATTTGTGTCTGAAATCTATCTTTTATCACCTCTGCTAATAGGAAAAAGTGCTATCTATATCGCAATGGCGGAATCATACTGCTCTAGCGTTTTGCCTGTATTCAGGTTAGGTATTTCCCGAGTATAGATTTCTGTTCACGGCCGCCATCTTGGATTTTTTGCGCCAACTTTGGCGATTTTACCGTGTTTTGAGGAGTGGAAAAATTCTCGTCAATGTGTTTTAAGCGGTGTTTTCAAAACCCTGGACTTAGAATTTTTTTTAGCTTTTTTAATAAAAACCACCTGTTTAAATTATAAAACTTAGAAAAATTTTGAAAAATCATTTAATCGTTGGACTTAGATTATATTTTTGGCATTTTTAATAAAAATTACCTTTTCAAATTATGAAAGTTAGAAAATTTCTTGAAAAAAGCATTCGAATATTGAAGTTTTTTTCCACATCACCTAAGAGGTAAAACTTCCAAGGCGCGTTTTGTTTTTACGTGGTATTGGCCGGACCCCTAATCCACGTGCATTTTTAGAAGGGGTTGCCAGCGGAGGTACCAGAGCGCAATAATTATCGCCAAGCGAAACGCACCAAATCCTAGCGGAAAAATCCAAGATGGCGGCCGTGCACATAAATCTAGAGTATCCCCCAGTCTGTATCGCTTCGACAAGCAGTAAACAGCAGTAAACAAGAGAAAAGTACCAAAATGCGTTAAAATTTTGACATACATGTACTATGTATATATATATATATATATATATATATATATATATATATATAAAATATACATATGTATATATATATATATATATATATATATATATATATATATATATAAAATATACATATGTATATATATATATATATATATATATATATATATATATATATATGAATGACACATACATACGTATACACATACAAAAAAGGTAAGCAACGATAAGTAATCCTACGTTAATAACCCGCGGTAGTTTCATTAGAAGAGACTACCTGAAATAAATAAATACATATATATAGTATATATATATATATATATATATATATATATATATATATATATATATATATATATACTGGGTGTGTCATAAATTCGTGCAAAGTTAAAAAATTCGGAATAAAAGAAGTAATGCTCGGATAAATTTTCTGCTTGCGCCAATACGATCGTAAATACGATGTTTTTCCATGTAAAAAAAAAAAAATCCAAAAGTAACCGAAAGAGGGCGCATACTGAGACGTTTTATGCAAATCAGGTTATCAATAAAACACCTGGCTGGAAATGGATCCGTCATTTGAAGCCGGCAGCATGCTTTCTTTACCAGGTCGAGCGTTGGTGGTAAAACTTTTCTACAAGAATGGTGAATCCACGACTGTTGCATTGCGAATGTTTCGTACGGAGGAAGGACTGAAGGTGCAAAAATGCCCCATTTCATTGAATGGGATACTGAATTTAGTATGACATTTCGAGGAAACGGGGAGTTTGGAGGATCGTTCACGAAGTGGCAGACCATCCTTGAGCGCGGACTACGTCCATGTTGCACAGTGTCGTGGAAGATTTGGCAGCCGAGATATCAGCGGGGAGTAGCAGTGCTCGTGAAGCTAGGAGAAGAACGGGGATTCCTGAACTGTCGATTCGACTCACGAAATGCTAAATCTTTATTCCGTACAAAATCCAGTTCCTGTTGGAATCTTTCACTAAAGACCGAGTAATAAGTCACCTCTGTAAGGTTCAGTGGCCCTCACGATCACCAGACTTGACCCCGCAGATTTTTGGTTGTGGAGATACTTAAAGTCTCTTGTATACTGGGGCTCCCCAACCACTTTGGTGGAACTGAAAAATTCTGTTCGACAGACAGTCGCTGCCATTGATGGCGACATGCTACTCTCCGCTGTAATGGATGGAGTGACGTACCTCACTTGCCTATTACCTTGTGGTGGTGGTGGTAATGATGAACAGCTGTTACTTTAAAATAAATGCACAGTCTCATGTTACTGTGATCTATTTAATTTTCTGTTTGTGTTTGCCTGATTTGCAAAAAATGTCTCAGTATGACGTGTGAGCGCCCTGTTTCAGTTACTTTTGGAAACTTTCTTTTTTTTTACATGGAAAAAAAGTCTAATGTCCCTCTGATCCTATTGGCGCAAACAGAAAGTTTATCCGATCATTAATTCTTTATTACGAATTTTTTAACTTCGCACGAATTTATGACGCACCCGGTATATATATATTTAAGGTGTACTCCGTATTATAGAAAGAAATTTTACACTTGGAGCATTTTTCGTTTTTTAAAAAAATTGCAAATAATATTTAAAGTTTAAAATATTTGGGGGGGGGGGGGGAATTTGGTCTAGTGTGTTTTAAACTCTCATAAATTCCTTTGGTGGACGAAATTTATAAAATAAATCCTATTTCAAGGTGTAGAAAAGTTCAGGCTATCTGAAAATACCATTTTTATGGACTATCAGCATTTATGTAGATGTCAACAGTAGGCACATTTTCTTCGTAGGTTAACATGGAGGTGAGCGAATCCAATAGGGTAAGTACACAGCAGCCATTGAAAAATCCAGTCTACTTCCAGCTGTACCTATTTTCTTACACCATGATGAGTTACGGATGCTCCCTATTGCTAAGATCTGGGATTTTAAATTGAGAGAAAGCCCGTCTCAATTTAATTTTAAAGTTTCACTGAAACCTATTATTAAATCTCATGAAACCTCAGTTCGTACGTGAGGTGTTTGTAACATGCCTCGCAGACATTAATCTCCTTTAGGTTGGCCAAACTAAATGTGTCATTCCTACTCTCACAAAAGAGCCTTTCATACCTTAAAAACCAACGAATATCCCATTCCATGATATCTAAACAGTCTTGGAATTGAGGAAAAAATTAAAATTTTGCAAACTCGAAACCTAAGTTAGAATTTCTGGATAAATTTGCAATCTATACTTATTCCTCTCTTTTGGTCAGTGACACGAATGTTTTATCTCTATCGGCTGCTTTTGGAAATACAGTGGAACATCCATCGTTCCCCGAATCATCGTTTTCCCGTATGTGCCGTTTATTTCATCCAGTCCTCATGATACTATTTCTTTGTTATGTTACTGCATTGTTCGTTCAGTGCAATCGGTCCCTTCAAAAACGACAGATTGAGGTTCCACTGTATATTTGCTCCTCATGAATTTATTTATATGTATTCCTTTTTTGGTTGTCTTTTTTATCATTTGATCGTGATACTTATATCTTTGAATTCTGTCTTTTCGTTACATTTTTTGTGCCTTGCCTTTCCCTCTCGTCCGTCTTTGTTTGTTTCTATTTCGGGTCGTGTCACTATATGCGAGTTAAGGAACGTAAATTTTAGTTTCTTGTTACTTTTCAAATCCTTGTTACTTTTCAAAGTTCCTTGTTACTTTTCAAAAAATGTATACTTTTCAAGTCTTTCTTCGCGGACTCACACGAATTCCATTTGGAAAATTGTATGGACTCCTTTATTTATACAAAGTTCTGCCATTAATTTCCAGGACTGATCTAATAACTCCAGAAAATATTGCATGAAATACATACCCATTTAATGTGTTTCGAAGTAACTCCTACCTGCCGTAATGCCCTTCTGTGCTCTAGCTGTATAAGTTTCGGAAACAACGTTTATAGTCCTCTTTCGAAATACTCTTTAATGTGGTCGTCATCGTTTTTTTGATGGCTCCGACATCCTCAAATCTTGTTCTCTTCAGCAAATTGGCCCAGCATGAGGCCGTGGAGATGCAGCATCCTTCATACTCTCCGAACTTAGCACCGTCAAACTTTTCTTGTTTCTCAAACTGAAAGATTTACTGAAGGGAACAAGATTTGAGGATGTCGAAGCCGTCAAGGAAACGGTAACGTCCACATTAAAGAGCATTCCGAAAGAGGACTTCAAAAGTTATTTCCGAAACATATACAGACGAACACAGAAGTGCATTACGGCAGGTGGAAGTTGCTTCGAAACATATTAAATGGGTAGGTATTTCATGTAATATTTTCTGGAGTTATTAGATCAGTCCTGGAAATTAATGGCCGCACCTTGTATCAAAGAGTTTAATGCTCTTTCCATCTGCGAATTGCCATTGGAAACAACTATATTTAAATTCTCTGGCCTTAAGACCCATAAGATCAAAACTGGCATTTTATTTGCCAATCGCAAATTTCGGCATTTGTGATACTGTGACACTGTGAACGTAACCTGTGATTACAGTGGACCATAGCGTTTTTTCTTGGCAAGATACAGTTTGTCGCAAAGTGTTTCCTGGTTGTAGGAAATTTTCAGATGATGGATGGCCTTTTTCTCATTGTTGAAATTGTTGACATAACCTGTTGCTGTTGTTTCTAATTCCGATTGGCTGGAAGTTTTCCAGGCCAGGTCCGTGTAGACTAGCGAGCTGAGGGCTCCGGTTTATAATGGTACTACTAGGGTCGGAGTCTGATTTAGCCAGGAGCCACCTCCATTTTGACCGATCGACCCCAAGGGGGACATCTGGGGGGGGATTGTACCCTCTCTCACTCTCTCTGACTTCATAGAGGGATTTCCCGGTCTACGTGTTTAACTGACTTATCGCATTATTATTGAGCTCTGTGATTGGTTAAAATATTTTTCGCTGACGTTCCACTCTGAAGGCATTGTGAACAAGGCTTGATACGTCGCTCCCATCTCTGAGTATTCTCACAATCAAAACATATTTTGATTCCATTGATTCCATTATAAATTTGTAATTTATTTAACTACTTAATTCATTTTGCATAAAACTTAATGATGCATTTATATTCAAGAAAATTCGTCGTGTTTTCCTACAGCTAGTGTCTTTATCGCTGTGAAGTACACTCTATCTAATGAATCCAAAATATCTTTAGTTTAAATAAATGCAGTATTTTACAACATTGATTATGAAATCTCCTTTATTAGATAAAAGACATAATAATGGTATACTCAAAACAAACATGATTGATACAGTGTGACAGATGAGATTAATAATTCACAACAATAATACAGGAACATATTTATGATAAAAAAAGAATATTTTTTTCCTTTTTTTACATACATTAGCCATCAACGTATATCTGATACTGTACAATTAAGGCACTTAAAAAAGTTTTGCCGAAATCCGAATCTTCATTTGACGGATTTATCTAAACCTTTGTCTGGAACAGATAAATAATTAAAGACTGTTTTAATCTCAATAACATACTTAAAGATTTTATGAAGTTTTATTTTTTTAAACAACTTAATAAAATGTTCATCCTTTTTTATAGAGATAAATTCATTAACTTCGATCACAAAAAATATAAAACTATATACAGAAATAGAAATAGACAAAGCTGATTTTTTTTTGTTGAAGTACTATATCCAGACCGGTCTGGTGAGATTTAGGCGAAATTTCGCTGCGGAATGCCAATTTTGTCGCGAAATATTTTCCCGATATTTTTTCTACTATCCTTCCTTCGATGTTCCGCAGAGAAGCTATATATCGAAAGAGTGCAAGGTGCTTTATATCGGGCATGTGCAATTCAGACATTTTGACAAGACCGTGGGCCGAATAGCGATTTTGATTCTATTTGACTCTTTATCTGACTTTCTTGTATCTGACCCTTTTAAGGATCATTAATCATTTTTCAATTTTCTAAAAAATGTCACCACTGTTAAAATTCAAAATTTTCTTAAAGTTTAAACTTTGACGTAACGGTCTGGATATAGTTTTTCAGCCTTTTTTAAAAAAATAAGGAGTGATTTTTTTTTAATAACGGGTTATGTATGTGGATCATTACAGGGAAGAAAACACGCAGGGGGGGGGGGGATTTTGTGAGACACCCGGATTTCGGGATCTCATTAGATTCCACATTGAGAGAATAGGAGGCGGTATACACCGTTATTGTGTGCTGAATTATCACAAAACGAAAAAATAAATAACACTAAATAGGAAACAAGTTGAGTGCCCCTTATCTGAAATGTTCCGAAATGCGATCCTTTTTTTTTTCCAAGTACCATCACGTGACGTTACCAGGGCCGGACGCGTAGGCCAGGCGATCGCCTCAGGCGCCGAATTGAAATAGGCGCCAAAATGAGACAGTAAAAAATAAGAAATTTTTCATGAGTAAAAATAAATATTAATAGTTCAATCTAATGTATGACGATATTCGTAAAAATACTCAAATATAAGCGAATATTTAAACTATTTATTGTAAAAGGAGGAATTTGATTTTTTGAAAAATAAATTTTGAACACTTATTTCCAAAAGTTGTTGTGGCTCCAAGAATTCTACTACCTGTAGAGTAGCAGCAGCTGAATGCAGTTTTTCTAAGCTTAGCATTTTAAAGAGTTTATAAGAAAAAACAACAAATTATGAGCAATTGAAAGATCTAGCAATAGTTTCCATAGAAAAGAAGGTATCTGAAACAATAAATTATAGAGATGCAATCGAGCCATTTGCCGCAATAAAGGCTCGGAGAATTATTTAGTCATTATTTCGTTACATAAAAAATTACAATAAAATGTATTTACCTTTTCTGCTTTTTTTAAAGATCTGTAATTTAAATTTTTTTTTTTACGTTTCTTTAAAATAAATAAAAAAATTCTCTCTAATACATGCGTTTCCCAAAATGTCTGTTATTCTATTAACGAGACTTTTTTTATAAGGATAGATTCTTTGGAAATTCGAAAAGGCGCCGTTTTTAAAACTCGGATCGGACCGGTTCTTGACGTTACAAATGGGAAAATGCCACACTCGACCTAACTTGACGAAGTGGAGATATGACGCTTAGGCCGTCTGCACACGGAGCAACTCAAAAGAAACTGATAACCGACTCAAATCACAAACCAGTCCATGATGAGTCGCAACCTATGTAATTGAATGGAGCCACGCACACGGCGCAACTGGTTACAAACCCGTCGGACGGGTTTGTAACCAGTTGCGCCGTGTGCGTGGCTCCATTCAATTACATAGGTTGCGACTCATCATGGGATGGTTTGTGATTTGAGTAGGTTATCAGTTTCTTTTGAGTTGCTCCGTGTGCAGACGGGCTAAGTTGGTGTTTGCGCTAGACACGTGCATTACTCTGAATGCTTTTTTAGATCTGTGGAACAGAGATACTGAAGGAAATGTTAAAACCGGCCGCAGACACCCCTCCACAACTAATAGAGAGTGTTTAAGTTTATCTTGAGCGTAAACGGACAAATCACTCAAAAAAAAAGAAAACATTGTGATTGGGAAATATTTTGCAAATTTTGGCGGTTTTGTTTTTAATAAAAACTTAGTTTTCATGGTAAAAATTATTAAAAATATTGAAAAAATAACCTCCAGGCTGTAGGCTATTATTCCCTGTATGAGGTATATGTAAAAAATGAATGGATTTTGTGCTTGAACTTCAGCGAATATCCTACCACTTAATTACGCATAAATCAGCATTAAACAAATCGGGAAAAATTTTAAAACCGAAACAGTTTCTGACCTCAGAAATTTAGGATGAAAACTATTCATCTGTGAAATGAATTGCACTTAAAACGTCTATATTAGTGTAACATGGTTGTGCATTTGCTTCAATGTAGAAATATACACAAAATATACATAATTTAAAGTATTTCATCAGCTTTTTTTATGTTTAGTAATTAATTCAGAAATGGTGACATATTATGATTTAATTTAATTGAAATATCTTTTTTGGGGGATACGATTACATATTTCAAGTTTCATTAAACGTTCTGGTTTTTGATTTCAAGAATTTTACTATCCTTATTTTAGGTAGGAATTATTTACAGTAAAACTTAATAGAAAGCTCTGTTGATTTTTTAATCTCAACCCTGTATCAAAACCAAACAACTCCCTTAGCGAACTAATTTAAACATCGATATGTCAAAAATATACCTTTATCAAGTAGAGGGCATGTTCATAACTTTACTATTACAAATTGTTTTGTAAACTGGTGTAAAAAAAAATCCTGATTTTTATGGTCGATATTCCAAAACTACCTGTTAAAAAATTAACATTCTTATCGGGATAAATTCACTAACTTCCATCACAAAAAAAAACTAAACTATATACAGATGTAGAAATATGCACAAAGCCTGTTTTTTTGGTTGAAGTACTATATACAGACCGGTTTGGCGAGGCTTTGGGGAATTTTCACTCCGGAACGCCAATTTTGGGGCGAGAAAATTTCCTAATTTTTTTCTATCATTCTTCCTCCGATGTTCTGCAGAGAAGCTACTATATATCGAAAACGTGTAAGGTACTTCATATCGGGCATGCGCGATTTTGACAAGACCGTGGGCCGCACAGCGATTTTGAAATGCATCCGACTTTTTTTAGGCTCGTTATTCATTTTTTAATTTTATAAAAAATGTATCACTTTTTAAATTCAAATTGTTCTTAAAGTTTAAACTTTGGCGGTTCGGTCTCGATATAATACTTTAGCCAATTATTTTTTAAAACAATTTCTAATCCATTAACAGCAATAGTCTCCAAAAAGACCCCCAAAAAAACCTGAATACATTTTAATTTAGTTTTTACTATGCCTTAGGGTAAAAAAGTTACTCTCTATGTGAAGGTAGATTTTTAATATATACAGGTATTTTTTTTTAAACTTTGATACTTATTAATTACAGCTCACAATCTCTAAGTATATTTTGGAATATTAAACAGCAATCATCTAAAAATAAAATGATGTTAATGTTTCTTAAAGCCAAATCTTATTACACGGGCAAGAGATAAAAGAATATCGCTCAAATAACGTCTTTAATAAGAAACTAATTCAAATGGTACTATAAAATCATTGAGGCTTTTTATAACCTTATACAGATTCTTCATGATGTTTAATTCTCGCTTTCTTTGTTACTCTTAATGTTAATTAAAACTGTTGTGTACTAACCCTATCGCATTCGCTCACCTCAATGTTAACCTTTGGAGAAAATGTGTCGACTATTGATAGCTGCACAAATGCTGATTATCAAGTGAAAATGGTATTTTCTGATAGCCTGATCTTTTTTGCGCCTTGCAACAGGATTCATTTTATAAATTTCGCTCGCCAAAGGAATTTAGGAGCGTTTAAAACACAATAGACCAGATTCTCCTCCAAATAGTTTAAATTTTAAAATATTATTTGCATTTAAAATAACGAAAAATGTCCCAAGGGGTGAGATTTTTTTCTCTATTACGGAGTACAATTTTTGAAAAAGAATCTTTCAATCCAACGACAATCCTTGGACACACTTTCTCCATAGGTTAACATTGAGCTGAGCGAATCTAATAAGGTTAGTACACAGCAGCCTTAATGTTATTAGAGTAACGAAATAAATTCTGTAACTAAGCGACGTAAGACTTGAAGTTTCAATGAGAATAAATTAATCGTGATTTGTACTTTGGTGAAAAATAAAGAAATTCACTCCTCGCAAGTGCAACCGTATCACAATGCACTTTCATTTTTTAAACAAAAGTTTCCTGTAAGTGACACTATAGCGCATTTATATCGGTAATGCATTCTGTATAGAATAAGCTTCTCACAAGTAATAATATAGTCGGAACCAAATCATTATTTTCATAACGTTTCGGAAATGGGAATTTCGCATTAAACACAGATATTCTTGATTGATCCAACAGTTTTCTCGAAACTCGTCCTGTCGTATGGTAAACATTAATGTAGCTATTCCTGGACAAGAAATGACTATTCCTGTGGAAGTAATCACTATTTTGTGATCACGCATAAGATATCCTCTCCCATTTCTGATTACTGTATATTTTGGACTATATTAGACGCACCTTTTTGCATAAAAAATTGGACTTAGAATTGGTGTTTGTCTTATTGCCCGGGGACATATTTTACATATACTATTTATTATATATTTTATATATATATATATAAATGTATTTTATTATATATAATTTTTGTCTTTATTAAGTAAGAAATTGGAAATATCTTCTTATATCTAACAAAATACAAAATATTCGTTTCTAAAAGTCCTCCTATAAATTCGAAGTTCATCTCATCGTTCGGTGCGTCTTAAGGTCTGAAAAATATGGTACATTTTCCAGAAAGATCTTACTTTATGCTCCGACGAAAGATTTTGACTAAACATATCTTGAATCGAGGAAACTTCTTTGCTACTTTTAATCTAGTTTTACTCCAAGTTCAGAAATCTTAGAACCGCAAGCGGCACGAACAATTATTTGCATTTTGGAGAATACATTAAAAAAAATTTGCAATGCCATTTTGATGAGATCAAAGAATTACCACTTCTCAAGTGAAGGAATTGGGGAGAAAGGAAATGCTCAGCTTAAAGTGATTTAAATGACAATTATTTCGACAAATACTTGCTAAGACGAATACTTAAAGCGGATGAAATGAGTATTTAGGGGTTAACCTAAACTTTAAGTTTCTTCCTCTTTAACAAGAAATGTTTAGGAATCACGTGACGTTCTTGAAAGTTGTTCTTTCTTGCGTATCTTGGCCGTCTTTAACATACTCTGTGCCCTCTTGAGATGTTTTCACCTGGCAGAGAACAGCTGTTGGAGAGTCTTTGGTAGGAGGACGCATGTTTGAGAACATGAGTCGTTCCAAGTTCGCGAAAGGTGATTCAACAAGCATGTGTCCACCAAATGCAATTGCCAGAGAAAGTATTAAATTGCCCATGAACTCGTATAACTGTAATAGAATAAATCCCACAATTATAATCAACTCATAAATGATATTATACATTTTAATATGCGAATAAAGATTGTGGAACAAGTTTCAAACCAGGAATGGAATTTCGTTGGAAAAGCTCAAGTTCAACTAAGCAAACCGAAACAGATTCTGGAGTTCAGAAGATTATGGCTGGATATCAGGCATCGAATTTAAAATCAATATTTGTATTTTCCCAACTGTTAGGTACATAATGCAAAAAATTTACGAATGCAAAAAATTATTTTTAATATATTTAAATATATATATATATGTATATATATATTTAATTAATAGATAGTTTTTAACCAATTACAAACCTCCAAACAATTAGCCGATTCACTTGAGCTTTTGCATGACATTGAAGCAATTGCACATAAGTTGTCCCTGATTTGTATTGTATATCACCTTTTCTATAACACCTAACTGTCATGTGTTGAGATTAGTGACAAAATTTTTCGTTAATTTTAAATAGATTATTTTTTATTAACTAGATAGTTTTTAATTAATAGATAGTTTTTAACCAATTACAAACCTCCAAACAATTAGCTACAAAATTGTTAAGGTCTATGATTGGTTTAAAATATGTCAATACAAGTAACGCTAACGCTGATGTACTCTATGTGAACAGCCCCTATATCATCCAGACAGTTTAGCGATATTATATATATATATATATATATATATATATATATATATATATGTGTGTGTGTGTGTGTGTGTGTGTGTTGGTGTGTGTTTGTGTGTGTGTGTTGGCTGGTAAACTGTCTGGATGATTTAGTATCAGCGTATGCATGCTGTTTTAGGTATATTACAAATGTGGAAGTATAACTAGAAGGGTACGAAAACATGTTAAAGATACAAAAGTGGGATAACCAAAGCAGGTCAAATCGCTACCCAGAAACTTTACACCGGGAAATGGCATTTCATTTTTACAGCGTGGGATCCAAACGTTCATGAGGCGTACGCGGTCCAGCTTAAGCAGAGGAGGAGTCTACTACGAATGAACTCAACTGTAGCGCCTTGCAAAGGGAATTGGGTGACAAATCGAACAAAACGTCATCAGAATAGTACTCGGATCTTCGAGATTAGCTCAAGTGACCAAGAATTGACTGGGCAGGAAGACATTGGTTGAACATGGAGTGATAACTAGTCTAATAGAACGTCCCTGGTTCGATGCTCGTCGCTGAAAATCTACCGTCGTGTTCACTAATGGTGGCCGGAGCACGTAAAATAGGGTGTGGCTACAATGTCCTCCAAGTTCTCAAATTTACCTCTGGAGGTGCGGGGTCAAGTGTTACGGTCTCGTCACTTGACTCGGTTCAAAATTATGGGACCGGTCATTTAGCCAAGTCGGACTCCGACCCTTGTGATGCTAATTCAGAAGAGGAACCGCACCTTCATCGCCCATAGCCTTCGGGAATTGATCTGATGTTACTGTCGGTCAAGGGCCATAAGCAACAACAACAACAACTCGTCTAATAGGATTAGTTTAAATATAGGGCATGTATTTCATTAGAAAAACGAGCTGTTTTTCTATTTCGTGCTTAACAACGACTATGCAATTTGTTTTAGTAGATGTTAGTTATTGTTCCCAGTAAATTAATTGTTTCATTTGAGTTATGTTGGAGATCAATTTTCGTAGAACTGGAAGAATAAACTTTCAGTTGGTACCCTAGAGCAGCGGTCGGCAACAGGCGGACCGCGGTCCGTATCCGGAACGCGGAAGGTAGAAACTTGGACCGCCAAATATTGTTAAATAACTTACCTTCCTATTCAATTTAATTAATATTTTTATATAACTAGTTTTAGAAGGTAGATACATAGGTGTTGCTATGCTGTGCTGTGTAGCACAAGAGAGTGCGTTGGAGTGCGAGGGTGTGGGCGGGAGGGAGCGTACTGTCCGGCATGTTTCGACACGTCGTCAGTTATTAGGTAGTTGCGTTGCGATCTTGTGGGGACCATTTGTTCATTTGTGATATAATTTGTCGTGTACCAAAACGTTTCGTACCTACATCAATATGGATCCTAAAAAGTGAAAAGTTGACAGTGAAAATAGGAAGTTTCTGACTGAGTGGACTAAACAATATTGTTTTACGCTGCCTGATAGGCCTAAACCGGTTCCAGTTTGCCTCATATGCAACAAAACTGTCGCTATTGTTAAAAGTGCCAATTTAAAGTGACACTACGAAAAAACTCATCAGCAGTTCCACGAAACTTTCCTCTTGGCAGTGAAGCTCGTAAAGAAAAACTCCAAGCATATGTAACTTCTTACAAAAAAAGCACGGCCTTACTAGTTCGATGCATGAGCGAGCAAGAAAAATCCTCAGAAGCAGCATTGCGTGTGTGCTGGATGCTTAATAAACACCAGAAGCCATTTTCAGACTCTGAGATAGTAAAATAATGCATGTTGGAAGTGGCCACGGCACTTTTTGATGAGAAAAAGTATATTGTCGCCGGAATTAAAGGTTTGGTTTGGTGCGCTACGGTCAATTTTTGCTACACGAGGGCTAATTAGACCGGGACCTACTGCTTAAAGCCGATTCCGGACGGCTACAAACGTCCATGCCAAGAGTGGTATTCGAACCCGCAGATTTTGGTACCGAATGCCAGCGCCTTAGCCATTCCGCCATTGTCCAGCCGCAATTCAAGGTATTTCATTGTCGGCAAAAACCGAAATTTTAGCTGCTGACAACAATAGTAGTTTGCTAGAACTTCTGCAGAAGGCACCTTACTACACCATACCACTTGATGAATCATGTGATATTGTTGATGATGAACAAATGTCTATTTTCGTGAGATTTTTTGACATTGAAAGTAAAACGTTCAGGGAAGAATTGCTAGCAATATTGCCGTTTAAAGGTAAGAATCGCGGAGAAGATTTATTCAAGATTTTTGATGAATTAATAACAAAATCAAATATTAGTTATGATAAAATGGTGTCCCTTTTTACGGGGCCCCAGCGATGATTGGCAAAGAAAAAGGATTAGTAAAGAGAATCAGGGATAAGAATGCCGGCCTAATATCTTATCAGTGCATAATTCACCAGACAGTCCTTTGTGGAAAACTTAGATCAATAGTTGATAAATTTTATGAGGTCTCGTTCTGTTCTTCAGCACCGACAGTTTAATGAGTTTCTTTCTGAATGTGATTCGGAGTATTATGACTTACTGCAACACAACAATGTTCGTTGGCTAAGTAAAGGTCAAGTTATTGAACATTTCTGGCAAATAAAAGAACAAGTAACCTTATTCTTGCAAAACTTGGATACGCAGGAAGCAAGGAATCACTTGGAGTCAGGGGTGGCTCCAGTCCAGAGTTGTTGTTTTTTTTTTTTGGGGGGGGGGCAACGTCAGCTCTTAAGGTTATATATATATATATATATATAAAATAAACATCGTCTCATTTTAAATTAAAACTCATTTAGTATTAGGTCTACGATTATATAATTTTAGGCTATGAAAAAAAATACTCCGGGCTTTTTTGGGAGGGGCTATTGCTCCTATTGCCCCCCCCCCCCTTTGAGTCTCCAATGCTTGGAGTTCATAACAAACGAGCGCAATATGCTATCTGTGGTTTTCCTGAAAAACATTCTGAAATATTTAAATGTGCTCAACACCGAGTTACAAGGAAATGGAAAATTAATATGTGATCTGATACAAAGTGTGTCTGCTTTCCGTCGCAAGCTAGATATCTTTGAAAAAGATATTGCAACTCAAGAATTTATTCATTTCCCAACAATTCTTAAATATGGAAAGAACTCTGAAGAAGACATTGCAGTATTTTTAAGGCAATGTCATATATCAGATCTTGGGAAGGAATTTGCTGCAAGATTCCAAGACTTTGCAGAGATAGGGAAGCTGTCTCAATTCCTTAAATCGCCTTATGAAGTTGCTGCAGCGACAGAATGGACTAACGTGGCTGCAAAGTTGTTCAGTCTTTCAAAGCCATTACTTCAAATGAAGACAATTGACTTGCAAGAAGCCATTTCCTTGCAAATGTATAAAACTGCATCCACTGAAGAATTTTGGGGTAAACATGTTTCAGAAAAGTATGAAAATTACAAAATACTAGCTTTCAACCTGGTTACTATGTTTGACTCCAGATATGCGTGTAAATCCTCTTTTTCGAAAATCAATTTTTTGAAGAACAAATATCGTTTGAGATTAATGGACGCCCACCTTGAAGACACTCTTCGCATTAGCTTTTCCCCGCGTGAACTAAACTATAAAAAACTGGCTCAAGACCGCAGGTGTAATTTCTCGCATTAATTTTTAAGAATACCTACTTATTGTGTTTCATATAATTACTTAAATGAGTCAAAATAAAAATTTAAAACTAGTAAGTGTCATGAGTTTTTTTTTTTTTTCTGGACCTCGAAAAAAATTTTCAATAGTATCCGGATCCCACTGAAAATTACTTGCCGACCCCTGCCCTAGAGTTAAATCGTGCAATATAAAATGAAAATTTTTAACTTTACAAACGCTTTATGAATGCACAGGTAACTGCTTTCTTATTTTAATAAGAGAAGTAATCTCACACACATTTGAAATGGTTTTGTCTCATTATAGTTATTTAGCACATAAATAATCAAGAAATTCAGGGCAGTTTTAGGACAGCGTTTAGAAAAAAATATATATATCTGGTAGTCTCTTCTAGCGAAACTACCGCGGGTTATTAACGTACCTATCGTTGCTTACCTCTTTTCTTTCCCCCTTTTTAAAGCATTTTGGTACTTATCTGTTTAACTGTTTACTGCTACTGGGTTTGGCACGCTGCCAAAATTATAACTCGCGACGCCGGACAATTTTTTTTCTCTCCGCAGGTTATGGAGGAACATAATCTTACGTTAAAAAGAAAACTTTTTTATTTAATGCAGCAAGTATTATTACGGGAATTAAGAAATAATTTGAAGGAAAAAGTGTTTGTTTAGGAATCTGTAGTCTAAAATTGATGCACGATCAACGCATTGATTGGAAAGTTTCTTTCAAATATCCTGTAACTATGTAGCAAGTTATATGCTATATCTTTAAACTAGAGACCGATTTATTAAGGGTATTTACTGTTGAAAGACTTCGTGTAGAATTATGTCTTGATGAAAATTAAACATTAAGTTCCATTCTCTCAGTGGCATTTGTAGTGACGTCACTATCCTCCTTCTGCCACATTGCAGCAATGCTTGGTTTAATTCCCCTTCTGGTACATTATATTGTGAGGACCCTGTGGCAACACGGAAGAGGAAGCATTAGTGGTAATTCCATCTGCTGTGAGATCTCAAATGATATGTTTCGAAGCATAGTTGAGTCGGCATTGCGATATTACAAAGACTTCACATTTTGGGCGCAATGTTACCTAAATGTAAACTTATCATTTTCCTTACTACTGTGATGTGCTACAAAATCACATCAATGTTTTTGTCAACATGTTTACTGTAATGTTTCTTCTGCCTCAAGAAAACTGGTTTAAGGTTGCTGTATACTAACCCTATTGGATTCGCTCACCTCAATGTTAACCCATTGAGAAAACGTGTCTGCTATTGACAACTACATAAATGCCGATAATCCAATAAAAATGGTATTTTCAGATAGCCTGAACTTTTCTGCACCTTGCAACGGAATTCATTTTATAAATTTCGTCTACCGAAGGAATTTATTAGCGTTTAAAACACACTATACTAGATTTTCTCCCCCGAATAATTTAAATTTAAAAACATTATTTGCATTTTTTTAAAACTAAAAATGTCCCAAGGTGTAAAATTTCTTTCTCTATTACGGAGTGCAATTTTCTAAAAAAATTCTTTGAATCGAAGTCGGCAAGTCCCTGGACGCATTTTCACCATAGGTTAACAATGAGGTATGTGAGTCCAATAGGATTAGTACACAGCAGTCTTAATTGCTCAGCAAGTCAAAGGGAAAGTGTTGAGCTTACTTACCCTTCATTTTTGTACTTACCATATTGAAGTGGCTGTAAAAGATTCGCTCTTTTAGAGATCCATAGCGGGTCCAAATTACTGGGCCTTGTGCCAAGTATGTCATGAAGGTGAGGCGGCTCATAATAACAAAAGGTTGAAACTTAAGGAACGAAGACACTAAACCTATTATAAGCAGACAAATGATCAGTTCCTATCAGTTTAAAAATGCAGTTTTCTATGAAGTACTTTAAAGTTCAAATGAAAATGTTTGAAACGATATCTACTTTCAGATGAAATAAGATGGTATATCAAT
The DNA here is from genome assembly GCA_907164885.2 of Dolomedes plantarius. Classification (NCBI taxonomy): domain Eukaryota; kingdom Metazoa; phylum Arthropoda; class Arachnida; order Araneae; family Dolomedidae; genus Dolomedes; species Dolomedes plantarius. Next base: position 34,080,460 of record OU015503.1, on the reverse strand, counting down.
TATATTCAAGATTCAAGAAATTACGCCGTCTTCACACGTAGGTTAACTGGCAGGTTCAAACTGGTAACCAATCGAGCGACAGCAACCCTGCCAGTTTCTCTCGAGGCCAACCCGCGCTCTAATATTTGCAAAATTTTCCTCAAAAGCCCTAATTTGGGAAACCTCCGTACCACGAAATATCGTCACTTATCCTTCACCACTTTATTTAATCATCTTTACAATCAGTCAAACATGCATAACAATCTATATACATAATTCCGTAACTGACTGACTGACTGACTGACATACAACGCACAGACCAAACTGCTCGACCTAAAGGGCTGAAACTTTGCATGAAGATTCTTCTTATAGTGTAGGGGTGCACTAAGAGAGATTTTTGAAAAATTCTTCTTAGATTTTTTTAAATTAAATTTTTAAGCTGTTTTTGTAACTTTTTTTAAGTTTGCATTTAAAATAATAATCTGAGGGTTATAAAATTTACATCACGAGAAAGATCATGAAAATTTCTTTATAATGAAATCTTTTTCGAATCTTTAGCTCCATTTTCTGATTTTTAGTGAATTTTTAAAGATTAATTTTTAGAATTTAATTTATTAAATGCTGATCACGTGATTTCCTTTTCTGGTATTTTAAATAAATTTATCGTCACGTCCATAACAACGAAATAGACAAAAAAAAATTTTTTTTCTTCCTAAGGCGGCAGACGATTGGACATTATTAAAAAAAATAGTAAAATACAGTAAAAGATATGTTCCTCAAACTGTACTATATTAACTGTACTATATTCTTTAGTATGTCCTATTAGATTTAATTTGAATATTTTCTTCTACATTATTTTGTCTATAAAAGTATCCGTTACGATTTCTTTATAAATATATTTTTTTCATTTTTTTACACCAATTGCATACATTGATCGTTGTATTTATTATAAATATATTTATACATATTTCTGGCATTAATTGCATACATTGACCGTTGTATTTAATTTGAATGTACTCCGTAGCGAAGTACGGGTTTTCAGCTAGTAGAATATAAATGTACAACGCTTGAGAACAATAATTAATAAAATGAAACCAAAGTGCATGTGGCTGGTTCTAAACCTCCCCGCATGCACTTTTTTCGATTTTTTCATTGCATATTTTACGAATTGAGAACATTCTTTATCCCTAGACAATGCAATTTCGTATCAAAACAAGTTAATTCAACGTTGTTGTTGTTTATAATGAACCCTGGCCGGAAGTTCCAGACCAGGTCCATATAGGATCTGTTCACATAGAATCCGTCAGAGTCAGAGTTAAAGATTCCGTTGGTGCTGATTGGTTAAATGGGTTAATGGTGTGTTATAATTGGTTAAAAATTTTACGCTGACGCTGACGGATTCTATGTGAGCAGGCCCTATATGGACCTGGTCTGGAAATTCCGGCCAGGGGGCATTATAAACAACAACGTTGAACTCACTTGTTTTTATACGATATTTCATTGTCTAGCGATAAAGAATATACTCAATTTGTAAAATATGCAATAAAAAATATCGAAAAAAGCGCGTGTGGCTAGTTTGAAACCTAAGCGACTCAAATATACCCGTATAAAGTTGCAGTGACGAAATTCTATAAAACAAAACTACTCACCTGAGGTTGACGAGATGCTGTCGAATGCTACCCATGCCAGAGCAATAGTAAAAGTGGTGCGGTGCATCGCTGCATAGAGGGCGGACACTTCGGTCGAGTGAAAATGCCCCGTGTTCCATTGGTGGGTGCCGTAGAGAGAACAAGTGGCCAAGACACAAGCACAGCACCAGCCCAGTACCCTAGAAACCTGTTGTGAGAACAAATTTTTAGTTTGGATTACATGATTTTAATATGAATTATATGATATCATTTGCCTTCAAAAGTATACAGCGTTATCAAATCTACCAAAAGCTCTGGGACTATCTGATCTAAAATAAACGCTGAAAGGTTTAATATGTAAATCGTCCTTTGAAATTATTATTTAAATTAAATAAAATTTATCTCATAAAGTGATGAAATTTTTATGTAATAGTTTTCGAAACTTAATTTGTATTGGTTGTATACAGCTTACACTATTTCACACTAAATGTTGACGCTGAAATCCGAAATACAAAGGCAACCTGAGGTAAGCAAAGTTTTATGATTTCTAAAAGTGGCTAGACAATCGTTTTTATGGTTGGTTGGTTATTCTAGCGAAAAGATTATAGCTTTTGTTACAAGAGGCTTGACTAGTCACTTTTTAACAGGCGCGTTTCTATTTATTTTGAGATAATGCTTTTTAAATGGATTTATCCTTTTGACATATTTATTGTATAGAAAAATCCCACATATACATCTTAGGGAGATAAAAACGTCAGACGGAGAGGGTGTCTTTCCCTGTATTGGAGTAAATCTCTTTAGGCAATTTTAACAGCTTTTATGATTTTACGAGTTATGGAACGTTTTAGCGTTTCTAATTTGCGCATTCATTTAGATTAGCGAAACTGAGTAAAGGGCAAAAAATAAGTTTTGCAATGTTCATCTGACTAGCAAGAAATACCCAGGTAAAGCGAAAAGTAGACCATTGGCGTATGTATCATACTTTCTCAACTAGTAAATTTAAAGTTCGTGAAGATGCCCGTTTGTAAGACACTTGTAAACTTCATATCAAATTTTTGGTTGAAACTACAGTGTGTAACAAAATTATAAGACCACCCAAAATATCACTCGTTTTAATATTACACTGCATAAAATGAATAATTTTAAAATTTGAAGCACATGAAAAAGGTTATATTTTCTCAAATAAATCGCTTAAAGGAAAAAAAATTGAGTTAATTTCACACAGCAAATGATTTTTTGAAATCTCGGTGTAACATAAATATAAGACCACTTATTTTTTTATTTAAAATCGTTTCCGTTTTTAAAACTATTTTATTTTTTCTTTCAAAATCGTAGATAAACTGTAACTTTACATCCCAAAAAAGTCCAAACGATAATATTGTAAAAGAAAATAGAATTTAATTTGTTTGTTTTTATGAGGAAATTCGCAATGCCACGTGGAAGAGAATTATCTGAACTAGAAGTTCCAAAAATTTGGTTGTATATGGGCTCTGGAAAATCGGAACGTGAAATAAGTAAGATACTTAAACGTTCTAAAACTGCTATTCATAACGTTTTAAGTAAAAGAGATTTTTATGGAAAATATAAAAGATCTTGCAGAAAGAGTAAATTATCAGCTCGCGATAATAGACGAATTTTCAAGCTTGCAACGAAACAGAACTTGTCTACTCTTAAAATAACACAACAGACAAGTAAAACTATTTCACATATGACAGTCTGGCGCACTTTAAGATCAAATTCAAATGTTGCTCTTCGGAAATTAAAAAGAAAACCAAGACTGTTAAAGCATCATAAAGAAGGAAGGCTGAAGTGGGCAAAGGAAGTCATGACCTGGGATGCTGCTTGGAAAAATATTATTTTTTCCGACGAAAATAAATTTAATTTGGATGACCCGGACGGTAATATTTCCTACTGGTATGATTTACGAACGTAACCTCGGGTTTTCTTCAGTAGACAGATGGGTGGTGGCTCTGTGATGGTGTGGGGAGCTTTTGCATATGATGGGAAATGTGATCTGCAGCGAGATCTTGGAAAAATGTACTCCATTTGTTATCAACAACTGCTTTACCAACACCTTATACCTTTTGGCCCATTTTTAGGAGGATCAAACTGGAAATTTCAGCAAGACAATGCGCCATGCCATGTGTCTAAATCAACTAAAAACTGGTTTCAAAACGAAAAAATCGAGGTCTTAAACTGGCCAAGCCTTAGTCCAGAGCTGAATCCCACCGAAAACTTGTGGGGCCATTTGGCTCGTCAAGTGTATGCAAATAACCGTCAGTATGATTCTGTGTATGAATTGGAACTAGCTATCATGGATGAATGGGACAAAATTCCCAAATATTTGTTCGAAAACCTAATTAATTCAATGAAAAATTGAGTATTTGAAGTTATTCAGAAAAATAGTGGATCAACATCATATTAGTTTTATTTAAAAAATTTGTTTTAACTAATGGTCTTATAATTTTGTTACAGATATTTGATTGAAAAATTTGAAATTGTTGATAAAATCATTAGTATATTTAAATATCTCTTAAAAATAATATACATATATTTTATATTTCATTTATTAACATCAACCTAATTTAGTTTAAAAATATTATACTATTTATAGTAAAAATCACAAAATCCACAGTGGTCTTATAATTTTGTTACACACTGTATCTAGTAGCTGACAAAAAATATTTATAGAATCTTTTGTAAAAGTAAATGCCTGATTCTATTGGGCTTTTCTCTGTGACTTTTGCTGAATTTTTTGCATGCATTATATTTAAAAACTCACAGACTGATTTTATGAATGTTCAAAGTCTACGCACTGGCGACATCAAATTAAAAATGGCGTCATTGCGTGGCAACAACACATATTTATTGTTTGCATTAAAAGGGAACAAATGGAGATATGACCGCTAAATTTTTAAAATGGGATTATTTTATAAATAAATGTCATAGTGTTATTTTGTAATTGATAGGAATCACTCGTCGACATAAATTTAATTCTGGATTATGATCTGTAATATCTCGCGAATCATGAAATATCATGATTTACTGCTCCTGCCAAAAGCCCCGTGAAAGTCATTCGTGCAATTACAGGCGAAAGTTACTCGTGCAACCCATCAGCGTGAAGTATGTTAAGGGAACGGTGGACGTTAAAAATTATTTTTTTTACTTTTTATTATAGAGATATGAAATTTTTAACATATATACATTTCACCATAAGTACAGGGTGGTTATAATTAAAGTTCCAGTTTGAAATGGTCATAAAAGGATAACTACTGGACCAATACTTGGTAATACTTTAAAGGAGGGCATGGGAATTTCTTTTCCGCCAGAAAAAAAATTAAAATAAAAAAAATGAATTTAAAAAAAAAAAAGCTCAAAAACTCACCACCAGGGGGGAAATGGCGCTGTATGCAATATTGTTAAACGAAATAAGGGTCGGAATCTAACTTAACCTTTTGTTACACGAGTTTAACATTTTGTATACCCTTAAGTAACATTGACCTAAACAAAATTACCATTTAAAGTGTGCGCATTCCGGAAATCGTTTTCTTACAGATCGCTAATTTGTGAATTTTGAAGCCTGAATTCGGCCCTAAGACAGGAAGATATCGGTTTAAAACTTTTTAATCGTTTCTAAAACGAAACTGTTTGTGGGATTATGCAAAACCGAAATGGCTTGTAATTGGCTTACGGCAGGAAGAAGCAAATGATTTATGCAGATGCGCTGCTAAGAGCTACTGTTGAGAATGCAGTAATGCGATTTAACTTGCTTTCGGAAAAAAATGGTGGACGCCACATTGAACATGCTTTGTAACACGTTTCAGAAATGATTAAACACATTTTAAACCGATGTCTTTATTTCTTATTTCGTTTAACAATATTGCATACAGTGCCATTTCCCCCCTAGTGGTGAGTTTTTGAACTTTTTTTTTTTTTTCAGAAAAGAAATTCCAATGACCTTCTTTAAACTATTACCAAGTTTGATAACATTTGGTCCAGTAGTTTTTCTTTTATGATCATTTCAAAGTGGAACTTTAATTATAACCACCCTGTACATAGAGCACCAAAAAAATTTCCCCATCTTATTATAATTTAAAGATTTTTTAATTTAAAATTTATAGATAAAATTTTAAATGCTTCTTGCGACTTCATTTTGGAGATATTTCCTCGATTTTGCATTTTAATCACTTAAAAATATATTACAAACAAATCTGGGTATCAATTATTTAATCCCGTGAATAGTTAATTTTTGAGAGATTTATTTTTCAGAATTCCATCCCGATATTCATCAAAATTTTGCCTTTTAATAAGTTATAAATCAAATTTAATTACCTTAATGAAGTCGAATTGTAAAATGCATACCCAATTTCTTTGTAAACAGTATCAGTTTTCATCCTTATCAATTTTATGAATTTTGAACAAAAATTAAGTCGCATGGAGCATTTAAAAAATCTAAAAATCTTCAAAAATCTGTTTTGAGAAAAGAGATTTTACGTTTATTACTACACTTACAATTTATAAATTACCTCGTAGAAGCTTCATAAATGATTTTTTTACTTGAAAAAAACTATTTGGTACTATTATCCTACAGAAATATATATATATATATATATATATATATATATATATATATATATATATATATATATATATATATATTACAATAACACAATGAATATTACAATAAAAAATATTTGCTCAAATAAAGGTCCATGGTCCCCTTAAGAACAAATTCTCTGTAATAGCCATTCCATAGAACTCATCCATTATACAGCGTGTGGCAGAATGGACTTCCACATTTAAAAGGGTAATAAAGAATGTACGAAAAAATTTACAGAAAAAAAGCTTTATATTTTCGAAAAGTATGAAGAATATAGTTTTGTTCTCACTATGTTTTAAAAATAGCATCACTTAGGTGGCACTCGTTATTGGTGATGCACTAACCGATGCCGTTCTCTGAAGTTTTCCATCACTCTGTAGGTCATGTCTTGGAGAATGGCGGCAACGTCCTCACAGATAGCGGATTCAGGCACTCGTTGCACATTTTCAGGTGTTCTAAGTTTCCGAGGATGACCACTTGATTATTAGTCCCCTTGGGATTGTATACACCGATCCTGGAGTTTCTGCCACGAAAACAATGCTTACTAGAAGTCTTGTTTCATCAATGTGTTCATCACCATCTGCGATTTTTCTTGAATCACCTCTATCGTGTCAAATTTGAGTCCCTTCAACTTGATTTTCATCTTTGGAAAGAGGAAAAAGTCGCAAAGATCTAAGTTGAAAGAGTAAGGTGGATGAGGAACAATGGATAGTGCAAACTTTTACCGTGATGTTCTGCGGTGACTAAGGGAGGACATGAGACGGAAACGTCCACAGATGTGGCATTGGAACGACTGGGTTCTCCACGATGATAATGCGAGGCCTCAAAAAGCTTTAGTTATACAGCAGTTTTCGACAAAAAACAACATGACCGTTGTTCCTAATCCACCTTACTCTTTCAACTTAGATCCTTGTGACTTTTTCCTCTTTCCAAATATGAACATCAAGTTGAAGGGACACAAATTTGACATGATAGAGGAGATTCAAGAAAAATCGCAGATAGTGCTGAACACATTGATGAAACAAGACTTCCAGCAGGCATTGCTTTCGTGGCAGAAGCTTCGGGATCGGTGTTTAAAATCCCAAGGGAACTACTTTGAAGGTGACGGCGGCGAATAATATCAATGTATTCTGCAACTTTGTTTATCGATACATTTCGGGAACATTTGGGTAGCACCTCGTAATTGCTTAAAATCCTTAAAGAATCTTAAAATATAGTGTGATAGAAAAAGTTCCGTAAAAATTTCTTACCGTTCCAATCTTAACTTTAGGTTTCCTTAGAAGGCAATACCCAGTCACCGCTCCAACACAATAAGGTCCAAAATATGTGAAGGTTTTTATGTGAATGTCTTCTACAATGTTATAGGCCATCCTAAAGAAAATGAATGATTTGAAATCTGAGGAAAGAATAGGCTTCAGTGAAATGGATTTATAAAAAAGAAAAAAGGGCTGTTATGGTTACTCCTTAATAAAGTTTTATGGGTATTTTTTCCAGTACCATTAAAACTAAAAATTCATTTCTCGTTGATTACTTGGCGAGGCTTAGCTCTTCTTGAAAGCAAGTTTATTTATGAATATACAAAATGCTTTTCATTAAATTAAGATTTAAGATTGTTAGAATGAAAGAGGCAACTGCGTTAAGTTAAAAACCAGTTCCATGGACCACGAAATAAAAGTTTATTAACAGTCAGTCAAATATATACATGCTACAACAATACAGATAGACACAGACTGACTGACAAAAAAAACATCGCATTTATTTATAAACTTATACAGGATCCCAGAAAGAGCCAATAGTAACATTTAATAAGACAGAATTGAAATCGTTGACACGAGAACAAATCAGAGAGAAAGAAAAGAACTGAGATCGTTTGTGTTTACACTGCTAGGTTTTTGGAAGTAACGTAACTACTGAAACGAATTTGAAAAGTCAACTTTTTGTCACGTTTGTGAAAATGGTGTCGTTCATGTTTCTCGTTAAAGCGTTTTTCACGGTGTGCCAAAATTTACGAATACCCGAAAGATTACGATTGATAATGCTGCTAAAAAACTTCAGTACTATGTTACTGAGATCAATCTAATCTTCATTTATACGTATTTTTCTAGCTCGGAAAATCGAATTCATCATTAAGGGGAATAGTCGTTTTATTGTAAACAGAGTTATGACTTTACAAGGTTTTCCTGGAATGTTAAAAGAAGTCTTGACTTCCGACATCCCAGGTGTTTGTGAAAACACTGAGGGGGTCAACTGACGCAAGCTTCCAATGAGGATATACACTCATGGACAAAAAAATTAGCGCACGAAGAAATAAATGCGAGATCGTAACGAAACTTGCAATGAAGGTACATGTCGGGGAGATATGCAAATGATTAGAAATGCAGCGTGATTGCGCATTACGTATAACCGATAGAGGGCGTTGAACATCGTACTCTGTGGAGTATAAAACAGGTAACCAAAGCATGTTTGAGTGTGCTGAATCATTTACAAAGGAAGAGCTGAGATAGACATGCCATTACGCCTTGTTCGAAGACAATATAAGCAGTTGTCGAAGTTTGAGAGGGGGAGAATCGTCGGGATGATGGAAGCTGGGTGGTCAGCTAGGCGAGTAGCTCGTCAATTATGCCGCTCTGATTGTGTTGTGAGAAGGTGTTGGGACCAGTGGACCCGAGAGATGTCATGTACACGAATACCAGGCTCAGGACGCCCTCGACAGACCAGTCGTCGAGAAGACCGCCACATCGTAAGAAATGCACGCGTACAGCCAACTGCTTCATCGGCCGCCATCCAGGCACAGGTAGCACCTTCACTAGGGGCCTCTGTGTCTTCTCGAACCATACGAAGGCGCCTGGCTGAAGGACAGTTGGTATCGCGGCGCCCATTACGTGTGCTGCCCTTGACGCCCACCCATCGACGCCTCCGTTTGGAGTTTTGCCGCGCACGAGGAAACTGGACTGCAGCGGAATGGAACCAGGTCGTCTTTAGCGACGAATCCAGATTCAATCTCGGCAGTGATGACAATCGTGTTCGTGTGTGGAGAGCCCGTGGTGAACGCTTCAATCCTGCCTTTGCTGTACAGCGACACATCGCTCCCACAGCTGGTGTGATGGTATGGGGTGCCATTGCCCACAATACACGGTCACCCCTAGTATTATTCCGTGGCACCATGACAGCCCAGCGGTATGTTCATGAAATCCTGCAACCACATGTGTTGCCACTCATGCAACGGCTCCCAGGAGCCATTTTTCAACAAGACAATGCTCGGCCTCATACGGCAAGGGTGTCACAAGACTGTCTCCGCACTGTTACTACCCTTCCTTGGCCTGCCCGATCCCCAGATTTGTTTCCAATCGAGCATATCCGGGATCATTTGGGACGACGAGTTGGGCATCCCACGAGTTTGAACGAACTAGAGGCAAGATTACAGCAAATATGGAACGAAATGTCTCAAGACATCATACAGAACTTGTATGACTCAATGCCCGATCGTATCGCATCGTGCATTCGCGCTAGAGGGGGTCCAACGGAGTATTAACTCCTCCGTTCTTTTGCCTTTTTCTCTGAAATAAATTATCCTTTTTCTTTGATTTTCTTATCATTTACTTATATCAAAGTAGTCATTACGTATGTAAAATTTCGTTTCATTTTGACGACTCCTTCTTGGTGCGCTAATTTTTTTGTCCATGAGTGTATTTCAAGGGTATGAAAATAGCAGTTTGGTACATCGGTTGTCTTTGCCGCTAACATTACAAAATAAACACTGAACTTAGCTTTAGAGACGTCCTTACCACTTTTAACTTAGAATTATTTGAATTAGATAAAAATACAAGACGTTTAGCACGAGAAGTTTAATTTTGTTGTTGCTGTTTCCAATGCCCCCTGGCCGGAAGTATTCCAAACCAGGTCCATAGAAGCTAGCGGGCTGAGGTGCGCGACTCCGGTTTATTATGGCGTCACAAGGGTCGAAGTCCCATTTAGCGAGGTGCCACCTCAATTTTGGCCGAACACCCAAAGGGGCAACATCTTGGGGATTGTACCCTCTCCCACCCTCTCTGACCTCATAGATAGGCTTTCCGATTTACGGACTTAACGTGCCCATATCCAGGCTAGACACGGAGGTATTTAATGGCCTGTATCGGGATTCAATCCGAGCACCCTCATCACTGAAAGCCGACGGGCTACCTCTAGGATACCACGGACCATAAGTTTAATTTTATTTTGTATAACTGAAATGAACCCCGATTCTTTAAGAACTTAAGGTATTAAGTGCATTTTTCTCACTCATAACTACGCTTCACAATTTTTTGCATTGTTTTCATGAATATTTTCGTCAATTAATGGTTTTTTATAACCATTTTTGGAAGGCATGTTTAAAGTCGGACAAAACAATCACACGAGAAAAACATTCTAACGTTAATACTGTTGAATACTCACATCCTCGAGATATATAGGCTTTGTGAGACGAAAGATATACATAAAACGAAACAAACACTTACGGCAAGTTGGCTGTCGACACCAATATTGTGGGATCGTAGTCATTGAGGTATGTGATGACTCCAACAGCAAGACACGAGGCCACAGTCAAGAAGAAAGAAACGCCGATCCCAAGATAAGCGTTCCTAAAAAAATGTGACAAATATGCTTTTTTTTCAGTTAGAGTTTTATGAAATACTTTATTCTGTTGATTCAAATTCTCATCATAATTCTCTCAGAATCTTCATCCTCGTTCAAAATTACGTACATCTATCCCTCGATTTACACGGTAGATGAGTTCCACGACAAATCGTGTAAATCGTAACCGTGTAAAACAAGACACAGCATTCATATTAAACAAAGGGATAGGTGCAATCCATAGGTATGTTTATAATAACAGTGTGAAAATGCAAAGGGTTTATGTCGAAGGGAAGACAAAGCAATTTAAGTAATATGCAATAATAAATTATTTTTTTACATATGTATTTCAAAAATTAACGTCTCACCTCGTGTAGAACTGAACTATGAATGACAGTATGGAAATGAAACAAAATCCGCTTTAATGACGCCAATACTAAACGCAACGCACAGCGACGCAATGCATTGTGACGTCTGTGCAGATAATTAATGAGTGCGTTCGATGCAAAACACTCAAATAATCAAATAATACATCGATTTTTTTTATTTATAAAATTTAGAAACCGTGTAAACCGAGTACCTTGAAAATCGAGACACAGGTGTCCTTTAAAGGATGGCATTACTAAACTAATTTATCCCAGACTTTAGAATCAGCAGTAGTTTATAAGATAAAATCATTCAAGTATCTTTAGAATTTGACATTGGTAAAATAGATGAGTTTGCAGTACCCATTTTGGACAATTAAATTTTCAATATTTTATTCTATATACAAAATGAGAATAAATAATATTGTTTTTTTAATAGATTGTAACCACTTAGAATTCCGAAATAGCTATTTTGACAAGAATAAGCCGTTTTTCAAAAAAATTCTTCAAAATTGCTAGAATTTTTCAAAATGTTCCATGCGCCTTGATTTTCTTCTGATTTCATTCAAATGTCTCGGGATTGTTAAAGAAAGTATTTGTCACAAAACTGTGCATCATTCTTTGAAACCACAAATGTTTTTTCATATTTGTAGACAATGAAATAGGGCAAAAACATGAAAAAAATAACAGCCAGATTTTTTTTTAAAAAATTTGATTTTTGATTTGTGCAAAAAAAAAATTCAATGCACAATTATGTTAATATATGTATGGTAAATATATATTTAAAAATTGAAGGTTTTTAAATGATATGTAATGCGCAAGGAGCATTTTGAAAAATGCTAGCGTTTTTTAATTTTTTTTTTCAAACAGGCATTTTTCTGCCAAAATATCCTTATTTTGAATTCTAAGGGTCTTCAGTGTTGTCAAAAAGAATACCAATTATTCTCATTCTGTATATAGAGTTAAAAATTGAAAATTAAAAATTGCGAGATTGAAGGTCCCTTATCCCCTTAAGGGCATTCGCCCATCTACACAGATTTTGTTGGATTCTACATTATGGCAGCGTCATATAGGTGAACGAACCTATGAGGGGACAGCACAGGGACGTCCAAGTCTTATCTGAAATTTGTACCCTAGCCCACAGTGTGGATGCAAAACATTTAACGATTTGGGTGGCATTTTCTTCAAATCTATAATACTTTATTTAACATCTGAATATTTAAATGTTTTGTCTTTATTGTGCAATGCGAGAGGATGGTAAATCTGTATCTAAAGTCTTTTGAAATAAATGTCGATTGAATCCAGCACCCTGTCAGGATAAAGCAGCAAAATAGCGTAACACTTTCCGAGCATTTTCAGCTGCCGATGAAATAAATAAAAGAGCCTCTCTCTTTACCACCTCGGTGTTTGCTATATAAGTACGAAAAGACTAAAAAATTAAAAATTTATTCAATTTTGGATAGCTTATTCCCGAGAAAGCTGTGTTAAACACGGTAACAGGGTAATTTTTCAGGTAGAGCTCGTGGTGGAAATCAACACATTTATTTTCGCCCCGACGCTTTGTGAGAATTCGCTTCGTATTTTTATTGCCATGTTTTTATTAACTTGCTTTCTTGTTTGTTTGTGTGTTTGTCGAGTACAAATCTTGCAATCGATTTTTTAACTAACTTTCCGGCTAGCTAGACATTTGAAACTTTTAGAATAGCTCAGAACACGATGACAATGCATTTTTTAAATACTTTTAGCCATCTTTAAGCAGAATTAAAATAATTTTCAGTTATTCTCAGTTAATTTTGTTTTGTAGACTGGTGCAGCCATCTGTCGTCCGGAACGGGAACGAAAAGTTAAATGCCAGTTAACTTCCAATTAACTTCCTTTTCTTTCAAGTTGATGGGATAATTCATCAAAAAAAAATTTAAAAAGTATTTATTAATACATAGAATTATCAAGTTTATATGATTCAATAGAAAATTTAAAAACATGGTATATAAAAAGTTGTTTTTATCTTGTAATTATTTCATTCACCTTCCTCTTTTCACCTCCAACTCACAAAATATTTACATAAACGGTTCGTCAATATCCGTTTTCAGTGGTCAAGCACCACCATACCGATCTATTGCAAAACCAAGAATGGAAACCAGAGCTTCCCCCTTTCGAACACTTTACCTTATTGAGCCATCAAGAAATTCAAAGGATCATATCCTTGAAAACTCCAAAGTTCGAATTTAATACGTTCATTTATTTCCGTAGATTATACAAGAATTTAATGGTGGGTAATCCGAAGCAGTTTTAACATAACTTGGAAAGCCCAAAGCAAGAATACGCAGAGTCCAGAATTATGGGCTGAAAACAATATTTATTTTAAAGTCATAAAATGTGCCACCAGCATAATCGAGCCATTATAGAAAAGACTAAAAGAAACTATAAAAACATCGGCAAACCTCCGATAGAAAAGGCTAGGGTTACATCGTATACATCTCACCTTCTGCGACGCACATCTGATAAATCTCTTTCAAGTTAAAAAAAAAATTCCATTTCGAAAATAGTCTATTCTGCAGCAAGACGTTTCAGACAATCAGGCACGTCCTCATCGCCGGATGTAAGGTATGGCATCATATTGGCGATCTGCCGAACGGAGCACGCGGTATGACAACATTTACATCGTGAAACTTTATAATAGAGTATGAACTTGATGATAAGTGACGCTTTAACTGAAAAGTACTGCTGTAGTCAAAAGCTCCCACACCCAGATATAGTATATATTAGGTGCTGTGTTATCTTCTAATTTTCAATCATTGGGGATTTAAAAGATAATTTCTTTAAGTGTTGCATAAAGTTCTACTCATGATTTAAATTTTCTTTTCTATCTATACAGCCTGTTCCTTTGATAAGTTCTAGGCTGATTACTACATTTTTTAACATGTTTTTATTAACTTGCTTTCTTGTTTGTGTGTTTGTGTGTTTGTCAAGTACAAATCTTGCAATCGATTTTTAACTAACTTCCCTACTAGATAGACATTTGAAACTTTTAGAATAGCTCAGAACACGGTGACAATGCATTTTTTAATACTTTTAGCCATCTTTAAGCAGAATTAAATTAATTTTCAGTTATTTTCAGTTAATTTTGTTTTGTAGACTGGTGCAACCATCTATTGGCCGGAATGTTTTGTAGACTGGTGCAGCCATCTATTGGCCGGAACGGGAACGAAAAGTTATACGCAAGTTAGCTTCCAATTAACTTCATTTTCTTTCAAGTTAATGGGATATTTCATCAAAAAAAATTTAAAAAGTATTTATTAATACATAGAATTGTCAAGTTTATATGATTCAACAGAAAATTTAAAAACATGGTACAATAAAAGTTCCTTTTATCTTGTAATTATTATACTTTATTCTTTTTCTGTAATACTTATACAAATTTAGCTAGTTTAATGCGAATGCTTGCATTTTAAACACGAGATAATTCGCGAGGGTATCATACTGGAATATAAAAGTTTATCAAGAACGTTAGAAAAAATATCGAACAGAGCGATTGCGTCCGTAGCAGAAATGTTGGCTAAATACAGATGCTTTTTATATACGTGCGAAAAATTGACTACTTCAAGTTGTTCCTGACTTTAGGATCATTTACTATTTTTGAACGCTTTTTACTTACAACATGGGAGAGAGCAACAAGGAATTATCAAGCAATTTTTCTTATTCTTATTTAGTTAGTTTTTTATTTTAATAGTAACTCACTTTATTTTCCTTCCAAACTAGATAGGACTTTGTTAAAAACATTATCACATCGCAGAGAACCCCCCCCCCTTAAAATAGTCACTAAAAGTTAAAAAAACTTGATAATTACTGAGGTAGTCATTTTATTACATCTGAATGAAGACTTAGAGACTGTTCACATAGGAGTCCGGTAGCGGAAGTGTAAAAGGAAATAATTACAAGATAAAAAGAACTTTTTATATACCATGTTTTAAATTTTCTGTTCAATCATCATATAAACTTGACAATTCTATGTATTAATAAATACTTTTTAAAATTTTTTTGATGAATTATCCCATCAACTTGAAAGAAAATGAAGTTAATTGGAAGTTAACTTGCATTTAACTTTTCGTTCCCGTTCCGACCAATAGATGGCTGCACCAGTCTACAAAACAAAATTAACTGAAAAAAACTGAAAATTAATTTAATTCTGCTTAAACATGGTTAAAAGCATTAAAAAATGCATTGTCATCGTGTTCTGAGTTTCTAAAAGTCTCAAATGTCTAACTAGTCGGGAAGTAAGTTAAAAATCGATTGCAAGATTTGTACTTGACAAACACACACACAAACACACAAACAAAAAAGCAAGTTAATAAAAACATGGTAAAAAGGCGCAGAGATGGAAATAAACCAATCATAGGCGTTAAACATTTCGTTGCTAATCGTTTGGAGGTTTGTCATTGGTTAAATATATTTCAATACTTTAACGCTTCTGATACCGGACTCCTATGTCAACAGGCCCTTAATCAAATTAAAGAGGAATTCTTAAGGTTGCTGTGTACAAACCCTATTGGATTCGCTTACCTCAATGTTAACCTATGGAGAAAATATGTCCAAGGATTGCCGACTTAGATTTAAAGATTTTTTTAATGTACTCCATAATAAAGAAAGAAATTTTACACCTTGGGGCACTTTTCATTTAAAAAAAAAAACGCAAATAATATTTTAAAATTTAAATTATTAGGGGGGAAAATCCGGCATAGTCTGTTTTAAACGCTAAATTCCTATGATTGATGACATTTATAAAAGGAATCCTGTTGCAAGGTGCAGAAAAGTACAGGCTATCTGAAAATACCAATTTCATTGGATTGACAGCATTTATGTAGCTGTAAATTGTAGACATTTTTTCTCCATAGGTTAACATTGAGGTGATCGAATTCAATAGGGTTAGTACAAAGCAGCCTTAAGCTTCGGCTAGAGGAGTACTTACAGATATAAATTAAAAAAGAAATTTCCAGATGTTCTGTCTCCTTCCATACTTTGAACTAAGCCCACAAATTTAGTTTTTCTCGTATGTGTATTCTTTTCCCTCACGGTTCAATATCTGAATTGTCTGTGTATATTTTTAATTTCTTCATATTTTGTAATGTTGAAAACTGGATGAATCACGTCAGTTCTACCCCTAATATTAGTTCCGCTTGGATGACTTCTATGTATTATTTTTTCATTTTTATTGTATTCGGTTAGGTACATTTGCGCTCTTCCTAGTTTTTGTTTTTCTTTAAATACTTCTTATCTCCTTTCTTTACTGTTTCTCATATTTCAATTCCTACCTGTCACAGTTTTTGTTTGTGGAATGGCAACACTCTCTGCACTTCGTTTTGCCTATAATTTCTTGCGTATTTTTATGCTAAACTCTGGAGATAAAAAATCATGGCTTTTGAAATTCGTGAATAGAATTCTTTTTGCTAATTTATATTCAATGTTTCAATTTTTTTTTCTTTACTATCAATCTTTCAATAATTTTGGGGCTTGTTTTCTATGTTTCTCTGTCCTTTTATTTGAAAATACTAAATTGATAGTAAATTAAGATCTTATACTCAAATACATCTATGACAGGGGAGGGCTATTGTTTTGGCCCGGGGGCCACTTTGTCTAAGCGGAGGTTAGCGGAGGACCACACCTTTTAAAATTATTGCATTTATTAGTTAACTATACATTTCAGAAAAGGTATAAATTGTATCTTAAAAGTCAATAAATATAAATTAAATAAAATATCGGCAGATTTTCTGGCTGTCCGGATTTTTCTAGGTGTCTTGGCGGGCCACAAAAAAATCTGTAGCGGGCCACATGTGGCCTGCGGGTGGCTATTTACCCACCCCTGATCTATGAAATACATATAAAAATTCAGGTTAGCAGATTTTATTTATTTTTTTAATATTAATTTGAAAGCACAAGCTTTGTACTTATGTAATTTCCTGCACGAAATGATGATCAGTAATTGATAAAGGTTATTTAAATTCTATAGTTAAAATGAAACAGTAATTGAAAATGGCATTTTAATCCATATATGATTTATTAATTTCGATATTAGACTTCGTTTAAACTTTATTTAGTCCCAGTTGGTATTTTACTTGCGTTTGAATATAGTTAAATGTTTATTCCTTGAACCTTATGTGCTAAAGTTAATTTCAATTAAATCTTATTTTTTGCTCTTAAAGCTGCTGTGTACTAACCCTATTAGATTCGCTCATCTCAATATCAACCTATGGATAACATGTGTTTACTACTGACAGCTACATAAATGCTGATAATCCAATAAAAATGGTATTCTCAGATAGTCTGAACTTTTCTGCACCTTTTATAAATGTCGTCTACCAAAGGAAATTACAACGTTTAAAACACACTATACCAGATTTCCCCCCCCACCCGAATAATTTAAATTAAAAAATATTATTTGTATTTGAAAAAAGAAAACGAAAAATGGCCCAAATTGTAAAATTTCTTTCTCTATTACGGAGTACAATTAAAAAAAAAATAGGTAGTCTCTTCTAACGAAACAACCGCGGTTTATTAACGTAGGATTACTTATCGTTGCTTACCTCTTTTGTATGCATATATGTATGTACGTGTTATTTATATATGTATCTATATATATATGCACGTATGTATATATGTACATATATGTATGTGAAAATTTTGACGCATTTTGGTACTTTTCTGTTTAACTGTTTAATGATTGCCCAGCGATGCAAACTGGGTTTGGATCGCTTCCAGAATTATAATTTGCGAGGATGGATGGACGGACGGTTTTAGCGTCTGAAATTTTGCTTTCCGAAGGACCGTTATGAAGGAACGTAATCCTACGTTAAAAATCTTTCAATCCAAGTCAACAATCCGTGGACACATTTTCTCCATAGGAAAACATTGATGTGAGCGAATCCAATAGAGTTAGTACTCATATTAGGTGTTCATTGTCGTGGGGTACGACATTCTAAAAGAAGGAAACTTTGGAAAGCAGATGAACCAATGAAGTCAGACAAACGGGATGAGAAACGGAAGAATGAGATGGCGCCATCCTTTACAAAAGCTAGGAAGAAGAGAAAAGATGGCAGTTAAAAGACGAGGCAACTAAAAGGAACAATGAAGTAATAAGGGTGATTGTTGGCGAAGATGAAAGGGCCCCACACATACGAGATTTTCTAAGAAAACAAAATTCCTAGAAGAGCATGGGAAAGTCGAAGGCTAAATTATTTTAATGAGGAACGCCCCTCACTTGGAATGGGCAATGAAGATTTAGGGGGTTAGAATAAACGAATAAAAAATAAGAGTAACAAATGACATAATATGGTTGACCAATGAAATGAAAAGGGAGGAACGGCTAAATTAAATAATAGCAGAGAAGAAGATAAAAAAAATAAGATAGAGAGAGAGTATCTGCTAGATTGCACTCAGACTCAGCACACCGCTATGAGATAAGCAGCAAACGTAAGAGAGAAAATTTTGAGAGAGTCTCTGTTAAATTGCACCCAGACTCAGCGCACCGCTATGAGATATCAGCCATCACAAGACAGAAGTTTTTAAGAGAGTATCTGCTAAATTGCGCCCAGACTCAGCGCACCGCTATGATATAATAGTCAATGCAAAGAGAGGAAAGAGATGAACGTCGGAACCGAAAAAGATTGCCTGACCCCTGCAAGCCAACGATGAGAATTGATCGGAAAGGAGCCTGCCCTTGCCTTGGAGTCCCGATAATCGTCAGACATCTTCTCCCGCCATCCAGCGAAATTTGACGACTGCGTTCACCGGAGAGAATTGAATCCCGAGAAACAACGGAGATACACCCATCTATGCGAGATAACATGCCTGCGAGTGTTTCCAGTGCTGTCTACAAAACGGAGGTAACCTTTCATTACCTACTTCCAAAAAGTCTATAAATTCCCGAGTAATATAATACAGGCTAGAATTAGGGAGTAACAATAAATTGCGTACTGAGGTTAATATCAAATTAAATGAATTAAATAATATGATTGAGTAATTAATTGAGGTGATGAATGGTTTTTTTATATTGTCATAATTATTAATAATGAAATTTAGTGTGTATATATATGTGTGTTTTATATTAATAAATCAATGTGCTATTCATAATTCAGAGTAATGGTGTCATTAACTACCACTATACAAGATCACCCAACCAAAACTCTATAGCATTCACATATCACGCTGCTTTTTCCTAAAAGTAACGAGGAAAATAAACTGTATGAGAGTGTCATTAAATATCAATTGATCACATTACCTATGCAGAGGAATCAGAATGAACAATGCCACGATGTGAAGCTGCATATCAGCTGATATATACCACGAATGCTGCATGCACTGAAAAAGAAATTCATCTTATGCTATATTCCAAATCATCACATACGACAAGTAAAGCCGAGAAGTTAATATATATGTATTAACTATATATTATATAAAGAAAAAAGATAAAAACATAAATTTGGAAAAATACTGTAAGATTAATAATTTGTATTACAGGAAGTTTGCTTATCTTAGAGGAAGGATAAAATTTAACTAAAAAAATTTTTTTTCAGATAGTGTCTGCTAACGAAACTACCGCGGGTAATTAACGTAGGATTACTTATCGTTGGTTACCTCTTTTGTATGTATATATGTATGTATGTGTTATGTATATATGTATCTATCTATCTATATATATATATATATGTGAGTATGTATATATAAACATATATGTATGTCAAAATTTTGACGCATTTTGGTACTTTTCTGTTTAACTGTTTAATGCTTGTCCAAGCGATACAGACTGGGTTTGGCACGCTGCCAAAATTATAACTCGCGAGGTACGGACGGACGGTTTTAGCGTCTGAAATTTTGCTTTCCGGAGGACCATTTTGGAGGAACGTAATCCTACGTTAAAATTTCTTTGCTTCGGTGGTTTTGAAGGAAAATCGAATCACAGACTGTTTTATTCATTTATTTATTTTACTAATGGCGATTATTTGGCCACTCGGCTGTTATATCACGGGCTGTCTAATATTTCAAAACAAGTGATTTAAAATTTGAAAGTGCAGTGCATACGCCAAGATGTAATGAATCACAGACTGTCTAATGATAGGTAACTAAACATCTGTGATTTCATTAAAGAAGAATGATGTAATTTTTAAGAATAATCACATTTGTAAGAATGATGTGATTTCTTTAAAGAAGAATGATGTAATTTTTAAATTATTTTAGATTTCTAGCACTACTCATATAAATTACATAAATCTGTTGAGAATCTGAGACTGTAAAATTTCAACAAACTCTCAATATCCTTGTACATTTAATAAAATACCCCTAAATACATTTTAAGGTCCGTTAAGAACAAGGAAATTATTTTAAAATCCAAAAATTATACAATTATTAGTTTTTTATGTTCTTTATTTAGAACAAAGAATAAAAAACAAATGTAATTAAAGTGCTCTCAATATAATCTATATATATAAAACAGTTCCGTAACTGACTGACTGACAGATAACGCACAGACCAAACCGCTGGACCTAAAGGGCTGAGATTTTTCATGGCGATTCTTCTTATAGTGTAGAGGTGCACTAAGAAAGAATTTTGAAAAATTCTTCTTAGATTTTTTAACTAAATTTTTAAGTTGTTTTTGTAACTTTTTTTAAAGTTTGCATTTAAAATAATAATCTGAGGGTTATAAAATTTATATCACGGGAAAGATCATAAAAATTCCTTTAAAATGTAATCTTTTTCGAATCTTTGCCTCCATTATCTGGTTATTGGTGAATTTTTAAATATTAATTTTTAGAATTTAATTTATTAAATGCTTATAACGTGGTTTCTTTTCTCTTTGTGATACTTTAACCTAATTTTGCATCACGTGCATAACAACGAAATAAATTGACAAAAAAAATATTAAAAAACGGTAAAGGATAAAATTTAACCACTAGACTAACTGAGATGGAAGTTTTTTAAGAATTTAATTCAAAATAGTATGTTTTATGGATATTAAACATACAAATTAATTGCATAAATTGACAGTTGCATTTAATTTGAATATTTTCTTCTACTTTATTTTGTCTATAAAAATATCTGTTACGATATTTTTATAAATATATTTTTTTACGTTAATTGCATACATTGACCGGTGTATTTATTATAAATATTTTTTTTTCTTTTTGGCATTAATTGCATACATTGATCGTTGTATTTAATTTGAATGCACTCCGTAGCGACGTTCGGGTATTCAGCTAGTTTATACATACATAATATCAAACCATTCAATTTCCCAGGTAAAAATATTTATAATAGCCTTAAAACAATGAAATAAAAAAGGATAAAAAAACAGAGTGTGTGAAAAATGTGATAATAAATTGTCTGGTAAACAAATAACGCTGTAAAAGTTTACCAATAAATTGTCGTGCTTAAGTGCAAGTATTGAGGAGAGGAAATCTTCCCCAGTGAACTTAAACTTCGCTACAAAATCATACCTATAAAAAAATGTCATGTCGTCATTGGGATATTCCCACGAGTTTGATAAATTTCGATTAAATTCTCACGGGAATTTTAGCAACGGAAAAAGCAATGCTACATATATTAAAACGCTTAAATTTTCATAAGAGTATACCATCTCTCTTATAGGCCTGAAGTTGTTGATAAACAGAAGATTAGTCCACCAGCTCTCTCTGCAGTTAGCGACCTCAACACCGGGTAACTCCGGCCAAAAGGGACCAGAGGCGATCCAAGGCAAGAAGAATATTCCTCCGAGGAGCAGCAAAAGTGATGGGTACAACCTATTAAGAAAACTCGAATTCAGAGAACAGTGAAAGCAGTGATAATTTTCAATTTAATTTAATTAGTGCAGACTCCCTCGAATGTAAGCAATTTTCTTTCCAAAATCAATCCAAAGCAGCGATGATTTTCTATTCGAACTATAAACTTCCGTGCCTCCATGCGATATCCTCCTTAAAACAGGGAAAACAGCGGTGATTTCCAACTTAAACTAATTAGTTTAGATTCCTTCGCCTGTAGACAATTTTCTATACAAATCAGTGAAGGCAGTGATGATTCTCTAACTAATTAGTATAGACTATTTCTCCCTACAGCAGCGAAGAAATAAAAGCAGAGAAGATTTTCAAATTAAATTAATTAGTATAGACAGACTTCTACGTAGTTTACATTACAATAAGAACTTTTCTATTTGTAAAATCACCCCAGTATTTTAGGGCCACATGTTTTCAGGGAAAAATTGCGCAAGTTGATATACATATTTACACCTGGACCCGTTTATTCTCACTCACCTCACTCACTCACTCTCTCTCTCTCTCTCTCTCTCTCTCTCTCTCTCTCTCTTTCTCTCTCTCTCTACTCGTATACAGTGAAATTTCTCTATGGTGGCCAGTCATGGCTCCGAAAAAAAGTGGTCGTTTTGAGGGGTGGCTGTGGAAAAGGGGTTTCTTCCATATCATTGCCTCTATGAAGTCTTGAATAGGTTCTGAACAAAATAGGGTTGTTTAGAGGGGTAGCCGTTGAAAAGGGTTTCTTCCATATCTTTAGATTTATGGAGTCTTGAATCGGTCCTGAACAAAAGAGAGCCATTTAGAGGGGTGGCCGTTGAAAAGGGTTTCTTCCATACCATTAGATGAATGGAGTCTTGAATCGGTTCTGAACAAAATAGAGACATTTAGAGGGGTGGGCGTGTAAAAGGGTTTCCACCATTTCTTTAGATTTAGGGAGTCTTGAATCGGTTCTGAACAAAATAGAGCCCTTTAGAGGGGTGGCCGTGGAAAAGGGTTTGTTCCATATCATTAGTTCTATGGAATCTTGAATCGGTTCTGAACAAAATACAGCCGTTTAGAGGGGTGGCCGTGGAAAAGGGTTTCCTCCATAACTTTAGATTTATGGAGTCTTGAATCGGTTCTGAGCAAAATAGAGCCGTTTAGAGGGGTGGCCGTGGAAAAGGGTTTAATCCATATCTTTAGATTTATGGAGTCTTGAATCGGTTCTGAACAAAATAGAGCCATTTAGAGGGGTGGCCGTGGAAAAGAGTTTCTTCCATACCATTATATGAATGGAGTCTTGAATCGGTTCTGAACAAAATAGAGCCATTTAGAGGGGTGGCAGTGGAAAAGGGTTTCTTCCATACCATTAGATGAATGGAGTCTTGAATCGGTTCTGAACAAAATAGAGACATTTAGAGGGGTGGGCGTGTAAAAGGGTTTCCTCCATATCTTTAGATTTAGGGAGTCTTGAATCGGTTCTGAACAAAATAGAGCCCTTTAGAGGGGTGGCCGTGGAAAAGGGTTTCTTCCATATCATTAGTTCTATGGAATCTTGAATCGGTTCTGAACAAAATACAGCCGTTTAGAGGGGTGGCCGTGGAAAAGGGTTTCTTCCATACCATTAGATGAATGGAGTCTTGAATCGGTTCTGAATAAAATAGAGCCCTTTAGATGGGTGGCCGTGGAAAAGGGTTTGTTCCATATCATTAGTTCTATGGAATCTTGAATCGGTTCTGAACAAAATAGAGCCGTTTAGAGGGGTCGCCAGCTAGAGAAGTTTCACTGTATATACATGCACATGCATGTGTGTGTTATGTGTGTAAAACAGAAATTATTGATAGTGGAAAATACAAAATGTATAATGACAGAGGATTATAATTCCAACATCATTCAAGTAACCCTAAGTAAGAATTAGCATTTAGAAAGCTTTCACGAGAAACTCGATAGAAAATTTAAGCAGAGGCTTTAATAATAATTAAAATGCAGAAGACAATGTGAAAGAACAAATTACCCAAGTTATAATGAAGAGCTAACTAACTTTTATGCTTTGTTCAGTAAAGAAAAACATCATCAGTGTAATTTTATGATTAATAATCACGACTAGTTTCGAGAGGGGTTTAATGTTCGTAAGAATGGAAATTTTTGTTCATAGTTTTTCCCTTTATATTACTCATATATTCGGCGTAGCTATATTTTATCCAAATTTTAGATTTGTTGTCGTAAAATTTTAACGAAAATTCGATAGAGTTTCTTAATTTACTAAACATATTGTATCCTTACACAATATGTTTGGTAATGCTTTTTGCTTAAGAGGTTTTGTGCAAAATGAATTTCTTTTGTTTATTAGTGGATGATTTTGTCTTCCATGACTTTTATTAATTGTACCCATTTAATTTCTTTCCAATGCCGCATAAAATGTTACACTTTGTTCAGAGCACATATTTAGGCACATGTTTAGGCTTAAAAACAAATATATATACCCTGAACTATCGAACATTTTCTTTTTGAAACGTGTTTAGCCAATACGTGTTAATGGTAATCATATTTTTAGCATACAGGGTGGGCCCAAAGCTATTTATACAGTCCTGATTGGATAGGATTTGTCTTTTACGTACTCGGGAAGCTCTCTATTAATTTTGCTACGTTCCTGAAACTCGTGACTGAGACTTTATACCAGTAACTAATTCCGGTCAGCGTCAATCACCGTAAATTAGCGAGATGAACTCTTTCAATTCAACCATTGAGTATGGCTTCCTCTGCAAGACCTTCAATACTTACTCCCCTCCCCGTCCCTCATGTAAAACGCACACACACACACACATCGTTAGGCACACATAATCTTTAGGTTATAGTTTTATCTGAATAAAATAAATATTATTTCAGAAACTATATAAGTAAACTTCCCGTTATACCTACTTCTGGACCGTCCAGTTTACATCCATTTTGTCTTCGAGTGACAAAAAATAAGATTGCTTTGGGAGTAAATCCGGTTTTATCCTTACCTTATGAAACGACGAAATATGTACAGAAAAATGTTGATTTTTCCTCCAGTCTTTTTCATGTACTGCAAGGTGGTGTGAGTTGTAAGCAAACCGCTAAAAAAGAAAAAAAAATGGCACAAACTGGCGTAAATTCGACTGTTTTATACACGTAAATTCCTTTATTAAAGTTTATAATTAGAAATACCGGAATTAAATCTTGCTAACGAGAGCTTTTGAGTTAAGGCTGCCGTGTACTAACCCTATTGAATTCGCTCACCTCAATGTTAACACATGGAGAAAATGTGTCCAAGGATTGCCGACTTGGATTGAAAGATTTTTTTTTAAATGTACTCTGTAATAGAGAAAGAAATTTTACACCTTGGGGCATTTTTTTTGAAAAAAAAATGCAAATAAGATTTTTAAATTTAAATTATTTTGGGGAAAAAAATCTAGTATGGTGTGTTTTAAACGGTCCTAAATTCCTTTGGTAAACGAAATTTATAAAATGTATCCTGTTGCAAGACGCAAAAAGTTCAGGCTATCTGAAAAAAACATTTTTACTGGAACTATCAGCATTTTTGAAGCTGTGAATAACAGTAGACATATTTTCTCTATATGTTAACATTGAAGGTTATTCTTCGTTATTCGCCAAACAGAAATATTTTCAAACTAAAGTTTATTTCCAAGTGGCGTCTTATGACGTCACAAGATTCCAACAAGAAAATTTAAAAGCAAAATATTGTGGTTTGCTGGCCTTAAAAGACTATCCCACTAGATAATCAAATCAAAATTTGCATACTTGATCAGGTATATAATTCAGCAAATTCTAAGGACATTTTTTCCTTTTCTAGTCAAGTTATAAATTTGAAAAACATCGAATCAAGGCTAATGTCTTCAAAATACGATCTGCGATGAGGCACTGCTCATATGGTTACATCGCCGCGGGCATGATGTATAGACAATATTTTGGCATTATAATTCATTGAATATACAGGGTGGTCCAAAATTATTCAGCGCATTTCATGTTTGAAAAAATAAAGTAAATAATTACAAGATAAAAAGAACTTTTTATATACCATATTTTTAAATTTTCTGTTGAATCATATAAACTTGACAATTCTGAGTATTAAAATTTTAAGTGTTTTTAAAATTTGTTTTGATGAATTATCCCATCAACTTGAAAGAAAATGAAGTTAATTGGAAGTTAACTTGCGTTTGACTTTTCGTTCCCGTCCTGGCCGATAGATGGCTGCACCAGTCTACAAAACAAAATTAACTGAAAATGAATTCAAATCTGCTTAAAGATTGCTAAAAGTATTAAAAGAAGGCATTGTCACCGTGTTCTGAGCTATTCTAAAAGTTTCAAAAGTCTAGCTGGTCGGGAAGTTACTTAAAAATTGATTGCAAGATTTGTACTGGACAAACACACACACAAACAAGAAAGCAAATTAATAAAAACATGGTAAAAATAAGATACAACGGATTTACTTTCATGGAACCATAAAACGCACATTGCCTTTTTCCTGTACAGTAGCCATTTGCAGACTGACGCAATTAGTAAATTTTTCTTGCGAAATGTTGTCGCGCCATCTACCGGCTTATGTTGAAGTTATTTAATGTTTAAAACTTTGTTGTGTAAAACTGTTTTAAATTGTCTTTCCAAGAAAACAATAAACATGTACATACCTCATTTTGTTCTTTTTCTTTTCAAACATGAAACGCGCTCAATAATTTTAGACCACCCTGTATTTCTAACCATTCACAACGTTTGAAGATATTCCCAAGGAAGCATTCAAAACTAACAGAGCAAATATGTTAATGTTGTCTTTTCTTCGAGTCGCTTTAAAAAAAACGTTGATAATTGAGACATTATTGCATTCGTAGGAAAAAAAATTACCTTAAAAGGTAGAAAAAAGAACAAAATAAAAGTAACGTTATTATAAAAACCTGTTGAGAGTATTACGTCATAAATTAATAAGTTGTTTAAGAAGTCTTACAATTAACTTAACTTATTTGGAAAGCATAATGGTTCACTTTTGATGTGAAGGAGAACGCAGTACCTGAGGAACATGAAAGATGAAACGGAAAGCCACCCGTTCAGAATTGCTTCGAATTCTAAATCATTGAACCACTCACTGGCTATTCTGGAGTTCCCTAAAAACAGAGAAAAACGGTGTAACTAAAAAATACATGCAAATTATAACCTGCGTTTTAATGCAATGATACAAGCAAACTTTGAAGTTCGCGGATTTTACTCTTTGCTCTTTTGGCCTCTATAACCATACAGGATACATTTTTTTCTTAGAAAATTTGTGGACAGATTTATGTAGAAATTTGAAAATGAAGGTGAAATGTATAAAAGAAGTAAAGGGTTAATAAGGGTTGGAACTATAATTTATAACACTGGGGCATAACATATCGGGTCTTACACTTTAAAACTGATTTCGAACGAGACAAATGCAGGGAGTACGTCTTCGTGATAGGGTCACAACTGCAAATTTATTCACTTCCAGCGAACCCAGGAGCCTTGGACTGGGTTTCGCAGCTAATTTAGGTCCTAGGCAAACAAGGCGAAACTGAAGTTCAAGGCTTCTAAGTACGTTGGAGATGTACAGAGGTACCTCGACTTACGAGTGTCTCGACTTACGAGTTTTTCGAGCATTCTCTCGACAGATTTTTTGCATCGAGTTGCGAGCTAAAATTCGGGTTACGAGCAAGCTTCAGATACCCCACAGCTAGTTTTCGCAGCGAACCCCATGTGGTCATCAAATGAGAACACGACAAGCATATAATCTTTACAACCTTTATGTACAATTATTATACAATTGTATACATATTATTCTAAGACTATTATCCAGTCTATAACCTAGAGATTAACACTCAACAATTATAACCCGCGGCAGCTCGCTCTGCCCTCAATTGAGTCGCCCTCCGAAACCGAACAGCGTCCTTCTTCTCTCGCAGAGAGATAGCTTCAATTCCCTCCCCCACACTGGTACTCGCCATAGATTCTAGAGATGGGATGACCTTGGTCCTAGGATCGCAAGCTCTCCTCCTGCTACGAATTCTGAGAAAACGATCTTCGGATTCTCAGAAAGAGGAATTCGGACATTATATCCCAGTGAGCGATGCAACAATCGCTCAGCTTCCGTGTCTCACTTTAAGAGGGTAGCTCGTAATAAAAGCGAAAGCGAGGAAAATGTGGCGAAAAGATAAAAAATCAACGATTAAGATTTAGTTTTTCAGTTCAGCTTTTCTCCTCCTCTTTCCTCATCAAGTCTGATCTCCAAGGTAAATGTTGTACATTACACTTAATAAAACAAGTTTATTGCAGTCCATTCTATTGTATTGCGTTTTTATACAATGTTCGTCATTCATAAGAACATTTTTCTTATTTAAAAACATGTAACCAAAAATTACTGTGTTTGGGGAGAGCCCGGAACGAATTAATGTCAATTCCATTCATTTCAATGGGGAAAATTGATTCGAGATACGAGTATTTCGAGTTACGAGCTCCGTCATGGAACGAATTAAAATCTTAAGTTGAGGTAGCACTGTATATTGTAATGACTCCCGTACAATAGCGATTTTTTTGAGCGGGGAAATTCCGGGAAGACCAATCAACGTGCGGTTAATGCACATAATTAATTTGGACGGCTGCAAACAGACAGTCGTCTGGCGACATAATGGCCGGAAGTGCTACGGACAGCTCGCAGAACAGTTCGTCGGCTACAAAAAGGAACTTGCCGACCGGAGTAGCCGGCACTTCCTTGGGTCGTCTGGGAATGTAACTGAATAAAGAAAGGCGGCGTTTTCCAGACCTTTCGAGTACGTTCAGCTGTGGTATATGAAGTCGCCGAACGCGGATTCTTTGCTTGATGAGATTCAGAGGCGAAGTTAGTCAGAGTGACGCTAGAGTCGGAGGCAAGGATATATTGCTGGGTCTAGATAGCCTTGAATAAGCACAGCGACAACTCAAGTCTGACCTTCCTTCGATGCCGTGATTTAATTATATATATATATATATATATATATATATATATATGTGTGTGTGTGTGTGTGTGTGTGTGTGTGAGTGTGTGTGTGTGTGTGAGTGTGTGTGTGTGAGTGTGTGTGTGTGTGTGTGTGTGTGTGTGTGTGTGTGTGTGTGTACAAGCTGAAAACTGGCACTTCGCTACGGAGGACATTCAAATTAAATACAACGGTCAATGTATGCAATTAATGCCAATATATATATATATATATATATATATATATATATATATATATATATATATATATATATACACTCATGGACAAAAAAATTAGCGCACCAAGAAATAATTGCGGGATCGTAACGAAACTTGCAATGAAGGTACATGTCGGGGAGATATGCAAATGATTAGAAATGCAGCGTGATTGCGCATTACGTATAGCCGGTAGAGGGCGTTGAACATCGTACTCTGTGGAGTATAAAACAGGTAACCAAAGCTTGTTTGAGTGTGCTGAATCATTTACAAAGGAAGAGCTGAGATAGACATGCCATTACGCCGTGTTCGAAGACAATATAAGCAGTTGTCGCAGTTTGAGAGGGGGAGAATCGTCGGGATGATGGAAGCTGGGTGGTCAGCTAGGCGAGTAGCTCGTCAATTAGGCCGCTCTGATTGTGTTGTGAGGAGGTGTTGGGACCAGTGGACCCGAGAGATGTCATGTACACGAAGACCAGGCTCAGGACGCCCTCGACAGACCAGTCGTCGAGAAGACCGCCACATCGTAAGAAATGCACGCGTATAGCCAACTGCTTCATTGGCCGCCATCCAGACACAGGTAGCACCTTCACTAGGGGCCTCTGTGTCTTCTCGAACCATACGAAGGCGCCTGCCTGAAGGACAGTTGGTATCGCGGCGCCCATTACGTGTGCTGCCCTTGACGCCCACCCATCGACGCCTCCGTTTGGAGTTTTGCCGCGCACGAGGAAACTGGACTGCAGCGGAATGGAACCAGGTCGTCTTTAGCGACGAATCCAGATTCAATCTCGGCAGTGATGACAATTGTGTTCGTGTGTGGAGAGCCCGTGGTGAACGCTTCAATCCTACCTTTGCTGTACAGCGACACATCGCTCCCACAGCTGGTGTGATGGTATGGGGTGCCATTGCCTACAATACACGGTCACCCCTAGTATTGTTCCGTGGCACCATGACAGCCCAGCGGTATGTTCATGAAATCCTGCAACCACATGTGTTGCCACTCATGCAACGGCTCCCAGGAGCCATTTTTCAACAAGACAATGCTCGGCCTCATACGGCAAGAGTGTCACAAGACTGTCACCGCACTGTTACTACCCTTCCTTGGCCTGCTCGATCCCCAGATTTGTCTCCAATCGAGCATATCTGGGATCATTTGGGACGACGAGTTGGGCATCCCACGAGTTTGAACGAACTAGAGGCAAGGTTACAGCAAATATGGAACGAAATGTCTCAAGACATCATACAGAACTTGTATGACTCAATGCCCGATCGTATCGCATCGTGCATTCGCGCTAGAGGGGGTCCAACGGAGTATTAACTCCTCCGTTCTTTTGCCTTTTTCTCTGAAATAAATTATCCTTTTTCTTTGATTTTCTTATCATTTACTTATATCAAAGTAGTCATTACGTATGTAAAATTTCGTTTCATTTTGACTACTCCTTCTTGGTGGGCTAATTTTTTTGTCCATGAGTGTATACATATATATATACATATAATAAATACGACGATGTATACAATTAATGTAAAAAAATATATTTATAAAAAAATCGTAAGGGATATTTTAAAGACAAAATAATGTAGAAGAAAATATTCAAATTAAATCTAATAGGACATACTAAAGAATATAGTACAGTTAATATAGTACAGTTTGAGGAACATATCTTTTACTGTATTTTAATATTTTTTTGGATAATGTCTAATCGTCTGCCGCATTGGCAAGGGAAACATATTTTTTGTCTATTTCATTGTTATGGACGTGACGATAAATTTGTTTAAAGTACCAGGAAAAGAAATCACGTGATCAACATTTAATAAACTAAATTCTAAAATTTAATCTTTAAAAATTCACCAAAAGTCAGATGGAGGAAAAGATTCAAAAAAGATTTCATTTTAAAGGAATTTTTATGATCTTTCTCGTAATATAAATTTTATAAGGATCAAATTATAATTTTAAATGCAAACTTAAAAAAAGTTACTAAAACAGCTTAAAAATTTAATTTTAAAATATCTAAGAAAAATTTTTCAAAAATCCTTCTCAGTGCACCCCTACACTATAAGAAGAATCGCCATGCAAAATTTCAGCCCTTTAGGTCCAGCGGTTTGGTCTGTGCATTGTATGTCAGTGAGTCAGTCAGTTTCGGAACTGTTTTATACATATAGATATATATTGTAAATAGCCTGTATTTAGTCGAGAAATGCAATTCATGCATTAATAACAAAAAGTCTGGTAGTCTTTTATTTAATGCAAATTCTTTACAATATATTTGATTTCGAACAATTACAAGCTACCATTCCGCGGCCGGAGTTCGGACCGCATACTAGCTTCCTAGCGCTTAAGCCATCGCCAGACGTTTAAGCACCCCTTGAATTGGTTCCACGGTTACAACAAGTCGGGTTCCGATGGATAATAGGAAGAACAGTAATAAAGGTCACAGCCTTTGTTACCTGATTGATATACCCGGTAGTTCAAAAGCCGGGATTGACAGTATCATATGCGAAATTTAAAAAATGACCAACAAATTCACACTATACATTGAATATGAAGCCACAAAAAAAAACACCAGAATTGATGTTGATGATGCATCTAGGTGGTGTACCCAAAGGAAGAGATGTCTTTTGGGAGATTTTTCGATCTGATTTTTTAGTGGGGGTATATTGGAGGATGTTAGTATGTATTTAATTCTAGGCTCAACTCTTTCTTCACGAAGACTAATCAGACAGGAACCTGCGTGAGACTTTAGAGGTCTTTCAGAGAAGAATGAAATATTAATTTGCATAGCCTATTTTGCCATTTATTTCATTTACTCTTAAACATCGCTTCTCTTCGCCGTTTTCGAGAAAAATAAAGCACAGAACCTATAACTATCTGACAGATCAAATATAATATTTAAATTTTTTAGTTGAGTATTGTGACGTTGTCTCCATTACTCCACGAAAATTGTAACTATATAAGTCTGTGATGCTCGTTCCTACCCCTCAACATGAACATGTCATCTATCGGCGAAATGTTAAACTGAGCGGTCTCATAAACTCTAGGATAAGAGGCCATAAATTTTGTGTAATATGCGTTCTGACGTTAAAAAAGGCATAAATACCAGAGTGGTTCGATGGCTCTCCAGAATTTTGACACTATAGCGACATGTGGAATCCCATAAACTTTGGACCCTTACGACCACTTAAAACGCCGGAGGAAGCTTTTGAATTCGCCGACCGTATAAAAGAAGACCCCCAATACTCCACGAGAGGGAGATATGTTTTGAGTGCCAGAGAGGACGCAGCTCTGCTGGTCTTTAGGCCAGATAGGCCACAGTTGGTCTGTGAACCCGAAGCCGTCCTGAGATATCTAACTGTAAAATTCTAACTCGCTGTACATACTTGCTTTTGTAGTTGTAGTGTGTAGTTGTAGTTTGTAGTGTTTAAGGTGGCGTAGTAAAGTAATTGAAGCGAAAAGCTTGTCGTATTACTGCCTACGTCACAGTATTATCTGAACACGAGAAAATTCGTCAAAACTAAAATTGAAAATTTTGTGGACATATCGCACCTTTGCTAGAAGAGTGTTACATCTGAAAATAGCCATATTTTCAGGACCAGCTAAAGAAGACATAATGTATGTCGAAATTTCATTTCTTGTTTTATGAATGCCTATGATAATTTAGGGAAAACGTATTGTTCGAATCACTTCAGAAGGCAAAACTATTTACTATTAAAGTTGTTTTCGATTTTTAAAGCATGATTTTGAATTTTAATTACAAGATATTGCCCTCTTCTAGTAAACTCATTTTGTCAATATGGACTGAAAAGCTTGAGGGAATACTGTGAAATCTCCATGCTAATGCACAAACTATCTAAACTTTTCCCAATACAAAGAAGAAACCTTTATAACATGAACAGCAGGTTATAAAAAATACAAATTTATTTTCCAAATAAAAACATTTATTTTCCAAATAAAATTTAATGAACATTTTTACTACAGGAAAATTTTAATACAACAACATTAGGCACTGACAAAAATCTTACTTTCATTCTTTGCGCGTGAGAATGTTCCCCCTCCTAGTTGTGGAAGAGGGTAATAAGCGCCATCTAGGAGATTGTGTTGGTACTAGGCTTAAAACATTATTCAAGAATGAGAAGCACTTGTTATAGAGCATTGTGGTGCAATCATCTCAAAATCAAAAATTTCGGAGATGTAACGCTCTTCTAGCAGAGGTGCGATAGATATCAGTTTTCAACCAAAAGTGCTGAAGGCGCTGCTTTTACGATTGTTTTCTTAGTTATTTTGTTACCGCTCTCGTACAGGCTAGGGATGCGACATCGACAACAAAACATCGATGTTTTGAAACATCGATATTCAATATTAAGCAGTCGATGCTAGTAAAACATCGATGTTTTTAAACATCGATATTTTTGAACATCCATTCTTTAAAACTGGTTTAGTAACGGTACTTTAGGGAGGCATCTTAATATTAATTAGCTTTAACTTATATAAAACCAGAACAACACAAAAACTTAAATGGCCGCTCGTGTTTATACTATTTATAAATTAAAACCCCATGGAAGGTTCTGGAGTGCCGAGAACATTCCAAACGCTCTGATTGCTTCATTGGTTGTTAATTGCTATTTGTCTCGTTGCTAAGGTATCGTTCCCCCTTTTGTATTTGTCCTTTTCAGAATTCAGACTTACATATACTTCGTGTGAAAATTATGCTACGTCATTGGGATTTTTTATTATGGTACTTTTTCATTAAAAAAACCCATCAATACAACGTAAAACATCGAGCACAAAACATCAATGTTTAAAACAAAATCGACTTCAATAAATCGATGTTTAGAACATCGATGTTTTGAAAACATTGACATCGATGTCGCATCCCTAGTACAGGCAATAGTACTGAAATAATACTTACTGAGTGCCTGGAAGTTGATCCAGATGTAGGTGTGTCCAAGGATGACCCAGGTCATGCTGAGAGCCCGGATGCCGTGCAGGGCTCGCATTTCTCCCGTACGGCTGCCGTTGGCACACAGGCGACGCAGGTTCGATTGAATCGAAAAACATAGAAGTACATGTTGCAATATTGCTAGATCGTGCAAAGAGGAAAACTCATTAGAAAAGGCAAGCATCGGGTGTCCGTAAAACGTCACCATGAAAGAGGAATTCTGTTCTAGATAGAGTAGAACCCCATTATAGCGAACCCGGTATATAACGAACTCACGGATATAGCAAACGAAAATTTAGGTTTCGCCATTTTCCTAGTGTATTTAATGCTAATTTATCCTTTTATAGCGAAACTCTGAAATCTTAAGAATCGACTATAACGAACCATTTTTTACAATCGACTACTGATTTTAATTTTTTTAATAACTTTTTAAGAATGTTGAAGAAGAAGATTATGAAAATTTACCTATCGCGATGAGGATAGAAAAGCACAAAACTTCATCATTCTCAGATTGTGACATGCAGTTGTTCGAAACATGTGATGATGAAGTCATTACATGTGAAAATCCGACCGATGAAGATATTGTGGCGGAAATTAAAATGAATCATTCTGAAATCGAAGATTCTGCATCTGATGCTAATGAAGAGGAGCACATGAATGACGAAATCCCCACCATCTCAGATGCTACAGCAGCGATGAGTGTAATTAAAGTTTTTGTCTACACAAACAGTGGAAGAAAGAGTGTTGGAATCATTTGATGTATTGGACCAAGAAATTCATAAAATGTTTTTGAGATCGGCATCACGTTAGTAGAAGATTACCGATTATTTATGTATCAAAACATTGGGCTACAATTAAAGGTAAAATGAATTTATTTCCATTTGTCTTCATGTTTAGTTCATTTAATTAGTATTGTGTTAATGTAATCGATTTTTGTCAATTTAATTCATTAATAATCATTTTTTATAGATTTTATCTTTCTTTTAATACATCATTATTGAATACACATAGCAACAAACGAGTTATACATTTTGTGAACTCTAACATTTTTGTTAACGGTTCAGATATAGCGAACCACCGGATATAGCGAACAAAACCTTTGGTCCCTTGAAGTTCGTTATAACGGGGTTCGACTGTAGTAACGGTATAGATGGATCAGATATGCCTACATTGACACCCACATCGTATAGTGGTTAGCGTTCTGAGCTTGGGTTCAAATCCCGAATAAGGCTTGCTCGTTTCCGAATAAAGGCCTGTTCACATAGGAGTCCGTTGCGTTGCGTTAAGGAAAAGATGACGTTGAGACGAAAATAAACCAATCATATGCCTCCAAACGATTAGCAATGAAATTTTTAACGCCTATGATTGGTTTATTTTCGTCTCAACGTCATCTTTCCCTTAAAGCAACGCAACGGACTCCTATGTGAACAGGCCCTAAGGCTTGCGAATAAGGCTTGCGTCGTCCCCCTCACAGGGAGCAATGCTGGCTCACCTAAATGGTGCTCCCATAATAAAATAGCCAGAAAAACTTTGCCGATCTTCATGGGACAATGTCGGAAGGGGAAGTACCTGCCTCATTGAAGAAAAGAAATAAAAATGCCTACATACCATGAAATTAAAATAAAATTAATATAAACGAGGAAAAAATAACATAAACTCGGCACCAAGGTGTTATTAACTAATTTTTCCTCTCTTAAAGGTCGCCAAGGCGTTGCTTTATATTACTTGTATTGTAGGAAAATTGAGGGAACTTGAAAAAGACAAAAACACAAATCTGTCAAAGTGATAACAATAGACCCTTCGTGCCTAAAAGCTTCCTAGGGATCTTTCAGAAAAAAGAAACTGTTGTAGCGATCGCAAGTCTGCAGCCGAATCCTTCTGCATACGACATTTGAAAATATTTGTACTTCACTCTTTGAAGAAGTTGCCTAGCAACTACGATGACCCGGTACAAGAGTAGCAGAAAAAGAATTCTTCTGTTTTCATTATTAAGTTTTTTGCTTCGTAATATTTTGAATCTATGTTATTTCTTTAATTTATACGAGTCGCATTTACAATGTTAAATTTACCGAGTGACGATCACAAACTGGCGACTCTTACACTGTTTAGTTTCCACAGTAGTGAGTAATATAAACAATAAAACGAAGAACAAAAAAAATTTTGTAGGGCCAAATATATGTCATTTTGGGAGGAAAAAGAAATAATTTTTTTCTATATGACATGCTCTTATCCTTTGGACATTCATCCATATACTCCACGATTTTTGTTGGCTACTTTAATATGGGAGCCTCCAATGGGTGAACCAACATTGTTCATTATAAGGGGATGCTACAAAAACATTCATGTCTTGGCTGGGATTTGAACCCAGGGCCACACGGTGGCATCTTGCATCGCTAATCACTGCACAAGAATAGAAGTAAAATTGTGCATTAAAAGCGATTATATAAAAGGCATAGTAAAAGAAGGAAGAAAAATATACAAATATAACAAATTAATAACACTGTAAATTATGCAAGAGTAATGATAATATAAAAGGAATAGCATAAAAGCCAAATATTACAAAGAAACAGAAATTTACAACAGTCGATATCAGCAACGTGTCAGGGGTAGGGAAATACTCCTTGAAATTCAGACCCTTCGCATTTAAGTACAACGTGTCAACCAAACCTTTCACTATGTTTGCATTAATCCCTTTGAAGGTAAAAAAGGACATTTTATGGGGAATTTTTGCTTAAGGAAAAATATTTTCGAAATTTCTATTCTACGTCCAATACTCTGAAAATAGTTCAATGAAAAGTGGAGGGGGATTGGGGCATCCTAGTGGATGGTGCGTTTGAATTTGGTACTGAAGGTATCTGTTCGAATCCTGACAAGCTACGAGTCCTGACAAAGGTATCCTGACTAAGGTATGAGCACGTTAAATCCATAGACCTGAAAGTCCTACCGTGTGGTTTGTTACGAGACCATCAAATGTCGCCCTTGGAGGCGCTCGATCAAAATAGTGATGACAACGGTCAGAGAATCGGCCCCCCCAACCCTTGTGGTACTCAACGACCCTGAGCTAAACAGGAGGTGCATGACTGACTGAATATATAGTTTGTCAGAGAGCCATGGGAGAAGGACTTTACCTCCAGTAAGTAAGATACAAGTGCTCAGATTAAAAAAAAATAAATCAGGCCCTCATCAGAAAGAAAAATAATAAAATAAATATAGAAAAAAATGAATACTGACGAAATTAGAGAAAAATAAAAAGTAATACAAAACTTTGATCACCGAGGTTCGAACCGGGGACTAACGAATAGCAAGCGAGCACGATACTGACAGGGTTATAGGACCAAAGTAAATATAGTAGGATGGTGAAAGTTATTCATATTGAGAAAACTGAAAAGTTCTCGGGGGAAGGGGTAAAAAACAAATCGAATGTATTTTAGAATAAAATTAAGTAAGCACGATAGGATAAATAATGTTAGCTCCTTAGAAGATACGCCCGAGGGCGTTTTCGATTAGCACGTGGAAGAAGTCGTAATCGGGGAACTCTGCAATTATCTCATTGCGAATATCAGGTATAGCGTCATAAAAACGTTTAGAAAGTTCCCAATGGCTGGGAACTGAGCGTTTCTCTTTTTCCCCGGAGAAACCAGAAGTGTGTGACAACTTCGCCGCATACATTGAATGCGTTGCCCCTGGTGCACCACAGGGGGTGGGTCCACGTTACACCCGTACCGGTCCCGTGATTTTGAACCGGGTCAAGTGACGTGACCGGAACACTTGACCCCGCACCTCCAGAGGTAATGTTTGGGAACTTGGAAGACATTGCAGCTACAACAGATTCTTTCCGTGCACCAGTCGCCATTAGTGTACACGTCGGCGGTTTTGTCAGCGTCGGATATCGAACCAGCAACTACGTTTAGAAAGTTTATGTGGTGTGTCAGAAAATGGAAAAACATTGAAGTCTCTTCGAATCGTTTCATTCGATAAGTAACGGAACCCGCGACGATTACGTCCGAGAGTTTTATTCTGGACTACTTCCAGCTTATAGAAGTGAGTTTTCGCAGTGTAAAACCATACGGGAATACCATAAAGGGAGGAGGGGCATATCCTCGTCCTGCAGGCATCAATGGACCTGGTTCAGATTTATCCGGATAGAGGGCATTAGTAACAACAGGAAAAGTGTACCGTCGAACGCAGTACAAAATTTTATAGAGATGTTTTTTTCAAGGAGTTTTATATACATACTTTTAAAGATTTTAAAGGTGTTAATTCGGGAAAAAAACCAGTTCTGATATAAATTGCTTAAAGTAGATATGTACAGCAGGGACCACATAGCCAGAACAAAAAAAATATACAGGGTGTCCGGGCTAAAAGTATCCAAAAGTTATTACTTATTTTTACGGAACTATCCATTGGAATTAAAACAAAATTATTTAAATAGAAATAACATCTTACCAAGTTTTAGTATCAATCATAGATTTTGATCATAGTATCATAGATTTCGATGTGTGCACCTTTTGTAGCACGACTAAAGTCTAAATGGTATTCCAGTTCTCTCCAAGTGTTTCGTAACATATCAGACGTTATTAAGATTTTTTGCTTGGGGATTCATTAAATCCGTTGTATATAAACTAAAAATTGAAACTGTGGATGAGTTGAAGAAACGTATTCTTCAAGCAATTCGTGTAATAACTCCTGATATGCTACGAAACAGTTGGAGAGAACTGGCTTACCATTTAGACGTTTGTCGTGCTACAGAAGGTGAACACATCGAAATCTAAGATACTATGATCGAAATATATGATGGATATTAAAACTTGATGAGATGTTCTTTCTATTTAAATATTTTTTTATTCTAATGGGTAGTTCCGTAAAAATAAGCCATAACTTTTGGATACTTTTAGCCCGGACACCCTGTATTGCAATCGACTTTATAATCAACGTACTAACACGCGATTTTGATATTTGATTCAAAATATTCTTCGGTATAAAACCTACCTAGATCCAAAGCTACCTGGTACGCTCAAGATGTATATTTTTGCAATTAACTCCCTGCTGTATACATTTTGACTATGCAGTATGTTTGAAGAAGAAATTGTTTTTGTTGGGGGGGGGGGGGATTTTAAGCCATGGACTACTTCCGCCATGTAAATTATTACATGTAGGTCTGAATAATTGATATTTAGAAGTGAACAGGACCAGTGGCGCACCCAGGGGGGGCCCAGGGGGCCCTGGCCCCCCCCAAAGAAGTAGAAATATTGATTTTGCATTATAAATATTTTTATTCGTTCATCTCGGCCCCCCCCATGCAATATAAATATTTTTATCCATTCATCTCGGCCCCCCCAAGAAAAAATCCTGGGTGCGCCACTGAACAGGACCAAGTATGGATTATCCCTGTTTTCCTATTTTCCATGCCTATCTGTGCATTGATTAACAAGGATAACCAGGAGTTTATTGCATTGATCCATCAGATAATGCTAGCTGATTATGATTTCACGATATACCTAGACGAAATTTCGACCTCAACTGCTGTTCGCTTAGAGCTGTTCGTTGTAAACATTTCATTTTGTACGAGAATGAGGAGAAACAGAAATGCAAAATACGTGTGTAACGAACATCTAAACTCTTCAGGGGTTTTTCTCTATTGAATAATTACATGTAAAAGTTCTTAATTATAAAACTAATTACTTTTTCCATGCGTCTTTTTATTTTCACCGCATTCTCTACTCAGATACCACTCCAGAAAAGTTCCTCCTATCAGCATACAAAGTAGAAGGCTCAGAAAAGACCTGCAAAAGAATAGTAAATAAAAGCTGCTATCATAACAAATGTAAATATTTGTAGTGATACAAATTATGATATATCGTGGGGTTAAAGGTAAAACACACTAAGTCAAAACACCTGATTTTGAGAAAACGCTGATCAAAGATTCTTTCTTTTAACTTCTTTGATCATTATTAAATCAAATTAAGTTATAGCCCTGGCATTTTTTGTTAACTATGAACCAGTCTTGGCTCTCATATACTTGTTTTATCCTCAGGATGGTTAGTTTCACCTATACAAACTACTAGGCTAGAGTACTTAATGTGATTACAAAACTTTGAAAAAAAATGAAATAAATAAGGATATGACTTAGTGGGTTTCACCAGCAGGAACACCTCCTTTTTCTGGAATCGGCTGTAACGAACCTTTGTAAGAATCGGCTGTAACAAACCTTTTTTTTCAATCGACTGCAGAATTTTTTTTAATTTTTAAACTTTTTAAGAATGTTGAAGATACAACGAAGTCATTGAAGTTATTTCCACTTGTCTTCATTTTTAGTTAATTTAATTAGTATTGTGTCAGTTAAATGTAGTCAATTGAATTCATTAATGATCGATTTTAGCAGATTTTATCATTGTTTAATATATCATTATTGAATACACATAGCAACTAATAAATTTTGTGAACTCTAACATTTTTCTTAACTGTTTGGATATAGCGCACCACCGGATATAGCTAATATAACCTTTGGTCCCTTGAAGTTCATTATAACGGGGTTCGACTGTGTATATATATATATATATATATATATATATATATATATATATATATATATATATATATATATATATATATATATATATATATATATATGTCAAAATTTTGAAGCAATTTGGTACTTTTCTGTTTAACTGTTTACTGCTTACCTAAGCAATAGAGACTGGGTTTGGCACGCTGCCAAAATTATAACTCACGACGACGGACGGTTTTAGCGTCTGAAATTTTGCTTTCCGGAGGACCGTTATGGGGGAACGTAATCCTACGGTTAAAATCCAATTAAAATTGTTGATTATTGCATAGTGTTTAGGACTCGTATTAACGATATTTACATCAACCTCGCAGTTTTGAGGTTCGTACATTTGAGTGACAAGCAGAGATCTTTACACCGGAGATCTGAATCTTAAGTTACACATCTTCAATCAATCGGAAAAAGATGTTATGCCGAGGTGACAAATAATAACTGATGACGGCGGCACGCAGCTTTTTAAAAATCGCAATAAAAATTAAGAATGGCAGCTACTTTCAAACTAATTAATTTAGTTCAACATCAAGGCAATGAGCAGGAAGTCTTGTTGTTTTTCTAATGCCCCTGGCCAGAAGTATTCCAGACCAGGTCCATACAGGCTAGCGGGCTCAGGGGTGCGGCTCCGGTTTATAATGGCAACACAAGGGTGGTAGGCAGACTTAGCCAGGTGCCACCTCCATTTTGGCCGAGCAACCCCAGGGGCGACACCTGGGAGGATCGCCCATCTCCCACCCTCTCTGACCCCATAGAGGGACTTTCCGATCTACAGATTTAACGTGCCCATATCCGGCTCAGACACGGAGGTATTTAATGGCACGTGTCAGGATTCGATCCGAGCACCCGCAGCAGCGAAAGCCGACGCGCTGCCACTAAGCTACCTCGAGATCTAGCATGAAGTCTCATTACCTCTATGGACAATCCTCAAATGCGGAGATCGTCAAACTATCTATATATATAAAACGCGTAGGTATGCGGCACAAAAATCGACGATATTTCTTCACTCCGAATGGCAACTGCTGCAACTACCAGATGTAAACATTAGCGGGAAATCCGCTATTTGCAACCGCGTGTCAACATGGATTTACGCACTAAAATCAGGAATGCTCGAAAGCGAGCTGCACGATCAAGTGAAAATTGGGAACAGTCTCAAGAAAGAAAGCGATGAAGAAATAATTCATTAAGAGAGAGCATAAATGAGGCGAGTTTAGGCTTAACCGTCGCAAGCATAGCAACCGATAGCCAGTAATAGTTAATTTTCTACACTTTTTCCAGTACTTTCTGAATTTTTACTCCATTTTATAAGTGAAGAAATTTTCCCAACAGTTTATTATTTGATGTGATTAAGTGTCGATATCTGAATTGGGAACAATAGTACATACAGAGAGTGATGTAACCCACGCTATATTTTAGTACTTGCTGAATTTTTACTCCACTTTTTATTTAAGTGAAAAAAAATTTCCCAACAATTTCTTATTTGATGTAATGAAAAAGTGTAGATATCTTAATTTTAAAAAATAGTACATACAGAGAGGGAAGTAATTTATAAAATCATTGGTGTTGGGTTTCTTAGTATCATCTTTAACTCTGTTCTGAAATAATGGAAATTCACTTTTCTTAATCACGATGTTTTAGAATCAGCCCTATACAGAATACCCCTAAACAACGTATATTTATGATGACAGGTAATGGTAACATTCCTTAGATATGCTACTTTCAGTTGAGTTGTTTTGCAAAAGAAAAAATAAAACTAAAAGCGAGCATGCTGGTCGCGCAACGGCTAGTTTGATATAAATAAGGGAAATAGCAGAAAATTCTGGAATAACATCGAGATAAGCGGCAGAAGAGGTGGAAGCATGAAAGGGAATAGATATTTTACGACCACAA
Source organism: Dolomedes plantarius (assembly GCA_907164885.2). Taxonomy (NCBI): domain Eukaryota; kingdom Metazoa; phylum Arthropoda; class Arachnida; order Araneae; family Dolomedidae; genus Dolomedes; species Dolomedes plantarius. The sequence continues at coordinate 34,037,918 of OU015503.1, read as the reverse complement.
GTCTACGCAATGGAACACGAAACAAATAATTTTACAGAATATTGTGAAAAAAAAAGGAGGGAAGACAAACCCGTCGACGGGTTTGTAACCAGTTGCGCCGTGTGCGTGGCTACAATCAATTACATAGGTTACGACTCAACACGGACTGGTTTGTGATTCGAGTCAGTTATCAGTTTCTTTTGAGTTGCCCCGTGTGCAGACGGCCTAATCGTACGATTATTAGAAGAGATATAAGGTCAATTTAATAAACCAGAGATTATGCATTAAAGACTCGGAAGGGAGATAATGAAAAGAATTTTCTCGAAAACTCATTTTTCTGTTGCTTTTGTATAAGAGAAACCAAATTATTTAAAAAATTTTAAATATATTTCTGTGAAATTTTATTACAGGATTTACACACAGTTAACCATGTTTTGAACTAAAAGGTAAGCTCTATATGTTAATTTAATCATTTTACAGGTACTATTACAGGAAAGAAGATAATTTATATTTTTAACCCTCAAACGGTACTGTGCGGGTCGGATCCGACACAGGGGTGTCTTACCCCTCCCGTTTTCTCCCATCTCATTGCAAGAGATCGAGTTGACAAGGAACCCTACCAGATAGACCTACTAGACCACCCTACAAGATATAGGAATAAGTAAATACGAGTGTCTTTGTTGAAAACCATTATTCATGATCAATAGTCATTTTTAAAATTTTTTTATTTTAGAATTTTAATTTTTTATTTCGATTTTGAAGGCCAAAATTGTCAATACATATTATTTTTAACATTTTTGTGCTCGAAAAGTTGGTTTTACTAACTTCTAAAACTAGGTAGTTTAAATTACATATTAAACCTAATATATACATCATTCTATGTAAATGCCAAAGACATTTTCTTTGTTTAGCAAAATTACAATTCGATGTTCATTTTTTCTACAAAAAGAGTTATATTTAATGTAAAATATTATCGATAAATGTTATTATACAACAAAAATGCTTATTGTGCACTTTTTTCTACCAAAAAGCTCATCAAAAAGAGATCGTGTCGGATCTGACCCGACAGTACCATTCATTTAGTCTCAAACCACTGTACCATTAGAAGGTTAAAAATCTGTCTTTTCCTACATATTTTCATATATTTCAGTGATTTTCGGAAACACTGTGAAACTTTTACTTCACTACAAAGGCAAATGCCCCAGTAGTGTATTATATAATGGAAATCTATATATATAAAACGCGTAGGTATGCGGCTCAAAAATCGACGATATTTCTACACTCCGAATGGCAACGGCTGCCACTACCAGATGTAAACTTTACCAGTCGTCCGCAATTTGCAACCGCGTGTCAACATGGATTTACGCACTGAAATCAGGAATACTCGAAAGCAAGCTGCACGATCAAGTGAAATTTGGGAACAGTCTCAAGAAAAAAAGCGAAGAAGAAATAATTCGTTATGAGAGACGTGAAAAAGAGCATAAATGATCGCGAAGTTAGACTTAATAGTCGCCGGCATAGCAACCGAGAGTCAGTAATAGTTAATTTTCTACACTTTTTTCAGTACGTGGTGAAAATTTACGCCATTTTTATAAGTGAAGAAATTTTTCCAACTGTTTATTATTTGATATGATTAAGTGAATGAATTGTGAACAATAGTACATACAGAGAGTGATGTAATCCACATTATATTTTAGTACATGCTGAATTTTTACTCCATTTTTTTAAGTGAAAAAAAATTTTCCCCAACAATATCTTATTTGATGTAATGTTAAAGTGTCGATATCTTAATTTTTAAAAATAGTACATACAGAGAGGGGTGTATTTTTCAAACTCATTGGTGTTGGGTTTCTCAGTCTTATCTTTAACTCCGTTCTGAAGTAATGGAAATTCACATTTTTTTAATCACGATGTTTTAGAATTAGCCTTATAGAGAATACCCCTTAACAACGTATATTTATGATGACAGATAATGGTAACACTCCTTACATTTGTTACTTTCAGTTGAGTTGTTTTGCAAAAGAAAATATAAAACTAAAAGCGACCATGCTGGTCTTGCAGCGGCTAGTGTAAATATATTTAGTTAAATGGGGTGTAGGGTGCCTGGCGTAGGCATTAAATTTTGCTTAAAATTCATGAAAAATTCCCTACTTTTTAAAAGTTTTGAAAATTTTACTAGAATTATGTTAGGTTTCTTTATTTTATATAATATTTGAACATGAAATATAGTATTTTATTAGTACTGAATATTTTTTCAAAAAAAGACATTCGAATGTAGGCAGATACCTTAAAGGGACAAGGGACCTTCAACCCCGTTTTTAAAATTTTCAATATTTTACTCAATATACCATGAGTATAACTAATATTCTTTTTTTACTGCATTGAATTCACTTAGGATTCACAAATAAGTACCTATTTTGTGGAAGAGTAAGACTTGATTTTCAAAAATTCTTCAAAAATACTAGAATTTTTCAAAATTCTCCATGCTCATTCATTTATTTCTGATTTCCTCCAAATTTCTCAGGATTGTTAATGGAAGCGTTCGTCATGAAACTGTGCATAGTTCTTTGAAACCTCAATCATTTTATAAATTTATAGACCGTGAAATAAAGTAAAGACATACAAAAACAAAAGTATAACAGGCTGAATAATAAAAAAAAAGTTATTTAAGAATTTAGATTCATACAAGAAAAAATCAAGGCAAAATTATGTTTATAAATATATGGTAAACTTATACTAAAAAATATTAAGACTTTTTAAAATGATATAGAATACGCATGGAGCATTTTGAATACTGTTATAATTTTTGAAAAAAAATTTGCCATTATACTACCAAAAAATCCTTATTTTGAATTAGGATTACTCCCTAGAGCCAACGTTATTTTCCCCCCTTTTCCACGGCCAAATTTCAAAACGGCTACTTTTTCTACGGAACCATGACTGACCGCCATAGAGAGGTTTATAGTATATATATACGGACCCGATTGCCCTGACCAATAAATGTGGGAAAACTATGGAAGTGGGAACATAACAAAGAAATATTATCATCGGGACTGGATGAAATAAGTGACACATTTGGGAAAATGATGATTCGGGGAACGGTCGATCGAGGTTCCACAGTATTATATATATATATACACTGAAGTGCCACTGAATTAGGGATAGCAAAGCCTATGCAAATTGTGTAGCGCTGCGCATCATGTATGCGCAAGTGAGGGCGCTGTGGTAACTGCATATATAGCGCGTACTGTGGTTGTTCTGAATTAGTTGTTGGAATTGCCAGTATGGGTAAACTGCCTGATTTCGACGCCTTCGATCGCGGACAAATCGTAGGTGCGCGACGCATGGGCCATTCAATTTCCGAAATCGTCAGACAGCTAGGATTTTCAAGGTCGACAGTGTCAAGAGTATACCAAGAATACATGGATGGTGGAAAAAAAACTAGCGATCGAGCAAACTGCAAAGGACAATTAGCCTTGACAGTGCGTGGTCAGAGACGGCTCAGGCGTATTGTACGTAGCCAGCGAAGCCAAACATTAGCTCAAATTACTACCCAGTTTAATGACGGTGCCAGTCGTACAGTCAGTAAACGGACTGTGCAACGCTCGCTTCACCGTATGGGTTTCGGGAGCCGTCGACCTACGAGAGTGCCATTGCTCTATACTCGCCATCGGGCTGCACTTCTTGCCTGGGCAAGAGAGCACAGAAACTGGAGTGTAGAGGACTGGAAACGAGTAGCATGGAGTGATGAGTCTCGATTCCGACTACTTAACGCCTACGGGAGGCTGAGAATATGGCGTCAGGCTCATGAAGCCACGGATCCTGCATGCCTGGCTGGAACTGTACAAGGGCATGGTGGCTCAATCACGGTCTGGGGTGTTTTGTCGTGGCACAGTTTGGGATCTTTGGTGCGTGTACCAACCTCCCTCAATGCAATTCGGTACGTAGAGTTGCTGGGTGATCACCTCCATCCGTTTATGCTGTTCTGTTATCCGCACGGTAATGGAGTTTTCCAGCAAGACAACTGTACCTCTCACAAGTCCCGGTTGGCTACTGTATGGTTGGATGAGCATTCCTCTGACTTCTCTGTCATGAATTGGCCACCTAGAAGCCCAGACTTAAATCCTATTGAGCATCTTTCGGATGTTTTGGAACAAGGCGTGAAAGGCCATCACACAGCACCAAAGAACCTTATTGAATTATGGACAGCTTTAGCCAATATTTGGCAAGCCATTCCCGTGGAACGTTTCCAGAAACTTGTTGAATCTATGCCTTGTCGTGTGGCAGCCGTTATCAAGGCCAGAGGAGGCCCAACTCGTTACTAGGTAGGTATCCCTAATTCAGTGGTACTTCAGTGTATATATATATATATGTGTGTGTGTGTAGACTTTCCTGTCTACGTAGCTGGCGTCTAGGGGGTGTATTAGAAGAACACACTTTAGTCATCAATCAAGTATACTTTTTAAAACTCAACAATACTGTTTATTAATATAGAAAGCAATTACGATATGCCGGAGAGCCTACAGTACTGTCTCCGGTATACTATAACAATAATCACGGGAGCTCAATGCTTCGCTTCCCTTCAACAGAACAAAAGATTGGGTAGCCTTCTCGCTCCCGTCGAATTATAATCTCTCTCTCGTGCCTCGCACGGAGTCCAAAACACAACCTCTCCAATCGAGGTCTGTACTCTCTCTCTCGCTAAAATCCTGCGCCTTTCGCGTGGGGCACAAGAAAACATCCCCCTCTGTCGAGCGGCTAAGAGTCGAGGTCATTCAACCTTCTCTTTCGACCGTCCCCTCCCGCCGTCGCATGGACGGGCTTGGCGCGTCTCTACGCATAGCAACATTGGACATAACTATGGCCAGAGAATTTGCATAAATCCTGCATATATACCTAAATTTCCTGAGTAACATGGCATTGTGTTTAAGTAAGTAGCATCGGAAACAAGAGAGCTTCCAGCTACTATAAACAATAATGGTCTTCTAAAGGTCTTCAATGTAGTAAAAAAGAATATTAATTATTCTCATTCTGTATATAGACTTAAAAATTGAGGATAAAATAATTTGAGGTTGTGGGTCCCTGGTCCCCTTAAAAGCTCTAAACTTTAGATTGCGAAAGAGGCAAAATGAACTTAAATAATTCCCAACCTTACGAAATTAAATTTTCATTGTTTCTTGCTCTTCTGGTGACTAAATTGTTCAGTTTTCCGTAGCAGCGTCACTTCCGGGAGCGTGGAGTCCACTTCCTCTCTAACAGGTAAGTAATCACTTAGCTGACTAAGTTAAACTGTTTTACTTTCCATTGTTAGTGGTACTTATCTTAACGTAAATATTTCCGGCTTTATCCAATGATTTTACAGCCCGTGATGTGCTATACAGATATTAAAAACTTAATTTTTCGTAATCTGACTAACATTACAAAATTTGGTTAAGCAGATTTTACAGTTAAATAAAAGTAATTTTTTTCATTCAGATTAACGTTAATAAGATTCAAATAACATTCACCTTATATCAGTTCCTTCAAAATCCATTTATTTCTATTATGGTTATGTTATTTTGAGTTATTTATCCTTGAATAAATGAAATTAAAAAAAATATCTTATACATATTGAACGAAAAATGTGGTGTAATTTAAGTAATCAATATTTAAAGTATCTCTTTATAAAATGACTTTTAAATGAAAACTTGTATTTTTTAGTCAGTTCCTTGGCATCTATTATTAAGTTATGGAATTCGGAACTTTAGACCTTGAAATGTCAAGAATTCCTTAATTAAAACTGATTTATTAAAAAAATATATTAACAAAGCTTTAATAGGAATTCAGAAAATCTCTATCATTTATTCTTGATTTTAAAAATTCATAACACACACACACACATATATATATATATATATATACAGTAGAATCTCGGTCGATCGTTCCCCGAATCACCGTTTACCCGTATGTGTCATTCATTTCACCCAGTCCCGAGGATCATATTGCTTTGTTATGTTCCCGCATTTATCGTTCAGTTCAGTCGGTCCCTTGAAAAAATTATAGATCGAGATTCCACTGTATCTATCTATCTATCTATCTCTATATATATTGTCGAAATTCAATTGAATTTAATAACTCACAATGAAAATATTTTGAAATAAAACTTTGCAAAAAGGGCAAGGCTATGAGGAAGTTAATCTGGGTAAAAAATTGATTTCTTAAAAAGATACATTCTCAGTCTGTACTGAGTATAATATATAATGTCCAAAAAATGTAGAAATATTGATGCATTTGAGCAGTACATAAAAAAAATAATTAGGAATATAAAATTAATTTTAGCAAATTCACTCAAATTCAGATCATTTTTAATGCATTATTTAACAGAACAAGCTTAAGGACTGTGTACTACCCCTATTAGATTATCTGATCTCAATGTTAACCTATGGAGAAAATGTGTCCAGGGATTGCTGACTTGGATTGAAAGACTTTTTTTAAAAAAATGTACAGATATTCCTCGACTTACGACCGAGATAGGGACCGAGACATTGGTCGTAAGTTGAGTTGGTCGTAAGTCGAGTTTCGAACAAATGTTTTTGTGTATATGCACATACATATATATTTTACTTTCATACGTAATTTAAAATACATTGTATTAAGAACACATACATTATTCTTCATCATCACTACCTATTGTGTTTATACAATCCATTGGTTCAGAATTTGCGACAGAAGATACATTGAAAGTTTTTTAAACAAAGTTATCTAGATGCAAACTAAATGAAATAGTTTTACCAGGTTGCGTCTTCTTTTCTTTGTATATTGTCTGGTAGCAAGCCAGATTTTCCTGAATACGAAGATTTACACTTGTGAATCTTTCTCCATTTGAATCCATTGCTTCCAATTGTTGTAGTCCTTTATCTATATATGTAAAACAGCTCCGTAACTGACTGACTGATTGACATATAACGCACAGACCAAACCGCTGGATCTAAAGGGTTGAAATTTTGCATGGTGATTCTTCTTATAGTGTAGGGGTGCACTACGAGAGATTTTTGAAAAATTCTTCTTAGATTTTTTTAAATTAAATTTTTAAGCTGTTTTTATAACATTCTTTAAAGTTTGCATTTAAAATAATAATCCGAGGGTTATAAAATTTATATCACGAGAAAGGTCATAAAAATTCCTTTAAAATGAAATCTTTTTCGAATCTTTTCTTCCATTTTCTGATTTTTGGGGAATTTTTAAAGATTAATTTTTAGAATTTAATTTATTAAATGCTAATCACGGGGTTTATTTTCTTTTTTTTGAAACTTAAAATTAGTTTTGCGTCACGAGCATAAGAACGAAATAAATTGACAAAAAAAAATAATTTTCTTCTTGCTAATGCGGTTAGACGATTGGACATTATCCAATAAAATAATATTAAAATACGGTAAAAGAAATTTTCCTCGAACTATACTATATTCTTTAGTATGTTCTATCAGATTTAATTTGAATATTTTCTTCTTCATTATTTTGTCTATGAAAGTATCCGTTACGATTTTTTTATAAATATATATTTTCTTTTTTTTACATGAATTTCATAAATTGATCGTTGTATTTATTATAAATATATATATAGATATTTGGCATTAATTGCATACATTGACCGTTGCATTTAATTTGAATGTACTCCGTAGCGAAGTACAGGTATTCAGCTAGTTGATAATATAATGAAAAGCTGAAGCCATTTATTTCTGAAGCCAATGAAGGTTTATTTGATTTATCATGTGGATATCGAAACTATTGCATTATAACATTTTTATTATTGTGTGATAAATTTTTGCAGAATTGCAGAATATTGCATCATATTTTTTAATAATTATGTAATACATATACTAGGTATGTACTGTACATTCGAAGGACAGTATTTTTGAGGAAAAAAACATTTTTTTAATTTAAAAATATTCGTCGTAAGTGCGAGCGGTCGTAAGTCGAGGAATACCTGTATTCCGTAATAGAGGAAAGATATTTTACCCCTAGGGGTACTTTTCCTTTTCGAAAAAAAAAATTGCAAATATTTTAAAATTTCAATTATTTGGGGAAAAATTCTGGTATAGTGTGTTTTAAACGCTCGTAAATTCCTTTGATGGACGGATTTTCAAAATGAATCCATTACATGGTGCACAAAAGTTCTGACTATCAGGAAATACCCTTTTTACTGGATTATCAGCATTTATGTAATAGAGAAAGATATTTTACCCCTAGGGGTACTTTTCCTTTTCGAAAAAAAAATTGCAAATATTTTAAAATTTCAATTATTTGGGGAAAAATTCTGGTATAGTGTGTTTTAAACGCTCGTAAATTCCTTTGATGGACGGATTTTCAAAATGAATCCATTGCATGGTGCAGAAAAGTTCAGACTATCAGGAAATACCATTTTTACTGGATTACCAGCATTTATGTAGCTGTCAATAGTAGACACATTTTCTCCATAGGTTAACAATGAGGTGAACGAATCCAATAGGGTTAGTACACAGCAGCCTTAAGAAAATTTCTTGGATTTATCAAAATGATGAACAAAATTGAACAAGTCTAAGATAAATGCAAAAAAATCAGACATAAATCAGTATATTGGCTGATTCTCTGAGACAGAAGTGATAAACGATTAATGAATATAGATCTATTTAAATAAAAAATGAAAACCAGAGAAAACGGTACTTTTTACAGACACAAAATGGAAATAGTGTGGAATTGCTTCTGTGGTCGTTCAGTTTTTGACGGCTATTGTATGACAGCAAATTTACATGCATTCATTTTCCTTTTCATATTACCATGCACTGTATACAGCTATATAGATACTTTTTGGAATGCCTCTGCAGAAACACTGCGTTTTTGTTTCGTTTAATCATGTAGTTGCTACTGATGACAATATGTGAGCAAATAAAACAATTTTTTGGGGCTGCTTATCATTAGTATTAGGTCTAATGATTCATTTAATTTGTAGGATAAAGAATACATGGGAATTTGTTTAAAGTTCGTGCAATCACTTTTAACAATTCTACTTATTCGATTCGAAATTAGATCAATTTTTTTCATTTTATTCGTATTTAAGGTCAAAAGAAGAGAATTCCTAATTCTTCCTGAAATATTTTTCTTCGCGAATACAGTAGCTAATTTACGAGTTCCGCAAATTGTGTGCCTGGTAAAGCTTTAAGGTTACATTAACAATTTAGGATATCCATTTTGTAGTCGTAATCCTTTAAGAGACACTGGGATAATAATTTTGAACAACTTTTGCTCTTTAAAGATCAAAATTGTCGTTCAAACGACATTTCTGTAAGCAAAATCGCTTGCAGAATGTTAAATACTTAAAATTAAAAGATTTGTTAATGCATTTTGAATGATGTTCTTTCTGCAGGTCACTTCAATTTTTCTTCTTGTGAATAAAACAAGATTTATTGTTATTATTATTATCATTCCGTTTCGCTCGAATGGCAACACATCGCTTTCGCGCTTCAGTGCTTTCAGCTGATTCACGGGCTTCTACGGACCCATGGACAACAAATGAAGCAATACACATTTCCTTAAAATGACATGATTTTTGTCTTTTTGGGGAAAAAAAGTACCCCTAACTCTTCAGAAGTATCCGTGACAAATTTTTGCTTCAGTTTGTATTTTTGCGGCACATCCGTTCACATCGAGGATTTTTAGTATCCTATCTAATTTATTTGGAAATTTTCTCGTAATATTTGTCAATTACAGATTAGCTATTCAATATGTAATTTTTTTAAATATTTGAATTTTTTTATGTGACTGGCGTCAATAATGTAAGGGCCTGTTCACATAGAATCCATCAGCGTCAACTTTACTCGTATTGAAATATATTTAACCAATTACAAGCCTCCAAACGATTATTCACGAAATTGTTAAGGTATGGGATTGGTTTAAAATATGTCAATACAAGTGACGCTGACGCTGACAAATCCTATGTGAACAGGCCCTTGGGCTTGTTTACAGCGGGTCCGTCGTCAACGTCAGCGTTACTCACATCGAAATATTTATGACCAGTCACAGACCTTAAGGGGACAAGGGACCTTCAACCTTCTTAAATTTGTTTTCTTAATTTTTAAGTCTATAAGATACAGAATGAGAATAATTAATGTTCTTTATTACTACATTGAAGACCCTTAGAATTCAAAATAGGGATTTTTTGGCAGAATAATGAATGTTTTTCAAATTTTCTTTCAAAAATTCTAACATTATTCAAACTGCTCCATGCGCATTCTATAATATTTAAAAACCTTAATTTTTTTAATATAAGTTTACTATATGTTTATAAACAAAATCGTGTCTTGATTTTTTTCTTGTATGAATCTTAAGTTTTAAATAACTTTTTTTTAAATTCTGCCTGTAATTTTTTATGTTTTTGCATGTTCTAAATTTATTTCATGGTCTATAAATTTGAAAAATATTTGGGGCTTCAAAGAACTATGCACAGTTTTATGACAAACACTTCAATTAAAAATCCCGAGAATTTTGGAAGACATCAGAAAAAAAAAATTAATGCTCCTGGAGAATTTTGAAAAATTTTCGCATTTATTAAGAATTTTTTGAAAAACAAGTCTTACTTTTCCACAAAATACTTATTTGTGATTTCTAAGTGAATACAATGCAGTAAAAAATAATACGGGTAGCCCTCCTACAGCACGGCTTCCCTCTTTCAACACGGTTTCGCTCTAACACGATAAGATAAATTGCGAGAACCCTCGTATAACACTGCAACCTGTAACACGGTTTCACGATAAAAGAATTGCGAAAACCTTTATACAACACTGTACTTCTACAGCACTAGATAACATGATTTTTGTTTAAAATATTTAAAAAATAAAATATCTTAAAATAATGACGGGGAGGAATAGTGAACTATAGTGGCTTTACATGAAAATGTATAAACAAATTATAATTTATTCATTTATAACTCTATAAAATTTCAAGAAGGCCTAAGCTTAGCTGAAAATCTTGAATCGTTTTTCCTGAATGAAGACCCTTCCACTGAAAGAATCCGAAAATTCAAAAGGGAGCTGCAAAATTGTCTATCTCCATACCGTGAATCGACAAAGACGTTGTAAGAACCAGCAAATAAACCAAAACTACAGAATTTTTAAAGAGGATAGAAGGTGCAAAAGATCTATTTGAAGAAAAAGGTTCTGAAAGTGAAGGTGATATCGTTCAACAGAAAAAACGTTCTCGTTTGATTGTACTGAGCAGTGATGAGGAAGAAATTTATTAAATTAAGGTCGCATTAAATGAAAATAATATTGTTTGTTTCTTTTCGTTTTGTGTTATACATACATTTATATTTTTAAAAAAATTAAATAGCTTATATGGAATTTTTTTAAAAAGTTTGTTTTTCATAAGTTTTTGGAACGCAACCCCCCCCCCCCCCCCCCTTAAAGCTACTTTAAACGATGTGGAGGTGATTACCTCTCATCATTTTCTGTCAGGTTTGATTAACGTAAGTATTTTCTATATATGTAGCTCTTATGTAGTTCTCTAACATTAATAATTTTGTGCTAAGATGTTCGGCATATGGTCCCAACCAATGCCAGTACGTTAAAAATGTTAACACAGGGAAACGTATAATCAAATAAATTAATATGAATACAATATAGCGTTCTTTATAACCCCAAAAATAATTACATAACTGTTAATAATCTATTAATGAAACATAAATGAAATCCTGGAAAATACCAAGAAGAAGAATTTCTACACTCATGGACAAAAAAATCAGCGCACCAAGAAATAATTGCGGATCGTAACGAAACTTGCAATGAAGGTACATGTCAAGGAGATATGCAAATGATTAGAAATGCAGCGTGATTGCGCATTACGTATAGCCGGTAGAGGGCGTTGAACATCGTACTCTGTGGAGTATAAAACAGGTAACCAAAGCTTGTTTGAGTGTGCTGAATCATTTACAAAGGAAGAGCTGAGATAGACATGCCATTAGGCCGTGTTCGAAGACAATATAAGCAGTTGTCGCAGTTTGAGAGGGGGAGAATCGTCGGGATGATGGAAGCTGGGTGGTCAGCTAGGCGAGTAGCTCGTCAATTAGGCCGCTCTGGTTGTGTTGTGAGGAGGTGTTGGGACCAGTGGACCCGAGAGATGTCATGTACACGAAGACCAGACTCGAACCATACGAAGGCGCCTGGCTGAAGGGCAGTTGGTATCGCGGCGCCCATTACGTGTGCTGCCCTTGACGCCCACCCATCGACGCCTCCGTTTGGAGTTTTGCCGCGCACGAGGAAACTGGACTGCAGCGGAATGGAACCAGGTCGTCTTTAGCGACGAATCCAGATTCAATCTCGGCAGTGATGACAATCCTGTTCGTGTGTGGATAGCCCGTGGTGAACGCTTTAATCCTGCCTTTGCTGTACAGCGACACATCGCTCCCACAGCTGGTGTGATGGTATGGGGTGCCATTGCCTACAATACACGGTCACCCCTAGTATTGTTCCGTGGCACCATGACAGCCCAGCGGTATGTTCATGAAATCCTGCAACCACATGTGTTGCCACTCATGCAACGGCTCCCAGGAGCCATTTTTCAACAAGACAATACTCGGCCTCATACGGCAAGGGTGTCACAAGACTGTCTCCGCACTGTTACTACCCTTCCTAGGCCTGCCCGATCCCCAGATTTGTCTCGAATCGAGCATATCTGGGATCATTTGGGACGACGAGTTGGGCATCCCACGAGTTTGAACGAACTAGAGGCAAGGTTACAGGAAATATGGAACGAAATGTCTCAAGACATCATACAGAACTTGTATGACTCAATGCCCGATCGTATCGCATCGTGCATTCGCGCTAGAGGGGGTCCAACGGAGTATTAATTCCTCCGTTCTTTTGCCTTTTTCTCTGAAATAAATTATCCTTTTTCTTTGATTTTCTTATCATTTACTTATATCAAAGTAGTCATTACGTATGTAAAATTTCGTTTCATTTTGACGACTCCTTCTTGGGCTCTAATTTTTTTGTCCATGAGTGTATGTAACAGCACATGAAAATAAACAAAAAAGGTATTTACACGTGCTCTAACGTCACGAGATCTCCCTCTCACTTCTGGGCTCTTTCTTACTTGGGGGTGGCTTGCGACCCTCTTGGACACAGCTGTGCTCCAATGACTGCTATATAATATCACATGAAGGTCATTCGCGCTTAATGGAAACAATTTTGTAATTTATTTTTGTTGTTTGCATTCTGAGATAAAGATTTGGCAACTTCAGAATAATCGTCTGCTACTTTTTTGCTATGTTTGGAATGTAAAATAAAAGATTTATTTTGAAAATGGCTCCTAAAATTGATAGATGGCTTGAAGGTTTAGTAACTGCGTTTTCCGAGGAGAAATGTTTGTATCAACAAATTATAAAACGGTGTAAAAATCACGGTTAGGGCATTTAAGAAAAAGGTATTTATAATATATTAAATGTCAAAGGAATAAAAGTCTAACTGAACGTAAAAATGAAAACATGATCGCGAAACCTCATCTTAAGACTGTTCGAACGCAGGTAAATTTCAAGAAAGAGAAGTCTCTGATCCTAAAAGAAAATCTGCCGACTCAAAGACCCATTGTAGGGCCTGTGGCGGCCATGTGATACAGCGCGCTGGTTTTCGGTGCTGAGGGCGCTCGGATCGAATCCCGGCGTTGCGCCACTAAAATGCCTTCACTTGTGTCGTCCCTTCATAGGGGGTAATGCCGGTCCGTCTATATGGTGAAACCATAAAAAAAATGGCCAACAATACTGCGGTGTATTATAGGTGAATGTCTTCGCGGCAAGTGCCTCCGCATTGGTTAAAAAAAAAGAAAAACAAATAATTGCATCAAAACTAGGAATGTCTTCTGGCACTGTAAGTAAAATCATTCATAAAGATTTGAAGTTAAAAAACATGTTTAAACCTAAAGTTCATCTGCTTTTAACAAAGCATATTGCTGAAAGAAATACAAATTGTAGAAAATTATATGAAAAACACCTAGCTGCTGAAAAATGAAAATTTGTGGTAACACTCGATGAGGCATCGGTGTATTTAAGTGACTGTGATAAAAAACGATCAATTTCGTATTGCTCAACTGACGGGAATGACCGTAAGAAATGGCTTCGTCAGTGTACAGAAAATTTTCTAGAGGGATTCATGATAGTTGCAGGATTTTGTTACAACGGCAAATTAAAAATAAAAAAAGTCTCAAGTTAAGCCAAAATTAATTCACTCTACTATTAGCAGAATATTTTAGAACCAATTTTTGAAGGAGAAATTCAAGCCTCATATTGAAAGGACATTGATAAAGTTGAGTTTCATATGGACAAAGCTCTAGCCATACGTCCAAATCAAGTGCCGCTTATTTTGCAAAGTAAGAATCAAAAACAGGAATATAGTGTATCCCATTTAATGAAATACCTGTAAAATCATCTGACGCTTCTCCAATGGACTTTTGCGCTTTCGGTTTATCAAAACGAGCCTTAGGAAAATGGCATCCAAGAACACTAAACGGACTTTGGAAAACGGTCCAAGAAGAATGACAGTACTAAGAAAAATTTTACTTTAATGGAAAATTCGAGCTAGAGCTATTGTCAAGAACCATGGCTATCAGATAGAAGCAAATCGCCGAAAAAATCCGGCATTTATACATAAAATTTAACTATCAAAATGGTTTCCATAAAGTACGTACAACGTAGATATCAGTCTCCTACTATTAAGGGAACAGTACACTTTTGATTTGCGAAAAATGATAGAAAATTGACTAAGTTTTTATGATTTTTAACAAATTAACCAATGAAATAAATTTAATGAAAATTTCTGGACTGTTAGATGAAACATAACTTGTTACAAAAAATATCAGATTGATGTAAATTATTTAAATCAATTAGGAAAACTTATAGAGAATCTATGCTCACTTCAACCCAGACTTGGGTGTATATAATTTGAAGTGGCTCTCTATTTGAATTTGAGCCACACACAGTTTATACATGAAACAATGTTTATTGAATTCGTTGCACATATAATTGGCTTTTACAGCAATAAGCATGCGTACTACTTGTACGGAATGTATAAACACAGCTTTCAAGAACAATATATTTTTATACTCACGAACAGTAAGTCAAACCAGCAGTACTGCCATGTAAACTTCTGGCCCGCTAAGCACTAGCGCAGGATAACACCTTTTCAACCTTAACAACCTCCCCTTTTTCATTAATGACGCTGCGTGGTATTTATACTAAGCGCGTATGCCGAAATTAGCATATCTAAAGCAGCTTCTTTAATTCACTCAAAAGTTCGATTCTTGTGAATCGAATCTTGTGTATACCTTACAAACTTTATTAAGTAGCATATTGTTTCCTATTTTCATACTTACCCTTTGTCACTGCGAGCATAATAACTGATGTTAATTTTAATTAATTAACATGAAAAACACTTGAATATAAAGAAAACATTTAGTTTCCCATATTGACTTAAAATCTTTTAACTTCCTTCCTTTTAATATTTATAATTAACAATTTATTTTTAAAAAATTTTACTAAAATTTTCACATTAAACCTTTTGTAAAACTTTTATGTTCTAAGATAACTATGTTTTTGGGTCATTTTATGTAGAAGGTTAACATTAACGTGTGTAGAAAATTTCAAACATTTATCTGGAATGGTTTTTGAGATATCATACGTACAAAGTCAGAAAATCATATTTTGAGATAAATGCATTTAAAATTAAAAGTTTTATATAAAAATTACTGTTTGGATGTTCAAACTTATTTTAATATCTCATGATGTAATTGTTGTATCACTAAAAGAGTGGTACCAAATTGTTTAGAATGCATTCAATTAATATAAAAACTAATCAATTTATTTGGGTTCGATTAATATTTTTAAAAAAAGTATTTTTTGACCAGTTTAAAGGCGTACTGTCCCCTTTATATCATCGAAAATTTGCTGCACATTATGGACTTGAAAAAATAACCCATCGAATATGGACTTGAAAAAAGTATCACATTACTAGCACAAATAAGCTAGAATCTGTAATCGAAAGTAAATAGACCAAAGTAGCTGATGAAATGACTCAAAATTTAGTTTATTGAAGGAAGTAAAGACTCCAAGCTCTTCACTGGTGCCAATGGACCGTGGCTCTTCATTGGTGCCAATGGACCGATAACATACTTAAGGGGACAGTGGACTTTCAAAATTGTGAAATTTGTCCAAAAATTTGATTTTTTTTTATTAAAATGAATTGTGAAACTACTAACGAGTAGGAATGTGTTGCAAAAAGAAGTTTTAATTTCTGTGAATACTTTCCTAGTTATAGGCATTTGTATTTAATTTAGATATTATGTGATTAAACTAATAGCAATAACTTTAAATGTGTTTATCTCGAAATAAAAATTTTAATGTCATACGAATATTCAAACTGCTCCAGGCCCATTTCTAACTATCGTATTGCTTTGAAATTTAATTTTTATATACTTAACTGTATATCAAATAAATCTTATTGAAAATAATTATGCTTCGTAGCTCAGAATTTCTAAATTTTGTACTTGAAAAGATGATTTATAGGTATTTTGCGTAATAAAAAGGGTGTTTCCACTATTTTTTTTTCTCTTTATATTTTTAATGAATGCTTAAAATAAGCAATAAGTTTCATTGTTAGTTCTATAAGGTATCCTGTAAATAAAAATTACCATATTACATGCAAAAGAAATGCGCATGGAATATTTTTAATTAGGCCAATTTTTGATATAATTAATAATTCATAATTCATAAATTATTAATATTTCATCTTTAAATTTAAACCACTTTTACATATCTATGGTACTTTTCACATATTCAAATTTAAATCAAATCCATTCAAAACAAAGAAAAGTTAGGTTTGAAGGTCCACTGTCCCCTTAATGCTAATAATTCGGTGGTTCAATAAATGGTTCCTTTAATATTAAAAAACCTGTTTTGTGGCTTAATTTTGTAAAGTCTTTTATTTCCTTGTAAATATAGCGATATACGTGCAACAGCTTTTTGAATCCACTGTATTAACGTCGTTCTGAGGTCAGAGAGGGTGGGAGAGTGTACGATCCCCCCAGATGTCATTCCGGGGGGTGCTCAGTCAGAATGGAGGGGGCAACTATCTCAGACAGACTCTGACCCTTGTGGTGCTATATAAACCGGAGCCGCATACTTTAGCCCGCAGCCTGTATAGACCTGGTTTGGAACTTCCAGACAGGGGGCATTAGATACAACAACAACAACAAACGACGTTCTACTGTATGCATTAAGTAATACTAGTTGTTACCCGTCAAAACATGACGGCTAGATAGTAAATAAATGTACTGATACACAAATTATACTCGACACATCATGGTCAAATGTTGAAAATCATAATAATGCGCAGAAACAAATTAATGTGTTTAAGCGGCCTCGTGCTTAGTAAGTATCTAAAGCCAGATTTAAAAATGTCAATGAGCATGCGCAGAAAGCAATGTTTTTTTTGTATATTATCGCTAATCAAACTGCGCGAAATAAACAGTTTCCATCAAGTTTAATCTTATATTTCA
This sequence comes from Dolomedes plantarius, assembly GCA_907164885.2. Lineage (NCBI taxonomy): Eukaryota > Metazoa > Arthropoda > Arachnida > Araneae > Dolomedidae > Dolomedes > Dolomedes plantarius. Next base: position 34,020,386 of record OU015503.1, on the reverse strand, counting down.
CAGACATAATTATCATAAAAATAAAAATGGCAGAGAGAGATCTAGATAGACTTCTCGGAATAAACGTGTTTATCATTAAAACATGTCACTGAGCATGCGCAGAAACCTTGAGTTTCTAAAACCAGATTTAAACATGTAGCTGAGCATGCTCAGAAATCCATTTTTAATTATAAATTATCGATAATTAATAGAAATTGCGGTTACAAAAACTAAATTTGACAAATCTACAGATTACAATCATTCGTTTAAGATCAAAATGAAGTAAATTGATGCAGTAGTTTTCTCTCACGGACTGCCCCAAAAGTCGGCACAGCAATTTAAATATATAGATATTCATACATTCCTTTAAAACTGAGTGATAAAGTAGTCATAATTTGAGAATGGTAGAGTCTTTTGCCAAAACGCAACAAAAGAACCGTGAGAAGATAGAATAAAATGGTTATGATAAGTCCAACAAGAGAAGAGGCCAATGGATTAGACATTTCATGTAGATTTCCCAGCGCGCAGTCCACAAATGCAATATAATTTCATAAATATTCAGGAGATTATGTAAAACAGCTCTTATGAAATACTTAAACGAGGCTAGTGCGATTCAATCAAACATGAAACTAGTGCATTAAATTAAACTCATGCCCTATTCACTATTTCCTCAATGCAGAAATATAATCTGAAAACTGGTCGCTAATGGCAGCCGTCCCGATATCCATAAAAAAAATTTTTTAGGTATACTCTTCTAACGAAACTCCGCGGGTTGTTAACATAAGACTACTTAACAACCGTTACATCGTTGCTTACTACTTTTGTATATATAAATATTTATATACACACACACACATATATATACAGTGGAATCTCGATCTATCGTTTTTCAAGGGACCGATTGAAATGAACGATAAATGCGGGAAAACGATATATGCGGAAACATAACAAAGCAATATGATCATTGGGACTGGATAAAATGAACGACACATACGAAAAAACGATGGATCGAGATTCCACTGTATATATATATATATATATATATATATATATATATATATATATATATATATATATATATATATATATATATATATATATATATATATATATATATATATACTGGTGTAAGACATTAAGAGAATTTGCAGTCTTGGTCGATTATCTCTAGAACTACTGTACCGATTTTAATGAAATTTGATATGTACATACATTGATACAATACAAAACAAATAACCATTCAATAATTGTAAAACAAACACATGATCGTGCGTAACACTCGTTGGAGATGGAAGGTATGAAACAGCGGTTGCAGAATAAACAAAAAAATGGGTTAATAGATGGGTAATCCCCTCTTACAGATATAGAGGTCTCGTAGCGTGATTTCATACTTGAAATAAGGCAGTTTATCCTTTCCTGTGGCAATTGGTCTCACTCGTTCAGCAACGCTGTTTTCATTCCCTGGATGGTTCTCGGAGGGGGGGTTGCGAGTTGCAATTGCCCTCCCCAGAGCATCCCAGACATGCTCTATAGCGTTAAGGTCTGGAGATCTGGCTGGCCAATCCATCCGGCGAATATCTTCACTCTCTAGAAATTCGTCGACCAGAAGAGCTCTATGTGGCCTCGCGTTATCGTCCATTAAAATGAACTCAGGGCCAACTTCACCCCTGAAAAGGCAAACATAGGGCTCCAAGACCTCATCCCTATACCTCACACCAGTCACAGTGCCTCTTTCAAAGACATGGAGAGGTGTGCGGGCATTCAACATGATGCCTGCCCAGACCATTAAACCTCCTCCGCCATAATGGTCGATTTCGCGGACATTGGAGGGTAGGTAGCGGGTCCCTGGTTCTCTCCATATGAACGTACGGCGAGAATCGGTGTTTAGGTTGAACCGGGACTCATCAGTGAAGAGAACGGTCGCCCTTTGATCCATACTCCAATCTCTATGCTCTCTGCACCATGATAAACGGATTCTCCTGTTCATAGAAGTGAGCGGGACGCAAAAAGCTGGTCTTCTTGCAAACAACCGTCTCTCATGAAGTCTTTTGGAAACAGTCACCCTTGATACACGGGTTCCTGTGGCTGCATACAAGTCACGAGAGAGCTGAGAAGCTGTAGCACTCCTGTTACGCCTCGCTATAATCAACAAATGGCGATGTTCTCTGGCCGTCGTGGCTCTTGGACGACCTTGCCCAGGATTTCTCTCGATGGATCCGATATCCTGGAACTGTTTCCATAAGTTACACACGACGCTGGGCGTTAAATTGAACTCTCTACAAATTTGGACTTAAGATTGGCCTGCTTCTTGCCTTCCCACAATTCGCCACCTCATTCCATCATCTTAACGTTGGTGGCTACTCATTTTTACTGTTACAATTTGAAATTAACCGATTGCTGCCATTTTTTTGTTTATTCTGCAACTGCTGTTTCATACCTTCCGACTCCAACGAGTGTTACGCACGATCATGAGTGTGTATTACAATTTTTGAATAGTTATTTGTTTTGTATTGTATCAATGTATGTACATATCAAATTTCATTAAAATCGGTACAGTAGTTCTAGAGTTTATTGACGAAGCCTGCAAATTCTCTTAATTTCTTACACCAGTGTATATACACACACACACACACACACACACACACATATATATATATATATGTATATATATATATATATATATATATATATATATATATATATATATATATATATATATATATATATATATATATATATATATATGTATGTATGTATAATAAATACGATGATCAATGTTATACAATTGATGTAGAAAAAATATAGGTCCATATTACCAACAATAGGTTTCGATAATTCAATAACAATGTTTCCGTGAGAAAATGGAATTCTACAGGTGATTTCATTGTGATACATTTTATTTTCATGTTTTGTAATCCTTTTCGGTTATTCTGAAAGCGAAGAATGCAAGTTGAGAAGAAATCTCCCGCTATCAAGGACGATGTAGTGCGCAGAAGTTGGGATAGGGTGAAGATGGTTGAGGCTATCCAGAAGCTAAGATGCGGAGAAATGGGACTAAAGGAGGCTGCCAGAGTGTTTGGTGTATCAAGAATAACTTTGAGATAACTTTGAGATTATTGGCTTCACAAGTGGATAAGCCAGCAGCAGATTTGGTTATACAAAAACTAGAGTTTGGTTTTGGTTTGGAGCGCTATGTTCAACTTTTGTTATATAAGGGCTTTTGTTATACGAGACCTACAGTTTAAAGCCGATTCCGAACGGTTTAATAAATAGATAAATGATTTTTTGGGTAAAAAAGGTGGGGGTCCATATTACCCTCCACTTTGGGTCACCTGCAAGTTTTGACTTTTTTTACTTATGTGATTGTATACATCTTAAAATTTGATTTAATGGCAAATCCACTTAAGGATGTTTAGTTGATGAGTTATGGAAGAGGTTAGAACCCCAAAATATGAAAATCAGTCTTTGGTATGACCACAGTGAGCCAAAAAAAAAAGGGGGGGAGGGGGTCCATAATCCCACCTTCTCCTCTACAGTTTGAGGAACATATCTTTTACTGTATTTTAATATTTTTTTGGATAATGTCCAATCGTCTGCTGCATTAGCAAGGGAAAATATATTTTTTTGTCTATTTCATTGTTATGGACGTGACGATGAATTAATTTAAAGTACCAGAAAAAGAAATCACGTGATCAGCATTTAATAAATTAAATTCTAAAAATTAATCTTTAAAAATTCACCACAAATCAGAAAATGGAGGTAAAGATTCGAAAAAATATCATTTTAAAGGAATTTTTATGATCCCTCTCGGGATATAAATTTTATAACCCTCGGATTATTATTTTAAATGCAAATTTAATAAAAGTTACTGAAACAGCTTAAAAATTTAATTTTAAAAAAATCTAAGAATAATTTTTCAAAAATCTTTCTTATTGCATTCCTACACTATAAGCAGAATGGCCATGCAAAATTTCAGCCATTTAGGTCCATCGGTTTGGTCTGTGCGTTGTATGTCAGTCAGTGAGTCAGTCACTTATGGAACTGTTTTATATATATACAGTATGCCCACTAAAGTCCCTTCCCACCCTCTTAACTTCGGAACGGCTGCTGCTATATTCATAAAAGTGGTTTCTAGGTATAGTAAAGTAGCTATGCACTACCGAATGGAACCACCTACCGCGACACCTGGTGGAAACCTGCGGAGTTAGCATTCCTATCTCCAAAACGGAACTAGATAGAGAAAAAAAGTGATTTACAAAGTTGTAGAGCATCATCCATTTAGTAAGAAGAGACACCTTGTGGACATTAATGCAAAGAATAGAACGGTTAAAACACGTATTTGTTTTTTCGTGATTTCATACACTGTGACGTCACGAAACTTGAACGAAAGGAGAAATGATTATCTTTCGTGCAAAACACGACACCGCAATGTGCACAGTGGTATATCGCTTTTGATCCCCAATCAAAAGGACCGCGGTTCAAACCTCGAGGGTTTCATACTTGTACTGATTGTCTTTATAAACAGGGTAGACAATACGTAGATCGTGCAAAATAGTGTCGCATCAACTCAACGCAACTTGCGTTTGGTGTTCGAAATTTTTGCAGTATACAAATACGTAAGAAACGTCACGCCTGTTCACCAGAGACAGCCATAAAAGAGACATCTTCTTGGGGTTGTAATATGTTGATGCTCGTGGTCATGGCTGAGTATTCCAAAGCTGAGTATTGTGAGATGGTTTTAATGTACGGTGAATGTGGATCCAAGGCAGAATCAGCAGCAAGGTTGTACCGGCAACGTTTCCCTGAAGGCTCGCATCCTTCTCATCACACCATCCTAACTGTTGTAAAACATTTAAGGGAGACAGGCTGCAATACTAGTCGACCTCGATCTGGTAGACTAGCTAAGGTAGGACGGCAAGTTCAATCGGATGAGGTATTAGCATACGCCCTCGCATAACCGAAATGCAGCACAAGAGAGATCAGTCAACACTGTGGCCTCTCCAAAATTCAGGTTTGGAAAATCCTAAGCGAATTAGGCGTTTATCCATACCGACCAACGCCTCAACAGGTTTTAGTGGACGGGGATGCCGAACGACGTTATGCATGGTGCAACTTCGTCATGAATCAGATACAGATCCAGCCAACATTCTTGGCAGATATAGTGTGGACGAATTAGGCATGCTTTTCACGTAATTGCATGTACAATAGGCAAAGCACCCATTATTGGACGCTGGAAAATCCTAGATGTTTTACCGACGTTCGACATCAAATGCGGTATGCTATTAACGTTTGGTGTGCAATTTGCAATAACAATCTGATCGGCCCAATATTTTACAATGGCACGTTAACGGGTGCACGATATTTAAAATTGCTACAGAACGTAATAGACGATTTTCTGGAGAACCTTCCGTTGTTTAATCTTAGGAATGTACGGTTTCAACATGAAGGCGCACCTGCTCATAAGACATCTCCAGTAAAGCAGTACCTCGTCAAGGAATTCGGGGACCAAATAATTGGGTATGGCGGTTTCGAAGAGTGGCCTCCAAGTTCGCCTGATCTGACTCCACTGGGATTTTTCCTGTGGGGATACCTGAAACATCAGGTGTATGCGACCCCTCCACAAACATTGCAGGACCTTAAATGACGCATTACGGACGCTTGTGCCAACGTGTCACGCTCTATGCTCCAACGTGTGCAACGTGAGATTCAAACGAGGATCGAAATGTGTATTGCAGCTGACAGTGAGAAGTTTGAACATCTCAAATAAAGGTATATTGTTAAAATTAGTTGTTCTTTTTTTTCTTTCTCAGATCCTTTTGTCACGTCACAGTGTAGGAAATCATGGAAAAACAAATGCGTGTTTTAACCGTTGTAGTCTTCTCATTAATGTCCACAAGGTATCTTTTCGTACTAAATCGATGATTTTCTACAACTTTGTAAATCAGTTGTTTTCCCTATCTCGTTCCGTTTTTGAGATAGAAATGCTAACTCCGCAGTTTTTCACAAGGTGGCACGGTAGGTGGTTTCATTCAGTAGCACATGGCTACTTTAAATACCTAGACACCACTTTTATGAATATAGCAGCAGCCGTTCCGAAGTTAAGAGGGTGGGAAGGGACTTTAGTGGGCATACTGTAGATATGTGTGTGTGTGAGAGAGAGTCAAAATTTTGATGCATTTTGGTACTTTTGTAAAACTTCTATATTATGGAGTACAATAATTGAAAAAAAAATCTTTCAATCTACGTCAGCAATCCTTGGGCACATTTTCTCCATAGGTTAACATAACCATATATATATATATATATATATATATATATACACATATTCGAGGTGAGCGAATCCAATAGGCTTAGTACACAGCAACCTTAAAACTCCCAGTTTTGAAACATATTTTCGGGCACAATGGATCGTATTTGTAAATATATTAAAATTGTAAAATATCCGAATAAGGAAGTACAAGATCTATGCTTTGGTATAAATGAACAGCAAAGGCATTGCATAGCGTTCATTTTGGCGACATTAGGAAATAAGATATTTGCCCAAGGTGACTGACCACATACTTCGAAGCCGTAATCATCACAAATACTGGATTTCTCTGCTCATTTACTTCAACACTTATTACGAAAAGTACAATTTGCTAGTAAAAACAGAAAGTTTTACACAAAAATAAATAAATGTTATACGGATAACGCTCATAAATTTGCATACATAAGACAACGATTTGATCAAATGTGAAGGTAAAACTCACAATACCACTATATGCACAGGCTCCACTTTCAATTCTTCGGATACATGACAGTTTGAAACACGAATTCCATAGTGGAGAGGCTTCGCAACTAAAAAAGGAAAGCATAAATAGAATGATAATTGCATTGAAAGTTATTATACAAGAATGAGTTAAAACATAGATTATTGAGTAAAATGCATGCAACACACACGTGATAAAGGAGTCACAAATAGGGATGCGACATCGATGTCGATGTTTTCAAAACATCGATGTTTTGATAAAGACATCGATATTTTAAACATCGATTTATTGAAGCCGATGTTTTTCTAACATCGATGTTTTTTGCTCGATGTTTTTTTTAAATGAAAAAGTACCTTAATAAAAAATTTACCACGTCGCATAATTTTCACGCTCAGTAAATGTAAGTTTGAGTTCTGAAAAGGAGGAATATAAAAGACGGAACAATTCCTTAGCAAACAGACAAATGGCAATCAACAACCAATGAACCAATCAGAGCGCTTGGAATGTTCCTGACACTCCAGAATCTTCCATGGGGTTTTATTCTTTTGTGCTGTTTTATATACAAGTTAATATTATTAGTAAGATGACTCCCAAAAGTACCGTTTGGAAATATTTTTGCAAAATCTCTGACCAATTGGCAAAATTCAATATTTGCCTTAAGTCCTTCAAAACTTCTGGCAATACCACGAATTTATGTGGACATTTGAAGGCAAAACATGGCGATATTTTCAACGAGAATTTTGAGTCATCAATGTAGCCCAAGGCAAAAGCAACCAAATGTTTTATCGTTTGTGTCAGCCCAATCAGAGAGTAAAATTAAATCACCTCTCCCTCCCGCTCCCCACGACTAACGGAAGTAACATTAATGTTAAAGGTTACTAAACCAGTTTTAAAAAAAGGATATTCTAAAACATCGATGTTTAAAAACATCGATGGATTCTGGGCGATGTTTTATTAGCATCGATGATTTAATATTGAATATCGATGTTTCAAAACATCGATGTTTTGTTATCGATGTCGCATCACTAGTCTCAAATCCAAAATTAGACATTCAGAAACTAGGCTTTACCCTCATTATGGGCTCATCAGCATGGCATAAAAGACAAGTACGCTGTAAGTGAAAAGGTTAGAAAAGTGGTACTCCTTAAACTTTTCTTGATGACTTACAAATCATAGGCAATCCAGCCCACAATGGGAAAACTAACGTCTTTCATGATTCGTGAAGCAGATTGCAGATCGCTTGAAGATCGTTAGCTGCGTTTACATGGACAGCAATAATACCCGGGATTTACCCGCTAACAGGGAAATCCTTTGAAATCCGTTTACACGGGACAACATTTTCGTCCTGCTATTACTCGCCTTACCGGATGTAAAGGCCATCACATGATTCGGCGAAAGTGATCATCATACACCATCATTCCTTGTTTATTTATTATTTAAATGCAGCACGTCAGTCGCTGTTGATAATCATGGAACGTTTACGATTTTTTCTGTTGTTTTTAAAAATAAATTTAGAAAATAGATTGGAAAAAAGGAATATAAGAACTAGAAGATTGATGCGGATATTAGATATAATCGTACGATCTGTGGCTTCATCGCTAAATTTAGTTTTTCCACAACGAAGAATGTGGGCAAAATTACGAAGCTCTGTTTGGTGGGAAGAAATTGTTTTAAATTCCTGGAGTAATAAAGACTGGAAAGAAAATTTTAAATTCGATAGGTACATTTTTTTAAATTATAAGATTAACTGTAAGATACTTATTGTTTTAATAAATCCTTTTATAAAATCAAAATGTAATTTTGATTTCAATTTTGTTTCAGTAATTTTTAGTCATGTATAAATAAAAAAATCATAAATAGATATAAATTAATTTTTATCTGTGAATTCTAAAATAATTAATTTATAAATAAATTTTAATGTTACGTTTAATTATTGATTATACTTATTAAATTTATTAATTTTACCATAATACTTTAAATGAAAATGTTATTGAAATTTTATCGAAATGAAATTTTATTTCTTATTTTACATCCAGATGGCAATACCAGTCTATTTATAATATAATTGGGGATGGGTTTTTTTTAAAAACTAGATGAAGAAATAAATGAAATCCTCCGGAAAAAAAATAGGCACTTTTCTACTGTTTTCTTGAAAATTATGCGATCGTTAAGGGGTTCCAGATCCCTCCATCAATCATTTGGCTGTATTTTCATGGATTCGCACATGCTCAAATCCGCCATGTTTGTTTACTACTAGCTTTCTGCTTCGAATTGCATCATGGGAAATTAGCGGGTTTTATCCTAGTTCGAAGCAGGGTCGAAATTCCATCCTGCATTTTTCCCTATCGTAGGGAAGAGGAGTGAAAAAGCAAGAAACAACCCTGCTTTGACCCGGGTTTTTGGCACATGTAAAGGGCACTATTCAAGTGTTTGAAACAAGCCCCTTCGTTACGCAGGATAAGTTCCGTGCAATTTGATCACCTACATGCCCTCTAAATTCGAACCACAAACCCTACTTTTGCTTTTAAAAATCATTAAGAAACAACTTCTGCCAAGTATTTGAAGTCGAGAATTAATATAAGTTTTTTTATTCCACTAGATGGCCTGTGCGACCCTTTCGCATGCGATTAAAGTACGATAAATTATATAGCTAGGTTGGTGGCTTGTAGTAGGATGAAAGAAGAACCGGGTCATTTGTAGCCATTGTTTATTTGTCAAATAAAAAATGGTGCGTAGGATCATACAAAACCGATTACAAAACACCTTTTTAACACTATTGGAGGTGAAGCATAAGACAAAACAAGGGAACATGAGATATGTACGCGTCAAAACATCTTTGTAGACAATGTTGAAAGTTAAGTATGACACAAACTCGTGGAAAATGTGATATTTACATTACAAAACCTCTTTTGCACACTATTTTACCGTGCCGTTTCAACGCATCCAGGGAAAGAATTTTAGGTCCAAAAGTCAATTTTTCACTTCGATTTTTAAGCAAACAATACAATGTGTCATTCTGAATTAACAATTCGTCAGAAGCGGAGAACTTAATCTTTAAAATGGTACCTCATTTATTGATTTTGGTTAAGTCTGATGGAACAGCAAAGGATCGTCACAAAAAATCACTCTCTAGAAATCTATATCTATAAAGGAAGAAGTCCTGACTTATATATATATATATACACGTATCAACGCCCAGCAAAAACTATTGGAGATACAGATATCAAATTTTAGGAGCTTATTACTTTTGTGCTGAAGGCGTCATTTAAGAAGCGATTTTTCAAAATTCGGCCCCCAAGGGGAGGGAGGGGGGCAAAACGTGTTTTTAACATATTCCTTCATATCTCAAAGAAGAAAATCGATATCCATAAGATTCTTGCTTTAAAATGTAAGAAACATGAATACCTAAAAACCAATTTCAGGATTTTTCAAAATTTGTCTCCCAAGGGGGAGAGGGGGGCTAAACGTGTTCTTGCGTGTTTTATCTATATATATAAAGGAATCAACACCCAGCAAAAACTATTGGAGATACAGATATCAAATTTTAAGAGCTTATTACTTTTGTGCTGAAGGCGTCATTTAAGAAGAGATTTTTCAAAATTCGCCCCCCAAGGGGGGGAGGGGGGCAAAACGTGTTTTTTACATATTCCTTTATATCTCAAAGAAGAAAATCGATATCCATAAGATTCTTGCTTTAAAATGTAAGAAACATGAATACCTAAAACCCAATTTCAGGATTTTTCAAAATTCGTCTCCCAAGGGGGAGAGGGGGGCTAAACGTGTTCTTACGTGTTTTATCTATATATATAAAGGAATCAACACCCAGCAAAAACTATTGGAGATACAGATATCAAATTTTAAGAGCTTATTACTTTTGTGCTGAAGGCGTCATTTAAGAAGAGATTTTTCAAAAATCGCCCCCCAAGGGGGGGAGGGGGGCAAAACGTGTTTTTTACATATTCTTTCGTATCTCAAAGAAGGAAATTGATGTCCATAAGATTCTTACTTTAAAATGTAAGGAACACGAATACCTTAAACCCAATTTCAGGATTTTTTAAAATTTGGCCCCAGGAACGGGGAGGGGGGCTTAACGTGTTTTTCACGTATTCCTTCATATCTCAAAGAAAGAAACAGATATCCATAAGATTCTTGCTTTAAAATGTAAGGAACACGAATACATTAAAACTAATTTCAGGATTTTCAAAATTCGGCCCTATTGGGGGGGGAGGGGGCAAAACGTATTTTTTACATATTACCTCATATCTCAAAGAAAGAAACAGATATCCATAAGATTCTTGCTTTAAAATGTAAGGAATATGAATACCTAAAAACCAATTTAAGGATTTTTCAAAATTCGGCCCCCAAGGGGGTTAGGGGGGCTAAACGTGTTTTTACGTGTTTTTTACATATTCCGTCATATCTCAAAGAAGGAAACAGATATCCATAAGATTCTTGATTTAAAATGTAAGAAACACGATTAAATGTAACAAACACGATCAATGTCACGATTTTTCGACATTCGCTTTAGATTTTGAAAAAATTGCTAGAAACAATCCAATAATTTATATTTCCTATATATCACCATTTTGAACACCAAATTGGTGGTGGGAGAAAAGAGAGAGATCAACCTTAATTAAATGAAGTGTGGAAAGGTGTGTGTGTGTGTGTGTGTGGGAATTGTATATATTTCGGTTGTTAGTACGTATACATCTAGAGCTCAGGTTAACTATATTCATTTTTATTATCCTGGGCAACGTCAGGTAATTCTTTGTTTATGAAACCAGCGATTTTCACAAGGGTTTACGGGGAAGCCCTCAAATTCCTCAAAGGGCCGGGATCCAGTGGGTTATCAAAATTGAAAGAAACATTTTAATGCTGACATTAGCATGGGCGAGGGGTTATTAAAATATGCTGATGGGATGTTGACCAGTGGAGAGGGGTATAGATTGCCATAAAATACAAATATACATATCATACAAGTAAGCTTTATTAAGGGTTCACCCGTGCAACGCCGGGTATATAAAGCTAGTAATATATATGGTTTTTCCATGCAAAAAGAATAATGTACCCCTACGCGGATGTTGCCAATAAAGAATCTCATTAATGAAATCACAGAATGATGATATAAGCAAACGATTTTTAAATTTAAAAGTTCAATGCGACAGATAATGATAAAATAAAAAAAGCTAGCGCACGCTATCTAGGGGAAGAAAAATTGTTTATGATGTTTATACTTCGATTTTTAAACAAACAATAAGATGTGTAATTCTAAATTAACAATTCGCACGAAGCGGAGATCTTAATCTTTAAAATGGTACCTCATTTATCGATTTTGGTTAAACATGAAGGGAGAGAAAGGGATAAAAAAAACATCTTTTAGAAATAATATATATAGATCCTTAAGTTAGCAATGGTCATGAAAGGGGGGGGGAGCGAAGACTCCCGCTTTACCTCCTACGTGAATTATTAACCAAAAATTTTCTTTAGAGAATGTTGCATAAACTTTATTTTTCAACGAACTGACAATAAACTCCCAATAATTTATGTGCCCCCTATGTATTACAAACGTGTGTCAAAACAACTAATTCCTGTAAAGAGAGAATATTTACTCTGGCTTCCAATGGAAGGCTTACAAAATTATTCCTTTCGTCTTTCCTAAATTGTCATTTATGTTAAAAACAAGGAATTGCAGCTGCTTAGAGTTCACATCGATACTTGCAGTTGTAATGTCGGTCAAATTTTTCCACGAGTTCCTTGCATTTGACATGAAAAATACTCATTTCCCTTTAGAAAAGTGGTCACGGAAGATGTACCTCCGGGAGATAGTCCTCAGGGTCCTGAGTCATAAATTGAAAGTTAGGAAGTTGAACCCTTCCGTTCCTGTTATTTCCAATAAATTGGAGTGAAATCTGTCGACTGAAAGACCCATTGCAGGGCCTGTGGCGGCCATTTGATAAACCGCGCTGGTTTTCGGTGCTGAGGGCGCTCGGATCGAATCCCGGCGTCGCGCCACTAAAATGCCTTCATTTGTGGCGTCCCTTCATAGGGGGTAATGCCGGTCCGTCTATGTGGTGACACCATAAAAAAAATGGCCAACAAAACTGCGGTGTATTATAGGCGAATGTCTTCGCGACAAGTGCCTCCGCATTGGTTAAAAAAAGGAAAAACAAATAATTGCATCAAAACTAGAAATATCTTCTGCTACTGATGTAAGTAAAATCATTCATAAAGATTTGAAGTTAAAAAACATGTTTAAGCCTAAAGTTCATCTGCTTTTGCCAAAGCATATTGCTGAAAGAAAAATAAATTGTAGAAAATTATATGAAAAACACCTAGCTGCTGAAAAATGAAAATTTGTCTTAACACTCGATGAGGCATCGGTGTATTTAAGTGACTGTAATAACTGAAGATCAATTTTTTATTGTTTAACTGAAGGGAATGACCGTACGAAATGGCATCGTCAGTTTACAGAAAAGTCCCCAAAGGGATTGAGGATAGTTGCAGGATTTTGTTACAACGGCAAATTGAAATTGAAAAAAGTCACAAGTAAAGCCAAAATGAATTCACTTTACTATCAGCAAAATATTTTTGAAGAAGAATTTCCAGCATTATACGGAAAGGACATTGATAAAGTTGAGTTTCATACGGACAAAGCACATGTCTAAATCAACTGCCGGTTATTTAGCAAAGAAAGAATCAGAAACAGGAATAAAGTGTATCCCAATTAATGAAATTTCTGTAATATCACTTGACTCTTATCCAATGGACTTTTGCGCTTTCGGTTTATTAAAACGATCCTTAGAAAAACGACATCTAAGAACACTGAACGGACTTTGGAAAACGGTCCAAGAGGATTGGGTTAAAATTGACATGACAGTACTAAGAAAAAGTTTACTATCATGGAAAATTCGAGCTATAGTCAAGAACCATGGCTATCAGATAGAAACAAATTGCTGCAAAAAATACGGCATTTATACATAAAACTTAACTATCAAAATCGTTTCCATAATGTGCGAACGGCCTTCTGTATTATTTTTCAAAACATAATCATTGTAATAATATTAGAAGGTTGGTAACGTCCTTTCGAATAAAAAATTTTTCTAATGTGTAAATAAGGATCATCGGTGATACAAAAACCATTGGTTGAGCCCTCCATGCTCTCTGAAAACTTCGATGTGCTCTCGACCACGGGAAGTTTGAGAACCACTGTACTAGAGTGTCATTTCATCAATGATTTGCGAGTAGTATTTGTCACTGAGTTGGTGATAACAAGTCTACTCCACTCTAAAAGCTCAGCGTTCTCCATTGATTTAGAAAAACGATCATTGAAAACGTTGAAATGAAACATCTTACAAAAACGGGTATTGCAAAGCTGTTAAACATTGCTATAAACACTCTCTTCATCTTGGAAAAGAACGTGTTCACTAAAGTAGGGGTCTTCAACCTTTCACGTTCGCGGACCACACCAATAAATTAGCAAAGTTCCGCGGGCCACGCATCTGTGAAATTTGTAGTATAGGCAGAGGAAAAAATGTATTAATTGCAAACGAGCTTCAGCCTTTGAGATGATAGCTTGATTTGCTTTTTATAGAATGATGATGAAGGATTAATTCCTTCAAAACACGTCACTGAAGTTTTGTGTGTATGGTGTGTTTTAAAAAAGTATTTTGTACCTTTATAACCACTTTTAATTAAAAAAATGTTTTTATTTATTATTTTCTACAAACAAAGAAAGATGGGATTCAATGTATTTTGTACTTTATATTGCATGAAACAGAATGAATGCAGGAAGACGAGACTCACGTGAGGTTCTGGAAAGAAATAACCTTGGCATTCTGCTTTTTGTGTTTATTTCGTCTTAAGATTCTGAATACAACACCAGTTTATTATTTTGATAATCCTGTGTGCCTTGGGCTACTTTTCCTCGTGCATTCTTGATCTTTTTTTGTATGAGAGAATTTGCCGTTCTAAGTTTTTTTTTCAAATTTATATCAAACTTTCGTTTTGCATCATCAAAATATTTCGGCGGGCCACGGGTTGAAGACCCCCTACACTAAAACAAGGTTTGCCACCTAATAGAAAACTGAGCATGTAAACTGGTAGATTCTAGCTTGTGGAAAAGAACTGTTACTATGGCTGAAAATTATGTGTCCCTAAAAATCTTTATTCACAAGCGTTAAAAAGAAATAGACGAACGCTTTTAGGCAAAAATTCTATTCCAAACTGCCGTTCAAAGTGTCAGACGGCTGGCTGCCAAACTTAAGAGGAAGAAGTGTTACACGAAAAAAGATTTTTAATCAAAGAGTATTTTTTACTGAAAAAGCAAACATATTAAAGTGTAAAAATCTACATTCTTTTCCTCTGTTGTCACCTGAATAGGTAGAAGAATGTTCGATTTTACAACCCACTTGATATGTTATTCATGCAGCGATCGTTCCTCAGAATCACTGAAGCAGGAGTTAACTATACTTAATTGTAGGTTATCTCTTTGGTGTTTTTGTTTCAGTGCAGGTTATATAAATATGTAATGTAGGTAGCGCAAGGAATCTAGATTAGTTAGTTACTTTATTATACAAACATTTACTGAACAGCGGGGCAAAGTGAAAACTTGTTTTAAGGTCCCCTTCACGATTTACAATAAAATTACTTTATAAACGAGTGACTTTTTATGAAAGGGGCCATGATTCCAAGCTAAGAAAGATACTAATGAAAGACCAGTATTTCTATAAAGGGGGAATTTGAGCATAAAAACTCACAGCTTAAAAACGTATACTACATTTAAATTTAAGAATAATTTTTGCATATGTATAATACTTTAAAAATATTATATCGGTGAGGCCTAAATAACCCTTTATATTCTTTTTAGCTTTTTTAAAAAACTTTTTAGCCCTTTTTAAAAAATTTTTTAGAACAAACAATTTATTATTTAAGAAATCATTAATAAATGTCAGTATTTCTTTTGGCTTGATTCTTTGCACAGTTTTTTTTTTTTCAAATTTACTTACAGCTTTAAAATACTCCTCTCCTGTTAAAAAATGGCGTATAAGGTTTAGAACGTTCGAAACTTCTGCTGTGTAGATTCATCAGGTTCATCTTGTTTAGACATTCTCTTCAAATCGTTGCAACAATGGACTGTAGAGCATAAAGTTATAAAGATAAGCTACAGGAGTCTGGGTTAACTGAAACTCTAAGTTTGAAAAGTGAACCTTACAGCAGATTTTCATATTGCGACAGTATGCTGTAAGGACTTTGCCTTAAATAAAAAACTGCCAGCCTGCTTGTATTTTATGTTTAAATTGCATTTCTCGACTAAATAAGGCTATTTACAATATATATTAAAAATTAAATTCGTGGGTTCACGGCATCGACGAGGAAGGTCAAACTTGAGTTGTCGCTGCGCTCATTCAGGTCTTTCTAGGCCCGGCAATATGTCCTTATCTCCGGCTCCAACATCATTCTGATTAACTTCATCTCTGCATCCCTGAATCACTGAACTCGCGTTCGGCGACTTTATATACCTCCGCTGAACATTCCCGAAAGATCTAAGAACCACCTTCTTTCTTTATTCAGTTACATTCCCAGATGAGTAGGCGACTCTGGTCGGCAACTTCCCCTTTGTAACTGACGAACTGTTCCGCTAGCCGTCATAACACTTCCGGCCTTTTATATTGTCAGGCGTCTGCCGGTCTACGTCGGCCTCGACACAGGTAGTCTAAATCCATTAAGCGCACAAGTTGCGCACTGGGTGGTCTTTTCCTGAAATTTCAAAGCGCGAAAATATTCGCTTTTGTACGGAAGTCGTCACAATGCGTTCAATGCAGTACTAGTTAGTTCAGTTTATTCAACGCCCGCTCTTGGTAACAAGGCCATTTGGCGCCACACAGTCAGGTGGAGCAGTGATGCGCCAACTATGTGTCAGCGACCCAAAGAAGGGTCGTGAAAAAAATGGAGGGGTAGCGGATAGTCTGAAGTAAATTTATATTATACTGAATTATTTGATTAAATAACATGCGCTAAACTTTTTATCTATATATATAAAAAAGTTCCGTAACTGACTGACTGACTGACTGACAGATAACGCACAGACCAAACCGTTGAACATAAAGGGCTGAAGTTTTGCATGGCGATTCTTCTTATAGTGTAGGGGTGCACTAAGAGATATTTTTGAAAAATTCTTCTTAGATATTTTTAAATTCAATTTTTAAGCGGTTTTTGAAACATACTTTAAAATTTGCATTTAAAAAAATAATCTGAGGATTTTAAAATTTATATCACGAGAAAGATTATAAAATTTACTTTAAAATGAAATCTTTTTCGAATCTTTACCTCCATTTTCTGATTTCTGGTGAATTTTTAAAGATTAATTTTTAGAATTTAATTTATTAAATGCTGATCACGTGGTTTCTTTTCTTTTTGTGATACTTTAAATCAATTTTGCGTCACGTGCATAACAATGAAATAAATTGACCAAAAAAAATATTAAAATAAGGTAAAAGATAAAATTTAACCACTAGACTAACTGAGATGGAAGTTTTTTTAAGAATTTAATTCAAAATCGCATGTTTTATGGATATTTAACATACGAATTAATTGCATACATTGACCGTTGTATTTAACTTGAATATTTTCTTCTACATTATTTTGTCTATAAAAATATCCGTTGCGGTTTTTTTTATAAATATACATATTTTTTTTGGCATTAATTGCATACATTGACCGTTGTATTGAATTTGAATGTACTCTCTAGCGAAGCACGGGTATTCAGCTAGTAATCACATATTTTAAGCATTTTTATTTTTTGTTAAAAAATATCTATGATAGTATTAAATAAGGTGTTAAACAGACTTTCAAGGCTTCACTGCTTCAATTCGCTTTTATCTATCTATGAGGTTGTGAAAGGCAAAGTGTTGTAAGTCAAGTTAGAGTCATTTTGAGAAATAAAACGTTTTACTGCAAAAACTACAAAAAATTCCACTATAAATGGAACAAATTATAACTAATAATAATTATAATAATATTGCAAATAATAATTATTTGCAATTCCACTATAAATTGAAAATGGAGATTACATTTTTTGACCTCAGCTAAAATAAAAGTTGAAAATTGACTTACGCGACTTTGCCTTTCAACGCCTCATATGTGCAAGACTGAGTTTTCAAAATGAGTAGCTATAAAAACCGAACAACTATAATTAGAGAGTAGCATTCTCAAAAAGTTCACACCAAATATTGAATAATAGAAATCAAAATTAAGAAACAAAAATCAAAAATAAACCAAGACCAAATATTGAACAAATACTGTGTGAGGTCCAGGTTCAGCCTTCTCATTATTTTTTTTTCTAGTCTAGTTTTATGAAGCAAAATGGAATTAAAAAATTTCAGTGTTTTAATATCAAGTTTAAAATTTTAAATCCCTGCTGTTTTGTTAATTTTTACTTAAAGGAAATACAAATGCATAATCTATATTAATAAAAGGAAGTGTTTGTGTGTGTGTTTGTGTGTCTGCTGCCTCGAGACGAATCTATGTCACTTACAGCCATGAAATTCGACACACAGGTAGTGCAGACGATGAGTACGTGCACCTCGAAGTCCGAATTTTAAATTTTATTACCGTTAATTTTTAATTAATAAAAAAGCAACAATTTTGAAGAGTGACAACAGTAAATGGAAGCTGTTACATTTCCGGAAATCACCCCTCTGGATATGGCCGCCACGTTAGGCGTAACAAGCAAACAGCGAGCGAAAAGTTAAAAATAAATAAAATAAAAAAGTTTCAAGTCATATATAGAAGTTTCAAGTCATGTCCAAAATAATAAATGAAAATAATAATCTTTCAAGTCAGATTTTATAATCTAAAATTTATATTTTTGCACATTTCGAAGAATTACCGTTGATTCTTCGAAGAATTACCGATCTATTTGCAACATGTGCTTAACAGTGCTATAAGTGTTGATTACCTTACTTCTTTTCGGATTACTGTATCGACAGATTCAGGTAGGCTAAAAATTATTTGGAACAGATGTAGTATACGCAACGGGCCATCAGTAGCGTACGCAGAAATTTTCAAAGGAGGGGGTTATAGTCCAGTCAAATTAGGTTTTCATTTCGCATTAAATGAAGGGGTTGAGATTTTTTCAGGAATGTGTAGGGGTTGGTCCCCTGAACAACGCCCAATAAAGTCCCCTCGATTTCAGGCGCCGCGGGGGGTGGGGTGGGGGTCCAAAGGTCACTTTTTTCATTTTTCGGCGTTTATCTCGAAAACAGGGTGTGGCACAGAAAATTGTCAAACCCAAAAATTAAAGCTTATAAAATTCCTTTCCAAATGGTATATCCATGTTTGTACCCAAGTGTTACCGTAGACATAGACATAGACATGGTACATTAATGAGGCACCAGAGAGCAGGGCTCCATATCCTCGGTATGGATATTTTTTGTGGCTATATTTCCGTTCTCAGGATTAAAAGAAAAGTGTTGACTTGAAAGTTAGAATAATAATAAAAATATTAATAATAATAATAAATAAATAAATAAAAATAAATAATACTAATACTAGCAAAAAATAAATAAGTAAATAATGTGGCAGGTTTTATTTAAAAAAAAATCACGGTAGCAGACAATTAAGCAAAAATTAGTAAGGATAGTCTTGAGGTCGATCCATCAAAAAAACGCAGGTCAGAACCAGAAGCAACGGCAAATGTAAATTAAAATTTAGAAGAGGTTGGAGGGAGAGTTAAGAAAGGGGAAGGAGACCAGGGTGAATAATCAAAGTGGCCTTAGGATCCCTTGGGTAGTAGTCGGGGAGGTTAGCTATTTCTTCGTTGTCTATTGAATATAATCTTTTGTAGAAGAGATGTTTATGCGAGATGTTTAATGTGTTGCCGAATGGGTTCGATTCTCAGATCCCTGTGAATAAGTACGTTTATAAGGTACCAGGGCGCCTTCCTAATACCGCGGAGTGTTTTATTTTGAACTGTCTGCAATCGCTGGATATGGGTGTCATCCGCTGAGCCCCAAACAGGAACGGCGTACAACAGGATGGGACGCAGTACGGTTTTATACAAGAGCAGTTTGTTATCTAAACCCTTTTGATTCTGGTACAGGAGGTGGGCGATATCCTTACGGGCTTAAAAATTTTTTTCTAATGTTATGTTCAATATTTTTCTTCCATGTCAGTCGACTATCGAGGTAAATTCCTAAGTATTTGCCCTCTCTCTCAAAGTGAACCAGTTGATTGCATACTGTGACCGGAGGAAGTGGAATTCTATTGAAACTGAAAAAAATAGCTTTAGATTTTGAAGGACTTAACTTGAGCCTCCACCGTTCGAACCATCGTTCAAGAATTCCAATATGTCTCTGTAGGAACTTGTGCATATATATAGTATTTTGATGCTTAGGTAGTATTGCCGTGTCATCCGCAAGCATGGCTAGTGTAGTGAATGGAGAGTTAGGAATGTAATTCATAAAAATATTAAAAAAGATAGGTGCTAACTTAGAGCCCAAGTGTTACCGTTTTCGAGATATGAGCCGTTGAATATGAAATTTTTTCAAAAATAGTGGTAGCGGTTCAGGTATCTCGTCAAACTTCCTCTTCTAACTCTTTCCCCTTCCATTTCTCAGAAAACTCGTGATTAAGAAAGTTGTAGAGCGAAAGATTTCCTTCAAAAATGTGTAAAGTTATGCTAATTTATCTTCACCAGGTAAATAGTTAGAGCGTTTTGAAGTTTAGGGGTACTTTTCAACATTTTGCTAGTAAAATGCTCGTCACTCAAGTTTCGTTTCCAAGGTCAGTAACTCTCTTAATCACTTTGTGTGCTGTTTAATTAGATACGTATAGTATTCATAACCCATATAAATAATAAATTATTTATACCTGTACCTATAATGTATATCTCATAATATACAGAAGAACACTTGTAGTACAAAGGAGGAAGTAAGAAAACAAACCAAAATGTATAAAAGTGTCACTTTAACTCAGATCATTTTGGAAAATTTAGATACCACACCATATGAAAAAGAAGAAGTAGTTCAGTTACTTCTGACCTCAGTAGAAATTACTCCACATCACATTTCCACAAATACCTCCCTTGCCAGCATTCAGTGGAAATTGAGCAACGAATTGTCATGTCTCAAAGGTAATGGGCCAACAGCAGCTTTGTGGGTCCAGTACTTTGAAATGGTGGTGTTGATGAAAAAATTCATTGCAGCACAGCGCAACTGAGAAGATCATATGACAAGCGCCCAACTGATGATACCTTACTTCCATGCCAGCGGGAATTTTCATTATGCAAAGTGTACTCACCTATATGTACAACACATGCTGGGACTAACAACTCGCCAGCTTCAACTTAAACAGGATTTTATAGATCGTGGATACTTCACTGTCAACAGAACTGGAACACCAATGTCTAGTGTGTGGTCTGACATGGCAATTGAGGTGACACTCAAGTGTGACATGAAGAGTGAAGGAGAATTAACACGTGGGCGGGGCTTTAGTGATTCGGTGTTGGCGAAATGGGTTGGGAGAGCACGCACTGCTACAGCAATATGTAGTTCACTTGAGATGTTTTGTGGCGTCCATACTGCAAGAGGAGAACAACATGTTGAGTTTCGAGCATTGCGAATAACCACAGATGATCTAGACAGAAGGAAGCTTGCTCAATGGTTGGCTGATCACCCGCCTTTTACTGAACGTAATTGTTTGGTGTCACTTTCAACGGGAGTAATTGGAACAAGTAACGTCAACTGCTACCAGGCCTTGAAAATTGGAACCCGCACAATGAGCACTTTTGTTGGAATGAATTTCTCAGAAGTGAAACAATCCAAGAAGGACTCAGTCGCTCCTTTAGCTGCGATGAGCAATATGATCAAAGTTAATGATGAGGTAGTGGTGGTAGAGCCTCTGATGAAATTTCAAAGAACTCTGATCACCAAGAAGAAAGAAGGGGATATAGAGGAGTTGCTAACGTACGAGTTAGCCCCATACCCTAGGTCTCTATTCGCCGAGGGGATAATGAGAAAAATCAAAAGGTCAGCACTGTCTGATACTTTCCCAAAATGCAATCAACTGATCAATGTGAAGAACAGTTTCACGGTAATCCATGGCGGCTTCCTGCTTCATAGAGTAAAGTGGAACACCAACACCACCTTCGCCTCCATCTGCAATCAATATGTATCATAAATAATCAACCATTACGGCAGCAGTTCAGCTGTGGTTTTTGATGGTTATGAAGACACGAACTCCACGGAAAGAGACGAACAACATCGGAGAGCATCAAGTAAAACATCAGTGGATATTGACTTCAATAAGAATATGGTGGCTGCTGTTCATCAGGAAAACTTCCTTTCCAATGAAAGAAACAAAACCAAGCTCATTACTATGTTAGTTCAGGCCGTGGGTGCAAGAGGTATACAGTCTACTACAGAAAAAGGAGATGCTGACTGCAGTATTGTCAAAGGTGAGTGGCAAAAACCTCTCATTCAACTTTGGTGATAGTAGATAAGTAAGACCTGCTCGTCTAACTTGTAGCACTCACCCCACGAGACACGAATGTGTGTTTCATGAAGGCCGGACTGGGCAACACAGAAGACAGGCTCTACTTTTCCCAACATCTTCAGGTCTTATCTTTCAGCCAGTACATTCTCTGCATCCATAGTTTCTCAGGATGTGACACTACGTCAGTGATTTATGGTAAAAGCAAAGCAGCAATAGTACAATGTTTCCAGCGGTATGCCAATGAAACAACAAACATCGCCAAAGTGTTTTATGACTCCAAATCTTCACCAGGAGACATTACTGGAGCTGAGGAACGAATGTTTCTGCTCATGTTCCAGGCCCCGCCAAATGAGCATGATCTCAATCACCACAGGTACCTTTCATTTTTCTTTCCTCGTACTGACCCCATTAAGTAAATTTAATAATTCATATAATTCATTAATATCCAATAATGCGTTATACACTATCCGGCCAAAAGTATCCGGACACCCCCTTAAAGAAGTGGATCTAGCAGGTGACGTAATTTGATGCGTAACCGAAAGCTATAAAAGTATTGGTAGTGGTTTGTCAGGTCATACTTATGCTTTTGTGAGACGATGAGTAAGTCAAAGGAGCTTAGGGACTTTCATCGTGGCATTATAGTGAGATGCAACCTTTGTGGGAAATCAGTTCATGAAAATTCGGACATTCTATAGGAGCTAAAATAGTGAAAACTTTGACTTGTTTGAAACTTTTTCCGAAGTATCAGATTGACAGCTTTTAATATACAGGAAAGCAGTTGATGAAATAAATTGTATATAATATATTTAATGTAACTGTTGTTTGAACTTACTTTTGATAACCATTTTTTTATTATATGAACAACTTTTATACATTTTGGTTTGTTTTCTTACTTAATCCTTTGTACTACAAGTGTTCTTCTGTATATTATGAGATATACATTATACGTACAGGTTTACATAATTTATTATTTATATGGGTTATGAAGACTACACGTATCTAATTAAACAGCATACAAAGTGATTAAGAGAGTTACAGACCATGGAAACGAAACTTGAGTGACGAGCATTTTACAAGCAAAATGTTGAAAAGAACCTCTAAACTTCAAAACGCTCTAACTATTTACTTGGTGAAGATAAATTAGCATAACAGTAGATATTTTTGAATGAATTTTTTCTCTCTACAACTTTCTCTATCACGAGTATTCTGAGAAATGGAAGGGGAAAGAGTTAGAAGAGGAAGTTTGACGAGATACCTGAACCGCTACCACTTTTTTTTAAAAATTTGCATATTCAACGGCTCATATCTCGAAAACGGTAACACTTGGATACAAACATGGATATACCATTTGGAAGGGAATTTTATAAGCTTTAATTTTTGGGCATGACATTTTTCTTTGCGACGCACCGTTTTCGAGATATACGCCAAAAAACTGAAAATGTGACCTCATAACCCCCCAACCCCCCCCCCCCGCTCCTGAAATCGAGGGTACTTTATTATGCATTGCTCAGGGGACCATCCCCTACACATTCCTGATAAAATCTCAACCCCTTCATTTAATGCATGATTCGCCGCCATTTTGAGCTAATTTGACTGGACTATTACTATGAAAGAGTAGTTTTGAGCAATCAGTGCAAAACGTAAACCTAACTAAATAATATATGTAATCAGAACCAATGAGGGGGGGGGGGGTTATAACCCCCATCAACCCCCCCTTGCGTACGCCACTGGGGCCATCGCCAATTTGGCGCCAAAATCCCGTTCGGAGACCTGTTAGGCCTAAACTGCGAAATGTAAACAATAAATTGGAAATCAAACTTACTGCTGGCTTTATGAAACTCGTAGGCGCACACGGGATCTTCGCTTCGCTCAGATACCCTTGCTTCCCTCCCCTACGCTCCGTTACGCATCCGTCCAAAAACATTACAGAAAATCCCCAGCCGCTGGCTTCGCTACATACCGCTGGCTGTTGTACAGTAAAAAAAAGCTTCCGCTGGCTGTAGCGGTCAGTAAAACAAAGCTTATCGCAAAAAAATACCATCCAATCTTAAAATCCTCCCTGCCACGCAAAAAAATACCATCCGATCTTAAAATCCTCCCTGCCAGAATATAAAAACCGCCAAACAACCATCTGATTTGGCGAATGCGTATACTACATCTGTACCAATTATTTTTACCTTGCTTAAATTATTTTCTAAAAAAACCTTGGTAAAATTTTATTTTTTTCAAAAAGCTAATATGCATTAATATTGCTAATATGCATATTTTTATTATTCATATGGCTAATTTCAGTACTCAATCGCATTTGTTATTATTTCTTAAAGTAAATTGTTGCATTTATTATGTTATCGTTCATTTTTATGAGCACCTCGAAGCCCGAATTTTAAATTTTATTCTAGAAAAAATTTTATTCAATTTTTTATGCAATACTTGATTCTATTTGCGCTAAGATCCGCTAGATGGCACCACGAGAGTGATACAGTATGCTCTGTATCGAGTGTGACACATAGTCTTTGCGCAATTTATTGTTGCACCACAAAATTTAAATTCCTTTATTCGTTGTTTTTTAGTGTTTCCATTCTCTGACAATGAGCGGGTTCCTAAACCGACCGGCTAGACGGGCGAAGTCCGGCTAGTAATATTTAATTATGAAGTTTTATTATATGATATTTGGCCAAAGACAAGTGTGGAAGGTAGGGAAGACATTTTTTATTGTCATTATGCAATGTAAATATATACCTAAAATCTACAATTCATTGATTTCTGAAATATTTTCTCAAAAGTTGCCTATTTCGTATTTATATTCTTTTGTTAACATTCTCCTAACTTTTTAAAGGCAAATTTTCCATTATCAATAAATTTTCACCGAGGTAGCGGGATATTTATTTAAAGGAAGTGGGTCTCGGTCGAAATAAGTTTGCGCACCACTGCAGTAGAGCTTTGACAGCTGTTGATGGCCTGTTCACATAGAATCCGTCAGCTTTAGCATTACTCGTATCGGCATATATTTTAAACCAATCACAGGCCTTAACAATTTCGTTGCTAATTGTTTGGAGGTTTGTCATTGGTTAAATATATTTCAATACGAGTAACGCTGACGCTGACGAATTCTATGTTGTTGTTGTTGTTGCTAACGCCCCCTGGTTGGAGGTTCCATTCACCAAGTCCTACTAGGCTATTGGGCTGAAAGGGGCGGCTCCTGTTTTGAATTAGCACCAGAAGGGTCGGAGTCCGACTTGGCTAAATGACCGGTCCCGTAATTTTGAACCGAGTCAAGTAACGAGACCGGCACACTTGACCCGCACCTCCAGAGGAAATGTTGAGAACTTGGAGGACATTGCAGCTACGACCTATTTTACGTGTCCCGGCCACCATGAGTGAACACGGCGGTGGATTTGCAGCGACGAACATCGAACCAGGGGCGTTCAGATCAATGGTCCGCTGCTCTTGCCAACTGGGTAACCGCGCCTATGTGAACAGGCCCAAACTTAGACTCGGGCAAAATCATGTACTCATGACTCGGGTACTGTTCAGTGCAACACTGAATTAGTATAATTACCATGGGTACTTTTAAAATAGAACAACATAAGTGGGATAACCTTACAGCCACACGACCATACATTGAGGTGTGACTGAATAACCTGTAATATCCCACACAGTACAAACAGCAATATCCGTTAATAGATTTCCAAATGCCATTCAGTGGGAGTTTAAAAAAAAAAGGAATTTTGCGTAAACAGGGAACATGAGACATTTTAAGATGACATGTACTCACCTTGTGCCCCGAGAATCCTCATATCATCAGCAGTGCAAGTAGAAGGCACGCAGATGCCAAAGCGTAGTGTCAGCTGGTAGAAGGCAAAAATGGTGGTGTGCATTTCTTTGATAATCTGGCAACAGAAATGGAACAAAAATCTGAGAACTACGTGAAATCACGTTTCAAACGATGAATAGTTGAAATATATGAATATTGGGTTCCGTATGTAATAAAACCCCATTTGTTACTTGCAAATAATAGCAGAAAGATTCGAGATAGTCTGTATTAGATAATGACGTATTTATTGAATTCAATAACCGGATTGTAGTGAGTGAAATAAAATCCTTAGTACATTCACTATATTATGAGTAAGGGCCTGTTCACATAGAATCCGTCAGCGTTATTCGTATTTATCCCTTAACGATCGCATAATTTTCAAGAAAACGGTAATAAAAGTGTCTATTTTTTCCGGAGGGTCTCCACACCTGTAATTCATTTATTTCTTGATCTGCGACATCTAGTTTGAAAAAAAAACCATCCCCAATTATATTACAAATAGTCTGGTGCTGCCATCTGGTATGTAAAATAAGAAATAAAAATTTCTCAGGGTAAATGAAATGGATTGTTTTAATCTTTTTGGTGCGTTACTTTTAAACACTCCAGCCCGGAAATATCACGGGCACGAGAAATAGAACGCGAAACCTCACTCCGTAATTTTGACGGGAGTGAGAAGGAAGGGGTTACAATATATTTAACCAATCACAAACCTGCAAACGATTAACCACTAAATTGTTATGGTCTGTGATTGGTTTAAAATATGTCAATACGAGTAACGCTGACGCTGACGGACTCAATGTGACCCTCCCCCTCCTCCTAAACCTCTCAGTGTATTTTTCATCGGCGGAGAAACTGATAGTCCACTTAGCAATGGTGCCAAAATGGCTTACATATAATAACTGTCATACAGAAAAAGTTATTGATGATCGTATTTGCTGTGCAGGACGTACAGTGGAATAGGGACATTTGAATGAGGACAAAATTCGTAGAAGTTAAAATCCTTTAATAATCGATGCGATGGTCATGTACAGATGAATACCAAACTAAATATAAGACATAATATCGAGCCAACTGCTCATAACGAAAATAATATACTCGTACATGGAAAGATATTATCTCCACACCTCTAACCGAGAATGGAAGATTGACAGACGCCACAGACTGACTGAAACATTAGCACCCTTTACACGTACGCTCTTTCCCGCGTGAAACAACAATCCCGCGCGATTGAGTGCATGTGTAAAGGTATCGGAGAGGAAGGGAAAGCTGCTTTGGAGCATACTGCAAGTTTTTCCACGCGCAATCCCGTACGCTCCAAGCACTCGAAAAAGAGCGCACGTATAAAGGGCGCTATTTACAAACCTGTTCTTTTATACAATCAAACATTTGCATAAGAAACACGGTCTACAGTTACATACGGCCAAACATGGTCCGCTAAAATAAGTAGTTTCATATGGCAAATACGTAAGAGAAAAAATAAACTATGACGTCATATTTGCAACAGCCAACAAGCTGAATACCATCGCGTTCTTGCGATATTTGAAAGGCTGACACCTCAACCGCATGATAGGAAGTGACAAGATAAAAGTAAACAAGGCGAATATCACCACGTTAAGTAGGCACCGCGCAATTTTCCTATCAGTATTCTTCATACAACTGAGAAAAATAGGCTGATCATGGGAAAACAAAATTGAGTAATACGTTATTTATCTGACGCCAACTCAAGAATCGGGTTTTTCAAGCGTTAACGAAGACTGATCTAATGAAGATAGAGAGGGGACCAAGAGTAGTCTAGTGGTAGCGTGTTGGCTTTCGGTACTGAGGGTGCTTCGATCGAATCCCGACAGGCGTCATTAAGTATCTTCGTGTCTAGGCCGGATATGCCGGAACGACACCGGATCGCTCGTGTGCACCGAGCCTAAATCCGTAGACCGAAAAGTCTTTCTTTGAGGTCAGTGGGTGGGGAAGGTACGATTCCCCCCAGATATCGCCATTGGGGGGGGGGGGTGCTCAGTCAAAATGGAGGTAGCACCTGGCTATGTCGGACTCCGACACTTGTGGTGCCATTATAAACCGAATCCGCACCCCTCAGCCCGCAAGCCTATATGGACCTGGTATGGAATATATTTCAGGCCAGGGGGCAACAACAACAACACAGAGGAGCAAGCTTAGCAACCTCTGATCTTTGGTCACTCGAAAATAAAAATCTAAATCCCCCGTATATCTTCTTGTAAGAGTGAATGCTGTCTTTTTTAAGAGCACTAAATTTCCAATTCGTGAAATGTCAATTAATCAAACGTTTGATTAATTGACAGCATTTCATCTAGTCTTTGTAACTCCTTCATAGGTGTCTACTCGTAGTTTCAAAGGTAAAAAAAAAAACATTAAGTACTCAGCTTGTAGGCCCAGTCACTGGCAGACCGAGTTTGTGAGAGATAATCACAGGAAATTTAAGTTCATTAATTGATGAAAAGGGATTCATTTCTAGTGTCTTTGATTTCTTCGCTTTGGAAACCTGAAAAATCTAATTTTTTGACTTTCGCCTTGAACTTTATCCAAAATGTCAAAAAGAAGCTGAAGGAAAAAAAAAAAGAGTTTTGTCATTTAGATCTCACCGAGTCATCGAACTTCACATCTGGTCTTACAGCTAGAGACAGATTCCGAGGCCTGGGACCCAAACTAGGGACGGCTTCAACGGAGCAATACTGTCCTCTGAAGTCTTCCATGCCTTTTTTGTTCTTAACCAGAATCTTCAGGCACTGGTCGAAGGCTCCAAATTCGGTCACGGTTCCGTCGAAAATTCCCGATGGTACTTTTGCTGAGGCGTCAAACACTGAAAAAATATAAAGGTTTGAATTACAGTCGAACCTCCATATATCGAAGTAGCAAAATGCCGGGAAAAAAATCGATATATAGAAATTTCGATATATAGAATTGATCTTAATTTTATCATAATTCTCCAAAAACATTAAAAGTAAAGATAATTTCCGAATACGAAACTCCAATTCTAATTTATACGTGAATCGCATTAAATGAAAGTCAATAACTAAAAAATGAATTAATATGAAAGATTTATTGAGTACTACATACCTTAAAAAATCCAATCCAGACAGTGGTTACAGTGATCACAGTTACATTCTTTAAAAAAAACTACGAATATCTTCCTGAACAACCAGTTTTGCGGAAAGTTCATCAAAGAAATGCTCGCATTTATTCAGTCCACAAAAAACTTCATCAGGGACATTTTCCGCGAATTGAAGTCCACGACGTATTGTTTCAAACGCCAAAAATTGGGAGATTTTATCCTAAAGTGGAATAAAATCTCCCAATATGTCGTGAAAAAAAATTTCGATATATAGAGATTTTTTTCGATATATAGAAACAGTTTTTCAATGTAATGAACATGGAGATTTGCTAAGAGTTCGATATATAGAAAATTTCGATATGGGGAAGTTCGATATATGGAGGTTCGACTGTATTTTTTTCTATGCGGTGTGTATGTAAATATTAAAAGAAACTCCTATTTTACATTTTTTTTTAACTTCACCATACGAAAAGAAATCATGTAACATGATTGTGAAATAGAGTAAACAAATTATACAGGAAGTAAAACTAAACTTACAGTTGTAAACCGAAATTGTGAACTATATTGTGACTAAAAATTGAAATAAAAATAATTTTAATATTAATTTAATAATCAAAATTTACATTTACTCCATTTAATCTTAAAAAGTTGGTGAAATTCTTCATGGTTAATTTGCTTTAAATTCAAAAGTATTTCCAATTACTGACAGACTTTGCAAGTGCGATTTTTTCAATCGGAGTGCAAAAAAAATGCTTGAAGTCGCCAAAACATTATCTTTGATTCTATTCTTGAATGATCTGTTTTTGTAGAAACTAATAAATTTCTGTAGTTTTTAAAGCTCATTGGAGAAGGAAATTTAAAATTACACGCCTCTACACATCCTTAAAAATCCGATTCATACTTTTAGTAAAGTTTACTATAAATAGTTCGTTTGAAAGATCCTTTACTATGAATTATATTTTGGCATTTTTTAAGGTCAACAGTTTGAGTGCGTGCCCCTATAATTTTATAACACAACGAACTCTGCATGTCCAAAGGGTATCAAGTAGGAATGTCCAAAGCAAAATTTGCCGAGTTAGCGGGGTCACTATTAGAAAAATAGTGGAAAACACTGATTTACGAGTTGAAATATATTTTTCATGAAGGTGTCAACTACAAAAAAAAAATTAATGCACCATAGATATTTGTGAACTGATTATTTAGCGGAAAAGGACATAAAAAACTATACTTACTTCTCATTGCCCATACTTTTATCTGTTTAAGCGACACGACGTATTTCATCAAGCTAGACAAGCAGCTGGATGACATGTTAACTTTCTCTATCAACCTCACCATTTTCGGGAGAGCCCTCTTTACCGCAACATTGGTGAAATTCTTCAAAAATTTTTCATAGACTTGCCAGTTAGGTCGCAGCGAATCTTCCGTGCTGGCTTCAAACGATGGCGTGGTACTGGTGGTTGGAGTTTCCGTTGTGGGACTCGACGTCTTCGGCTCTACGAGACACTTGACCAGTACCAGGTGCATGATGATCAGCAGAAGAACTGTGGGCTTAAAAGCCATGGTTGGTGTTTGCTAGAGCCCTGTAATTAAAGCAACAGGAAGAATTATCCCTAGTCATTTTACAATATTCGTTGTTTAGTTTCCAGTTCTCGTTACAAGCACTCTTGGCAATATATCGCCAAATGTCCCTGAGCAGGGACTGGTTGGCAAATTTGCAGGATATGGTAACAAATCTTAATCCGTCAAAAAAATCGATTTTTTGAAAAAAAAAATGCACATGAAAGACTAACCTTTTCTGAGTATTTTAGACAATCCGCTTGAAAAAATTCTTATAATTACAGAAGTTATGAATAAAAACGTGTCAGATGTTTACTGTAAACAGATTTAAAGGGCAATACTTCAAAGGGATTTATCTCAAAATGTGTTTTTTTCACATAACGCACTTGTTATCTCCAGAACTCTTTTCATATTTTTGCTTGAAATTTTACCAGATGGTACATATTATCATTTGCTTGAAACTGAACCTAAATTTGTTTGCAGATCTCTAGAGAATGCATTTTTCATGCATAGATAAAATTTAATTTATTAAGAACAAAATGCTCTATTTTCAGTTTCATAGAAAAAATAGAAATATACCTTAAATATATACAAATTTAGGTTCAAATTAAACTTTAGTTTCTGCAGTATATGTTAAAAGCAGAAATTTTGTCTTAAACTCATTTTTTTTGGAGTATTTATGTGCGTTAGCCTTGATATCACTTTTGTCCAAAGCAAACTGCTTATTATTTATGACTATCTAACACAAATTATTTTTAACTATCAAACAAGAAACAGGTATATATTCATAAATCAAACATTGTTCTATTAACACAAAAAAAGTATGATTTTAAATCTTATACTTTTCAAGATATAGAATGTCGAAAGTGACACAATTTTTACACTTTTTCGACTTCTAACAGTCGTATGACCCGAGGCCATAGTATCCTTCTAACAAAAAGGTTTTAAATAGAAATATGCAAATGAATCCGTTGATAATAATTGGAATTATAATTATATGCCACCCATGTTGCATAGCAGTTAGCGATGCAAACTGACACTGCGCGAGCTTGGGTATGAATTCTAGCCTAGGCATGGATATTTCCGTACTATCCGCTTATTAGGTGTAATGTTGGCTCTCCCTCTACATGAATTCCAACTCCATTGGCTAAAGTCCTTAAGGTAACTGTCTGCCACATTTAAAAGGAAAAATAGAAATAAAAATAATTATATGCAGCATTGAAAGATAATTAAAATTTAGCTTCGTAATCTGCCATTGTAATAAATGTTGAAACATATGGATATTTGTAAACAACACAAAATTACGATCAAAAATATTTTTCTAGGAAATAATGCATTGTTGTATGTGACAAAAATAAAGCTAAATACAGGATCAGAGAGCAAGTTCAAAATATCGAATGTTTAGTGTTAAATATACAATCAATGCGTAACCGCAATTTAATTTCAAATTTGATTTCGTAAGCTGTGATTATGATAAATGTTAAAAATATATGTAAATTACATATTAAAAAAAGAATCATTATGAGCAAAAACATTTTTCTAGGAAATAAAAAATAGTATCATAAGACAAAAATGAAGCTAAATAAATCTACATATGCCGAGTGCAAGATAAAAACATCTAGTATTAAGGCTGCTGTGTACTAACCGTATTGGATTCGCTCACCTCAATGTTAACCTATTGAGAAAATGTGTCCAAAAATTGCTGACTTGGAATGAATGATTTTTTTAATTGTACGCCGTAATAGAGAAAGAAATTTTACACCTTGGGGTATTTTTCTTTTTTCTTTTAAAAAATTCTAATGATATTTTTTAATTTAAATTGTTCGGGGAAAAAATCTGGTATAGCGTGCTTTAAACGCTCATCAGTTCCTTTGGTGGACGGAATTTATAAAATTAATCCTGTTGCAAGGTGCAGAATAGTTCAGGCTATCTGAAAATATCATTTTTATTTGATTATCACACTTATATAGCAGTGAATAGTAGACACATTTTCTCCATAGGTAAACATGGTGAGCTAATCCAATAGGGTTAGTAAACAGCAACCTTAAGCGTTATTATACAATCAATAAAACCGCAACTTAATTAGAATTTTAGCTTTGTAAAATGTGATCGTGACTAGCATTAATATATATATATATATATATTACAAATTAATAATGCATCATTATAAGCAAAAACATTTTTGTAGGCAACAGCAAAACATTTTTATAGGACAAAAGAAAAGTTCAATATATACTCTGTGAGCAAATTCAGCTAAGTTAACCATTTGAAAAACGCTGCTAGTGTGATTGATTAGAATTGCAGACGTGTTTCCGTGCTGTATGTAGACTATATGTTGATCGAAAATGCCTTCTTTAGGGGCTCATAAATGTGATACTAATAAGAACTGGTTTCGCTAAACTTAAAAAATGTACTGAAGAAAACGAGACGTACTTAATCTATATCTATAAATCAGTTCCGTAACTGACTGACTGACAGACAACGGACAGACCAAACCGCTGGACCTAAAGAGCTGAAATTTTGCATGGAGATTTTTCTTATAGTGTAGGGGTGCACTAAGATTTTTGAAAAATTCTTCTTAGATTTTTTTAAAATTAAATTTTTAAGCTGTTTTTTAAACATTCTTTAAAGTTTGCATTTAAAATAATAATTGGAAGGTTATAAAATGTATATCACGAGAAAGATCCTAAAAATTCCTTTAAAATGATTTTTTTTTCAAATCTTTATCTTCATTTTCTGATTTTGGTGATTTTTTAAAGAATAAATTTTAGAATTTAATTTATTAAATGCTGATTACGTGGTTTCTTTTCTTTTTGTGATGCTTTAAATTAATTTATCGTCACGTGTATAACAACGAAATAAATTGACAAAAAAAATTTTTTTCTTTCTAATGCGGCAGACGATTGGACATTATCCAAAAAAATATTAAAATACAGTAAAAGATATGTTCCTCAAACTGTACTATATTAACTGTACTATATTCTTTAGTATGTTCTATTAGATTTAATTTGAATATTTTCTTCTACATTATTTTGTGTAAAAATATCCCTTACGATTTTTTTATAAATATATTTTTTCGTTTTTTTTTACATCAATTGCATACTTTGATCGTTGTATTTATTATAAATATATATATATATTTATTTTTTGGCATTAATTACATACATTGACCGTTGTATATAATTTGAATGTACTCCGTAGCGAAGTGCGGGTTTTCAGCTAGCATTTCCATAAACTACTACACATAATTTCCGACCAAAATTCCCCAAAAAATGCTTTGAAAATGCGCAAATTTTTTTTGTGAAAATGAAGAACTTGAGCCATTTTCCCACATGCAATACGAATCAGTCCAGAAATAACAAAATACAAATCTTCTACATTTAATCACAAAAATCATCAGGAAACACGAAATTTGATATTATTAGCTTTAAGTTAACTTTCTATTTCAAAAAATAAGTCTATAGTTATGGATTCGAAGATAAATTATAACAGTATTTGTTGCTGTTAAATAAATGCAAAGCCATTTTTTTCTCGAAAAATTATCTGAAAGCCTCTCAATGCATTGAAGTAATCGCTAAACATACTCACTTTTTTACATTCTCTTTTATACTATCCTTCAGAGTTATTAGAGAATAAACATTTCATAAGGTTCAACATTAAATATCATATGATCCTTAAGGCTGCTGTGTACTAACCCTAATGCATTCGCTCACCTCAATGTTAGCCTATGGAAAAAAAGTGTCCATTGATTCCTGACTTGGATTGAAAGAGTTTTTTAATTGTACTCCGTAATAGAGAAAAAAATTTTACACCTTGGAGCATTTTTCGTTCTTTTAAAAAAATACCTAATTTTTTTTTTTATTTATTTAGATAATTCCGGGAAAAAATATGGTATAGTGTGTTTCAAACGCTTATCAATTCCTTTGGTGGACGAAATTTGTAAAATGAATCGTGTTACAAGGTGCAGAAAAGCTCAGGCTATCTGGAAATACCATTTTTATTGGATTATCAGCATTTATGTGGCTTTAAATAGTAGACACATTTTCTCCATAGGTTAACATTGAGTGAGCGAATCCAATAGGGTTAGTACACCACATCCTTAATGTTCGAACTATAAATAATACCTATGTTAGTTTCCCGAAATAAAACTCTTATTATAAGAAATCAAGACGCTTTTTTATAGGAATGCATCACAAATAGTTTTCATTTTGACAGAATTTTAAGACTGATTTCGCTGTTCATTAAATACTAGCTAAAAACGCGTACTTCGCTAAGGAGTGAATTCAAATTAAATAGAACGGTCAATGTATGCAAGATATATATATATATATATATATATATATATATATATATATATATATATATATATATATATATATATATATATATATATATATATATATATATATATATATATATATATATATATATATATGTGTGTGTAGGAAGGAGTTAGTACTCCTTCCTTTAGAAGTGAATCATTAGACTTAATTATTTTGAACATTTAATTAAACTAGACGATGTTTACAAGACAGGACTAACACTTAGTATGAAATTAAAAAAATAAACACAGAAGCATCAAAAGAGCTAAACATCGGGACCTTGCAGAACAACACATCCGCTTAAAGTCCTTCGTGCCGCAGTAGTAGGAGTGGAAGTTGTAGTAATAGTTCAGTTGTGTTGCCAAACTCATTCTCACACGGCCGTTCTGACTTTCCAGACGTCCGCGGCTGAGTTGTCAACAATAATTCTGAAAAGATAAAAAAAAAAAAAGAGCAGAAAAAGGAAAAATATTTCAAAAAATCAAGCAGTGTTCAACACCGTGGTATTGGTGTTCAGTTTCTGCACCACTGTTTCATTTTGTCCGCTGCAGTTGATGTTATGGTTGGACCATCGTGATGTCCTAACTTTCGAACTTCGTAACGATCGTTGGGGTTGATGTTCGTGATCTCATATGGTCCGAAGAACTTTGGTCGGAGCTTTAATCCGGTTCCAAATTGAGTTCGTTGTATTGCCACTTTGTCACCGATCTTGTATTTACAAGCCGGTTTACGCCGTTTGTTATATTGTCGTATGTTTTCTTCCTGTAAACGGAGGATATTTCGTTTAGCTTCGATACGTAACGCTTCTTTGTCATCAAGAATTCTTTGGTGGTGTTCCTCGTCAAGAAGATTTTTAATCTGTAGATCCTCTTGTTGTTTCATTTTAACACCAATTAAAAGTTGAAAGGGTGTGAATTTTGTACTGCGTGTGGTGGTACTATTTAAGATACGTTGCAATCTTGGGACATATTTAAACCATTTGTCAGGTTCATCTAGAGCTAACTTAGTTAAAACGGGAATAATTGTGCCATGAACACGCTCAACCTGACCGTTGCCACGTGGCACACCTGTTGCTATTGAAATGTGTTCAATTGACTGTTCCTGGCAGTAACTTTGAAATTCTGAAGATGTGAATGCGCTACCTTTGTCAGTAATGATTTTTGAAGGGTTGCCAAATGTAGTTTGTTGCAAGGATAATTTGTCTAAGGCATCTTTCGTAGAGGTGGACTTCACGGGATAGATCCATACAAATTTGGAAAAGGCATCTACTACTGTAAAAAGATACTTATAACATTTTTTGTCGATGGTAAAGGTCCTAAAAAGTCGCAATGGTAACATTCAAGGGGTGCATCACCTTTTGGAATGGGGTGAAGGTATCCTTCTTGTTTTCCAGATTTTCGCGAGGACAAAATGCAAGGAATACAGTTCGAAATAATTTCTTGAACTAATTTCTTAAGTTGAGGAATGAAAAATTCACGAGAAACAATTAATTCGGTTTTTTGTGAAGCAAAATGACCTTGTGAATGGGCGTTTAGCACTATTTCTTTCTGCATCATTTGTGGTACTACTAAAAGTTCGGCATCCTGATGAAGTTTATAAAGAATTCCGTTTTTAACAAAAAATTCATCAGAAGGTGTAGATTCAAGCATAGATTTAATTTGAGATATAAATTCATCCTGGTCTTGGGCATTTTTCACCTTTTGAGTGATATCATTTGAGGTAATTACAAGAATGGGGTTACGACTTAAAGCATCAACATGTTTCATCTGTCTACCGGGTCGATGACAAACTTCATAATCAAAGTCTTCTAACATCAATGCCCATCGAGCAATTTTAGCTGGTAGGTCTTTTTTGTGCATCGTTTTTTGGAAAGCATCACAATCAGTGATAATTTTAAATTTTGTTCCCAACAAGTAGTTTCGAAATTTTTTTAGCGCTTCAATAACGGCAAGAACTTCCAGTTCATAACTATGATATTTTTCTTGTTGAACTGTAGTTTTACGGCTAAAATAATGAATAGGATGAAACTGTCCATCATCGGATTGTTGCAAGAGCACAGCGCCAAAGCCTAAGGAGCTGGCATCAGTGTGGAGTTCTAATGGGTATCCCTGTTGAAAAACACGAAGAACTGGATTTTGTGAAAGAATGTTTTTCTGTTGTTGAAAAGCTGCTATTTGTTCAGGGGGTTTGGGAGCTTCAATAACTTGAAATTTTGGTTCAACCTTTTCACTTTTGACGGATTCATTCTCAAGGGCATCATCATCGGCATCAAATATTTTTGGTTCAAGAGTTGCTTTGATAGTTCCAATATCAAAAGCATTATCATCATCGTTATCATGAAGCAAATCTAAATCACTGGCATCAGCATCATCTAAATATTTTCCATCATCATTATCATGAAACAAATCTAAATCATTGGCATCATCATCATCATCATCACGTTCAAAATCAATTGGATTATCCATTTTCTCTACCCTAGAAATCTTATCTTGAGTAGATGTTAGAGGTTTTTCAGACATGCATATTTGGCCCTGATCTTGAATTTGTTTTTCTACAATTTTCTGTTCCGCAAAAGGGAGTCGTCGAGAACATTGATTTACGGGGATTTCATCTTGTAATAAAATAGTCCTTTTAATTTCAGTGTCTTGAACTTTATGGGGTTTGTAGGAAGTAACGATATTTTGAACTTCCTCACGAATTTCAGAATTCAAAATGTGTGAAAGATCAAATGGGAAAGCTTCGTCATCAGGAATATTAGCAATATTAACGAAGATGTTATTATCAAGAGTAAAACGAATACCGTCTTCATCAAATGTAAATTGGGTTTGCTGCAAAAAGTCGATTCCGATAATCACATCAAAAGGAATCAAGTCATCCTCTAGAACATGTATTTTAGCAGGTAAGTAATGGTTTGAATTTCGATGGAATCCTGAAAGAATCCGATGCTGTGAACTTGGTTTTTGCCAATTCCTGAAAAGGGAATGTTGGTGGGCTGCAATGGTGGCGAACCAATTCTTCGATAGGTTTTCTCATTGATGAGGGTTGCCTGTGACCCAGTGTCACAGAGTGCTGTCAATTGAATTCCTGCAAGTTGAATGTCAACATGCATGGGATTTTTCGATGAAGTTTCAGGAGAAAGTGCATTTACAGTTTTATCAGAAATAGGTTTTTGAGAATCAGGTTTTGGTTTAGAATTTCGATAACTTTTAGGGCAATTAGCATGAACATGACCAAAACTTTTACATCCGTAGCATTGTTTACCATGTGACTTATTCAAACATTGGTTGCTTTTGTGACCTCTCAAGCCACAGGAAAAACATACTGGCTGTGTATTTGGGCTACGTGTATTATCGACTTTCACATTGAGGTAGGAAGCATCAATTTTTTTCTGATTATTTTGTCTGAAATTTTGTGATCTGTTAAAGATTTGTTCATAAATTTTCAACTTTTCCTTAAATTCAGGGACGGATTTACAACCGTAAAGAATAACTTTATTGTTTGTTGAATCAGGAATTCCGTTTATGACATACTCAAACAGAGAGGAGTCATCGAGAGAACCTTTGTGTGCCAAATCTCTCATAGCTAAGAAATATTCTTGTAGGGTTTCAAACGGTTTCATACGTCGAGATTCCATTAATTTATGTAACTGAATACCGTTAATTTTGTCCGAAAATTCGTCTAATAAATGGTGCTTCAATTGTTCCCAACTTGTAATTCCACGAATAGACCTAATTAAAGTTTGAGCGGGACCAGTTAAACATTTTCTAACAAAAGTAATTTGGTGAATTGGATTGTTTATCTGATATAAACAAAAAAGTTCTTCAACGTCAGATATAAAATTCTCAACACTGTAATTATCACGAGACGAGAAAGGTTTTATTAAATCAACAACGTCTTTCAGACTAAACAACTGGAAAGAGAGATTCGCAGTTTCAACTGAAGGCAATGAATTTTGATCTGATTCACCAACGGAAATGTGTGTATTTTGCTTATTCGAAGATTCTTTTGCGTCAATGGTGGGGGAAAAGGGAGATCTATTTTCCTCTATAACGCTGTTAGTTTGGGATGAACGTGCACCCGGAAGTGAGTCATCATTCACTTCGCATTCCGAAAGATCAGAAAATTCTGCTTTTAATAACG
The DNA here is from genome assembly GCA_907164885.2 of Dolomedes plantarius. Classification (NCBI taxonomy): domain Eukaryota; kingdom Metazoa; phylum Arthropoda; class Arachnida; order Araneae; family Dolomedidae; genus Dolomedes; species Dolomedes plantarius. The sequence continues at coordinate 33,981,248 of OU015503.1, read as the reverse complement.
ATAAATCACTAAGACTCATAAGAATGGTATTGGCACATTTGTCTGGGTCAGTTGAAAATTCTAAATGAAGTAGATTACAAATAGAAATCAAGTCTTTAAGTGAAAACTCTTTAAGTACTTTCTGTTTCGTTGCTTCCAACACGAATGGCTGTTTAAAACCTGTAAATTTACGTAATCTGGTACGATTTTGTCTGTCGCCGTCTGTACCAAAAATTAAACGATGTAGAACCTTTATTTGATTCGTACTACCAATTTTTAATGATTTTGCAATATTGGGGTAATCGTTGAGAGTAGCCATAACTATATACTAGGTTCAAACAATTATAGTACACAAATATACAAATATTCAAAACCAAAATCAATACTTATAATACGTAGGTACTCAAATTCAAAAATAAAATTTCAAATCGAAATTTCCTCAAATATCAATTCAATAATAAAATATTGATTCTCAAAATATGCATCAAGGAAATAATATAATATTCTTCAAACTGTATTCAAATTGCAATCATTCAAAATATATGTTATGTTGTGGTTTGTTCAAGGAAACAAGATTCTTCAAGTTAAATGTCGAAATTTTCATCAAATCATCAAATAATTTCATCGAAATAGAATTCTCTTCAAGAAAACAGAAGTGATAAATTCAACGTCAAAGACCATCAAAAATGAATTTAGCATCAATTAAATTCTTGCATCAAAAGAACGTTGAAATATTTTCAGTTTTCTTATAATTATCATCAATAAGATGAGAATTCCATTAATCTTCAAAATTTTCTTGAACAAGCTTCAAAGTATGCATGAAATAATTACAATATGTTCAGAATATACTCACAGTTCTGGTTTTCGGTTCTCGTCATCCCATCAGAGTATCATCAGAGTCCGTGGCACATCACTTTGGCTTTCGCTTTCGATATCCAAATCCAAAATGACAGACAACAGTAATCCAGTCGAAATCAAGTCGAAATCAAGTCGAAATCAAGTCGAAATCAAGTCGTATCATCGAAAGAAAATAAAGTTTTTTTTTTTTTAAGTTCAGCATGCTAGGGGTATTTTTCGAGTCCGAGGGCCGAGCACCCATGTAGGAAGGAGTTAGTACTCCTTCCTTTAGAAGTGAATCATTAGACTTAATTATTTTGAACATTTAATTAAACTAGACGATGTTTACAAGACAGGACTAACACTTAGTATGAAATTAAAAAAATAAACACAGAAGCATCAAAAGAGCTAAACATCGGGAGCTTGCAGAACAACACATCCGCTTAAAGTCCTTCGTGCCGCAGTAGTAGGAGTGGAAGTTGTAGTAATAGTTCAGTTGTGTTGCCAAACTCATTCTCACATATATATATATATATATATACAGACACACATATATATATATATATATATATATATATACAGAGGCTGTTCACACATTTTTTTAGACGATGTATATTGTATTCACAAAACTTAATTACATAAAATTCTTGTGTTTTAAATGTTCTATTTGACATCCCTTATTCTGAACTATCTATCGACACCGTAATTTCCAGGATAATAATGCCTTTTGTAGTGTCAGAAGAGGTATTCTATCCCATTCCTCCTTTCCAGAACAGCTTTCCAGAGTCCTGTAAGGGTTTTGGGACGACGTTTGGATAATGCAGATTTTAAAAGTCCGAAAGCACAAAAATCCATAGGTGATACATCGGGAGATTTAGTAGGGATATCAGTGAAGGGTATGGCCTTCATACCAGTTTTTTGTTCCATTTCTTTTAGGAAATTTACAGTGGATTTTGATGTGTGACTGCTAGCTTTGTCCTGATGGAGTCTCACAGATTGATGGCACTGTGGGTAAAGCGATGGTATTTCCTTCAGAAAAATTGGCGATAAAATATCTTCCTGATAGTATTTGGAGTTAATCTTGACATTTTTTCCACTCTCTTTATTTTTAACTTGCCATTCTAAGAAAAACCAGCAACAATCATGAATCCCTTAGAAAAACTTTCTTTCGATTCTTTGAAACATGTACTTAAATTTTTTTCTCCCCTTTTATGATAATAAATGGTTCTTTTTTTGTTGCAATCATTTAAATACCACACCCATGATTCATCTATTGTGACAATTGTTTTCCATTTTTCTTTGGATAAGTGTTTCTCATATAGAATTCTGCAGCGTGTCCTGCGTTCAGCGATATGATTTGGAAGAAGACGATGCACATTGCGTTTTTTTCGCTTTCTTAAGATTTAAATCAACGTTTATCATTTTGTTTACAGTGGACACCGAGCATTTTAATGTTTTTGCAACTTTCCTTTGACTAGGGGGATTTTCTTTTAACATTATACAACGTACCTTTGCAATAGTCGAAGATGTCCGTTTTTTCCTTGGATACTTGTTTGGAATTTTTGTCCCACTTGAGGTTCCAATTTGATGTTTTTTTCCTTTCTTGTTGACGATATTACCTATCGACGCTTTAGATATCAGAAAACCATGACTCTCACATCGTTTTTGGATAACGGAGTATGCATATTTCTCTTCGGAAAGAGCATAAATGTAGCCTTCGAACCACTGCTTTGTTAAAAACGCCATTTTGAATAAAAACAAAACTTTCAAGCCGCAGACTATAATTTTGACTTTTAAAAACATAGTACAATTGCAATTATTTCTTTTGCAGCAAACGATTTTTTATTACCGCTTACCAAAATCGTCTAAAAAATGTGCGAACAGCCTCTGTATATATATATATATATATATGTGTGTGTGTGTGTGTGTGTGTGTGTGTGTGTGCGTGTGTGTGTATAATAAATACCACGATCAATGTATGCAATTGATATAAAAAAGCGAAAAAATATATTTATAAAAATGTCGTAATGGATACTTTTACAGACAAAATAATGTAGAAGAAAATATTCAAACTAAATCTAATAGAACATACTAAAGAATATAGTACAGTTAATATATAGTACAGTTTGAGGAACATTTCTTTTATCGTATTTAAATATTTTTTTGGATAAAGTCCAATCGTCTGCCGCATTAGCAAGAAAAAAAATGTGTTTTTTGTGTATTTCGTTGTTATGCACGTGACGCAAAATTAGTTTAAAGTATCACAAAAAAAAAGAAACCACGTAATCAGCATTTAATACAGGGTGATCATAAAAAACTTTTCCGATCAACTGACAAACTGCTGCCAAATTTTAGAGTAAAAACTAGCACACTAAAGTCATTTTGTTTTTAAAAGCAGCTCTTTGTAATGTCTACCAGTATTATTTTCTGTAATTTCTTTATAGCATAAAATGTTTAATGAAAGAATGAAAATTGATCTACAGGTGGTTATCAAAATAATGGAAACACTAAGAAACATCATGAAAACCTTTATTAATACGGCGCAGGTTCACCTTTGTTATGTAATACCACCTAATTCAACTTGGAATTGAATTATACAAGTCATGAATAGTAATTGAGAATATATTATACCATTTTTCAGGTAAAAATCATGAAAGTTCCTCTAGAGATGCTGTGGTGGATATCGATACCTGGCTCTATCCACTTTTACAGATCACGGTGGTTTGATGATATATAGTCGGGGGGATTGTACAGGGCAAGATATTTCACTTCCTTTCATGCTCATTAAACCAATACTTGATAGATTTAGCTGTATGTATAAGGGGATTATCATCCTGGAGAACTCCATGTCCTGCAAGAAACAGTGTTTGTACCATAGGATGGACTAGTGAGCTAAAATTTCGACATAGTTCTTCCCATTCAATCTCCCTTTTAGGGTTACAATAGGGCCTGAAGAAAACCATGAGATGCCATCTCAAACTTTGATAGATCTACCTCCATGACTGACAGTTGAGATTAGACAGCTAGAATCTTATGCTTGTGTAGGTGTTCTTCAGACATATGCACGTCCTGTTGCAAGGAACAATGTGAACAATGATTCGTCGGACTAAATGCCGTATTTTGATATATTACTCGACCAGGATTTGCACTCGTGGCACCGTTGTGGGAGAAATTTTGTATTGGCATCTATTACAAGTGGCCTGGAAATAGCTACTCTTCCGTAAATGCTTTGTTTGTGAAGTTCCCTTCTACCTCTAATGGTTGATACCGGAACATGCAGATGGAGACTGAGTTCTTCGATCATTTTGGTTTCAGTTGTTTTCTTTCTTCATGTCGCAATCCGCTTCAATACCTCCTCCGTCTCTTTCACTCAGCTCTCCCTTTCGTCCATTATTCTGTTTGGCAAAGGATGTTTTTCCGTGCACTCCGTATGCTATCATGACTTCCGATACCATAGCTCGAAATACACCGATTAGCCTGGGGGTTGCAGTAACAGATACTTCAATTTAAACGCGCTCCAACAATTTGCCCTTTTCACAAGGTCTGCAAGGTTTGATATTTTACGCTTTTCACCCCAAAAACACGAAGTCCTTAGCTTCATTACTGTAATCTGACAGTAGAATAATGCATACACTATATTATATAAAAAATACCGGTGGTCAGGTTTGTTTTTTAAGGAATACGAAGTACATTCATAAACACCACTAATATTGATAGGTGTTTGCATTATTTTGATAACCACCTGTACGTATATAAAATTATCATCACCTTTAAAAGAAAAAAAGTTGGTTCAACGAATCTGTCCTGATATGCTATATGATACCGTTGAAGTCTGGGCGACTAAAGGCTCCAATTTTAAAATCTTCATGCACTAATATTCTCAGAGTGATAGAGAAAATGTTTAGATTTTCAGGTGAATATCACTCATTACAAGATACATCATATAACATGAAAAATTTGCCTCTCAAATTTTTGTTCTCATATTAATTAAATAGCACATTAAATACCTAGTTTTTAATTAAACTTTGGAATAAGTATTACCTGAACATACTGACATGGGCACTACAGATATATTCTTTTTACATATAGATATGTTTTGCATTTAAAGCATCATTCCCCTGTATTCTGTATTATCAACGTATAAATTTCATTATTTATTTAAAAAAAAAGAAAAATAGTGAACCATCATGCTACTGTATTGTAAAACATTCCAATTACTTTTAACATTTAGAAAGCATTACATAATGTTAATTTTAAGTTATAACTTTCTCAAAAAACGCAGTTGCATAATCTTAAACACTTTCAAAAATATATTTATACACTTAAAATTAACAAATAAAACAGTGCATAAATAAAACAGTTATAGAGAAAAGCTCACTTCTACCCAGACTTGGGTGTATATAATTTGAAGTGGCACTCTAAATGAATTTGATACAAACACAGTTTATACATGAAACAATGTTTTATTGAATTCGTTGCACATATAGAATTTGCTTTTACAGCAATAAGCATACGTACTACTTGTACGGAATATATATTAGCATTCAATAGAAATACACTTTGCAAATACTCACAAACCAGCAGTTCTGCCACGTAAACTTTGGGCCCCCTAAGCACTAGCGCCGGTTAAAACCTGGAGCTGCTTACCTGGTAGCTCCCCTAACTGGCTTATCTCTCAACCTTAACAACAACCTCTTAACTTAATCAAGCTGCTTGGCATTTATACCAAGCTCGTATGCCGAAATTAGCATATCTCAAGCAGCAGCTTTAATTCATTCACTCAAAAGTTCTATTCTTGTGAATCGAATCTTATGTATACCTTACACAGTATATACCTAAACTAGCTGAATACTCGTGCTTCGCTACGGAGAACATTCAAATTAAATACAAGGGTCAATGTGTGCAATTAATGCCAAAAAATAATATAAATATATATATTTACTAGCCGAATACCCGTGCTTCGTTACGGAGTACATTTTAGGATAATTACAATTAAAATCGTAACGAATATTTTTATAGACAAAATAATGTAGAATAAAATATTCAAATTAAATATAATAGAACATACTAAAGAATATAATACAGTTTGAGGAACATTTTCCCCATCAGTAACCAAAATTTCCTCAACCACTTTTTGATCCGCACAAAGAAGAGACGCCGAGAATAGTCGCAGAGAATACGATTTTCCACACAAACGTATTGGAGTGTCCTAATTTACCCCCTTAGGATTGAAGTTCAAAAAATCCTTTCTTATCGGAGATCCATGTCATTATAGGAATGCACTGTCAAAATTTCAGCCTTTAGATTCAGCGGTTTGGTCTGTGTGAGGTCTGTCAGTCAGTCACGGAAATGTTTTATATATAGGTTTAATTTAACATCCATAAAACATACTAATTTTAATTAAATTCTTAAAAAACTTCCACCTCAATTAGTCTAGTTGTTAAATTTTATCTTTTACTGTATTTAAAATGTTTTTGTAAATTTATTTCGTTGTTATGCACGTGGCGCAAAATTAATTTAAAGTATCACGAAAAGAAAAGAAATCACGTGATCATCATTTAATAAATTAAATTCTAAAAATTAATTTTTAAAAATTCACCAAAAATCAGAAAATGAAGGTAAAGATTCGAAAAAGATTTCATTTTAAAGGATTTTTTTATGATCTTTCTCGTGATATAAATTTTATAACCCTTAAATTATTATTTAAAATGCAAACTTTAAAGAATTTTATAAAAACAGCTTAAAATTTTAATTTTAAAAAAATCTAAGACGAATTTTTCAAAAATATTTCTTAGTGCACCCCTACACTATAAGAAGAATCGCCATGCAAAATTTCAGCCCTTTAAGTCCGGCGGTTTGGTCTGTGCGTTATCTGTCAGTCAGTTACGGAACTGTTTTATATACGTATATAGATATGTCACAAGATACGTATTATGATTTTTATAAGTGCCGGTGATTATGAAAGTGCCTAAGTGAAGAATCTAAAAAAAATAAGTTTATCTGTTTTTCATATTGCATTTTTTTATATTACCGTATTCTGAAGCAATCTTTGTAAAATTATAAAAATTGAACCGTTAGATTGAGTAGGTTGTTGCGTCATTACACAGAATTTAGTTCATGTTCAAACTCAAAACGTTCAAATACCTCGAAGCGAAATATATATGAATAATCACCGGCACATATATGATATCACTTTAATTTGTGACTTGAGAGCTGTACAAAGAAGCTCATGTTTGACTTTGGTTTAGCTGGAAAAATCCGACGTTTAAATTGTTGCATATTGACTTCTACTTGTGCCCCTACCCAACTGGCCTTTTGCTACCACTTTTAAATACAGTACTAAATTTCCCATTGACATTGTTTAACAAACAGAAAAAAACTATAAATTAGGGATATTAGGGCTTTGTATTAAACTGGAATGATATCCCAAAATAATCTCATATCAAATCATTTCTTAAAATGACTTCAACTGCCGAGTAGGTGATTGCATGTATTGGTGCAATAGTGCAGTTTTAAAAACAGTCAGGAGTTAGTATGATAATGGACAACCACAAAACTGTGCACTACAACCGTTTCTTCTTGAAAAGCATTTTAGCAATATTGAAAAGAATGTTTTCAAAAAGTTAAATGTTAGAGAGGTTTTAAAATTTTCTATAATTCCCAGATAAATTTGCAAGAAATACTAAAGAAAAGAAATACCAGATGTCTGTGAGCAACCATAAGCAATAAAAGCCTCAGCATTGGAATAAAAACCTCATGAAATCAGTAAAACATTTAAGATTACGACCCGGAATAATATAAAACCTCATGCCGCTTATTGGTTTGTTTGGGCTTGGCCAGGCTTTTGGCTGCGATTGGCGACGAAACAAATAGCTTCAGATCTTTTCAGATTCCTAACGGTATAAAACTCAGTTATGATCTGCAAATGCTGAATTTGTCAAGGAAAAATGTCTACAGAGGACGAAACATTAACTTACCGCTCGACAGGTAAAGCGAAAACTTGAGATGAAGAGTCAGTAATATAAATCCTCGGAAATGCCTCATGTGGATACACTCTACACAATTCAAAAATAACTTGATAAAAGAGAGTGGCGATTTCTCACGGTTCACTAGCTGCAGTGGAGGCGTAATATGGTTCATTTTTAAAACTAAATGTTAAAATCACGGCGATTATTATCAAGCATTCACTCAGCATATCTGAGAGTACTGCGAGCCCTCGTAAATTATTTTCTTCCCATCCAGAATGCACTTGAGGATATGAAGAAAGAAAAAAAATCCAAGTTTGCGTAAAGAGGAATGTGTTAAAACAGCCAGAAATCCTCTTAAAGGATAACACTGTCTCGAAGAGGAGATTTTGGATTGCTTCCTTCCCAAAGGGATATCTCTAATGCGGAAAATGTTTAAGGTGACTCTTTTTTTTTATCACTTATGTTTGTTTCCGTTCGAATATTTTGCTTTTTTTTAGTCGAAAGAAGGGCACTGTTTATTATTTATCATTTAAGTACAGGACAGAAGAATAATTTTCAAGGCTTATTTGTTTCCGGCCGAATATTTTACTTTTTTTCAGTCGAAAGAAAGGCAGTATTTTTTATCATTTAATTATATGACAGAAGAATAATTTTCAAGGCTTATTTGTTTCCGGCGAATATTTTACTTTTTTTCAGTCGAAAGAAAGGCAGTATTTTTTATCATTTAATTATATGACAGAAGAATAATTTTCAAGGCTTATTTGTTTCCGGCCGAATATTTTACTTCTTTTTCAGTCGAAAGAAAGGCAGTATTTTTTATCATTTAAGTACATGACAGAAGAATAATTTTCAAGGCTTATTTGCTTCCGACCGAATATTTTACTTTTTTTCAGTCGAAAGAAAGGCAGTATTTTTTATCATTTAAGCATATGACAGAAGAATAATTTTCAAGGATTATTTGTTTCCGACCGATTATTTTACTGCTTTTGCAGTCGAAAGAAAGGCAGAATTTTTTATCTATCATTTAAGTACATGACAGAAGAATAATTTTCAAAGCTTATTTGTTTCCGACCGGATATTTTACTTCTTTTTCAGCCGAAAGAAAGGCAGTATTTTATCTATCATTTAAGTATATGACAGAAGAATAATTTTCAAGGTTTATTTGTTTCCGACCGAATATTTGACTTCTTTTTCAGTCGAAAGAAAGGCAGTATTTATTATCTATCACTTAAGGTATCCGTACACCTTCGGAGGTGATTTTTCAAATTTTTTTAATATTTTGTGTTTTAATCTATTTTTTGTGATGAGATGTAAGATAATAGTTGGAAAAATGTATGAAAATTTGAGCTGTTACATTAAAATAATCTTTTCAAGGGGAAAAACTGGAAAAGATGGGTGCACATTTGACATTTCCTCAAAACAGGATTACTCAAAAATAAACAAATATATTATCATTTAGTAAGTGGAGACTGAAGATAGTAACTTTCTCTAGGGAATAGTGTATTCTCAAGACAATATTCTGTGTATCTCAGAAGCTGTAGCAGTTTAACTGGTGTACAGAAAAATTGCTTAAAATTCGTTGTCATTTGCAATTCATACCAATGCAAACAAAAACTAATTAATCTACAACAATGAGCGTAGTCAGTTCCCTTTATAAACATTTGAAGACAAACTATTCGAAATTTTAAGGCATTTCATGTATAACTTTTTACTGTATGATGTTTGGCGTCAAGAAAAATGATGAAAAAATTCATTTTGAGAAAAAGCTACCTCCGGTTATAAAATTCTTTGACAACTGTGGTTAAATTTGCTGTGACTCGATTCTTACTTAAGGTACAAGCATAATTCAAATAGAATTAGAAAGATAAAAGATTAAGCTTTGATGTTATTGTATAAGGGAAAAGTCGATTTTTTTTATCTAAAAAGCGGCTTCAGAGATTCACGGGTACCTTAAGTACACGAAAGAAGAATAATTGTCAAGACCTTTGCTAGTAAAGTGAGTGATAAGGTATTCAATCTGATACCAGCAATTAGGAGTCCTCAGATTACTAAAAGAATGATTCTCATGTTTAAGTCAATTACAAATCTTTTGTTAAATTAATCATGAACCTGAAAAAAAAGACCTCGATGCCCAATATCTTTCAATAAGTTTCTCTGCTTAGACGGGAATATCTAGGGCCAAGGAAAAATAATGTAAGTCGGAAAATGGTCAAAATGATCTAAGCCAAATGCTAAAAGCTAAACTAACTTTTCTGGTAAAAATATAGTATGGGCCTGTTCACATTGCATCTGGGACCTTGTGTTACGTTTTTTGCGTTGTCACCGAGATTGTTGACAGGACCTGTGATTGAATTAACGTATCAGGTGGTCAATAAATAGAACTCTGTGATTGGTTAAAATTTTTAACGCTCACGTTATATAACGCTCCGCATTCGGTGTGAACAGACCTCAAAAGTCAGTTCTATTTCTTAACAAACTTATTAACTTGTTTAAGCATTTTAAACAGGGAATGTTACAAAATATAAAAAAGTAACACAGTTTTTTCCTAAAAAATGCTGGTTCTGCACATATTCTTTTTTAGCTGGCACCCTAGAATATATCGCGATCCTTCGTACAAAATCGTATAATACCAGCGAAAGTTACAGGGAATTTTCCTGCGAGAAATGTCCATAAATAACAGTTTATAATCCGCAGAAGGACATCTGAAATTTCAAGTATGGATTCAGTATCGAAAATTATAATTATGAAGGAAGTTAAAAGGTTTCCGTAGTTTCTCCAGTATGTTTTATTTACTAAGACAACATTCTTAGGGGGGGGGGAGCCGTTTTATGTATAAAGTTACAATAAGTCATTCGTTTGTCTTTCGTTTAATTTGAAGCAACCAAAAAACGTAAGAAAATCGATATTGCTTTATTATTATTAGAAAAATTTAGATTATATATATATATATATATATATATATATATATATATATATATATATGTGTGTGTGTGTGTGTGTGTGTGTGTGTGTGTGTGTGTAGTGCCATTTATACAGATAATAATATTTATATTCAAAACATTTATTAGTTCTTCGTTCACATAAATATGTACAATTATACAATATTCCAAGAGGAATTACATAATACTTCTAACTGGTTACATGCTATATTCTAGGCCAGGGGTGTCAAACTTGCGGCCCGGCCAATATATTGGCACACAATAATATATAATAAAATAACCGACGCAGAATTATAATAAGATAGGAAGAATTCGATAAATGTTTTTTTAATTATACTCTTTTTTTGCTGTTATTAAACAAAATGCGTATATTTATGTTGAATATACTATAATTAGGTAAATAAACATACGTTTCTATTAATATTGAATTTTTTTTTAGGCTCACCTATAGTTGAATCTTGTATGTTTGGACCAAGTTAGCCTTTGAGTTTGACACCCCTGTTCTAGGCCATTTTTTACACTAACTCAGAGATTAGAACAACTTATCGTCACCATAAAAACTGAGTGGAAATCTGTTGCTATGCTTAATCCGTTGCCACGCGGAAAACACCCATTTGATAAATCTTAGGTTATTATCTTAAAATTTATTACACATATATATATAGATAGATAGATAGATAGATAGATAGACAGATAGAGAGAGAGAGAGAGAGAGATAGAGAGAGAATGATAGAATCAAACGGTGGGTAAATCCCCAAATAATTTTGAAACTATATTCAGTTGTTTCGATTCTCGTTTTGAAAGTAAGGAGAACATTGTTCGAACAAGTATACATTCTCGCCTCTGCAAAATAAAACAATAGCTGTCTAATTCATTTATTTTAATAAAACTAAAAAAAAATTAACAGAGGAGTTGTCCCTCTAAAACCCCTCATCAATTAAAAATGATAATTTAATTCCGATATGTGAATTGATCCAGCCATAAAAAAAAATTTTGTTAGTGAAAACGAAATTTATCTGAGATAAAGCTGTTTGGTCTCAAGTTCATCAGGACATGATTCTTGAGAGGGGAAATTAACTAAGAGCGAAACAATGGCTGACAAGACTTGGAAGAAAATGTTGTTATGATTCAAAGAAGGGCAAACGATACGTAAAAAAACAAGTTAAATAAACAAAGGAAAGCCAAAATAAGTAGAAAAAGTATTGGATAGCATTAAAAAATAAATGAAAACAGAATTGAATATCCTGGGCAAAAGAAAAAGAGAAAGAAGAAGAAAATATAAAAAAAATGAAATAAAAAGGGCAATTGTGGCTAATAAAATCTATTGTTATTGAACTTCAGCCACATATACACAATGCGGCAGAATGGACATCCAGTAAATCCATTAAAACTGTGCAAACTATTACACAATACATCGGAAGATAATAAATAAAAAAACAGTCTTTTAGTGAAATTGATTGATTTTTTCAAATTTTCGCGTGTACCTAGACTATTGATAAAATATTTAATACAAAGAACGATACGAAGGGCGGTCAGCAAAATTTCATTTTTTCTTTTTTTTTCATTCACAAATTTTTGAAGACATTTACAAATGCATGAAAAATTACATTTCTAGAATATAATATATGCACCATGTACACATATTTGACAAAAATCGAAAAATACCATCCATACCTGTGGGGAAGCGTTTGAGTTTTTTGTGGTAAATCCCAAAAATGCCTGTAGGTCATTTTAACTGTAAGTAAAATCTACAGGGTGCGGCAGAATGGACTTCCACATTTCTGAAGGTCACGGTTAAGGGTGGGTGGGTGGAGTGGAAACAGTTCGGACGGATTTTCTAGTTGTCAGTAGACACCATGCGTTGGTCCGGTGAACATCGTGGTTTCTTTATCGAGGCGTCCTTTAAAATCAACGATAATGTAACCACGACTCAGAGGATTCAAAGGGTCATAAAAAAATGAACGGAACAATTTAAAGAAAAAAGCTTTATATATTCGAAAAGTACTATCATTCTGGTTTTTTGTTCCACTAGGTTTTGAAAATAGCATTGTAGAATCACTGGATGATATAATTTCAGGAAGTAGAAATTTCGGTGTGTGGTCAAGAGAGTGCCAATAATAAAACTTTTGTAACCACTCTAGAGGCCAAAAAAAAAGACTTGAGGAACACTAAAGGCATTGAATTATAAGCCAAAAGGGTGGCATAAAAGAGAAACTGTCTGTGTGGCCATTGATAGAGATGAAAAGACTATATATGTTGTAAGATAGATGGTGACGTTAAGTTATTTTATGGCCCACAATAAAACTTTCAAATCACTGTCAAAGTGGTATCGCAAACGAAAATTTTGGTGGGGAGGCACTTGGTATACTTTGAACATGAGCAGTAAAATTAGAAACCAGTTGGGGCAGGAACTGTTAAGATAAAGGCAGCCCACTGTCCAATGAGAGAAAAATTGACGAGCCAAAAGGGCCCCGGGAAACGGACACCAGCGCCTTAAAAAAAAAAGGTTGACAGACTTCGTTTGCTTATCCTCGTGGACTGACCTTAGAGATCCGATTGCGCTGTGGCTGAGACTTGGGAAGGTTCCTAGAGTCTGTCATAATGATACCGAGTCTGTCCTGATGTGGGTACCCGTCCGTGTGAGGGTAATCACATCTCACTGAAGAATTCTCACTCAGGCGGCGCCGGTTATTTGCGAAGCACTGACGAAGCCGTTTTCTAGAGTTTTCCATCACTCTGTTGGTCATCATCTCCAACACCGCATTTACACAGTCGCGATAGCGGCGAGTCGAATTGCGGGGGATGGGGGGGATGTGTAAACGGTCTTCTCGCCGTTTCTCCTCGCCAATCGTGGCGCTCGCTTCGGGAGCGGTTTTCTGGCACGAGTCACAGGGGCGAATGTCGCCAGATGTCAGACGACTGGCTGACGCAAGCACAAATGACAACGAGAGGCGCGAATGTGAGAACGGTCATTCGCGTCGATGCAGGAGCGGGACTAATGTCTCGCGAATGTCTTGCAGGTGGTGCGATCGCGAATGTGTAAATGCAACATAAGGAATGGCGGCAACTTCCTCACGATTAGCGGGCCCACGGACTCGCTGCACATTTTCAAGTGTTTTAGTGTTCCTAGGACGACCCCTTGGTTTCCTTGGTAATGCAGACCCACTTGCTCTCACGTTTGAAACCTATCGCAGAATTGTTTTGCGATCAGGAAAGGCATCAGTTGCCTAGAGCCCGAAGCGCGACCCAAATGCCATCTGTGTCGCGGTTACAGAATCGTTGTTTTTAAAGATTACCTAGATAACGAAACCGCTATGTTCACCGGACCAACTCATGGTGTCTACTGACCACTAGAAAATCCGTCCGAACTGTTGCCACTTCAAATTTTTACCACAAAAAGCTCAAACGCTTCCCCACATGTATGGAGGGTATTTTTCAACTTTTTTTCAAATATCCGTACATGATGCTTAAATTATAATCTAGAAATGTAATTTTTCCTGCATTTGTAAATGTCATTAAACATTTATGAATGAAGAAAAAACAAAAAACGAAATTTTGTAGACTGTCCTTCGTATCGTTCTTTGCATTTTCAAAATATTTAATCAATATATAGTCTAGGTACACACGAAAATTTGAAAAAAAATCAATAAATTTCAGTAAAAGCCTGTTTTTTTTAATTTATTATCTTCATTGTGTAATAGTTTGCACAGTTTTAATGGATTTACTACAGTGTAATCGCGGTAGTGCAAGCTTTTGGTTGAATCGCAATAAACTTGTGAGAAATGAAACTCAAAAACAGGAGAATTCTTCAAATCGTCGGGATAGTGCAGTTGGTAGAAGTCCGGCTTCGGTAAGGAAAACCTAGTTCGATCTGTAATCACGCAGCCAGTTGTTACAGACCGTTTGAAAGAACGATTATATACTCTTAGTCAAACGCACAACATAATTTTTTGTAGTAAATAACTGAACCTTTTCAAAAAAAAATTTAATGAATGAATGAAAAATACATAAGACCAACATTCTGTTCAGCTGACTTCAAAATAAAGAGGAAATATTCGAATAGGCATCAAAAGAACTACAGTTGTTCACATCGCCGGGGTTGTTCATTTGTTAGAAAAGCATACTCCAGGTTTAAGAGACGTAAGTTCGGGCTTCGGCTCGAACTTACGTCTCTTTTAAGTTCGTCTTAACGTACTTAAAAAAGACGTTGTTGTTCTTTTTGAACTTACGTCTTTTTTACGTCTCTTTTAAGGCTTTTTTTATATATTTATAAAAAAAATCGTAACGGATATTTTTATAGACAAAATAATGTAGAAGACAATATTCAAATTAAATACAACGGTCAATCGCTTAAGCTACAATGCTTGTATTGAAATTTTAGTTAAAAGCATTTCGTTGGTTTGAACTGGTTTCATAATACTCTGGAACCTAAATCTAGAAGCCATTTTGGTAGATAAAATTGTTTTCTACCTTTTCTCGTAAAAACGTAATTGATTTACACTAAGCGTTTAAACCATCTGATAATTTTAGAACCAACTCTATTCTTTTCCTCATTTGTTATGGGTACACAACTTGTAAAAAAGAAACATCATCCGGAGTTTTCTTTTTATCATTAACTAGCTGAATAACCGTGCTTCGCTACGGAATACATTCAAATTAAATACAACGGTCAATGTATGCAATTAATGCCAAATAATATATATATATATATATATGTATGTATTTATAATAAATACAATGGCCAATGTATGCAACTAATGCAAAAAAAAAACAAAAACAAAAATATATTTATAAAAAAATCGTAACGGATATTTTTATAGACAAAATAATGTAGAAGACAATATTCAAATTAAATACAACGGTCAATGTATGCAAATTAATTTGTATGTTTAGTATCTATAAAACATACTGATTTGAATTAAATTCTTGAAAAACTTTCATCTGAATCAGTCTAATGGTTAAATTTTATCTTTTACCGTATTTTAAACTTTTTTGTCAATTTATTTCGCTGTTATGCACGTGACGCAAAATTAATTAAACTATCACAAAAGAAAAGAAACTATCACAAAAAGAAACCACGTGATCAGCATTTGTTAAATTAAATTCTAAAAATTAATCCTTAAAAATTCACCAAAAATCGGAAAATGGAGGTAAAGATTCGAAAAAGATTTCGTTATAAAGGAATTTTTATGATCTTTCTCGTGATAGAAATTTGATAACCCTCAAATTGTTATTTTAAATGTAAACTTTAAAAAATGTTACAAAAACAGCTTAAAAATTTAATTTTAAAAAAATCTAAGAAGAATTTTTCAAAAATGTTTCTTAGTGCACTCCTACACTATAAGAAGAATCGCCATGCAAAATTTCTGTCCTTTAGGTTTAGCTGTTTGGTCTGTGCGTTATCTGTCAGTCAGTCAGTTAGGGAACTGTTTTATATACATAGATAGGGGGTTGAGTGATTAAATAGTGAAGAAAAATGTATATATTTTTACTATTGTTCTCTCTTCCTGGAGTGCGATGTCTCAACTAAACATGTTTAGAGAGATTTTTAGATACATTCACGTTGCTTTTTGTCTGGGTTAGAACAACCCTTTTTCTTTTACTGCGTGAGAGCTCACGATGTTGCTTGTTTAATTTATAAAATGTGTCATTTTATGGAAAATATAAAACTCTTAGATTGGAAGTTTAAGGATGCAATGTACTAATCCTATTTAATTCGCTGACCTTAATATTAATTGAGGCGGTGAAAGGCAAAGTGGTGTAAGTCAAAAGAGTTTAACTGCCAAAACTACAAAGAATTCCACCATAAATTGAACGAATTAAAATTCATAACAATTATTACAATATTGAAAATAATAACTATTTACAATTCCACCATAAATTGAACATGGAGATTACATATTTGACCCCAAATGAAAAGAGTTGAAAATGTGACTTACACCACTTTGCCTTTCAACGCCTCAACTTATGGGGAAAATGTGTCCAAAGATTGCCAACTTGGATTGAAAGATTTTTTTTAATTGTACTCCGTAATAGAGAAAGAAATTTTACACTTTGGGGCATTTTTCGTTTTTTTTTTAATGCAAATAATGTTTTAAAATTTTAATTTTTTTTTTTTTTTTTTGGGGGGGGGGGGGCAAAATCTGGTATAGTGTGTTTAAAACGCTCATACATCCCTTTGGTGGACGAAATTTATAAAATGAATCCTGTTGTAAGGTGCAGAAAAGTTCAGGCTATCTGAAAATACCATTTTTATTGGTTTATCAGCATTTAAGAAGCTGCAGAACGTAGACACATTTTGTCCATAGGATAACGCTGAGGTGAGCGAATTCAATAGGGTTAGTACACAGCAGCCTTAAGCAGAAATTCCACAAAAAGCGAAGCGCAGTCAATGTAACATGAAATTGACTGTCAAACACTTATTTATTACAAATGCCCAGAAGATTGGCCAAGTACGAAATTAAAAATATATATATATACTAGGGGCTTCGCCCCTAGGCTCGCTACGCTCGCTCCTCTGGTGAATCAAGTGAATGAATGACTCAATACTTGTTTACAGCGATTGAGTCATTCATTTGTTTACAGTTGAAGCTTCCCCCCCCCTCCCGGCGAAATGGATGAAGCCCGGGTAGATGGGGGGTATAAGCCCGGATGAAGATGGGTGAAAAATCGGATCTTCTTTCAATCCTTCTGCAAAGCAAGCGAATGAGAAGATTTTTTGAAGTATTTCTTTAAAATTCAATTAAAAATCGAAATTTTAAGATAGAGACTTGAAATGAAGTTTATATGAATGAGAAAGCTTTCATCTTCCAGTTGATATAAATATTTTCTTTGTAACATAATAAGTCTGATAGCATCGAATCTATATATCTCGAAACGCATAAATTTTTCCAAAAAGTGGGTTTTCAATTTTAATAAAAATATCAGTCTGTTTTAAATTATTTTTAAACAAATGAGGTCTTGTTTGAAGGAGAAATGTCTGTAGTCTTAGATTGTAAAAAAAAAAATTCTACGATCCTTTTTTGGCGAGTTATCGTAATCTGAACATGAAAAAGTCAATATTTTCCCACAAAACATAAAATAAAAAAAAAACTTAAAGTCCGACGAATATGAGACATGTCTTACTTTCTTCCCCACATTATTCTGCATCGATTGGTATCGGTCTCGACCCCATACCCCCAGCGGTTTCGGAGGAGATAGCTTGAGAAGCTTTTGACAGCGGCGGCGGCGGCGGCTGCTGCAGCGGCAGTTAGTTTTTTTTAGAATAGAGAGATTTATCTAAAATCAATTTCTTTAAATTCAGGACATGATTCTTGAGAGGGGAAATTAACTAAAAGCGAAACAATGGCTCACAAGACTTGGAAGAAACTGTTATTATGATTGAAAGAAGGCTGATCTCAAAATGTTCTTACGAATCGACCCACGCTTATAGCGAAGGCAAATGAAGTACCACTCTTAAATACTGAAGTCCCATTTGACATGGTATTAAGGAATAATATCTACATAACAGCAAAACTCTTGATTCGTTTGCCTTCGATTAATTTCATCAAATATAGTTCACAATAGCTTCTTATCAGTAAAATTGCAGTACTAGTGAAAATGGGTGGAAACAGAATAAAATAAGAATAAAATCTTTGAAGCCTGGCTGAGAGTTTCTCAGTAATAGGGATTTTTAAGTTGAATTTCCGATTAGATGCCACTTCGCAATTTTTTAAGTTTGTATTACGCCAGAGTAAGGATGCAAGAGATAGCCCTGAGATTCGCAGAAATAAAGCCAACTTAGCACATATGATTTGAATGCCACAATATGGTAGAAATCTAAACTAATTGTGGTTGATGAGCACTTTTTTTTTCAAGTAACGGATGGTCTTTAAACAATGAATAAACCTCCTTATTTTCTTAGTTCTAATTCTTTATTCTTTTCGAGCAAAAACAGTTAAAAAGTATGCCATGATACCTAGATGTTACAATGTAGGTGTTCTTTTCTTAAAATTTTTTGCTTTTAGAGCCACCGCTCTTCTATTCTTCCTGTGCGATTTGCCCTAATTTGTGTAATAACCCAGGGAAAAGACGTCATCCGACAATCCTTATTAAAACAAAAATTAAATACGCAAGTTCTCAGATATGGCATGAAATCGCCATGAAATGTCGTAACAAATACTACGAACGATAATTAAGGGCCTGTTCACATAGAATCCGTCTGCGTCAGCGTTACAAGTATTGATATATTTTAAACCAATCACAGACATCAACAGTTTCTTGGCTAATCGTTTGGAGGTTTGTCATTGGTTAAATATGTTTCAATACGAGTAACGCTGACCCTGATGGACGCTATGTGAACAGGCCCTAACTGCCAATTTGTAATCACATGTCATCATTCGATATAGATAGAAGATGTCATTGCAAATTTCATAGTTGGCAACGATCAGCTGAAACAAGAATCGTTCGTTCATTTCAAAACTATTTTATTTTCAGAGGACGGCGGTGGCACGGTGTAATGCGGCTCTATGTAAATTTAAACCGCGTTAGAAAGAAAACTAGTAACTGTTCGAATAATTTGAAAGAAGGTGAATCAACTATAATCATTGCCACCAAATAAATTTTTTTTCAATGAACATAGAGATTTCTGGTCTCAACATGTTGAGTAAAAATTGATTCCGATTCTTGAATTGTGAATGGCACGAATGGGTTGAAATGTTAAATTAAAATATCAAAAACATATTTATGCGGACTGAAAATTGCGGTTTTTTTTTTGGACCATAAGGCGCACCTTTAAAAAATCGACTTAAAATGGGGATGTGTCTTATGGTCCGAAGGTAACATTAACCTTTAGTTTACGGGGCCCATTTTTCCGATTCCCTCTTTAGAACGGGAAATTTCATACTCCCTTTGTAAGAACGGCCATTAAGGGGGTTATATATATATATATAGGGTATTTCATATTGAATGGGACGAAAAGAATAGCATAGTACAAATTCTGTAATTGATTTATTTAGCCGAAACAAATTAATTCTGAAACTACAATTATAAAAGTTTTATCTGGCAAAAGCGAAAAATCTCCAGGTTACGAAATCGCCGCTAGTGGCACTGTTAATCGATATGGCGCCATCCATGCAGGAGAAAGCGTACTTTGGGATACGCCAAAACATCTTTTATCGTTCCCTCAGTTGGAGGAAGCGGTTCCCGGCTTCATCCTGCAGCAAGACGGTGCTCCACCACATTGGCAAAAAACGTACGTCAGTACTTGAGCGATAGTCTACCTCATTGCTGGATTGGCCGTGCTGGGTCAAACGATATGACATTGCTTTGCTGGCCACGGAGATCACCAGATCTAACCCATTGTAATTTTTTTCTATGCAGTTTTGTTAAAGACAAAGTATTCATGCATCCAATTCCCAAGGACTTACAGCAACTGAAGCTGCGGATAACTGAAGTGCTCGAATCATTACCAAAGGATATTCTATCACGAGTGTGGATGGAACTGGAATACCACATAGATATTTGTCGTGTCACCGGATCGGCACACATAGAGCATCTATATAAACTTGGATAACTATAGTTTCACTGTAAATTTGATTTATCAAAATAAAGTAATTACAGCATTCACAGGTATGCTTTCTTTTTGTCCCATTCAATATGAAACACCCTGTATATATATATATATATATATATATATATATATATATATATATATATATATATATATATATATATATATATATATATACAGAGGCTGTTCGCACATTTTTTAGACGATTTTGGTAAGCGGTAATAAAAAATCGTTTGCTGCAAAAGAAATAATTGCAATTGTACTATGTTTTTAAAAGTCAAAATTATCGTCTGCGGCTTGAAAGTTTTGTTTTTATTCAAAATGACATTTTTAACAAAGCAGTGGTTCGAAGGCTACATTTATGCTCTTTCCGAAGAGAAATATGCATACTCCGTTATCCAAAAACGATGTGAGAGTCATGGTTTTGTGATATCTAAAGCGTCGATAGGTAATATCGTCAACAATAAAGGAAAAAACGTCAAATTGGAGCCTCAAGTGGAACAAAAATTCCAAACAAGTATCCAAGGAAATAAGTATCCAAGACATCTTCGACTATTGCAAAGGTACGTTGTTTAATGTTAAAAGAAAATCCCCCTAGTCAAAGGACAGTTGCAAAATCATTAAAATGCTCGGTGTCCACTGTAAACAAAATGATAAACGTTGATTTAAATCTTAAGAAAGCAAAAAAAACGCAATGTGCATCGTCTTCTTCCAAATTATATCGCTGAACGCAGGACACGCTGCAGAATTCTATATGAGAAACACTTATCCAAAGAAAAATGGAAAACAATTGTCACAATAGATGAATCATGGGTGTATTTAAATGATTGCAACAAAAAAAAGAGCCATTTATTATCATAAAAGGGGAGAAAAAATTTAAGTACATGGTTCAAAGAATCGAAAGAAAGTTTTTCTAAGGGATTCATGATTGTTGCTGGTTTTTCTTATAATGGCAAGTTAAAAATAAAGAGAGTGGAAAAAATGTCAAGATTAACTCCAAATACTATCAGGAACATATTTCATCGCCAATTTTTCTGAATGAAATACCATCGCTTTACCCACAGTGCCATCAATCTGTGAGACTCCATCAGGACAAAGCTAGCAGTCATACATCAAAATCCACTGTAAATTTCCTAAAAGAAATGGAACAAAATCTGGTATCAAGGTCATACCCTTCACTGATATCCCTACTAAATTTCCCGATGTATCACCAATGGATTTTTGTTCTTTCGGACTTTTAAAATCTGCATTATCCAAACGTCGTCCCAAAACCCTTACAGGACTCTGGAAAGCTGTTCAGGAGGAATGGGATAGAATACCTCTTCTGACACTTCAAAAGGCATTATATCCTGGAAATTACTATCGAAAGATAGTTCAGAATAAGGGACGTCAAATAGAACATTTAAAACACAAGAATTTTATGTAATTTAGTTTTGTGAATACAATATACATCGTCTAAAAAATGTGTGAACAGCCTCTGTATATATTATATATATATATATATATATATATATATATATATATATATATATATATATAGTTAGGTATATATATGTGTATATATACCTAACAAAATACAAAATATTCTTTTCTAAAAATCCTCCCATAAACATGAAGTGCGTCTTGTGGTCCGAAAAATACGTCCATAAGTAGAATTCTTAACTTATGAGCAATACGTGAGCTAACAGGTGACGGTCATCTCGTTTCAAATAAAACTTTATTCATTCTGGGCTGTTCCATAAATTAAATTGTAATAGGATGCTCTCTGAAACTGGGTTTTTCCAGCATTTTTCAAATAATTCAGTTGAATAAACGAATTTCTACTACAGTTCATAATTAACCTTGGAACTTTATCCTAACCTCCAAATCCCCATTCCAGTGGCACTTACAACAACAACGACAAAAAAAAAGACATAAAGTTCAAACATTATTTATTTATTCACCTTTTCCCTAATCGATCGAAGGTTAATCTACCTTTAATGATTGAAATCGACGCTAAGCTGCAGGTTCTACTCCATTTACCGCATTGTATTTTAAATTCGAGACAGATCCAAGCTGAAACAAAGGAAAGTATTTTGGTAACGAAAAAGTCAGAAATTGGTGTCAGAATTTGGTCATTTGGCTGTCTCGATAAAACCGTCCTACATTCTGGCGACGCTGCCGTCGTTTCGGAACTGAGGTGTGTTTGACATTTGCAAGTAAAATTGCTCATAAATATGATCGCGTCGAATAAGATTGTAATACATTTTAAGAAAAAGTTTTTATGCCTTGAAAAGAGCTAGCATTTCTAGAGGAATATATCATATATTTTTAACATTAACATTTCTGATTTGTACACCCCCAGGCTACCTTGTATCTAGGTTTCGCCCTTATTATTCTTCAACAAGGCACAGCCGAGGAGTAAGCTAGAAGGAACGGAATCCCAAATATGAAATTTCTCTTAACTAGGTGGTCCGTGGGAAAATTTCGCATGCGAATACAAAACGATTAATTTTATAGCGAGGTGGGTGGTCTGTAGTGGGATGAAAGAAGAACCGGTTCATTTGTAGCTGTTGTTTGTTTGTCAAAAAAATGGTGCGTAAGGCTGATAGAAAGCCGATTACAAAACACCTTTATAACAATACTAGCTGAAAACCCGCACTTCGCTACGGAGTACATTCAAATTAAATACAACGGTCAATGTATGCAATTAATGCCAAAAAAAATTAAATAAAAAAATAAATAAATAAATATATATATATATATATATATATATATATATATATATATATATATATATATATATATATATATGTATGTATGTATGTATGTATAAATGTATAATAAATACAACGATAAAAGCATGCAATTAATTTTAAAAAAACGAAAAAATATATTTATAAAAATATCGTAAGGGATATTTTTATAGACAAAATAATGTAGAAGAAAATATTCAAATTAAATCTGATAGAACATACTAAATAATATAGTACAGTTAATATAATCTAGTTTGAGGAACATATCTTTTACTGTATTTTATTTTTTTTTTTTTAATAATGTCCAATCGTTTGTCGCATTAGCAAGAAAAAAATATTTTTTTGTCAATTTCGTTGTTATGCACGTGACGATAAATTAATTTAAAGTACCAGAAAAATAAATCACATGATCAGCATTTAATAAATTAAATTCTAAAAATGAATCTTTAAAAATTCACGAAAAATCAGAAAATAGAGTAATTACAGCGTTAATAAAGTACTTACTCTATTAACGATATAAGATTCGGAAAAGATTTAATTTTAAAGGAATTTTTAGGATCTTTCTCGTGATATAAATTTTATAATCCTCAAATTATTATTTTAAATGCAAACTTTAAAAAAGTTACTAAAACAGCTTAAAAGTTTAATTTTAAAAAATCTAAGAAAAATCTTATCAAAAATCTTTCTTAGTGCACCTCTACACTATAAGAAGAATCGCCATGCAAAATTTCAGCCCTTTAGGTCCAGCGGTTTGGTCTGTGCGTTGGCTGTTAGTCAGTCAGTCAGTCAATCAGTCAGTCAGTCAGTTACGGAACTGTTTTATATATATAGATTGGAGGTGAAACATAACACAAAACAGGCGAACATGAGATATGTACACGTCAAAACACATTTTTAGACAATATTAAAAGTTAAGTAGGACACAAGTTTGTGGAAAATGGGAAATTTACATTACAAAACCTCTTTGTACACACTAATTGACCGTGCCGTATTGACGCATCCAGGGAAAGAAATCTTGGGTCAAAAGTCAAATTTTGATTTCAATTTTTAAACAAACAATACAATGTGTTATTTTAAATAAATAATACAACAGATATAGATAAAAAACAAACAAAAATCAAGCACTCTGGGCATCCACGCACCAACGGCAAGATTCTGTATAAGTGCCGGAACTGAACCATAAAACAACAGAGGTAACCGACAGGTCTCGTCATCAGGGAGCCTAACCATGTCAATTACCTCATGGGGAACTTTCTGAATAGGATGCAGGTAAGCCCAAAAGACATCCCAAGGCCCCGAGTCCCCCAAAGAAGCAATTAGTCCAGAAGAAAATGAAAAGACAAACACAACTTACAGTATGGACTCAACGCACCTTACAAGCAAGCACACAAAAATCCTAATGCAAAGTAATCGGTGCCTACACACCCCAATTCCGTAAGTGACGGTTATGGCGAAACAGCAGCCAGTTCTAACCTAAAGGTTACGTCATTGTAACATTACTATAGCTCCACCCCCCATTACAACTTAACTAAATGAAAACACAAATACTATTCTATACATCTTTAAAAATTCCTGAGTCTAAATGCCATTTTTTAAAACTTTTAAATTACCGAAATTTTTAGGGAAATCGTTTTTTCTTAAGTTTTCCTCGAAAATGCTACATGCCTCCAAAAAATCCCCAGCGTTGTTACAAATGTTTTTATTCTGTAAAGTTGTGAGTAAAAAATATTATAATAAATTTTATAGTTTAAATTGCTATGGAAATTGGTAAAAGTAATAACCTCGAAGTTAAAATCTAACCTTTTATCATAAATCCCAATTTTTATTTCCCTATTTTGAATTTTAATTTTTAAATCCAGATAAGTCCACAAAGATTATTATCGTTAGTCCGGTTTAAAGTAAGTTCCTCTGGGTAGATTTGATTAAGAAACTCCAAATCGTTGCAGTTAAAAATTATGAGGTCATCAATATATCTAAATCTGGTAATATTATTTGAGTTAAGAAATTTAGTTTCGTAAAAATGTAAGAATAGGTTGGCAAATGCACTAGAATAGCTATTTCCCATAGGTATACCCTTTATCTGTTTAAAGAAACATAAGCCGTTAAAGAGATAGTTTTCAAAAATATTAAATTTACATAAATCAATCCAGTCACATTTTAAGATTAAAGTACTATCTAAATAAGCATCATAGATTTCTGAACATATAATCATTAAATTATCATGCGGAATACTGGTAAACAGGTTTTCAAAATCAAACGTGTATATGCTATCTATATTCTTACTTTTTAAAAATTGTAGAATATCCTGGTTATTATTTATAATAAAGCTATTTTCGGTAACCTTAATTTTATTTAGAATAATTTTTAAATAGCTAAAGAACTTTTTACTGAACAAAGTGTTATAACAATTTGTACTACATGTAACAAACCTAAATTTTGTAGGTACTTTATGGAATTTTATTGTAGGAAACAGGTAAGGGTATTTTATGCTATTAATCTTAAACTTAAATTTTTTGCTAAAAGCTAAAATCCTATTATCTATTTCTTTTTTGGTAATGTTAATTTTTTGATAGGTATTATTTGAGTTGTATTCCCTAGAAATTAACTGCTTAAAATAATCTTTACACATAAAACCAAAGTTATTTGCCGCCTTATCAACAACCGTAATAATAAACTTATTTTTTAAACCTTTAATTTTACTGTATAGGACTTTGTTTAAAAAGAAACCCTTCTTGTCCTCCATACCAAACTCTTCATAATTCCTTTTTATATCCTGTAAAATATGTACCTTCCACTCCATAAAACCTTCGATAGGCCAATTGTACTTCCTTGCTAATTTTATAATAAAGTAGTCTAAATCTTTAGTGATAGAACTTAAAATTTGCTTTAAATTTACCTTATTTCTTTCCCTAAATTTTGAGCCCTTACGTAGAACTTCCCTCAACCTAACATCTTTAACAATATTAAGATCCCCTGTTACGATATGCCCCAAAGTTGGATTTACAAAGTTTTTAAACTCCTCAATATGACAATTACAATCAGAATTAGAAATTTTGCCTAAGTTATGACAATAAAAGTTATAGTTGCAGATTATGTCCCTTAACGTTTTTAAGGGACGTTTTTAAGGTCCCTTAACGTTTAAAGGGAGAAAAAGGGGTCACCAAAAATCTCCTTCTACAAATAATATATATGATTTTTAGTGGTGATTGACACAGTCATCCAGCCCACTTTGGAAAGAACCACCGTCTATCACGAACTATGGCACAAAATTCAGAATACAATTGTATGGAAAAAAATTTATTTCAATCGGCTCCGGCCTTGCTGGGCGTGCTCTATGCATTTCGTCATTTAGAACATCATTAAGAAATCGGGTGAAAGTGACAAAGCAGATTGTTCTTCGAAATTGTTTTTAAAATTGGACTTTGCTAGTCGAACTTTAGTGCATGGGACGTTTATTAATATTGATTTCCAGTTTGAAAAATTAGTACCTTCAGCATTTTTCAAAATTTACTAATAACTTTTTTTCACTTAGAATACGGTTCCTTGCCAAGAATTAAGTCGGTTGCTTCCAGTTTTTCATTCAGATTACTGACTGACCAATCATTTTACTTTTTTGTGTGTGCGGAGGCACTTGTTGTGAGAAGTTCGCACAACTGACCGATCATTACACCCCAAAGCGATGTCCCGATTTTCAGTTATAAGCCTAACAAGCTTATGCGAAAGTGTGACAAATTAGGTCGAAATAAAAGTATACGTTTATTATTTCGACTAAAAATCATAAAAACAGCAAGCTGTAGAACACAGTACTACAACGGCGATGTACTTCGATTACGATGATACTTGTTGACAAATCTCTGGCCCATGAAGGTATAACATCTTATAGATTCATACTCTGCCCAAACTCCTCAAATATGTCATCAAATACTTAGTTTATTAAATCGTCTGCTGTAAAGATGTGGCCGCAACAAAAAAAAATCCCAGATTCATAAAACCGTCTGCTTTTAAAATCGTTATATCGAATGTTATTTTACCCGCTAAAGTTGTCCTTATCGTGCTGGGCAATTGAGGTTTCCAATACACCTACATAAAAATAAGTAATTGACAGCCTTCAGACTTCTCGAAATCAACCTTTTCTTGACACCTTTTAATTGAAAGAATGCAAAATAAATATTTTAAGCAAACACAGTACACGGATGTACCACAGAAGAGATGATCTTTGAGCTTTGGCATATTACATAAAACTTTTAATAATGTAACAGAAAAATTTTTAAATATTCATTAAAAACGTAGAAATGAATGCCCAGAAAACTTATGTATCGAGTAATTTTATTACAAAAGTATGATATTTCTAATTGCACTGAGTTGAACAAAGGAAGGAATCATCATGGAAATATTCAAACTGTGAAATATTACACAACATTCCTAAAATATTTTATCTGATAAAGATTGAGGGCCTGTTCACATAGAATCCGTCAGCGTCAGCGTTACTCGTATTGACATATTTTAAACCAATCACAGGCCTTAATAATTTCGTTGCTAATCATTTGGAGGTTTGTAATTGGTTAAATATATTTCAATACCAATAACGCTAACGCTGATGGATCCTATGTCAACAGGCCCTAATTCTAACAGACAGCAAATAGCTGTAACACAGAATTTTCTAATAAGGTAAAAAAGTATAAAAAAATGATGTAACTGAAATTTATAGGATACTGTAATATACATACTATAAATTTCTGATGCAAAAATTAAGTACTCTCTAAAGATTTCAGAATGCATTGAAAAGGATATACAGTGGAATCTTGATCGATCGTTCCCCGAACGATCGTTTTCCCGTATGTATCGTTTATTTCACCCAGTCCCGAATAAATTCCATAGAAAACAAGCAAAAACAGACCGCATGGATCGTTCCTCGATTCATCGTTTTCCATCAATATTCGTTCAGAATATCACAGCTTTATATTAATTTATCGGATCGATCATTTTTTCCTAATAAATGAACCTGAAATATAAATTTCTGTATTGAACTAGAATGACGCTCTAATTAAACAATGAGCAGAACATTTGAGATTCACGGTCTCGTATTTTTGTTCTCTCCTGTTTAACCTGGCTTCGCGTTACCGTACTACTCCCATTATTTGTTCGTCGTTGGTGTTCCTTAATTCTTTAGTCCGTGGAGTATCTATTTTCGGCAACTCATTCAAAATCCTCCGACTATTCAACATTTCTGTTCTTATCAGCAATGGCTCACAGCCAGCCGACCTTAGCGGTTCCTGCTGCCCTATGGCTTTTCTGTTGGTCTTGGGATGGAGGCGCCCTGGTGTTTGGTCTCGGGTGTGAGAAGTTTCTGATTGCTGCAGTTCTACACTGGCCCATGAGGGTTTCACCCGGAAGCAGAACTTCCTGGTGGTCTTATGTCGGACCCCATCCAGTGCAATGGAATAGTTCTAGTTACAAACGATTCACAGCTGCCGCTTCTTTATACTCTCCCACAATAACCGATACCAAAAAGAATGCAATTTGCAACACAGAAAAAATATTGTTTACTTGTGGAGAGAAAACCGCCAAAAAACAAACGAAGATTAAGTACTTTTATTTGAATCAAAATTCCTGTGTGTCTACGTTTATTTCTTTCTTATTATTATTATCTTGGATTTCAGTAGAACTTTGTAATTCTATCTTCAGTTACACTACAGGTATGTATGCATTTATGTATGTGAGTAAATATATCCTAGGGATCTCAAAATTTAAGGTATGTCAATACTTTTTTGTATGTTCCCGCATCCATCGTTTAGTTCAGTCAGTCCCTTCGAAAACGATAGATCGAGATTCCACTGTACTCCAAACGAGATACAGATAAAAATGCAACAATTATCAGTATCTAAGGATGATTAGGATTGCAAACGTGCAGTCTAGATCAGACCAAATTTAATTATCCATACTTGTCAGGCACGTTAATTACGTAGTATTACATAGACACGGTATTTTTCGTGGTTTTATTTAATCAAATATGAATATTTCGTTTTAAGGGTGATAAATGACGAGACAATTATTTCCAGCCGGTGACATTTATCGGATGAAATTGCTGAAAAACCAGCCGCCTGACACGGAGAACTGGTCAAAGAATACAGATCGGGACAGAAAAGCCACGCATTTGTTTCCGGCTGATCGCAGCTCTGTGAAATCACGCAATCATATTCACTAGCCCTCTCAGCACAAATTTGCGAGTCGAAGTATTGGAAGCACGTATCTGGGACATAAAAAAAAGTCTTAGAAAATAATTACTCTCGTTCAATCGTTGCTCAGATGTCAACGCATTTCATTTCGCTACAAAGAGTAAAATGTGTTTATAATTATTTGAAAAACCGTTTTAAAGAATGCCCGTTATTTTCTAAATTACTGTAGTTATTTTATCAATCATCTATATACAGTGGCTCCCAAAAGTGTTCGTACACTTACAATTTTCAATGAAATAGGGGTCTATCCATTGATTAAAATGAATATTTTAGAATGGGTATTTAATAATAAGATCTATAATCTATTCTTAACAAAACTACATGAAATATTTTGAAAACATAGTAAAACTTTATATTTATGAAACCAATAATCCAAAAGTAACAAAAACTTTATCTCACAAAAGTCATCGTACACTTGTAAAAAATCTCTACATATTAGTAAATATTCTAATTTTTAGTTAAATTATTATTTAGTAGGATATCCTTTAGCATCCACAACAGCTTTTAAACGTCTGGGAATAGATTGCTTTAGTTCTTTTGTAATTTTTGCATCAATGTTCATCCATTCTTCCATGATAATTGTTTTTAGTTCGCTTTTCGTGTGAATGTCGTGTTTTCGTACTCGAACCTCCAGTTCTCTCCAAATATGTTCTATTGGGTTTAAATCTGGCGATTGAGGTGGTGTTTTCAAAACTTGTGGACAATTATAGAGACACCAGATGCGAACGTTGAGAGCCGTGTGCTTAGGATCGTTACTTGATAAAAAACAAAGTTGTTTCTAATACCCAAATTTTGAGCTGATAATTTTAAATTGTCTCTTAAAATATTTATAAAAACAGCATGATTCATTATGTCATCAATAAATACCAAATTTCCTAGTTCTGATGCTGACATGCACCCCCACACAAGGATACCTCCACCGGCATGCTTAACTGTTCCTACTAAGTTCTTGGGATTAAGTTCCTCATTTTTTCTTCTCCATGCAATTACACCCGTACACCCATACACTCCATACACCCATCAGCACCAAAAATGTTCATCGGCAAATAAGACATTATTCCAATAGGTTTGGGGCTTATTTATCATTCACAGTGCGAAGGGAAGCCTAAACTTTCTGTTTTTCTCACTCACAAAAAATTTTCTATGGGCAGAACGCCCAAGTAATCCAGCTGTTTTGAGAACTCGTCAAAATATTTCAGGTGAAATTGAAGTAGAAAATGTTTCATTGAATTCTGCAGAAACTTTTACAGCACTCAAACGTAGATTTTTCACAAATTTTCTAATTATAAATCTCTGATCACGTTTTGTTAACTTTGCCGGACAGCCTTTTCTTACTTTGTTTTCGATCCAATTTTCTTCTTTAAAGCGTTTTTTCACATACTGCACAGTAGAATGGGATAAATTAAGTAATTTAGCAATATTCCGAACTGATTTACCACTACTATGATGAAAAATAATCAATTTTCGAATGCTGTTTGTTGTTTCTTTACGACTACGAGCCATTTTTAAATAATAAATAGAATATTACGGAGTAGGCAAGCAAAAATTAAACCTAAACGATATTTTAAATGCCACCACAATTCAAAAATAAAAATAAAGCGCCATACGATAATTTTAATTATGAATTTATCAGAAACTATTTCAGTGTACGATGACTTTTGTGAGATAAAGTTTTTGTTACTTTTGATTACTGGTTTCTTAAAAACAAAGTTTTACTATGTTTTCAAAATATTTCATGTAGTTTTGTTAAGAATATATTATAGATCTTATTATTAAATACCCATTCTGAAATATTCATTTTAATTAGTGGATAGACCCCTATTTCATTGAAATTCGTAAGTGTACGAACACTTTTGGGAGCCACTGTATATAAAACAGTTCCGTAACTGACTGATTCATTCATTCACTGACTGACATACAACGCACAGACCAAACCGCTGGACCTAAAGGGCTGAAATTTTGCATGGCGATTCTTCTAATAGTGTAGGGGTGCACTAAGAAAGATTTTTCAAAAATTCTTCTTAGATTTTTTTTAATTAAATTTTTAAGCTGTTTTTTAAACTTTTTTTACGTTTGCATTTAAAATAATACATTGAAGGTTATAAAATTTATATCACGAGAAAGATCATAAAAATTCCTTCAAAATGAAATTTTTTTCGAATTTTTACCTCCATTTTCTGATTTTTGGTGAATTTTTAAAGATTAATTTTTAGAATTTAATTTATTAAATGCCGATCACGTGATTTCCTTTTCTGGTACTTTAAATAAATTTATCGTCACGTGCATAAAAACTAAATAGACAAAAAAATATTCTTTTTTCTTGCAAATGCGGCAGACGATTGGACATTATTTTGTCTACAAAAATATCCCTTACGATTTTTTTATAAATATGTTTTTTTACATCAATTGTATACATTGATCGTCGTATTTATTATATATATATATATATATATATATATATATATATATATATATATATATATATATATATATATATATATATATATTGGCATTAATTGCATACATTAACAATTGTATTTACGTTGAATGTACTCCCTAGCGAAGTGCGTGTTTTCAGCTAGTCTTTAAATAAAATCACCTCAAATATACGAAAATAGCACAGGCTCACGTATTCAGTAACTGTAATCAGTTTCATAAATAATCCAGAATAAAGTACAGAAGGTCGTTCGCACTTTATGGAAACGATTTTTGTAATTTATTTTTGTTGTTTGCATTTTGAGATAACAATTTAGCAACTTCATAATAATCGTCTGCTATCGTTTTGTTTTGATTGAAATTTAAAATAAAATATTTATTTTGAAAATGGCTCCTAAAATTGATAGATGGCTCGAAGGTTACGTAACTGCACTTTCCGAGGAGAAATATTCGTATCAACAAATGATAAAGCGGTGTAAAAATCACGGTTATGGCATTTCAAATAAAGTTATTTATAATATATTAAATCTGAAAGGAAAAAAAGCGTCTAACTGAAAATAAAAATGAAAACATGACCGCGAGACCTCATCCTAAAACTGTACTGTTCGAACACAAGTAAATACCAAGAAAGTGAAGTCTCTGATCCTAAAAGAAAATCCGCCGACTTAAAGATCCATTGCACCGAAACTAGGAATGTCTTCTGGAACTGTCAATAAAATCATTCATAAATATTTGAATTTAAAATAGATGTTTAAACCTAAAGTTCATCTGCTCTTGCCAAAGCATATTGCTGAAAGAAAAATAAATTGTAGAAAATTGTATGAAAAACACCTAGCTGCTGAAAAATGAAAATTTTTGGTAACACTCGATGAGGCATGGGTGTATTTAAGTGACTGTAATAAAAAAGATCGATATTCTATTGCACAACTAAAGGGAATGACCGTACGAAACGACATCGTCAGTTTACAGAAAAGTCCCCAAATGGATTTAAGATAGTTGCAGGGATTTAAAGGGATTTAAGATAGTCTAACTGAAAGTAAAAATGAAAACTTGGCCGCAAAATCTCATCCTAATACTGTTCGAACGCAGGTAAATGTCAAGAAAGTGCAGTCCTTGATCCTAAATGAAAATCTGCCAACTCAAAGATCCATTGCATTGAAACTAGGAGTGTCTTCAGGCACTGTAAGTAAAATTATTCATAAATATTTGAAGTTAAATATGTTTAAACCTAGAGTTCATCTGCTTTTGCCAAAGCATATTGCTGAAAGAAAAACAAATTGTAGAAAATTATATGAAAAACACCTATCTGCTGAAAAATGGAAATTTGTGGTATCACTCGATGAGGTATGGGTGTATTTAAGTGACTGTAATAAAAAAAGATAAATTTCTATTGCTCAACTGACGGGAATGACCGTACGAAATGGCTTTTTCTGTATACAGAAACGTTTCCAAAGGGATTCATGATAGTTGCAGGATTTTGTTACAACGGCAAATTAAAAATAAAAAAAGTCTCAAGTAAAGCCAAATTTAATTCATTCTACTATCAGCAAAATATTTTAGAACCAATTTTTGAAGAAGAAATTCCAGCCAACTATGGAAAGGACATTGATAAAGTTGAGCTTCATATGGTCAAAGCCTCTAGTCACACGTCTAAATCAACTGACATCAGAAACAGGAATAAAATGTATCCCATTTAATGAAATACCTGTAAAATCACCTGACGCTTCTCCAATGGACTTTTGCACTTTCGGTTTATTGAAACGAGCCTTAGAAAAACGGCATCCAAGATAACTGAATGGACTTTGGAAAACGGTCCAAGAGGAATGGGGTAAAATTGACACGTCAGTACTAAAAAAAAGTTTACTTTCATGGAAAATTCGAGCTAGAGCTATTGTCAAGAACCATGGCTATCAGACAGAAGCAAATCGCCGCAAAAAATACGGCATTTATACATAAAACTTAACTATCAAAATCGTTTCCATAGGTCTTTCCAAGTGCGAACGACCTTCTGTATAAGAAATAAGCCATCGTTCCACAACAATTAAATCACACCAAAGGTTTTACTTAGTACAAATTACGCAATTAAAATGTCTCACAAAAGTGTTTGGGCATTAAGGCTGCTGTGTACTAAACTTATTGGATTCGTTCACCTCAATGTTAACCTATGGAGAAAATATGTCGACTATTTACAGATGCATAAATACCGATGATTCAATAAAAAATGGTATTTCCAGATAGCCTGAACTTTTCTGCACCTTGCAACAAGATTCATTTTACAAATTTCGTCCATCAAAGGAATTTATGAACGTTTAAAACACACTAGGCCAGATTTTTTCCCCAAAAAATTTAAATTTTAAAATAATAGCATTTTTTTAAACAAAAAATGCCCCGGGGTGGAAAATTTCTTTCTCTCTTACGGAGTACAATTTTTCTAAAAAAATCCTTAAATCCAAATCGGCAAACCTTGAACATATTTTCTAAGTAGGTTAACATTGAGGTGAGCGAATCTAATAGGGTTAGTACACGGCAGCCTTAAGGTCTTTCAGAATTATTTTTCGACTAAGTAATTATACCAAAAAATATAGAATAGTGTAAGTACATCTCATTTAAAATTTTGTGGCTCAGCCAGACTTTCATGCACAGCGCATAAAAATAATATATTATGAACTGAATGTCAACAGCATAATACTTTTAAGGTAAAAAAAATTAAGGCCCAAAAGTGATCGGACCCACATTACTTGATCAAATAAAAATAGAAAAAAAAACTAACTACGTAGAATATTTTTTATAATTGCAATAAACTTTTAAACCGTGACTGATTTTTTTTTTCGATATTGATTCAACTAGCTTTTTCCTTTTCTTTAATTTCGGGCTTTCTTCCACTTATGTTGTATTATCTATCCCCTCTTCAGTTTTCGCTTTGTAAAAGTATTTCTCTTTCCAATCCCAGATTCCAGATCTTATCAAATGTGTTTTAGGGAGTTAATATCTGGAGATTTAGTGGAAGTATTTTTATTAGGTCAGGATAATTATACTTCAGCCACAGCCGTACATTCCAAGCAGTAGGCTTTGGGTCATTGAGTAGGTGGAATCGGTAATGGTTTTTCAGGTTAAATTTTTATGAAGATTTCAAATTACTTTATGAATTTTCAAGATATTTGTAGTGATTTAACCTTTTCCTTACGGCGTGGGATAGCATGTATCTCAAGAATATGGGCCCAAGAATGAATATATATATATATACTAGCTGAAAAAACGCGCTTCGCTACGGAGTACATTCAAATTAAATACAACGGTCAACGTATGCAATTTATGCCAAAAAATAAATATATATATTTATAATAAATACAATGATCAATGTATACAATTGATGTAAAATATATATCTATCTATATATGTATATTTATAAAAAAAATCGTAAGGGATATGCATTTTTTTTGGATAATATCCAATCGTCTGCTGCATTAGAAAGAGAAAAAAATATTTTTTTTGTCTATTTAGTTGTTACGCACGTTACGATAAATTTATTGAAAGTACTAGAAAAAGAAATCACGTGATCAGCATTTAATAAATTAAATTCTAAAAATTAATCTTTAAAAATTCACCAAAAATCAGGAAATGGAGGTAAAAATTCGAAAAAAATTTCATTTTGAAGGAATTTTTATGATCTTTCTCATGATATAAATTTTATAACCCTTAAATTATTATTTAAAATGCAAACTTTAAAGAATTTTATAAAAACAGCTTAAAATTTTAAGAATTTTTGAAAACTCTTTCTTAGTGCACCCCTACACTATTAGAAGAATCACCATGCAAAATTTCAGCCCTTTAGGTCCAGCGGTTTGGTCTGTGCGTTGTATGTCAGTCAGTCAGTCAGTCAGTGAATGAATGAGTCAGTTACGGAACTGTTTTATATATATAGATATACAACCCCTTAATGCTCGTTTTTACAAAGAGGTTTCGAAATTTCTTATTCTAAGGAGGGAATCGGAAAAAATGGTCCCCATAAGCTAAAGGTTAAACATGATCAATACCTTCAAGCTTACCGAGTCTCATAGAGGGCATACATTCTCATGCAATAAATACTACTTAGATTTTTCACAGTTGGAACCTTTCCAAACTCTTCTCTGGGGATCCTTTCTGCAAAATTATTTTACCATGCGAGCCAAATAAATTAAATTTGATTTCGTCATCCAAAGTTATCTTAATGCAACTTTCAGAATGAATATTTATTCATTGATTTTGGGAATGATAATTTTTTCCTCTCACTTAGAATCTTTCCTTGTAGTATACAGCCATGATGTTAATAATATATCGGATTACTCTGCTTACAATATATATGTTAATGCAGTTATTGCTAGAACTGGGGTTCCTAACCTTTTTCCTACATCGACCCCTTTTAAAAGAATGATTTTCTTCATCGACCCCCTCACATTTTTCTCTGTAATATACAGCATACAACAAAATTACTTTGCTATTAGCTTTAATCATTTGGCCATAAAAACTGTTCTAATTTTAGTATTTTTTTTATATAAAAAAAATTAAAAACTCCTCGTGTACCACAAAGTATACCACGGGGCTTACAAAAGTAAGTAAAAATCGCAAAAGACCTAAAAATCTAGATTGTGCTCAAAGTCAGATAGAATAAAAAAAAGTCTTCTTCCTTCTAACAAGATCAGAGAAGACAGGGGGTCATCCCATGGAGAGGCCCTCCAAACTTGTCCTGAAAGAGAGATCTAAGATTTTGCATGCAAACTACAGTGCAGAAGGGTATGCTCTACATTCTCTTCACCATCACCACAGTCACAACGTCCATTCGGCAAAATACCAAACCTGAATAAGTAGCTTTTAAAATTTCCATGGCCTGTAAAAACTTGAATTAATTTAAAATCTGTTGAGAAATATTTGCACTTTAAACGATTAAAGACAGTTGGAAATAATCTCCTTGACTCCTGTGCTTTTGATCTAATTGTGCGTAGTACGACTTCATTATTTTTAGTAGTATCAGTCGATACTAATTGTACTATCGACTTCATTTTTTAAAAGATTCCTTAGATTTCATTCTTTAAA
Organism: Dolomedes plantarius; assembly: GCA_907164885.2. Classification (NCBI taxonomy): domain Eukaryota; kingdom Metazoa; phylum Arthropoda; class Arachnida; order Araneae; family Dolomedidae; genus Dolomedes; species Dolomedes plantarius. The sequence continues at coordinate 33,944,498 of OU015503.1, read as the reverse complement.
ATTAAATTATAATAAAAAATTTAGTCTTTTGAAGATTTTAAAGTGATCTCCCCCCTTAAGGTCGAGTGGATTTCCCCAGTTCTGCCTAGTGTTGGTACACAAATAAAAGTCGACAGCGGCATTCGACACATATACAAAAGCGTCATCACATTCAACTTTAGATGCGTGGATCACTCCGCCCTATGCAAATCTGTATTTATACATATTAAAGCGGATATTATTATCTAATACATAATTACATTCTTAAAAAATAAATTAAATTTTAAAACAGAAAATCAGGGGTTTATCATCAACCCCCAATAGACCCCTGGAATACTATAGACCTTTTTTAAACTTCCATCGACCACCAAGGGGTCCACTGGACCCCGTTGGGAATCCCTGTGTTAGAAGATATAGCTAGAAGTTGAGACAGATATACTGTGTGAATCTTTCAAGTTCTACCAAATGTCTGGAAGCACTCAGCAAAGGACTTTTAAAAATATTTCTGTTAAGAATACGTTTTATTCCTTGGAACAGCTTTCGTGATTTTTCGGGTCACCTTCTTATTTTGAACTTCAATACCTTTGTAGCTTACCCTTACCTTTACATAATCTACAAAGGTATTACCTTTGTATTTAAAATAGATACGCTTGAATGGCTTAAATTAGTTTATTAAAAAATTTTTATTTGGTCTTTTTCTTTTCCTAAATTTTTATTGAGAAATAAATTACCAATTTAAAGTACCATTTCCTATTTTTGAAACACCCATGACGACAAAAAAATTCAGGTAGTCTCTTCTAACGAAACTACTGCGGGTTATTAACATAGGATTATTTGTCTACCTCTTTTGTATCACTGCTTGCCTCTTTTGTTTTATATATATATATACAGTCGAACCTCCATATATCGAACTTCCCTATATCGAAATTTTCTATATATCGAACTCTTAGCAAATCTCCAAGTTCATTACATAGAAAAACCGTTTCCATATATCGAAAAAATCTCTATATATCGAAATTTTTTTTCAAGACATATTGGGAGATTTCATTCTAGTTTAGAATATAATCTCCCAATTTTTGGCGTTTGAAACAATACATCGTAGACTTCAATTCGCGGAAATGTCCCTGATGAAGTTTTTAGTGGACTGAATAAATGCGAACATTTCTTTGATGAACTTTCTGCAAAACTGGCTGTTCAGCAAGATATTCGTAGTTTTTTTAAAAGAATGTAACTGTGATCATTATAACCACTGTCTGGATTATTGTTTTTTAAAGGGTATATAGTACTCAATAAATCTTTCATTTTAATTCATTTTTTTTGTTATTAACTTTCATTTAATGTGATTCGCATATAAATTGGAAATGGAGGTTCGTATACGAAACTCCATTATGAGTTTTAGGAGAATTATGATAAAACTAAGATAATTTTTTTAGTTATTAACTTTCATTTAATGCGATTCGCATATAAATTGAAAATGGAGTTTCGTATACGAAAATTAGCTTTAATTTTAATGTTTTAGGAGAATTGTGATAAAACTAAGATCAATTCTATATATCGAAATATCTATATATCGAATTTTTTCCCATCACTTTGCTACTTCGATATATGGAGGTTCGACTGTATATATATATTTTTATATGGAGGTTCGACTGTATATATATATATATATATATATATATATATATATATATATATATATATATATATATATATATATATATACAGTCGAACCTCCATATATCGAAGTAGCAAAATGCCAGAAAAAAATTCGATATATAGAAATTTCGATATATAGAATTGATCTTAGTTTTATCATAATTCTCCTAAAACATTAAAATTAAAGCTAATTTTCGTATACGAATCTCCATTTCGAATTTATATGCGAATCACATTAAATGAAAGTTAACTAAAAAATGAATTAATGTGAAAGATTTATTGAGTACCATATACCTTTAAAAAAACAATAATCCAGACAGTGGTTACAGTGATTACAGTTACATTCTTTTAAAAAAAACTACGAATATCTTGCTGAACAGCCAGTTTTGCGGAAAGTTCATCAAAGAAATGCTCGCATTTATTCAGTCCATTAAAAACTTTATCAGGGGTCCACGAAGTATTGTTTCAAACGCCAAAAATTGGGAGATTTTATTCTAAAGTGGAATAAAATCTCCCAATATGTCATGAAAAAAATTTCGATATATAGAGATTTTTTCGATAGATAGAAACAGTTTTTCTATGTAATGAACATGGAGATTTGCTAAGAGTTCGATGTATAGAAAATTTCGATATAGGGAAGTTCGATATATGGAGGTTCGACTGTATATATATATATATATATATATGGTGCTTTTTTTTAAACTGACACTACTCAGAGCCATCTGTAGCGCGATCTATCAGCCGGAATTCCACCAAAATTGATAGAGGGACTTAGGACGACATGGGAAAGAGTTTCAGTGAAAAAAAAAATTAGTTCCAAAAGTCGCCTATAGGGAACGATATTGCGCTGTTGTTGTCGGCACACCCGAGAATTTGCATAAAAGGCAAGTAAAACATCAAAATGCAAATTCATGACTACGTAGTCGACAGCAGCGCCAGTATTTTGGTCTATAAATATCGGTGCGGAATTTGTTGCGCCTTCGCTTTACAGAAGAAAGGGTCATCAGTCGCTTTTTTCCACTGGCACGGACACCTCGCTCCCCGGACCTAACCCATGTGACATCTTTCTGTGGGGTTATTTAAAGTCTAAGGTGTATCTTGGTGGAGTCTCGAACTTGGCGGCCCTAAAGGACAGCATATCCCGGACTTTGATGAACATTCCTGATGACATGTTACGCTCGGCCGTTGAGAACGTGGTGTTCGGGATGCAATGTGTCATCTACCAGGACTGTGGTCACATTGAAAGAAGGAGAAGTGAATTTGCTGCATAAAGTGGTGTTGCAGTGAAATTTCTTTTTTATTCAAATGTCTGCCTACAACTTTTTCGGTATTCACCCCTTATCTTTATAGCCCGAAATACTGGCGCTGCTGTCGACTACATAGTCGTGAATTTGTATTTTGATGCTTTACTTGCCTTTTATGCAAATTATCGCGTGCGCCGACAACAAAAGCGCCATATCTTCCCCTACCAGCGACTTTTGGAACTTTTTTTTTTTCACGGAAACTCTTTCCCATGTCGTCCTTAGCCCCTCTATCAATTTTGGTGGAATTTCGGCTGATAGATCGCGCTACAGATCGCTCTGAGTAGTGTCAGTTTTTAAAAAAATCACCCTGTATATATATGTATGTCAAAATTTTGACGCATTTTGGTGCTGTTCTGTTTAACTGTTTACTGCTTGCCCAAGCGATATGGACTGTTTTAGCGTCTGAAATTTTGCTTTCCGGAGGACCGTTATGGAGGAACGTAATCCTACGTTAAAATAGTAATACCTGATAGTCTAAGGAAATTTAATTACATACTTTAAATCAGTGATTCCCTATCGGTGTGCCGGGGGGGACACACTTTAGGGTACCGTGAGATCGACCAGAGGTGCAGCCAGCATTTTTGGAGGAACAAAAAAATATTGGTAGGGCTCACTTAAAATAAATATTAAGTCGAATTAATGACTCTCAGGCCCGACAGATTGTGACACAAATCGTTCACCTCGTTCCCGAGGAGAAATTAATTACTCTCAAGCCCGCAACTGCTAACAAACATTTGTGCTCTAAGCATTCATTAATAGCAAGTTTTCCATTCAAAAAACAAAACTCTTTTCAGCGATTTCCATTGTAGTTCTCTAGTCTAATAGCATGCTGAATCCTATGGCTAATTTTTAAACTCTATTAATATGCTCTATTCTGATGTTTGTTACTTATATCTTCTAATAAAGGAATAAAATCAGCGATGGAGTAAGTATTTATTTGAGTTTAAATTTAACATGTTCTTGATATACAGGGTGTCTCAAAAAACCTTGACACATTTTAAAAATGTATATATAAAAAAAGTATACAAGGTAGGAACTGGAAATTCACAGATTTGTTACCGCATATATTAAAAAAAAATCTGTTTTTAAAAAAAATTCTCCAGAGGGCGCTAGTTGTTCCGTGAAAGCGAAAGTTGTAAAATGACTAAAGTTGTAAATGGCTATTTTGCCGTCCCGCAAATTTCTAACTTACAACCCAAAATCATTTGGCAACATGAGGATGCACCTCCTCATTGGGGTATGATTGTACGAGATTTTTAAATGAGGAATTTCCAAACAGGGGGATTGGACGAGATGGTCCCATCCAATGGCCGCCTCGATCTCCAGACATGACACCTCTTGACATTTTTCTTTGGGGATTTGTCAAAGACAAAGTTTATTCAACAAAAGTGGACAGTCTTAAAGAACTTTAAAAAAAAGCATAATTGCAGCAATTTCATGTGTTACGGAATCTATTTTGGAACGCACATGGGCTGAAATGGATTACCGAATGGATATTCTCCGTGCCACAAAAGGAACACATATTGAAATCTATTGACTAGACTAAAAAAGACTCTAATATATAAGGTAACACGTATATGAATTTCTAGTTCCCACCATGAATACTTTTTTTAATATAAATTTTTAAAATGTGTCAAGATTTTTTGAACCAGACTGTATATTTCCCTCTGATTAAATTTTTTTTAAATTGAAAAAGCAAAGGTTCTTACAAGAGTGTCGCAAACGTAAAAAGATTGGGAATCCCAACTTTAAATGGTCAATTTTTTTTTAAAGTATTGCTAATTATTTTTGTACTCAAAATAATATTAGTTACGCTTTTATTTATTGCGGTCGAATCTGTTTACAGCGTTAATAATGTTTAAAGAATTCTGTGATATTATTCTCCAACACTCAAAGAAAAATTTTAAAAAGGGTCAGAGATCCCTTATCGTAGCGTGTCGGCTTTCAGTGCTGAGGGTGCCCGGATCGAATCCCGGCAAGCCATTAAATACCTTTGTGTCTAGGCCGGATATGGGCACGTTAAACCCGTAGACCGGAAAGTCCGTCTTTGAGATCAGTGGGTGGGGAAGGTACGATCCCCCAGATGCCGTCCCTGGGGGTTGATCGGTGAAAACAGAGGTGGCAACTGGTTAAGTCGGACTCCGACCCTTGTGGTGCTATTACAAACCGGAGCCGCACCCCTCTGCCCGCAAGCCTATATGGACCCTGTCATTCCAATATCTACTAAACGGACGTTCTTTAGGAGCTGTTGGTCATTCCCGCCAGGGGGCAGAAGCAGCAACAACAAGATTTTAAAGTTCAATACATTCCTTTTTTGAAAAAAAGAACTATAACAAGGAAAAAAATAATACGCAGAAAATGAATGTCTATTTCAAAAGAAAACACTTTTTAATGTTTCATTACAACGCGTTATTTATTTTTGGCATCCTTTTACAGAACTATAGGTGTCCGATCAATTTTGTGGAATACTACATCACAAGTGCAATTTCTTACTTTAGAAGTTTAAAAAAAAAATCATTATTTCACACACACACACACACACACACACACATATATATATATATATATATATATATATATATATATATATATATATATATATATATACAGGGCTTGCAGACCTGGGATTTTTAACGCAGATTTGGGTTTTTCAATAACCATACGGGTTTATGGGTTTGTTTTGTTTTTTGAAAATATCTGAAAATTCGAGTCTTTTCCCTTAAAAGTTAAAAAAAATAGCAAAATACTAATATCTATTTCTTATTAAAAGCATAATTTAACTACAATAAGACAGTCTGGTGAAAAAATATAGTTACAAACTTAACGTAACAAATAACAGTAACAAATTAACGTAAAATTAAACTTAATAGCAAACAAAAAGTCTATGGGACCTTAAAAAGGAATAATCTTGCATTTTCTTTTACTAGCTGTAAAATGGCTGCGACGTTGTGATTCCGTGTCACGAAAAACGTATTAAGGTATTTTTAAGCAGAACAGGGATTTTTTTCATACTCGAAAAGTTCAAAAGCAGATGAAATACGGGAATTTTTAGAATTTGAACAAACAAAAAGGAGAAACAAAATTTATTTCTCTTCCAGTTTTCAAAATTTGTAGTCATTTTGAAACGATGAAACCTACTTTTTTTTTATCTTTGATGACTTTGCGAACCACTTCTTGGGTTCTGCAGGACCACCGCTCAAGAACTGATGGTGCAAAAGCTTGACTATTAACAAATTTTGCACACTTTTCTAACATTTACTTATGGTTGAATTCTTAAAATATAGCAAGGAAGAAGTGGCAATTCGGGCACCAAAATTTACATGAGTGAACAAAATTCATCCAACCAACAGAAGAAAGTAATAAGATTATACCTTATTTAACTCTTGTTAGAGAATACACCTTAATAGAATCCCTACTAGGATGGCACTGTTTTTTTTTTTTTTTTGAACTCCTAAATAACTGTAATTAAAAAATACTATTGTGATCTAAAAGTACCCGGAATGGTGGTATAAAACAAAAGTTATTGATTTATGGGTCAAAATTATGGGTCAAAAAAAGACTTTTTAATAAAATGCAAATAAAATATTATTTGCATTTTATTAAAAAAAACTAAAAATGCCTCAAGGTTTAAAATTTCTTTCTCTATTGCGGAGTACATTTTTTTTAGACCATACAACACTTTAAGGTATTTTATTTTATAAGCTTTAACTACTAGCTTCGCTACGGAGTACATACAAATTAAATATAATTGTTAATGTATGCAATTAATGCCAAAAAAAAACCAGAATACGTATGTGTGTGTATAAAACAGTTCCGTAACTGACTGACTGACTGACATACAACGCACAGACCAAACCGCTGGACCTAAAGAGCTGAAATTTTGCATGGCGATTCTTCTTATAGTGTAGGGATGCACTAAGAAAGATTTTTGAAAAATTCTTCTTAGATTTTTTTAAATAAATTTTTAATCTGTTTTAGTAATTTTTTAAAAGTTTGCATTTAAAATAATAATTTGAGGGTGATAAAATTTATATTACGAGAAAGACCCTAAAACTTCCTTTAAAATGAAATCTTTTTCGAATCTTTACCTCCATTTTCTGATTTTTGGTGAATTTTTAAAGATTAATTTTTAGAATTTAATTTATTAAATGCTGATCACGTGATTTCTTTTTTCTGGTACTTTAAATTAATTTATCGTCACGTGCATGACAACGAAATAGACAAAAAAAAAAATTCTTGCTAATGCGGCAGAAGATTGGACATTATCCAAAAAATATTAAAATACAGTAAAAGATAAGTTCCTCAAACTGTACTACATTAACTATACTATATTCTTTAGTATGTTCTATTAGATTTAATTTGAATATTTTCTTCTACATTATTTTATCTATAAAAATATCCCTTACGATTTTTATAAATATATTTTTTGTTTTTTTTACATCAATTGCATACATTGATCGTAATATTTATTATTAATATATTTTTTGTTTTTATTTTGGTATTAATTGTATACATTGACCGTTGTATTTAATTTGAATGTACTCCGTAGCGAAGTGCGGGTTTTCAGCTAATAGATACATATATACATAACACATACGTACATATATACATACAAAAGAGGTAAGCAACGATAAGTAATCCTACTTTAATAACCCGCGGTAGTTTCGTTAGAAGAGACTACCTGCATTTTTGAAAATTTTGTAATGATAAGCATTATTTTCAATTGATCTCTGTTTATGCATCTTACTGTAAGTCATTATTAAAATATTTCAAATGAGTCCGGATTTACGAAAACAATGACCTTGGTTTTTCGCCCAAGAATTCCATTTTTCAAAAATTTATCATGCCAAGCCTACTTCGAGATTAAAAAAAATCGGTCAGAGGTAGGGATTGCAGAACCGGGTATCCGGGTAACCGGGGGGAATTATTGGAACCTAATACCTGGTTCCAGTGGTTGTAAAACCGGGTATTCGAAAGAAGTAAATATTTCGTCTGACAAACAACATTTTAATGGGAATAAACAGTTCTACAATGCTTCACAATTTATCACTATCTATATCAGGGGTCCAGGTGGACCCTTGGGGGTCGATGGAAGTTTAAAAAGGGTCTATAGTATTCCGGGCGTCTATTGGGGGTCTCTGATAAATTTTTCTCTTTTAAAATTTAATTTAATTTTTTCGGAATGCAATTATTAGATGATAATATCCGTTTTTATATGTATAAATACAGATTTGCATAGGGCGGAGTGTTCCACGAAACTAAAGTCGAATGTCTTGACGCTTTTGTATATTCCTCGAATGCCGCCGTCGGCTTTTATTTGTGCACCAAGACTAGGCAGAACTGGCAAATCCACTGGACCTTAAACAGCGCATGGGTCCTCCCGATGCTACCAATCAGAAACAGTTTCGTTTTTCTCTTGGCGATGTTTGTGCAATTACAATATGTGTTAATGAAATCTTGTTTATATTTGTAGAATTAAAAATGAAAATAGTACAAAAATAATAAAAAATAAACCTTATGAACCAATTTTCTAATTATTTGTTCTTATTCTTAGACGCATTGTTATCTTTAAGTGTTTTATGTGCAATTATTAGTATTACAATTATGCTGTATGCTGTTCATTATAGAGAAAAATGTGAGGGGTTTCGATGAAGAAAATCGTTCTTTTAAAATGGGTCGATGTAGGAAAAAGGTTGCGAACCTCTGATCTAGATCTTTGTAACCCTTTGACTTAAGCCTACTTTGTTCTAACCCTATTGGATTCGCTCGCCTCAATGTTAACCTATGGAGAAAATGTGTCTACTATTGACAGCCACATAAATGCTGATAATCCAATAAAAATGGTATTTAAAGATAGCCTGAACTGTTCTGCACCTTGCAACACGATTCATTTGACAAATTTCCTCCACTGAAGGAATCGGCGAGCGTTTAAAATACACTAGACCAGATTATTCCCCCGAATAATTTAAATTTTAAAATATTATTTGTATTTTTTTTTCAAAAACGAAAAATTCTACAAGGTGTAAAATTTCTTTCTCTATTACGGACAACAATATTTTTTAAAAAAGTTTAATCCAAGTCGGCAATCCTTGGACACGTTTTCTCCATAGATTAACATTGCGGTGAGCGAATCCAATAGGGTTAGCTCACAGCAACCTTAAGCTCATCATCAGTATTCAGGGCCGTGGTTAGGGGTGGACGAACTGGGCAACTGCCCAGGGACGCTAAAAATTAAGGCCGTCTGCACACGGAACAACTCAAAAGAAACTGATAACTGACTCCAGTCACAAACCAGTCAGTGATGAGTCGTAACCTATGTAATTGAATGGAGCCACGCACACGGCGCAACTGGTTACAAACTCGTCCGACGAGTTTGTAACCAGTTTGTAACCCCCTAGTTATATATATTATACGTATATTTATTGTATATATATATTATGCATATATTTATAATATATATTTTATATATATAATAGTTATTAAATTTATTTTATATTTATTATATACTTTTTATCAAGTAAGAAATTGAAAATATCTTTATATACCTAACAAAATACAAAACATTCTTTTCTAAAAATCCTCCCATAAATTTGAGGTGCGTCTTATCATTGTTCAGATTGCCGTCCGCTTGCGTAAGCGTAAAAGTATTGAAATATATTTAACCAATGACAAGCCTCCAAACGCTCTGATTGGTTTATTTCAGTGTCAGCGCCATTTTTCCTTTTACGCTTTCGCTAACTGACTGCAATATGAACAGAGTCCGGTGCGTCTTACGGTCTGAAAAATACGGTAAATTAAAATAAATGAAAAAGAAATATATTTTTTACTTGAGCTATAAACTAAAATTCTTTACATTATAAATAAATGCAATTTTTTCATTAATATTTTTGGCAAATGATATGCGGTTCGGGTCTTATTCAAACCCGGGTAATACTTAGGCACCCGGTTCTGGAAAAATTGGAAAACCGAAACCCGGTTCTGAATTTTTTGTCCGGTTCAGCAATGCCTAGTCAGAGGGTAGCGTAAGGCTGGGACAGTCTCAAAACTTCGAGTTAGAACGAACGATACTTCTTTGTAATTTGCATGACAGTCGTAAGTCATTTCAATCTAGTATGCTATCAGATGATGCAAAAGTCTAAGTAAACCTAAAAATTTGTTTCTTTCGAGGACTCGATAAAAATAAAGATTTCTATCAAAATATGTTATCAGATGATGAAAATTTTAAATACAGCGGAAAGTGTGTCTTAAAATCAAGTTCTGAGAAATTACATTGCACTTAAAAAGTAGCTTTAAGTATATAAATTGCCATGTTAAGGGGATAAGGAACCTCCAATCTCGTTTTGTTTTAAATTTTCAATATTTTACTCTATATACAAAATGGGAATAATTAATATTCTTTTTCACTACATTGAAGATACTTAGAATTCTCAAATAAGTATTTTGTGAAAGAATAGGACCTGTTTTTCAAAAACTCCTTCAAAAATGGCTAGAAATTTTCAAAATGTTTCATGCGAATTAATCTCCTTCTGATTTCTTCCAAATTTCACAAAATTTTTAATTGAAGTGTTTGTCACAAAAATGTGCATCATTCTCCGAAACCATAAATATTTTTCAATTTTGTAGACCATGAAATGAAGTAAAAACATGCAAAAACATAAAAAAAGTAACAGGCAGATTTAAAAAAAAAAAAATTATTTATGGCTTTAGATGCATACAAAAAAAGTCATTGCACAATTATATGTACCGTAAAATCTCGACTATAATACGCACCCGAGTATAATACGCATGCTTGATTTTGCGCAAAATTTTCGGAAAAAATTAAAATTCGACTATAATACGCACCCATAACTTCTCAATAATTTATTTAAAAATTGCACAGATATTTATTAACAGAAATAAAATTTGTAATAAAAAGAAGCGAAGACGTCAAATTCGGTATAAGAAAAAAACTTTTTTTTTTTTTTTTTGGGGGGGGGGGGGTACGCGAGTATAATACGCACCCTCACTTTTGAGGACTAAAATTTTTTTTAAAAAAGTGCGCATTATACTCGAGATTTAACGGTATATATATATATATATATATATATATATATATATTCATATATATACAATTAGAAAAACATATAGAAATAATTGAAACGAAAAAAAAATTGATTGAAAATGATTTGAAATTATATAGAAACAATATGAAAAATTAGATATAGAAAAACAATTTAACTTACCTTCTAGGATTACACAGGGAACTCGGGGTGTCCCTGGGGAGGGTTCGAGGGATAGAACTTTATCAAGACAATACACAGGACGGTCTTCTGCGGCCTGAGGGCTGTCACACCACAGCAGCCGATGGAAAAATCGGAACACCTCTGAGCCCGACACAGAAAATCCCCTCCGGTTTATTGCACGTCCAACCGGGTCCCCGCGAGGCAGTTGCGCAATGCAATTTTTCCCGGCGAAAAAATTACGAATCGACGAAATGTAAACTATGGACCTTTTTCGTGCAATTACTTTCTTTCTCGAAATTGTGGACTCGCGTGTCGCCAGTAATAGGTCAGAAAGGCGGTTTAAGTTCGCCATCTGCCATGTCTCAGAGTGCATGTTAAGTTGAGCGGAACCGCCTTTTAAGAGAGAGGGGGGGGGGGGGGAGAAGTAGTAGTCGCGGGTCTCGAAAAGCTGGAAGAAAGTGAATCTGATTCGCTTGGTGGGAAAATTGGTTTCATCTTGAGATCGTTTAAGAGAAAAATCAGAACATTTCCTGCGTTCATTTAAGGGGATCGTGGTCACAGAATTCTAGAAAGATATGCATTTTTACTTGTTTATTTATTTATTTATTTTGGCTTAAACCTGCCAAGGAGCTTTAAGGTGACTGCTTACGTTGAAGTATTTTGGTCAATTTCAATTTTCTTTTTTTTTTTTTCAAAAATCGTGTAATTCAATCTTTTCTCTTTTCAAAACCGTTTTGATTTTCATTCTACATCAATCAGAAACAGAGTTATAGCTATTTTTTAAAAACGTCGTCTGCTACAAAATTGAAGTGACAAACAACTTTAAATGTTTTTCTCAGAATTATGTTTTTTAGCACAAATCTCTACCGTTATCATGATATCTCACATAATAATGTATATAATTTGATAAAATGTTCAGGAAATGTTTTAAATGCTATTGTTAATTAAATGACGTTCAATAATTGATGTATAATAAATAGCTTTTTTATGTGGGACTGTTTTTATAAGGAAAGGAATGACGAATCGGGGGAAATTTTCATATTGGAACATAAAACTGTGTGTATTATTTTTTCATTTTAAAATTTCTCTTAGACTGTAGATCATTTTGAAGATAACTGTCATATGTGTCATGTGTGAGAAGGAAATTAAAATAGTAGCATTAGAATTTTGTGCAGAGTGATAGGCGTTTTAGCTGAATTTCGTCAAAAATTACTTCAAATTGACCAATTTATAAAAAAAAAGTATGGTATTTACATGTAAGTTTTTGTGCCTTTTTTAATTTTTAAGTGCTATTTTACCATAAAAAAACCAAAAAAATTCCTTAAAAATTGATTTTAAAAAAATTGGCTCCGAACGTAGGCAATCACTTTAAAGGGTCACGGGACCTTCAATCTCGAATTTTTAATCATCTAACTTTATTTACAAAATGAGAATAATTTGTATTCTTTTTTGTTACATTGAGAACCCTTAGAATTCAAAATAAGGATTTGTTTGGCAGAATAACATCCATTTTTTTTAAAAAAATTTAAAAAATGCTGGCATTTTTCAAAATGAGCCGTGTGCATTCCAAATCATTTAAAAACCTTAAATTTCTTGATATAAGTTTACCGAATATATATACACATTATGGTGCCACTGTTTTTCTCCTTTTTTTCTATGAATCTAAAGCCATAAATAATTATTTTTTTCTAATCTGCTTGTAATTTTTTTACGTTTTTGCATATTTTTGCTATATTTCATATATGCCCATAAATATGAAAAATATTTGTGGTTTTATAGAATTTTGCTCAGTTTTGTGGCAAACACTTCAGTTAACAATCCTGAGAAATTTGGAAGAAATTAGAAGAAAATGAATGCGCTTGGAACATTTTGAAAGAATCTAGCATTTTTGAAAAATTTTTGAAAAACAGGACTTATTCTTCCATAAAATATTTATTTGGGAATTTTGAGTGTATCCAGTATAATAGAAAAGAATATTAGGTATTCTTATGTATTGTATATAGAACAGTTCCGTAACTGACTCACTGACTGACATACAACGCACAGACCAAACCGCTGGACCTAAGGGGATGAAATTTTGCATGGCGATTCTTCTTATGGTGCAGGGGTGCACTAAGAGAGATTTTTGAAAAATTCTTCTTAGATTTTTTTTAATTAAATTTTTAATCTGTTTTAGTAACTTTTTTTAAGTTTGCATTTAAAATAATAATTCGAGGGTTATAAAATTTATATCACGAGAAAGAACGTAAAAATTCCTTTAAAATGAAATCATTTTCGAATTTTTATCTCCATTTTCTGATTTTTGGTGAATTTTTAAAGATTAATTTTTAGAATTTAATTTATTAAATGCTGATCACGTGATTTCTTTTTATGGTACTTTAAATAAATTTATCGTCGCGTGCATAACAACTAAATAGACAAAAAAATACGTTTTTTTCTTGCTAATGCGGCAGACGATTGGACATTATTTTGTCTATAAAAATATCCCTTACGATTTTTTTATAAATATATATATTTTTTCTACATCAATTGTATATATTGATCGTCGCATTTATTATATATATATATATATATATATATATACAGTCGGACCTCTATATATCGAACTTCCATATATCGAAAGTCTCTATATATCGAACAGTTGGTGAATCCCCGTTTTCATTAGGTAGAGAAACTATCTCTATACATAACGAAAGAAATTTCTATATATCGAATTTTTTCCCTAAAGATTCTTAACGTGGCACGCGATTTTTCTGTCCAGTAAAGATTTTTCCCTTAGAGATTTTTTAGACGTTGATGAAAGCATCATTGTTTCCGATTACCCCACAGATGACGACATTATAAACTCACTTCAGGAAGAACAAACTGATATCCAAGAAGATGAGGAGACTCTAACTGAGGCAGAAATAGTTAATCCTTCGAAAAAAGAAATGCGGGCAGCATTTGATGTAATCCGTCGTGGTCTTCAATTCGTGGAAAATGTTCCGGAGGCAGTATTTAGTGGACTTAATAAGTGTGAACACTTTTATGATGAATTTTCTTCTAAATTTATTGTACAACAAGACATTCGAAAGTTTTTTTACAAAAATGTCAATCAATTGCGTTTGTATTTTAAAGGTATGTAAATTTTGTTTGATAGTTAAATCTAGTATAAATAATTTATTGATATTTTTTAATCGATAATAATTTTCATTTATGAATGTACGTAATTTGTAGTAATATGATTCATATTTAAATTTGTTGATATGAAAGTGATTTCGTATATTAGAAGAAAATGCACATTTTTCTTGCAATACAATGTATCACCAATAATTTAAGCATAACCGTTTCTATATATCGAATTTTTTTTCGGGAACCGTCGACTTCGATATATGGAGGGTCCAACTGTATAAATATATATATATATATATATTGGCATTAATTGCATACATTGACCGTTGTATTTAATTTGCATGTACTCCGTAGCGAAGTGCGAGTTTTCAGCTAGTTTTGTATATAGAGTAAAATATTGAAAATTTAAAGAACCAAGTTGTCGCCTTAAGGATAAATAACCACAAACTAAATTTTTCTACGAAGATAATATCACGGGATACTACTGTACTTTTGTGCTGTTTAATGCCTATGTATGTGTCCGAGGCATCGGAGTGGTTAGCGCGTTGGTATTCGGAAGGAGGGAGTTTAGTTCGAATCCAAAAAAGCCCCACTGTATGCCTTCGTGTCAGCGCCGGGTGTGGGCATGTTAAATTCGTAAGCCGAAAAGTCCTTCCATGGGGTAAGTGGATGGAGAGGGTACGAGGCCGCCAGATGTCGCCCCTGGAGATGCTCGGTGCGAATTCAGGTGCGACCGGGAACAATGTTGATTCACCTGTATTGTATTCCCAGGTAAAAAGTAGTCAACAAATCACCGCGGTTAACCTTTTCCTTACGGGGTGGGATAGCCTGTATCCCAAGAATACGAGCCCAAGAATGAATATATATATATATATATATATATATATATATATATATATATATATATATATATATATATATATATATATATATATACATATATATATATATATATATATATATATATATATATATATATACTCATACATATATATAAATACATACATACATATATATATATAAATAACCCTCTTAATAGCCGTACTTACAAAGGGGGTATGAAATTTCCCATTCTAAAGAGGGAATCGGAAAAATGGGCCCCGTAAACTAAAAGTTAATAGTGCGAATGTGTCCAGACAGGTGCCTCCGCATTAACAGCAGCAACTGTTAATTTGTACCCTAATGTTAAACTGTACCACAAATCTGGTTATCTCGAAATGTAACTTTTTAAGATTTATTGTCCTTAAAACTACAGGGCGCAACTACTACTCAGCCCAGAACGCTAAGCCATAACGGGGCCGAAATATATATATATTTTTTCCTTTAAAGTAGAAATTTACGAAAAAACTTTCAATGGGAATAAAAATTTCAAGTCACTCTACCTGGACGACTGTGAGTAAACTTTATCATAAAACTCGAAGTATTCTTTAACGAGTTTTCTTGGGATGCTTTCTCCTTTACGACTGGGATGGGGATG
Source organism: Dolomedes plantarius (assembly GCA_907164885.2). Lineage (NCBI taxonomy): Eukaryota > Metazoa > Arthropoda > Arachnida > Araneae > Dolomedidae > Dolomedes > Dolomedes plantarius. Next base: position 33,928,749 of record OU015503.1, on the reverse strand, counting down.
AACAGGGGTAGGCCAGAAAATTCACGATCTTTTTTTTTTTTTCTGAAACATAGCATGTAAAAAAGTAGGGGCATCAATATGCCCATAAACACGACTTGACAGTTGCCCAAAACATTCCACTGCATTAAAAAAAGTGAGAAAAGGGATATCTTTCTATCGGTAGCGAACTGTGCCCACACACGAGCATTCACAAACAGTAGGGTGATTCACTCGAAAGGGGCCCCGAATATTCTGAACTATCTCTTGCTAGGATGAAGCAATCGGAACCAAAAAAAGAGTTCACTACATATCTTGACATATGTCTCATCGATTGAATTACATGCGATGCTGGAAGTGATCGCCGTTTTCTGCCAGACACGTTTCGATCCGGCGTTCCGTGTTCCTGGACATGTTGGCAAGTACAGTGGAACCCGCTTAAAGAGCACCTCGCATAACGAGTATTTCGCATAACGAGCCAAAAAAATCGTAAAAAAATAGCTCGCTTAACGAGCAATATTTCGCATAACGAATGACGTGGAAGGAAGTCCCCTCTTCACGTCACTCAGATCTTCACGTCACCAGGATCATCCACGGCCGAAAAATAAGTATTTAAGGCAGGGGTGGGCATTAAGTCGATCGCGATCGACCGGTGGGCCACCAAGACATTTTGGGGTGACCGCCTTTACTAAGACCTAAGACGCGCATACTAAAAGAAACACATTTATGGAACACCGGCGCGATTTGCTTTAAACGTGGTTTTAAAAGAGTAAGTTTTTTTCTTGTAGTTATGTAGGTAAGTACATATTCCGTATTTATTATTAAGTTATAATAAATATTGTAGACCGTATTTTTTAGCTCACCACACCTACGTCACTGGGTGGACCGCAACACCTTGAAACAATTAGAAATAGCCCGTACCCTGGAAAAGTTTGCCCACCCCTGATTTAAGGGACGGTTCGAGAAGCAAATATCATGGGACTGGGGGATAACAATGATATCGAGGAGCTTGTGGAAGAGCACAACCAAGAGCTGACCACCGAACAGCTGATAGAATTGCAGTGTCTTTCACAGCAAGCAGTTGTAGACGAGAGTTTGTCAGTGGAGAAGGACGAAGAAACAGCAAAGAAACAATCTTCTGGCGCAATAAAAGAAATCATGAAAGCATAGGAAACCGTTGCATCGTAAGTTACAAAGCATCACCCTGATAAGACGGTGGCTATGCGAGCTATAAATTTATTCAGTGACAATGCGGTGACACATTTTCAGCTAATTTTAAAGCGCCGAGAAAAACAAATGTCGCTAGATAGCTTTCTAGTAAAAAATTAGATGTGTGTCATAAATTCGTAAATAATAAACTACATATGGATGATTTTGCTCCTTAAGAATTTATGTATAAGTAATTTTCTTTAAATAATAAACGTTACATCTAAACAATTTTGAGTATTTTTTAGCATGAAACGCATTATCGTATTTTACATTAATTTATATGGGAAAAATTGTTTCGCTTAACGAGTGTTTCGCATTACAAGTAAGACTCTAGAACAAATTATGCTCGTTATGCGAGGTTCCACTGTACATATCGAGGGGAACAGCAGCAATGTCACCTTAGATGTTTGCCTTCAAATCGTCCTCATTGTGGGGTCAGTTATTTTATTAATATAATTTTATATCATAGTGGACTTTATAAGAATCCATTAACAAAAATATTTAATGTTCTTGTTTAAGTGCAACTAATCAATCTTCTTACTTCTTTTAATAAAGGTAATGCTGGAATGGCTTACCTTTAACATCATCTGAATAATACTTGAATAATAAGTCAACACTAAAAAACTTAGTTCCATACATGTATCCTTAAAATGCATTTATTAACTGATTTCATTTTAACACATAACTGTTGAATTCCTGACACACTGAATAGCCCTTTGGAATTAGGTTTTACAAAATGAATAATTGACTTCAAAATGTCAACAGCTTGAACAATAATCTGCACAGAATCTTCATCAAAAAAGAATAAACGGAATAGCATCCAACATAGCGATTTTTGAATTCCTACACGGCATTGCTTAGAATTGAATATACACCACAACAGATTAGACATTTCTTAGCCATTTTCTTGCCATAACTCAAAATCGAATGTGCAACAACAAAAAAGAATAAAAAACATTTATCTTGAAGTTTAAAAAAAAGTCACATAGTGATGCCATCTATTGACCAGAAATACAATTAGAATACTAATTACAAACAATATGATGAATAAAATTAAACAATTATTATAGTGAATTATTTAAAAATAAAAATAAAAATAGTAAGTCTTTTATGAAGACTGAACACTCATTGCGAGGCTTGACCTGATAGACTTTTCTCGGAGGAAGAAGTCTTGTGGTATCAGATTCGGTAGACGTGGTGGCTAAAGCCCCTTTGAAATGACCATGTTGCCGATGAAACACTCAGTTTCCTCCACGCTCCTTGCCGATGTGTGACGTAAGGATTATTGATTTACGAGATATGATAGTAGATATGAACTTGTAACGCTTCCAGTTTAAGGATTTATTTCCATCGGTAACGTTTAAAACAGGATATTCTGTAGAAGAGTGGGCGCAAGACGCAAGCGGAAGACAGCATGTATTGTGTATATTTTATCATGCATTGTGAAACTATACCAGAAATTTGTGTCAAGTATCCAGTGGCATAGTTTCATATATTTTACCTCATTACCCTTCGCATAGCCCTCATGCCGCTATCAATGACAATAAAAAGAAAGGCGCCATAAAAGAAGGAATTGTAACACAAACGGACAACGCCCTTTATCCTGTATTATGCCAAGTTATCAACATGCCAGAACTCCAAGAAAAATTTGATTGGTTATTTCTAGACTAAAAAAAATCACTAAACATCAGATATTTACAAAATTGTTAGTAAATTACCGTCGGCTACGACGCGTTGCGGAATATTGAAAGGAGTGTTATTGGGACCGATAATTTTTGCTTCAAGGAAAATTTTTGTTTATATTTTTAACTATGAATCAAAAATCCTGTAATCATTAAAAACTCAAAATAACAAAAACTTACAAAATTTCATAGGGATTCCTTGCGAAGAATTGTCCGCTTTTATATCTTTTATTCACGCCTTTAGAGCAGGTTTTCATACTGTATGCATATCAGTGCTCCGCAACCTCCGTGCCGTGGCACACTAGTGTGCCGCGAGGTTATCTAGACTGTGCAGCGGTGATTTTATCGATTATAATAATGAAAAAAATTAACCAACGCTATTAGTTAGAAAAATTTCTAAGTAAAATATTCCTCTAACTTTTTGCTAATATGTAATTTCTCTGGGTCGAAATTATACAAAAAACAAAAACATGTTGTTACCATACATTGTATGTATGCTCGAGCATCATATTTCTGGATTTCAGTTAAGAAAGAATACCCACAAATTTCTGACAAAGCATTGCAATTTTGCTCCCTTTTTCTATGACATACTTATGCGAACAAAGTTTTTCGACACTGGTTCTAATTAAAAATGACAAACGATCGTGTTTAAAGGGTCTTGACGATGAACTTAGCGTAGCTCTTTCTAATATAGAGCCAAATATAAAACGTACATATGTTCATCAAAACAAGCTCAAATATCTCATTAATAAATTAGTTATGTTTACATTAACTTTGATTTATTAGACTTAAGTAAAGACAAAAAAACAAATTTTAATATAAAAATTTAAAGAGAAAAATTTTGTACCTGTAAACTATAACTTTATATTTTAGTTCTTGCGTTGGTGTGCAATTCAAAATGATTTATATAAAACTTAAAGGATTATAATTATCTTGATACATAGAGCTGTTTTATTGTGTTTTTTATATAATAAAAACATATACGTATTTATTGTAATTTATGTATTTGCAAGCTTTCTCTTGTGGTGTGCCGCGGAATTATCGAAAAAACGTTGTTGTGCGGTGGAAGATAAAAGGTTGCGGAGCTCTGCTGTATATCCATGTGATCTGTACAAAAGACTGTGTATGGAACAAAATTAATAGACCACAAAAAAAAATGCTAAAATCCATTTTAGTGAGACAGCCGCCAAAGCTATATCGGGGTTAGCGAAGCATACTGCCGCCGCGTGGGGCTGTAGCGTGGGGATTTGAGCCTGGGCCAGGGCGTATCTGTTCTCCTGATAAGCAGCAATGCTGGCTCACCAACTGAAAGGTCGCGTAATGTAAGTATCCATTAAGTCTTCCGGTGTAAAGGAATAAATTGTCTCAGGATAAGTGCATTAAAGGGGAATCGGTATCAGGTAATTATCAAACAAATTTAGTAGTCGGTAGATAGATATACTTTCCTAAGTATGCATCAGATGGACAGCGTTAATCTCCCTTGTTCCTGGAACAAAGATTTTTCTGTCCTAGGCTCAGTTGCACTGAAAAATTCTGTTATGAAACTATACGATCATTAACAAGAAAATTATACTCAGACTATATTTTCTTCTCAGTAAGTAAAGAAAAATATCTCTAGCATGTAGCCCTTGCTAGGTTTTGATAATTAACTGAAAAAAAATATTTATAAAAAGGTAGATAAAAATGGGTATAATGCAAAATCCAACAATTTTCATCCCGGCGTAGTTTAGACGTAGGTTAAACAGCACTAAATCTACATATATAAAACAGTTCCGTAACTGACTGACATATAACGCACAGACCAAACCGCTGGACCTAAAAGGTTGAAATTTTGCATGGTGATTCTTCGAAGACTTTTTCACTAAGAAAGATTTTTGAAAAATTCTTCTTGTATTTTTTAAAATTAAATCTTTAAACTGATTTTGTAACATTCTTTAAAGTTTGCATTTAAAATAATAATCTGAGGGTTATAAAATTTATATCACGAGAACAATCATAAAAATTCCTTTAAAATAAAATCTTTTTCGAGTCTTTTCCTCCATTTTCTGATTTTTGGTGAATTTTTAAAGATTAATTTTTAGATTTTAATTTATTAAATGCTGATCACGTGGTTTCTTTTCTTTTTGTGATACTTTAAATTAATTTTGCATCACGTGCATAACAACGAAATAAATTGACAAAAAAAAATTTTTTTCTTACTAACTCGGCAGACGGTTGGACATTATCCAAAAAATATTAAAATACAGTAAAAGAAATGTTCCTCAAACTGTACTATATTAACTTTACTATATTCTCTAGTATGTTCTATTAGATTTAATTTCAATATTTTCTTCTACATTATTTTGTCTATAAAAATATCCCTTACGATTTTTTAAATATATATTTTTTTGGTTTTTTTGGCATTAATTGCATACATTGACCGTTGTATTTATTATAAACTTTCTTTTTTCTTTTTTTTTTTTGGCATTAACTGCATACATTGACCGTTGTATTTAATTTGAATGTACTCCGTGGCGAAGCACGGGTATTCAGCTAGTCTTAGATAAAATAATTTATTTTCGTCCTACATAACAATTTGCAGCAGGTGCTTTACTTATCTTTCTGAAGTCCATTCAACTCTGAAAAGTTCCCATCATAAAATATCATCTGATGTATATTAGTGTCAAACCGTATGCAGTTGTACTGACAAATGAGACAAATGAGATCCACACACTACTCGGGAGTAACTTCCTTTAAACACAAAATTGAGTGATAAAAATAAATGATAATCTAGAATGCGAAAAGAATAATTTTTCCTTAATCATTTTGACAATTGGAATAGTCTGAATTAAAGATATTCAAAAACGCAAAGATCTCTCGCTCGAGATTTTCCTTCAAAAATAATCAAAAACAAGAAATGACAAACAAAAAAAAATTATAGTTATGCTTATACAAAGATGCAAGTATACAGCTGGATGTATTTCGTCATAGAATTTTTGGCAGGGTGTGAATTATGTATTTAAACAAATGTTGCCTCCAAAAAATTATTTTGATAAATTAGTCACTTAAAAATGCTAGCTTTATTTTCCCACATAAGTGCAACTAATAATTAATTTTCTTATTGATTAACTAAGCCAAACATAATTTCTAACTGTACAAAGGGCGTTCCATAAAAACTGAAAGATTTTTTTCCTCTAGTTGCTAACAATACGAAAGTGGAAAACGATACCACAGACGACTTTTTGAATAAAAGAAGAATATGTAGCAAAAGTTTTTAAACGTTGCAGACGATTCTTTTTCCGTTGTAGAACAGTTCTGTAAAGAACGTTTGCGTTTTGCCTATAGCACTGGAGGTGAGTGATTCAGAGTTAAGAAATGAAATGTGTTGTGCATTCGCTGCTTGTGTTCAGCAGTTTCTTACAAAATGCAATATTAAAAAATGTCGCAGCCTCCTTACAGTCCTAACTTCGCTCCATGCGATTTTTTGGTTGTTTCTGGCAGATGCTGATGTTATTTCATCTGTACAGGATTCACTGATGCAGCTTCCACAAAATACCTCCACCACATCCTTTAAAAATTGGACTGAAATATGAAGCCGTTGGATATCGCCTGAAGGAAGGTATTTTGAAAAAGAATAACACATTTTTTGCTGTACCTGTATTTCTTTATTTTTTGTAATTTTACTCCATTTTTATGGAACGCCCTTCATATTTTAATATTTAACATTGCTTTATCATATCATAGTACCATAATACAAATAATGCAAATAATTCAACTCGAATTAATACATATAAAGAGGGCATAGACTGCTGAACAAATTAACAGAAAACCTACCCTAGCGTTGAAAAATTTTAACTTTTCAATAAAATATTGCGCAGTTGCAACAAATCCTCATACTAAAAACAGACAAATGTAACTAAAAGTAAATAATTCAACAAAGCAAGATAATTATTAGCAGGAAGAATTCTGACAAAAATAAACCGAAATCACGCACTTAGGGCTCAACGCACCATAATGCAAGATTCTATAGCAGTAAAGGGACTAAACCATATAACCATATTCAGAAAGTTCCCCCTTGAGGTAAAGGATTTGGTTAGGCCTCCTGATGAAGAGACCAGTCGGTTGCCTCGTTATATGGTTTAGTTCCTTTACTGCTACAGAAGCTTGCATTATGTTGCGTTAAGCCCTAAGTGCGTGATTTCGGTTTATTTTTGTCAGCATTCTTCCTGCTAATAATTTTCTTGCTTTGTTGAATTATTTACTTTTAGATATATTATAATACCACTAGGGGCTTCGCCCCTAGGCTCGCTACGCTCGCTCCTCTTTTATGGCTTATAGCACTGCCCGCTAGATGCTTTCTAGGAGGCAGTGCTTATAGCGAGATACATAGGGGTGATACTCGGGCAATGTAACAGCTTCCATTCATTTACCGTTGTCATCCTTATGCAAAGGGCTTTTCATCACTGTAGAATTATCAGCTTTAAAATTCAATTAAAAATCGAAAATTTAAGACAGAGACTTGAAATGAGGTTTATATGAATAAGAAAGCTTTCCGCTTCCAGATGATGTAAATATTTTCTTTGTAAGATACAAACTCGAGGAGCATCGATATTACATCCACATAGGGGACGATATTTCTTGAAAAACTGTGCTTCATTTTTTCATGAAAATATTAGTCTGTTTTAAAATATTTTTAAACAAATGAGGTCTAGTTTGAAAGAGAAATGTCTGTAGTCTTAGACTGTAAAAAAAATCAAAATTCTACGATCATTTTTTGGCGAGTTATCGTAATCTAAAGATGAAAAAGTCAATATTTTCCCACAAAACATAAAATTTTAAAAAAAAACTTAAAGTCCGACGAAGATGAGACATGTCTTACTTTGGTCCCCCCATTTTTCTGCATCCATTGGTATCGCTCTCGACCCCATACCCCCAACAGTTTCGGAGGAGATAGCATGACAAGCTTTTGACAGCGGCAGCGGGAGTTACTTTTTTTAGAATAGAGAGATTTGTGTTACTTTTTGCAAAAAAAATTCAGTAAATTCATAACTTCGCATACGATTTTGAGAGAAAAAAAATAATTTTATAAACTAAACAAAAGTATCCAAAACAATACAATACATTTAATTGCTTCATAAACAATTTAAAGCCTTAATAATGAGGTAAAACACAAGTTTCCAAAACAATTGATATTAAAAATCAAATGTGAAGATTTAACCCAAATTTCTGTGCAGATCAAACAGTGACTCAATTTATTTTTTATTCTTTACCTTCTAATTATATTCAAACGATTTCCGCCGTTTTATTTCGCCAGAATTTTCGATCGGAAAAATACATCCTTCTGTTTTGTTCTGGTTCACCAGAAAGAAACCTCTGCATGATCGATTAACATAAATGCCACGCTCCACTAAGAACAATCTCCGTGCGAAAGCTCATTACTCGATTGTATGTCTCTAGTGAAACAAGAGAGTACTCGAATACGCACTGTTGTCAAACGAGAGGGTTGAAAGAATATAATTGGATCCAGAAACAATGACTAATCATTGAATTATATGACAGACATGCTGATTATCTTTCTCCCTTTTATTTTCTAGAAAATCATTAATGAAAAAAAAATAGTTCAAATGATTTTGAGAACATAATCAGTGTTTCTCAAACATGTTTTCAAGAAAAGTTTTTAACATACCTATCTCTAAAAGCGTGAACAAGAAGAGTAAATCGAGAGATAGTTTTTAATTAACCGGATGAGATTACAAACAATCTTTTACTTTACAGTTTTGTGATTGAAGGAGGATTAGAGGATTACGCATGTTCCGTTGGGTCATAAACTGTTTTAACATAACGAAGAACTCAAGCTAATTTCAATAATGCAGTGTAATAAGGGTTTATAATGGGTTAGTTTAATTTAAATTGTTCCTGCCCATTCATGCAGAATAAGGGTTAAATCCACAATTTTTTGGATGCAAAATATCCGTACTCATGAAAGAATGCTTTCGGATGACAATAATTTTGGTTTTCTTTGCCATCAATCAAAAAAGTCAAACATTTTCATTTCTTCTAATACGGCTTTGAGGCACATAGTGACACATAATGGAGTAAAAACCGTTTTTCTGAAAGTAAAAAGTTTACCGTAAACAAAAGATTGCTCTATCTGACAACAGACAGCCAAAATAAAGTCGACCCGTCTTTTGTCTAAAGATGAAATAGTCTTTGAAATGTGTTTAAAATGGCTACAATAAAGAGTTTTTTAATTAATGTTTGGGTAATTCTCGTTAAATTTGGCAACTGTTTTTCTGTCTAATATGATTCAAAATAGCTATCTTTCCGATCAGCTAACGTTGGGGTATAAATTAATTTTGAAGGTGATTTGGAGCCACTTTTACATTTGTTTTTTACTTATTCGAGTATCTATAGATGATATCTTTTCAAACGACCTGTACTAAAATTAAGTCAAGACCTTATATGCCAGGCAATCGGAACTATATCCTTAAAAATACCCATATTTCGTATAAAATCTAAAATCACGTGTGCAAATATAAGGAAGAATCCAAATTACAGGAAGGACAAAGCCACTGAGCTCCTTTGCTTAAGTTTCAACCAGTAACATGCATATTAATAGTACATACCTTTTCATACCTAAACCTGTAATACCGTAACAAGTTTCCGTTTTTAATTCCCTCATCTCTCCTCTGACCCTATATTTTGTATACTTCCCTCGCTTTACATTTCTCATGAAAATTCTCCACATCTGTGAATAATGACCTTGACCAACCTTAGGTTTTTGCAGTCTTAACATACCCTTCCCACAAAAAAAATTTTCAATTATTATATCCCAACCTCACTTTTAGACGAAACACAGCTCCATCTCTAAGCGAGATAGTTAACCCTCAAAGACGGTCAGTTAGCTCTGGTATGTAGTTACCATGAAGCTAAAGGAGTAGCTCGGTGCAGTGGCGGACCAAGGGTGGGGCGGGGGGGGCGGTCCGCCCCGGGCCCCACTTACTAAGGGGGCCCCACGACAGGGGCTTTTTTTAAAATTGAATGATAACTTTACCACAAAAAATTACATTTTTAATTTAAAAAATCAGAGAAGAACGTTATTGTTTTTATAAAATATTACACTTGCATATTTTAGCGACTTTCAACATTTCACGTGCCCCCCCCCCTCAACTTATCTCGAAATAAATTAAAACTTTAATAGAAGTTCAGTTAAAACCATAAAATTGTAGAAAACTTTTAAGAAAGCTGGGTTTTTTGCCGCCTTTTCAAAATGTGAAACTGAAGATTCCGATTATGTCTTTAGCCTTAACATGGATTTTAACAATGATATGATCCATAGCATAAATTCGATGCTATATTTTTTTTCTGATTTTATTAATACTTTATTTATTTTTCTCATTGTATAACTAACTACTCAAACATCAATTCTATTTTTATTCAATTTAAAAAAAAAACCCAATATTTCATATTTTAAGGACCGTCCGGTAGTCAAAGCGCTGAGGAGGGCCCTAACTGAATTCAATTCGTGCCCCCCCCCCCCAAAAAAAAAAAGAAGTTATAAGCACGCTACGCCTATGGTGCTGAGAGATGCCATAGAGCTGACGCTGAGTTGCTGAGAATCGCCCGACATTCTTCGTCGTATTCCAGAACCCACGAACTTTTCTTGATGAATTTTAAAATTTTGTACGTAACCGAATTTATCCTAGAAGTGCAATAAACGCATGAAAATCATTAAATAGGCTATTAGTCTTTATTTTAGGCAAAGTCATTATAGATCAGGTCCTGATTTTCCATTAGGCCTGGCAGGTCCGGGCCTAGGGGCCCCCGAATTTTGGGGCCCCCCAAAACTTTTATTTTAAAAGAAAAAAAAGAAAATTTCCAATTCAGTTTTTTTTATTTTACCTTTTTCAATATCAATTTTTTATATATATCCTTTCAAATTTGATTGATTGGTTCATCATATGTATAGTTATATGTATAGTTCATATGTATGTTATAGTGCATATAAGGGATTACTAAGTTTTTCTGGTTGCATTGTATTGGTGTTTTAATTTAATGAAGAAGTTAATATGTTGTATTTCTTTTTGTTATTTGATAATGCTCTAGGCTTCTACGCTTCAAATAGCCAATTCTCAGTAAAATGATACTTTCACAATGATTCATGATTATTTTTTGTATGTGTCAAGTTTGGATATTTTACGCCCACATTTCTGTTAGGGGGCCCCCATCGCCCCATCCCGAGTTGTGCCTAAGTCAAGAATTTTCTAAATCGTGCCCTGTTATAGACTGGTTAGTTTTCTGGTGTCAGAAGTCCTGATTTAAGCATTAGGTTGAGGAAAGACTGACGAATGACGACGATGAGCCTGAAAATTACAGGCCGATTCTTTGTGTCAGATTCTGGCTTTGGCGTAAAAATTTGAATAATGTTGTGCGTTTTGGAAAATTTGGAAAATTGATCGATGCAGTGGAGAAGCTGTGCGACGAGTCTGAAAACCTAGATACAAGAGGATCAGCTCAGATTATAATGGCAAATGTTTGCGATTTTAAGTTTATAGCGTTTCTACGCCCGTGGTCAGAGATTTTGGAGGAAATCAACCACACTCAACATTACCTGCAAATTCAGGGGATTTCCTTGGACAAGGTTTATATAAACTAAGAGCATTGGAAATTTTTATTAAGGAAAGCAGAGAATCTTTAGTTAGTGATGCTTTGGACTTCGCTTCCCAGAAATGTGGAGAAATGGGAATTACTATTGAAAAGAGAGGCAGAAAAAGATCGAAAAAGATGATGCCTGGTGAAAAAGCTAAAGATGAGGGTTTATCTTTACAAGAAGAACTAAGGAGGTCCATGTTCCAATGTGTAGATAGGTTGTATTTGGAAATCCAAACAAGAACAAAATCCATGGAGAACATTCATACAAATTTGAAGTCATTGTTGTAATGGAATTTCAAGAGTCAGTACCAAACTTGTGTTTAGCACTAAAGTTGTTTTTGGCGATTTGCATTTCAGTTGCAACTTGTGAAAGAAGTTTTTCGAAACTGAAAGTCATCAAAAACTATTTGCGCTCAACAATGAGCCAAATCAGACTAAATGGCCTAGCAATGTTATCCATCGAGAATAAGTTAGCTATGAAAATAAACTTTCATGAGACAATTAGACAATTTTCTGATGCAAAAGTTAGAAAAAGACAGAAATTACAGAATTCTTAATTTAGCTTGCTTATATGGAATTTTTTTAAAATGTTTGTTTTTAATAAGTTTTCAAAACGCAATCCCCCCCCCCTTTTTGGAAATGTCCCTGGGTTTCATATAACATGGTTTCACACAACACGGCATTTTCTAGGTGATGTATTCCCATTCTATTTTTTCATACTGATACTGTGAATGTGTATTGCCTTGTGAAAGGTAAAAAATTTTAAAGTTGAATTACCAATAAAGTTAACGTAGATCAAAGTGAGGTATTTCTTTGGTTTTCCTTGAAGCTACCTGAATATTATAAGTAAGTATTGGCGCCAAAATGTCTCCTTTTCTTTTTAATATAAATTTTGTCTTTAACTATTATCGCTTTTATTAATCAAACGGCCAAGCCTTTTACCATTCACCTTGGCCTGACGAAAAATTCATACAACGAAAACCAGCGCCGTACAATTGATTTTAACCTTGTACCGAACAGTAAGTTAGCGAGCTCATGGCTCAGGCGGTTAGAACGTTGGTCTCGGAGCTGTGCCGTGCGGTACGTCATTGGTTCGATTGCTCGAACCTAGACCTTGACATGACTTTTTTTTTTATCAATTTAACGCTTAAACAGTAATGATCATTGCTCACCTCGTACTGCACGAGTTCGCACCCTTATTCTGTCAATTTTTTCTCTGCACACAGGGGCGTGCCGACGAGGGGGGGGGGGAAACGGGAGCCACAGAGCTAAAATAAATTTTTTAATTTACAAAATAATGCAAAAATGTTTCGTATAGGCCTAATAGTAATTGTGTTATTTATTCTTTACCATTACGATCTTTATTGCACTTACATTTTTAGCGATCTTTATTGTTACAATTTTAGCGCTATACAGTGCCAGAAACAGTATTTCTAAAGCCAAGTGCCGAGCGCTGTTTATACACTTCTATAGTACTAATCCGCGAACCGAACCCTTGCCTATCAAAGTAGTGAAGGCGTCTTTTTTCAACAGGGCACGCACGCACTGTTTCGTCGCGTATCTGCTTTAAAAAGCACTTCTTGTTAGATTTTCACTCCAATAATGACGAAGACGTCAATTTAAATATTTTATTTGAATTCATAGATATATGATTTTTAAGAAGTGGCATCTAATACTCTAGATAGCCTAAAATGGCACTACTTAACACCTAATTTTCAAAATTTTCCGAGGGAGGACCCCCGGACCCCCCATTGGCTGGGGGGGGTATTCCATACCCTCCAGAAGACACCCCCTTCTAGTCCACCTTGATAATAGGGCGTCAGGGAAATGGATGATCCCTAGCACATGGAGAACTTGACCGCCAAGAACAAAATGCTGAGCACGCCACTGTCTGCACAGGTCAATAGCCTAAGGAAACTGTCTGATTAAGGCAAAGAAAGGCTAGATGTCATTAGATAAAGTTAAAAATTGCCATTTTTCTGGGGGGGGGGGCAAAAAATAAATCCGCCCCGGGCCCCAAATGGTCTAGGTACGCCACTGGCTCGGTGTTCAAAAAGTTTCTTACATTTGGTCGCCGCCCTAATATATTTTAATCCTAAATTTAAATTTTAACTACTGAGAACTCGCACCTTGATAACATATAACGTGCGTACAGGAGATAAAGTCATCACGACCTAGGTACTCCACTTTTAAAACTATACTGGATTGGATTGGATTGGTCGCCGCCACTAGATGGCGCGCGCGCCGATTGGGGCAGAGCTTTGATACGGAAACCATACGCTTTAATACGGATATTTTGTATATTTCAAGAGAAAACAAGTTATTTTTTTAGTGCGTATTTAATATGAATTCATTTATTCAACTTAACAATTGTTTAATTTCATTCAAGATGTTTATTTGAACAGCTTTTTTTTTTATTGCTAAACTTCATTAAAATTCTTAAAGGAAATGAGTAAATAATGATAGATTATTTTCTAGAGCTAGTTAATTACATGCACATATAAGAGCACACACTAGCTTTAGCTACAGAGTATGTAATATCTAAACATGAGATGACAAACATCTGACACATGAGGAGTAATTGTGTATTAGTTTCAGAACAAATCAGTTCAGAATTTTGTAATAATTGAATAATTAAGGAAATGAAATTACAGAAAACAACTGTGAAGGAAATCTTTTATGAAAAAAAATTGTCAGAAATACTAATGATTAACCATAACACACACACACACACACAAACATCTAATATATAAAAATGAAAATTTGTCTGTCTGTCTATAGTTGTATAGAAATCCACAGTTTAGGAGCAACGATCGTGAAATTTTACATACAGGAGTCTTTAAAAACAGCCGAAGGACTTAAGAACTTCCAAAATCGAAATTAATTACCGTTAATTTTTAATTAATAAAAAAACAACAATTTTTTAAACTAAATGTAAGCTGTTACAGACGTGCAGTAGACGTGCAGTAGATGGCGCCACTATTTTAAACCTTTAGTATTATACGACGATCAATGTATACAAATGATGTAAAAAAAGAAATATATATATTTTTAAAAAAATCGTAAGGGATATTTTTATAGACAAAAAAATGTAGAAGAAAATATTCAAATTAAATCTAATAGGACATACTAAAGAATATAGTACAGTTTAAGGAACATATCTTTTACTATATTTTATTTTATTTTTGGATAATGTCCAATCGTCTGCCGCATTAGCAAGAAAAAAAAATGGGTTTTTTTTGTCTATTTCGTTGTTATGTGACGATAAATATATTTAAAGTACCAGAAAAAGAAATCACGTGATCAGTTCTTAATAAATTAAATTCTAAAAATTAATCTTTAAAAATTCACCAAAAAATCAGAAAATGGAGGTAAAGATTCGAAAAAGATTTCATTTTAAAGGAATTTTTATGGTATTTTTCGTGATATAAATTTTATAACCCTCAAATTATTATTTTAGATGCAAACTTAAAAAAGTTACAAAAACAGCTTAAAAACTTAATTTTAAAAAAATCTAAGAAGAATTTTTCAAAAATCTTTCTTAGTGCACCCCTACACTATAAGAAGAATCGCCATGCAAAATTTCAGCCCTTTCGGTCTTGCGGTTTGGTCTGTACGTTGTATGTCAGTCAGTCAATCAGTCAGTCAGTCAGTTACGGAACTGTGTTATATATATATAGATAATTATTATTATCTTTATATCGTAACGTTAACTTCTTGCGCACGCATTTTCCTATGTTTTTTTATTATTATCTTTATAATAGCTCAATTTTCATATGATTTTAAACAACAATCGTTTTTAACTGACATTCAGTTGGCTGTTAAAACTTTATATTTACACCCGATTTAAAAGAAGTAGGGTGTAAATTTTTCAAAGAGGATGTTTCAACACCCAACTTCAAAAAAGTAGGGTGTAAATTGTAGGGTAGATAGTTGGTAAAATGAAAATTTTGTGCAATGTATTTAATTTCGCGATTAAAAGTAGTTCTTTTATAAAAATCAATTTATTTCGCTTGAAAAGCTAAATATTTTATGCACGCGGTTTATATTATTATTACTATCTTTATATCGTAACGTTAACTTCATGCGCGAGCATTATTTCCTTATGCTTTTTTCATTATTATCCTATATATAATAGCCGTTGTCTCTGTATGACACTTCCGGGCTGTACTCATCTTTCAATTGAAGCCCTCAGTAAACAAACCGCCAAATAGGCTTAATTTCAATTTCAGATGTGGATCAGAATTTTTTCTTACCTAAAAACAAATATCTTCTCCATCAAATCACATTTGTTCAGCCTATTTTTCTATAAAACATTCAGAACTAAAAAAAATTGGATGTTTTTAGCTGTATATTTAACAGTTTTTAAAAATCTGTTTACTTTTGCGATGAATTCTGAAAGTAAATAAACTTGAATGTGAATGAATCGCGAAGTGAACTGTAAAAAAAGTTTTTAACTTTCATATACTTTTTCCATTATGACGTCATTTTTAGTATTATGACGTCAAAATGACGGGTTGGATGGCAGTCTACTACTCCAATCGCATGAAAAACTAAATAAATAAAAAATAATGAAAGGGTTTGCTTTTACAAGGTGTCGATTAAATGCAATATTTTAGATAATTCGGGATATTTTTTAACTTTCATATACTTTTTCCATTATGACGTCAAAATGACGGGTTACCTACTAGTTATATTTATAATAGCTTTATTTTCATATGCTTTTAAACAACTATCGTTTTTTTTTCATATTATGTTGGTTTTTTTATTAATTAAAAATTAAGGGTAATTAATTTCGTTTCCGGAAGTTCTTATTATCTTTATTTTCATATGCTTTTTCATTTACGAATTTTTCAAATGTTGGTTAAAAAACCTTTGTGTAATTTATACATTTGTGGGTGTTTAATTATTGAAATTAATAAATTGATATTTCTGGAGAGGATGTTTCCGTTTTTAGTGGTACTATGATGAAAGGCTGAATCTACCAAAATTCCGAGGAGTTTATTATGGAGAGAAAAGGAATTTAATATGTAGAGGATGTTTATAGGAGTTTAATGTGGAGAGGAGTTGAATGGTTTGCAGCCCTCAATCAAACACTTCATTTTTTAAGAGGCAACGCTGGAGTCATATCATGGTTCTATTGGAAATTTCTGCTAAACCTGTAATTTCAGCTTCTTCTTTTTTTTTTTTTTTTTTTTTTGGGGGGGGGGGGCGCCCAATGATGAAAGGTTAGATATAGCTAAATTCTGAGGAGTTTATTATAAATTTACATATTTTTTTATTGGGTTTTCCTTTTATTCATGTGTATAAGATTTCACATGTTTTTTTTCTATGTTATTTATACTGTGTTTAGATTTAAATTAATTTTGGTTAACAAACATTAGACAATTTGACATTTTTACTTTTCAGATTTTAGTGCTACAATGTTAAAAGGCTGAAATTCCTAAATTCTGAGATGTGTATACCATTTCACATATATTTTTTCTATGTTATTTATACTGCGTAAATTTTAAATTGATTTTGGTTAACAAACATTCTTAAAATCCCGGGCATCGCCGGGTACTTCATCTAGTAGTAATATAAAAATATTTTTATTTACAGATAAGTATAAATAATATATCATACATAACAGCCTTTAAAAAAAAAACATTTTCTATCAATAATCGCAAATAAATTCTATTCAGGACTAATTAAATAGGAAGTCAATTCAGTATTTAATCACACAATACTTTGAATTATCTTCCTTTGGAAAAAAAAAAATCAATCATAGAATCTCAGATTACACTTTAAAAAACTGCACGTATAACCGTCAAGTTAGTAAATTACTAAATACAAAATTTTTCAGCGAATTTAAAAAAAAAATGACATTGGCAAAGACAAATCAGCTATATTTTTGCATTTTCACAAAGTATGGGTTTCACTGTATTCACAGTAAAAATATCTGAAAATATTATTTTAAAAAAAATTATACACAACAGAGTTTGCATAAGTATTTATAATGACAACATTGTTTATCATACAATGTAAATTATTTACTTATCGGAAATAATTTAATAGGGATAAAATTCAATATTAAGGTTTCAGCATATTCAGGTATTACTTTCAAGTTGGTAAATTAACGATTACAAAATTTCTCGGCGAATTAAAAAGAAAAAAAACTCATATCACATTGAGAAAGACAAATAAGCTATATTTTTGCATTTTCACAAAGTATAGGTTTCAAAAGATCTGAAAATATTATTTAAAAAAAATGATACACAACAGATTTTACATAAGCATCAATATTGACAATATTGTTTTTCATAAAATGAAAACTTATTTACTTATCGAAACTAATTTAATAGTGATTAAATTCTATATTAAGGTTCCAGCATATTCACCAGTTTTATAAAGTTTTCATAGTAAAAAAATTATTAGCAGATACTAAATATTTTTGACTAATAGTTAGCAGAGAAAAAACATTAATTTCAAGTAGAAAAGTTAACTGGAAGTATTTTATTTCTGTGATTAAAAAAAATTATGGCTTTAGCTCAGACATGTATCTTAATTTGCCATAACCACAAAATATGTTGAATAGAAAAAAAGTATTTCATAATTATAAAGAACTGACATTAACAACATAAACTTAATACATTATTATAAAATAAAAATTAAATGCTTGATATAAAATTTACTATAGACAAATTTGAACAAAAAAAAATTATACATGATAGGTTTTATAGATATTGACAACATTACTCATTGATATTGACAAGGGAATTACTTTACAAATTGAATAAGAAATACAGTTAGATTTAATATCATAGTTAATTTTAAGGAAAGGTGAGGTGTTAGCCACATGTGCCCCAGTCACCTGTGTCGAGAGAAGTTTTCACCAGACATCGAACGTGTCTTCCGAAAGTTTAACGATGGAATTTCAAAAGACCCTCGAATTAGATAACGACAAGAAAAGCGTTGCATGGAGAGTTATTGAAGAATTTAAAGAGCTATTTTCCAAAACATCTGACGATTTCTGAAGAATAATGTTAACACAACATCGAATCGACATAGGAAACCATCCTCCTATCAAACAACACTCTCGAAGGCTACCATTGACTAAAAAGGAAGTAGAAGATCTGTTGAAGGATATGCAGGATAAGGATATCATTGAGCCTTCGACTAGTGCTTGGGCCTCTCCCATCGTTTTGGTCCGAAAGAAGTGTGGTTCAACGAGATTCTGTGGACTACCGACAATTGAATGACATCACGGAAAAGGACAGTTATCCTCTTCCCCGAATCGGTGACACACTGGACACAATTTCCGGGAACGTGTGGTTCTCTACACTGGATTTAAAAAGTGGCTATTGGAAAGTTGAAATGGATCCCGAAGACCGTGAAAAGACAGCGTTCACAACTGGAGGACAAGGACTTTGGCAATTTAAAGTTAAGCCATTTGGCCTTTGCAACGCACCTGCCACTTTCGAGCGCCTAATGGAGACAGTATTGAGAGGACTCTCTCCTGAACTTGACGCCTGTCTTGTTTATCTAGATGACAATTATCGTGGGGCAAATTTTTGAAGAACATCTTAACAACCTAAGGAAGGTGCTAGAAAAATTGAAACAGACCAATTTAAAGCTAAATCCGGCAAAATGCCATTTGTTCCGCTGTGGAGTAAACTACCTCGCGCACATAATTTCTGCTGATAGTGTTAGAACCGACCCTCAAAATGTAGCAGTGTTAAAGATTGGAGCCAACCTCGGAACGTACACGAGCTTAGAAACTTTCCGGGACTCTGCACCTATTATAGAAGATTTGTTAAAGGATTTTCTTTAATCGTGAGACCACTTCATAGGCTGACTAAAAACAAACAGGTATCTGTGCGATCTGAGGAATGGGAGGTAGCATTTAACAAATTGAAAGAGACTTTAACATCAACGTCTAATCTGTCTTATGCTGATCCTGACAAACAATTCATCTTAGATACAGACGCTAGCCATGAGAGCGTAGGAACAATGTTATCTCAGGAAATCGACGGCCAGGAACGTGTCATCGCATATTAGAGCAAGTGCCTATCGAAGCCCGAGCGAAATTATTGTGTCACTAGAAAAGAATTCTTGCCATCGTGAAAGCTGTTGAGAATTTCCACGGTTACCTTTACGGGAGAAAATTCTTGCTTCGAACAGATCACGCGTCTCTCGCGTGGCTTTTGAATTTCAAGAACCCAGAGGGACAAATCACCAGATGGATACAAAAACTCCAGGAGTATGATTTTGACATCCGACATCGCAAAGGATCCTTACACGGAAATGCAGACGCCTTATCAAGAAAACCCTGTTTGGAAGGTTGTCGTTATTGCTCCACAGCTGGGAAGAAGTGCGAGCTGATAAGACCAATCGTGCGCCAGATGACGAATTCGGTTACATCACAGCTAGATTCCTTTTAGGGATGTACAGGTTCGTGACGCACAAATGAAGGATCCTGTCATAAAACCGATTATTGCAATAATGGAGTCGTCCAGTACAAGGCACATTTGGCAAAACATCTCTGATTTCAGTCCTGATACTAAACGTTGTTGGGCTCTTTGGGATTCTCTTCAAATTCGAAACGCCGTAATGTATAGAAAGTAGGATTCCGTAGATGACAAAACATCAACGTGGCAATTAGTACTCCCAAGATCAAGAATACCTGACGTATTGAAGGAGTTGCACAATAGTTCAACGGGTGGTCTATTTGGAGTGATGAAAACCATGCAAAGAGTCCGTGAAAGGTTTTATTGGAACAAAGGGAGAACCGACGTCGAAAAATGGTGCAAATCTTGCGATGCCTGTGGTACTCATAAAGGACCGAATAAACGCAGCCGTGGAAAGCTGCAGCGATATAATGAAAAAGCACCATTCGAAAGAATAGCCCTTTTGGGTCCTCTTCCACGAACAAAGGATAGTATGAAATACATTTTGTCTGTCATGGATTATTTTACGAAGTGGCATGAAGCTTACACGATTCCCGATCAGGAAGCGACGACTGTTGCAGAAGTGTTGTTTCAGAATTGGATTTTTAGATATGGGAGACCACTTCCTTCCGATCAAGGGAGAAATTTCACTTCTACTGTCTGTAAAGACCTTTGTAAATTCCTGGAAATAGACAAGACCCAAATATCCATAGTCGGACGGCATGGTGGAGAAATTTAAACGAACGATCCTGAATAACCTCTCTCACCTCGTTTCGAAGAATCAACAAGACTGGGATTAAAAACTACCTTTGTTCCTGCTTGCTTACAGAAGTGCCGTGCTTGAAACCACAGGCTTCACACCCTCCCAGATTGTCTTCGATCGTGAATTTCATTTGTCCTGTGATCTCCTGTTCGGACGTCCTCCGGATGCGCTTCTTCACCTGTGGACTATGTTAAGATCTCCAGGCCCGGTTGGAAGACGTTCATGAGTTTACCCGAGGTCGGATCCACATTGCAACGGGAAAGATGAAGACTAGATACGACACGAGAGCTACGGGACATGAATTTCACGGTGACAGGGTTTGGTTCTGGAACTCGCATCGACGTAAAGAATTTTCTCCGAAGTTACAGTCATCTTGGGAAGGACCTTATACAGTCCTAAAAAGACTAAATGACGTCGTGATTCGAATCCAGAAGTCAACAAATTCTAGGCCTAGAGTCGTGCATTACGATCGCCTAGGCCCTTATTATGGTAGCACAACTTAAGACAGGGATAAGCTGAAACCATAGTTTCATCCATTTCTGTAAATGGATGTTTTCTTAATTCTACTGTATTTCATTTATTTTTTTTATTTTGTAATGCTTAATTTACGCTATTTTGGGTTAATTTCTTTTGTTAATATCTTGTAAATAGTGTGATGAGGTAAGTTTGCCTTTTTTTTGCTCAAGTGTATTGCCCGAGACGAGCAGTCTTTGAAGAGGAGGCAATGTTACGAATTTTGTAAATTAATGTTTGCTTTATCTTAAATTACTATTAAAATTGTTATTCTTCTTGTAAAATAATGCATTATCGTTTGTTTAATGTAAATAATCGTATTAGCTAAAATTCTGCAGTACCATTTAACATAGGGTTTCTGTGGTATCTCGCCAAATTGGCGAGATATTGGCTTGTTGGCGACTTATTTAGCGACTAAATTTTTTTAGCGCCAAGTTTGGTGAGATATCGCCAAACCTGATGACTTAACGTCAAATTTGACGATTTTTCCAAGCCTAGTTTTTTCTGGAACATTGTTGAAATCCCGAGACTCTCGTGAAGCTATAAATACGGTCTCGATTCGGGGTTCAGTTCAGAGTTCAGATTTGAGCTGTGCTTCGAGCTTGTCAAAAGCGCCACTGTTAGCTATAAGATTTTCTTCGGAGATTTGCTAAGATTTATGTCGCGATAAGTGCGACTTCGGGCCGCGTCTTTTGTGTTGAGTTTTTCCGTAATGCTGTGATTTGGAGATTGTGTTAAAAGTACTGTAGTCAGTTTCTGACGATCTATAAGTTGCAGTATTTCGACTTCCTGTAAATAAATCTTTGAATAAGACAGAATAAAACCATTCCAGAATAAGTCCATTCAATCGCCGAACCCGAACTGGGAATTCGTAACAATATATTCCGCAGTTCACGTTATTGAAATTTCTGGAAATCATATCTTACAAAAATGACTGCGTTGCCATTTCCAGGTTTTCTAGCAGTTATAGATCATGGGTCAATCAATTCCTTAGTACGCCAAGCAAGGTTTCTGCGCAGTCGCAGATTTCCGCATCAAAATATATACTGCACCTGCACAAATACACACGGCGTGTGATGTACCTCATCTAAACATGCATTAATTCGGTATATCAGTTGACCACGCATATCTTCGATACCCGCGTTAAGCTTCGAGGAATTTTCCTCTCATTTTTCTAATCATCCATTAACCTACGCATATTTTTCCGCATTTGAAAACAGATCTACAAATACAATGTGCAACACCTTTTTTTACCTGGCAATCAAAACGATTCAGAACGTTCAGAAAAGGATTTTTTGTAGTAATACAAGGTGCGCCCATAAAGTAACCGGACAAATTAAAAGATAAAATAATAAACGATAAAATAAAAAAGTGAAAGAATAATCGAATGGCTAGAAAGAGTAACATCTCAACTTTTGTTAAAGCCAGTTTAAACTGGTTATTTAGTCGTTTTCATATCAAAACGCTGTAGTAATTTTCATTTAGGGCCTGTTCACATAGGAGTCCGTTGCGTTAAGGAAAAGATGACGTTGAGACGAAAACAAACCAATCATAGGCGTTAAAAATTTCATTGCTAATCGTTTGGAGGCATATGATTGGTTTATTTTCGCCTCAATGTCATCTTTTCCTTAACGCAACGCAAAGGACTCCTATGTGAACAGGACCTTACTGAGAAGGCATTGTACAAAAAAAACTTGCTTCGGGATGGAATAATGTTGTAACATTAAATTTTGTTACAAATTAGGTAAATCTGCTACCGAAACTTTAGAGATGATTCGAACAGTATATAATGATGCATCGTTATCAAGAACACAAGTGTATGAGTGGTACAACCGCTTTAAATGTGGGCGAGAAAGCATTGAAGATGAACCAAAGACAGGGCGCCCTTCAACGTAAAAGAATGGGGAAAATCTGGAGAAAATTCGTTCTTTGGTAAAGCTGATAGACGTGTTACAATTCAGTAACTTTCAGACATGCTTGGGATAAGCAAAGAAAGCTGTAGATTGATTTTAATTGAATGAAAATGAAAAAAGTTTGTGCTCGATTTGTGCCTCGGATATTGTCAAAACAGCAAAAAGAAGACAAAAAAGCTTGCTGTGAAGATTTGCTGACTACTGCGCAACAGGACACCAATTTCTCAAAGTGTATTATAGCAGGAGATCAGACCTGGTGTCTACAATACGACCCAGAAACAAAAAGACAAAGTGCACAGTGGAGAGGACCGTCTTCTCCCATACAATAAAAAGCACGGATGCCAAAATCAAAGACTAAGGTGATGCTGATTGCATTTTTTGATTACAAAGGACTTATTCACCACGAATTTGTTCCTGAAAATCAAACAATTAATCAGTATTTTTACAAGGAGGTGCTTTTTCGATTAAGAAACAGGATAAGGCGAGTTAGGAAGGAACTGTTTGATTCTGGGCAATGGTTTCTTTTACACGATAATGCTAGGCCCCATACAGCAATTTCTGTACAACTATATCTTGCGAAGCATTCAGTTACAGTCATAAATCACCCACCATATTCTCCCGACTTACCTCCAGCTGTTTTTTTCCTTTTTCCGAAGCTTAAGATGGCCATGGAAGGACAGAGATTTGAAAACGTCTCGGATATTAAATCGAATGTTACGCGTATTTTGCGAACGGTTAGTTCCATTGCCTATAAACAGTGTTTCGATGACTTGAAGAAACGCCGGAAAAATTGTATAGACTCCTTTGGCGATTATTTTGAAGGGGATAAATTTATTTGAAGGTGAGTAATATTTTTCTTATTTATAAAAAATTGTCCGGTTACTTTATGGACGCACCTTGTAGATGTCAATAGTTTAATACCTTCTAAACAAATTAATTAAAAGGAAAATTTTAAATTTCAAAAACCTACGCACTTTATGTTAACGTCCACCTCCATATTCAAAGATATGCATCTGACAATCTGCTATTAGAAAAATAGTGAGATGAAACTTTCCCTAACTTTAAAACTAAAAATCGGTGATGTCA
The DNA here is from genome assembly GCA_907164885.2 of Dolomedes plantarius. Lineage (NCBI taxonomy): Eukaryota > Metazoa > Arthropoda > Arachnida > Araneae > Dolomedidae > Dolomedes > Dolomedes plantarius. The sequence continues at coordinate 33,904,547 of OU015503.1, read as the reverse complement.
ACTGATGCGTTCATCTGCGCCGGAGATAGCCCAATTTCAGTTCAGTTTACTGAACAAAATACGTCGATGGATTTTCGGTACGTCAATTGAGAACAAACGCGTGAGATATATATATATTTTTATTATTATTTTGTTTTATCGTTAACTTTTTATGGTTTATTTCATCTGGATTCAACAACTGGAGGGGAATTATCTCTTTAACACATGGTTAATGAAGTAGTAATATTAAAAACTTTTAACAAATTATGGACGAGTGGCGCATATATGCTGCGCTGCTTTTTCAAATAAAAAAAGACGAGTGGAGGCGTAATATTCAACTACAATGGTAGAAACCAGGGCTCCCAGACCTGGTTTTTGAAACCCAGATCTGGGTTTTCAATGACGATATGGGTTTTATTTTCATAAATATCTCAAATTCTGTTTTTTTCCCTTGTAAGTTAAAAATATAGCGAAAAAAAATCAACATTTCTTATTATAAGCATAATTTAGTTGCAATAAGAGAATTTAATAAAAAAAAAGATACAGCTCACTATGACATTAACATACGTTTAAATGTAAAATGATACAAATTCATTTCGATTGAACTGAGATGTGTATCTCCCTCATAGGAAACCATCCCTGAATTCTGGTAATTGTTATGTAATATCAATGGTGAATTCAATTATCCCAAATATGAAATCTTTTCAAACTGCCACGACACTTTTAACTATTATACTTTTTCACCGGTGAGAATCCACACTCGGAAGGCCTTGAATGTTGCCATGGAGAGTCCCACTTGGTGCATGGTAACTATTATACTTCACCCATCCAAGTGCGCAGAAAGAGTTTTTCCAGAAGTTATTAGAATCACACCGAAATACACAAGTTTCCTTAATACTGAAACCGTAAGCGATCGTGTGACTCCTGGATACCTATAATACAGAACTGGTAAAAGACGTAATAGAAGGAGCATGTTATGCTCAACATGGAGGGGGGTCATCCCTAGGAAGATGCGAGTGATACTCGGGGGGTAGGCACAGGTGGTTGGCAAAAAAATGTGTAGAACGCATTTTAGCCCGGCCGGCCACCGAATGCAACAAAACAGTGCGCAACGTTTCTGTTACTAGCTTTCTGTATCCGACGCATCGTCTGCAATGTAATCAAAGGAGAGTGCTGCACACCGGATGCAACATTGTTTTGAAACACCCCGCGTCATTTCGGGAACGTTGCTGCAACAAAAGTGTATGCTTTTCTGACCGATGTTTCTCGACACACAGCTGGAGAAACATTTAATCTGTGCATGTGCGGGAACAAGATCATTTTATTTTCATTAATGCTCCGTGTTGAGGATTTTTGCATTATTATAATAAAAAGAGATGGAGGTTGATTTATTAATATTTTGAATGTTGAAGAAAGTAAAAAAATATCCTGACAGCTTCAGTATAGCTAAGCTTCTGAACTTTCTCTAGTGCAGTAAACAGAGTCAATTCCACAACAAAAACATAATTAAGTAACAAATTTAAGAACTAATTAAATAACAATGTGAAGAAAATACTGTAATTATTGTGAGAATTTTCATTATTATTTTACATGCACTTAACATTATAAAAAATAATTATGTGACTTCAATTACTGTGCTTACCGTAATGTTATTAAAAGCCTTTCTTCTGGAGGTATACTCTTCTGGTAGTTGGTGTTATTTTTCCAAATCTTGTCTTCAACAAGTCCCAAGAGATAATGAAACGTAGGAATGCTTAACCTACAGTAATTATAAAACTTATCTGGGTCATTTCTAAGTTCTTTAATAAAACTGCCAATGTCTCTTTTTTAATTGATTGGATGAATCCAACAGCTTCACTTAACCTGTACTTTTTCATCCAAAAATTGTATAAATTGCCACAAAAGAATAGCTACTTCTACTTCCTCACTTGCCATATCACCCACAATTATGACCAAACTACTTTCCCAAAACTGAATATGTCCCTCAACAAAGAACAAAATACTGCAGACCTCTTCAACTCCCATGTTCTTACTACTGATGAAATATCAAATCAACTGAGCATTGCAAGTCAAAATGTATCACCATGTTCCATGATAAAACATTTTGGTTGTGCAACGCCTAGTAACAGAAACATTGCGCACTGTTTTGTTGCATTCGGTGTGCGGCCGGCCTTACTGTCAATACTTACATTTTTTAAGCCTCGGCAGAGGGCATAGAGTATGAAGATCACGGAAAGGAGGCGTGGCAGCATAGACATAAAAAGGTTGAGATTAAATGTTACAGACGACACGAAACACCCACTTAAAAGATCTTCAGAAAATTAATTTGAAGGTGAATGATGAAATGGATTCAATCTGACAATTAGATAAAGAACTTTCATTTAACTTCAAGTTAAGTTAGAATATGTGGTGTGCATTATTTTATTTGTATTTTTTAATATCAATTTTGATAAATATATATTTTTTGAAAAGCTGGGTTTACAATCTGGGTCTATCACATTTTTCTAACTGTGAGCCTCAGTAGAAACATATTTGGATGTTGACCTTGAGTATCCTCACCATCTGCCTCTGAACTGACTTGTTTGCCAACCGTAAACAAACAATATGTTCAAAATCTTTAAAATCAGCAGTGCAATGTGATTCATCTCTCGAGATGTGGCATGTTTTATTGCCGTTCCCAGTAAATTTATTATTTTACTAACGGGTATTATCTGCATCATGCAGAGATGTTTCCATCGTTAAAATAAAAGATTCCCAAAGATTGCGAAGAAATATGGTGGTTCATTGAAAATAAGAGGTTTTTGAAGCTTTAAAATGAAAATACATATATGCAATACAATTTTTCATTAAGAGGTAGAAAATCTGTGGTTTCTTAATAAAAACTTTTTTTTTTTTGTTTCCAAGAAGGGTAAATTTTTGAAGGTGTTAATTTGTTTCATTTCCTGGCTCAAGAAATGATGAAATATTAACTAGTGCATAAAATCTCCTGCCAAGAGTTAGGGACTTGAGAAAAATAATTAAAATAAGCTTTTAAGGATATTTTATGACAAACACTCATTAAAGAGGTGTTGGTTTTAAAAAGTGGACAAAAATATGTGCTACGATAAATGAATGGAATACATAGAGATACAGTGGTACCTCAATACTCGTCATTAATTGGTTCCAGAAGGCATGATGAGTACAGAATTAATTTTTTCCATAAGGAGTAATGTTAATTGAATTTGTTCCTAAAAACCAGAAATTTCACATTTTTACTGGGCAATTTATAAATGGATAGGGTTGTTTTTTGATAATAAACCTTTACACTAGACAAACATAAGTTAAAACAATAATTAGACAAAATAAAATTAATCTTCACTTAACCTGTACTGAAAGGAGTTGATGGCCTAATGGGATAGTGGCAAAGTAGAGGACAGGTGTTATTGCTTTGAAGGGGCGTCTCCTTCCATTAAAACATCAGGTGCTTGCACAGGGATTCTTTCTCTTTCCTGTCTCTTAAAGATGCTGTGTACGAACCTTATTGGATTCGCTCATCTCAGTGTTAACCTATGGAGCAAATTTGTCCAAGGATTGCCAGCTTGGATTTAAAGACTTTTTAAAAAAATTGTACTCCATAATAGAGAAATAAATTTTACACCTTAGGGTATTTTTCGCTTAAATAAAAAAAAACTCAAATTATTTAGGGGGAAACTCTAGTGTAATGTGTTTTAAACTCTCATAAATTTGTTTGGTGGACAAAATTTATAAAATGTATCCTGCTGGAAGGTGCAAAAAATTCAGGTTATCTGAAAGTACCATTTTTATTTGATTATTAGTATTTATGTAGCTGTAAATAGTAGATGAATTTTCTCCATAGGTTAACATTGAGGTCAGTGAATCCAATAGGCTTAGTACACAGCAGCCTTAACATGCCCGATCCCTGCTGCAGACTCTGATTTAGGGAGTTTTACTACAAACCTATGAAGAGAAACTGGCTTCTGCCTACGTTTCAAAATTTTTTAATTACTAAACAATTCTACATTTTTGGTTTGCTAGAGCGATACTTTTGAACAAAATTTTGTAATTTCGATCTTTCTTTTCGTTCAGAGAAGAATAATGTAGGGCACCATCTTGTCACATACATGTTTTAGCATGTATGAAGAGTACCGAGCAAACGTTGAGTAGTGAAGCAATTTTTTTTGCATTGAAATGTGATGAGTACTGAGCAAACATTGACTACTGAGGCAGATGAGTACTGAACAAACATTGAGTACTGAAACAGACAAGTTACAAGGTATAACTATATATAGATGTACTTATACACAAAGAATAGAAACATTAGCAAAAGACATACATAAAAAACTTTTATTTTACAAAAACTTCATCTGACAAACTTCATTACTTAAGGAAGCCACAAGTTTACGATGAAGTATCAAAGAAATGGAAATGATAGATATATATATATATTTGAGAAAAAAAATAAATACAATGTAACTATATTAACAAGCTTATGAAATGTTTTTATAACATGACAAATCAAATGACAAGTTTTGACTTTCTTGAAGACAAATATGAGCAACAAAAAAGAATCTTTTATATTATGTTTCCTATCATACAATAATAAAAACTTTTACAAAATGGTGGGGCTTGAAAAATGATTTAAGAATAAAAGAATTTTTTTTTGACACAGATGGCAAATCTGTCAATGAAAATCATAAAATATGTGCATTTATGAAAAGATATGCCAAGAGTTGAATTTTTTTTTCAATTTACACAAGTATACATAGAAATACAAAACTCAATAAAAAAATATAAAGTCCTGCTTTTAATTTAAGATCAATGTCTGTAATGTGTAAGTTTTCTTTTAATTTAACATATAACTTTATATGAATCCACACAGCTATACAAACAGTTTTATACTTTCAAATGAATTATCACATTTTACACACAATTAATTAAAGGGGGGGGGACATATATTTAAAAGAAAAATTTTAGTTTAAAAAAAGGTGGTGTGAAACAAACATAAGACTCCAGACAATGATAACTGTAAATACATAAAATAAAAAGATGAATCTTTATGAATAAAGCAAAACTTTCTACACAATAAAGTTATTTATGAATTATAAGATGTCGAACAGATGAAAAAACAGAATTTTAAACATTTCTAAACAAAACATTTGGTGGTTTAGTCCAGAAAGCTTAAAAGCATATAAAACAAAATATATATATAATTTAAGTTTTAGCATTTCTCAAACTCTAAAGTTTATATGCTACTGATGTAATATTAGGCACTTTGACTGTAATATCCAAAACTTAAGATGCATTAACATCTGAAGATCTTAACCACTATTATCATATACTACATTTGTATGCACAATTTTTACATTTGATTCAATACCACGATATACATCAAATAGCACTGAGGAATTAAATGGAGATGAAAGTAGTGAATCGTCTAACTAAAGCGAAAAAAAAGTAAAGGGGCTGAACTATGTTTGTGAACAATTTACAGAAATAAAACCTGAAATTTTATCATTAAATATTACATTTCAACATTTACCATACTCTGATATTTATCACTGACAGTGTATGGGATATGTTTGATCCTAACTGTTAAAAGTGGCAGAAACTTAACATGAGAAATGAATTTAAATTAAAATGTTCGGTGCAAAAATACATTTAATTTAATCATCATCTGTATTCAGCTTGAAAATCAATTTTAAGGTGGGGGAAAAAATGAGGAATTTTAAAAATGGAAAAGTTGCATAACTTTAAAGCAAAACTACAAAACTAGTTAACTAGTTTAATAATAAAGAAAATTAATTGCCAAAAAAAAATTATTTCAAAAGAAAACTTGTTGCAAGTTTAAATATATAAACTTTAAAGTGCAAAACTAATAAATTTAAAACACTTAAAATTTTCTTAAAATGTTATGCTTATAAAAGAAGAAGAAAAAAAAAGATATTTTAAGGACTATAAAAACAACCATGGATGATCTTATAAACAATGTAAAGAGAATCCTAATCAAATTCCACAGTGACAGACTGAATATTTATGCATTAAATAATTTCAATAAATTTTTAGTTTAGGGCCAAATATAGTATTTGAAATTGCACATTTAGGTTAAGAATCCCTGACATAAAAAGAAAAAAATTATTAATTGCACCTCACAAAAGAGTACTTCCTATAGTCAAACCTTTCAATTTTATCACAAAGATTCTGTACTTTTACCTTATGCTGCCACACACAACTACTAAATATGTAAACTACAATACAAAATATATCCATCATCAGAGTAACTTCTTCGTAAGCTTTTTTAATCTATAATCAAATGCAACAAAGGTCAAAAAATCAAAGCCAAATGGAGTCGTGAGACAGACTTCAAATGTTGACCTATTCAACAGAAAGAAAAATTTCCATGAGAAAATTCTTTGTCTCTTGGAGAGAAAATTAAAAGAAATTATGAGTTTTTCTTAGTTTAAGAGGAAAAATTAATTTTCCCCATCCATTCAAGTAAGAAAATTTTTAAAATCTCTTGAAGTATACAAATACATATATCTCACAGATATATTCAATATTATACTTCGAAAGTTCTATAATAGAGAATTTCATATGTTTGTATGTACAATGCTCTTCATTCTGGATACTGTGTCAGATCCCATGTCAAGACACGACTAATTGTGCATTCTCCCGGCTACAAGAAAGAAAAAAATAATAAATCAACATACAGCTTCATTAGTTAGGCTAAATTTGAAATAACATGACAAAAACATAAGAAAACACTCACTAATAACAAGTAGGACAAAACTTAACAACTCATGAAATTGACTCACTCTTAGTATTTTGAGCAATAAGGTTTAGTTTTGTAGCTTTTAAGCAGTACAGCTGAACCCCGTTACAGCAAACCCGGTACATAACGGACGAAAATTTTGGTCCTACCATTTTCCTATTGTACGTAATTTAATTAGTATTGTGTCAGTTTAATGTAATCGATTATAGTCGATTTAACTCATTAATGATCATTTTTAATACATCATTATTGAATACACATTGCAACTAATGAGTTATACATTTTGAGAACTCTATCGTTTTTCTTAATGGTTCGGATATAGCGAACCACTGGATAAAGCAAACAAAATCTTTGGTCCCTTGAAGTTCATTATAATGGGGTTCGACTGAACAGGTATGTTTTGCTACATGGAGACTAAGGACACAGAAATCAACAACAGTAAAAATCACCAAAACACATGGCACAAAGAAAAGTATCTTGTGATGTACCAGCTCAAAAACAGAGAGGATTCAATAATTGGGATTAAATAAGTTCTTTATTTTATCAAACATAAAACTGCTATGTACAAATCCTATTGGATTGGCTCACCTCAATGTTAACCTACGGAGAAAATTTGTCTACTATTGACAGCTACATAAATGCTGATAATTTTTTTCTTTTAAATAGTATTTTCAGGTAGCCTGAACTTTTCTGCACCATAGTAACAGGATTCATTTTATAAAGTTTGTCCATCAAAAGAATTCATGAACATTTAAAACACTATACCAAATTTTCCCCCCAAATTTAAATTTTAAAATATTTGCATTTAAAAAAATGAAAAATGGCCCCAAAGTGTAAAATTTCTTTATTTACAAAGTACCTTTTTTAAAATCAAAAATTTTAAATCCAAGTCAGCAATCCTTGGGCACATTTTCTCCATAGGTAAACATTGAGGTGAACAAATCCAATAGGGTTAGTACACAGCAGTCTTAAACTGTGACTACATACAGCAATTAAACTTAGGATCATCAATTCATTTTTTACCAGTTGGTTTTGAAAAAAAAAAGCAAGCAAGACAAAAAATAAGTTTGGCAAAATTTCTGTAACTTATGCCTTCAAGGTAAAATTTTAAGTCATTTGTAAAGTTCCAAATTCTTCACTGAATTGAATTCTAGATTTAAGTTCAAATCACATGCAATTCACACACAATTCTGTCACAAACCCCCATTCAATGTGAAAATACAGTCCAAAATTTATACACTGAAAAGTGATTATAAATAGAATTAAAGTAAATGGTAATGAAATTTATACTTACATCTGGTACTATACCAACTAAAGCATCAGCATGACCATAAAACTCTTCTTTTAAAGAGATTACAATGCACTGAAATGAAGTTTCTGTTTGTTCTCGAATAAACCTGGCCACCTGGAAGGGAAATTACCAAATTTAGGAAAGTCTATATGGGCCTGTTCATATAGAATCCACCTGCGTTAAATATTCCATTGGCGCTGATTAGTTAAATGGGTCAATGATTGGTATATGACTGGTTAAAAAATTTTACATTGACACTGACAGATTCTATGTGAACAGGTCCTATTACTTAAGTGAAGGAAATTGCTACCAGTAGAAATTTCCAACTTTAAATATATAACACATTTTGCTATGAAACACATGTTAGTACAAACTGAAAATATTCATTCCAAGCTAAAGATTTAACCCTTAGACCATTACGAATGCGCTTAGCGTGTTCACCAGTCTTTTCCCCAGCATTATAGACACGCCTATCTGGTTTTTCCATTGTTTTCTATGTTACAAATGCATTTAACACGTTCTAAATTGATTTTTTCATTCATCAATAGATAGCAGCACTTAATGGCATTCGAATACAATTTCTCCTGATAAGAAGTAGATTTTTAGGTGATTATTTTGAGAATACATACAGTATAAAATGGAGGGAATTTTGGGTTTTCGAAAGCTAAAGGCTATTTGAACTGATATTTCAAGTGATTCCGAGAGTCATTCAGATTTATTCCATGACAAAAGTGATAAATAGACTATATGGTGTAAAGGCTGTGAAGTGGGTTTATGCATATCACGTAGCTTTAAAATATATCTTACTATAATAAATTTATGTACAAAAAAAATCTGTATTTTATATATATATCATTATTATTATATATATATATACACACACACATATGTATTCTTAATTCTATGTTTCACTTGTTTTGTACTATTTATTTTGATTTAAATAACTTAACTGCATTGAACTCGCATTTTTGAACTTTCTTCCAAAATGCACACCCTCCGAAACATGCTTTAAACAAACAAACAAACAAAAAACTGGGGGGAAAATCAGAAGGAGAACCCTCAACAGTCTAAGGGTTAATATATTAAAATGCATAAGGTTCCTTTGTTCTATATTTCGACTTAGGAACAATAAATCCCTATCTAACCATAAAAATCCCCACAGCAAATTAAGTGATATATCTGGATTTCAAACAAATCTCCGCCAAATCATACCCCTCTTCTGCTCTTCACCCTAACACACCTGCTTGACTATTATTGAAAATGCAGAAAGGTGAACTTTCAAAGAAGAGCAGACCTAGCTCATACGGTTATTAGCATTTTTGTAAATTTAAATTAAAGAAATTAGGGAGAAATATGGATTATTTATTGAAAAAATATTAATATTCACTCTCTACACAAAGTTTTGTTGTTATTGTTGCTAAGCCCTCTGGACTAGAAAATGCTAGACCAGGTCCATGAGGCTCTGTTGTGAGAGCAAATGAGAGGCAGCAGTATCCTAATCTTCTGCAAGCATGCTGACAGGGATACCTACACAGTCCACAATGTGGGCAGGACTTGCAGGAGCAGCAGAACAGGAACAAGGTGGAAAGACCTTTAAAGAGTTCTTGAAGCTCATACTCTTCGAATGGCCACTCTGAAGATGTGCCACTACAAACTGTATTGGTCTCAGATTTCTAAAGAACAAGGACAGACCAGGGCACTTGGCCAGATACCAATGAAGTGCAAGAAGCTCTTTCCAAACACTGTATAGCATCGTCTTAAAAACTAATTGAGCCCCCGAGGCTGTTAGGGATTATTTAAAAAGCAAAAATGGGTCTTTCACTACTTTATATCTCATATATTTTGAAAGAAAACTAGGAATAAGTTTAAAACAGGTAGAGAGCATCACAGATGCAATTCTCAGAGAAGTAGTAGTCAAGCCGGCAGACAATTTACTCCTCTGAAAATGTCAGCTTTGAAAAGGAATAAGATAAATTATTTATTTCAATGCAGCAGGGGAAATATCAAGAACAAAACCCTATTTTTCCATTCCACAGGCTGAAAATTTGCCATTTACTTACAGCACACTTTAATATATGCAAATCCATTTCCCAGGAGCCTTTAAAAATGCTGGAAATCATTCTCCCTTACTATTTTCAACTTAAAAGGCATTGATTTCAAAAGGTTACAAGAAAGCATAACATTATGCTTTTCACCTATGTATGTCTATTAAGTATTTATGAGCTAAATACAAATTTTCACCAGCTATATCGTAGATCACTCTAATTTTTTCCATAAACAAATTAACAGTTTTAATTACCTTTCCAATATTTGTATTGTCCAAAGCAGCATCAATTTCATCCAATACAAAGAATGGGGCAGGCTGATAACTGCAAAAGAGAAAGGAATAGCAAGGATTATTTAAAAAGAAAATTTATTGAAAACTACAAAGCTTGTGTCCATACAAATGTAAAAGAAGAAAATACATTTCACTTTGTAAAAAATAAGCCATAAAAAAATTAACACTCTTTTCTATGTCTAGTCAAACCTGAAAATTCTCAGAATACAACATTAACAAAACATTTCATAACAAACAACAACAACAACAACAACAACAACAAAGCATCAGCTTCTAGTGATAATTAAAGATTCAGGTATATTTATAAAATTTTTGATTGGTTGGTTTTAAAGTGATACAGTTTTCTTATGACACATATGGGCTTAACAGACTGAGACCAAATACTACAACTGAAAGTTCATTCCAAACAGTTACAAATACCCATGCCAACTGCCGAACATGAACCTGCATTCTCTGGTGCCAAAGACCACCATCTTTTGCATCTCACCTCATTTAGCCTTTTCAAATATCTTATCACAAGAAAGTTAATAAATTTTGAGGAAATATTTTAATTAAAACATTACAAATTAGAAATCAAGGATCTATATCCATTATTTGTTGTAATGAAAAGGTCTTAAATAAACAGGATTCTTAACTGCATTTTTTAAAAGAACTCTTTTAACAATCTCATACCAATTAATTCCATTATATTATCATGCAGTAGGAATTTCATTTTCAGAGTCCAATCAACTGAATTAACAAACTAAACTATCATTATAATTTTACTTCACAGGACACTTTTTTTTTTTTTATCATCTTGGCATTATAACAAGAGAAACTTCAATTAGGAAAAAGTATGTTTAATTATGGAGGAACATTTGTTGGCAGTTATTAATAACAATAATGTAGATTAGGTTTTGCAATTGCAGTAATATTTCAAAGGTAGATTTTTTTAAGCTGCATTTGATTAATATTATAAACACAGTTAATTGTTGGTCAGTTGAGACACTACAGTAATTTTTTACTACATAAAGGCAGACCAGGACCTACTCCTTAAAGTCAATTCTGAAAGGCTACAAACATCCATGCCAATAGTGAGACTCGAAACTCACATCCTCGGCGGGATTCCAGCATTGGGGCAGTTTGACTCCATCCCAGAGCAAGTGATGAACATCATATGAGTGCAGGTAATGGCAGAAGTAATTATGACTCTCTTGGGGGAGTAGTATCCTATGTGGGAGTTATAGCACTGTTATCAGCATCGGTTGACCCCACCTCTACATGGTTCAGTCTGGTAACTGGACCTTGTCCAGGCTAAGGGGGTTAGGGGTTAGTGATCTGGTCTAACTCCATATGAAGTTTGCACTTGCGAATTACAAGGACCCTAAATGAATTTCTGAATCTGAGGGACTGCCCACAGTGACCATGAATTTTTAGCCAATTATTGCATACCTTCAGGTGGGTTGGATTAAATTGTAAACCCACAAACTCTGATATCAAATGTCAGTGCCCAAGCCATTCGGCAAGCTTTTAACTGTTATAATGGTAATAGTAAAAGCGTTTTAATTTCATAAATAAGTACAATTTCACTCATTTAAAACCATAAATTTGGTTTTGAAGAAGTAATTTGGACTCTCACAAAACATTTTTTCTTACTATCCACTAAGGCATGACTGAAGGGCAATATTTGGAAACGTTCCAGTAGATATGGCCCCAATATAAATACTATATCCAAATTATAATAATTTGTAAATATTACAAACTTTTTCCTAACACCTCATTTGAATATAATTTTAACCACAGATATCATAGACTACAAACAATAACTGTCAAAAAAGGTCATACCCCAAAGAAAACAATCAACATAATATACTTCTTAGATCAATTAATTTGAACTGTATACTTCCAAGAACACTAGTCATGGATAAGGCAATTGAGAACTCTCTCAGATTAATTTACCCTTAATTAAGAATTATTAACAATTTATAGAGGGTTACAAAAAATATGCAAATACCTATGGACAGCAAAAAGCAGAGCAAGAGCAGCCACCGTCTTTTCACCACCAGAGAGATTGCTCATAGGCTGAAATCTTTTGCCAGGAGCGACGCAATTGTAGTTTAAGCCTTCTAAGTATGGTTCTTCTGGATTTTCTGGACCAAGGAAAGCTTGAGCACTTTGATTGTTAGTCAAAGCCTGAAATAAAAAACATTTTTCTCCCCTTAAAATACAGATTTGATAGAAGTGAATACATTCTTAATACTTTTTTCAACACCAAAACTAAAGTCTTTCCCCGGGAAAAAACAAAAACCATAGATAAAGAAATCGATCATACATTTTAACAGTATCACCTGCCGGTTGAAACAACAGCTGACAGGTACTAACTGAAACATGGTTGCTGTAAACAGAATCACTGACTACTGCCCAAGTACACTGTTCTACATTTCACACATCTAGTAATTCACTCAGAGAGCAAAAAGATATCTAAAAAATTCTTGACAATGATTTAATTCAACATTACAAAAAACTTATGCTTCACTGGCAGCATCATTTTATTACAATTAACATTTTTAGAAAGGATGAAAACAGATCTTATTTAATTTAAAGACTGTGTCTGTATATTTTTTATTTGTTATTTAAAAGGAGAGGCTGAAAACTAGGGATCAAGTCCTTCAATAACATACATAGTACAGATGCGTATGGAATAGTAAACAAAGAAAACATCTGTGGAGGAACAATGACTTCTGTTAATGGATTTATTTGGTTTGGAATACTACGGTCATGTTTTGCTACACAAGGACTGACTGCTTAAAGCTGATTCCGAATGGCTACAAACATCCATACCAAGAGTGGGACCTGAACCCATGGACTCAGATACCGAATGCCAGCACCCTAGCCATCATCTAACACCTGTTAATGGAACAATTAGCTCTATGAACAAAGAAAAGACCTGGAGGGGATTAATGACTTTTGTTAATTGAAGTTAGTTCTATAAAACATGAATATTGGTGACAAACTTTTATGAGTAGTCACACTTGACTTGCATCCTTCAAAAGAACAAGGCAGTCTTTAAAAAAAGGACCAACTTTCACAACAACTGTAGGCCAAGAGACATCCAAATCACTATTCTTAATCAAAACTAAATGCTACATATTGGTTATTAATTGAAAAACCAAGAAACATATAAAAACTTCTAGTATAGTATATTACTTATTTCATATACACAATAAATTACATTCATGGGTGACAATGAATTTATATGGCTTACGGATTTAAGAATCGGTGATTAACAAGATTTTTATGACACTTCAAAGAAGCTTAATACCTAAAATTCTGCAGCAGAATTGCAGAATTACAACTCATATGATGGAAGAATGAAAGAATATTTAAGGGCAGTCAACACATTTCTCAGTACCCTATGTAAAACATGTTTTAGCTACTTTTATAAACTTTTTTGTGTACATATTTGGTAGTACAGTGGAGCCTTGATCTATTATTTTTCAAGGGACCTATCTTACTGAACAATAAATATGGGAAAACTATAGATGCGGGATAGCAAAGAAATATTATCACAAAGTAGCATAACAAAGCTTGTAAGAAAGCATAACAAAGTAGTACAACAAAAAAATATTATCGGCACTGGATGAAGCAAACTACGCATATTGGGAAACAATTACATAGGGCTACTACACCCCCCCCCCCAAAAAAAAAGAGAACCCTAGGATTTTAGAACTGATTTTAGCTAAATTTGGGGCACTGAATCTAAATATGAAATCAGTTTTTTTCTATCAGCTCTACATTTTTAGATACAGTAAAACCTCTTTATCCAGACTAACTGGGACCATAGGCAATCCAGATAATAAACAATACAAAATCCTTAACTAAGAAGACTTACTTTGTTTTGTAACAAATTACATAATATTGTTTACAAAACATTAAAAAATAAAATATCATCACATCATTTCTTAACAAAGAATTGGTAAGTCTAGTAAAGTTTTTTTTAACTCAACAAAAAGCATTTTATTACCATAATTTATTGTAAAATCTATGTAGGAACTGTACGTTGAATCAAACTAAAAATTGAATATTTGGCATACTTTAGTTACTTTCTTGCTGTGATAGTTAAAAATTATCTAATGTGAACATTAAATAAAAATGTCTACAAATCTGATCCAGATTATCCTAAGATCCGGATCAACAGGAGGCGGATAAACCAGGTTTTACTGCACATCCATTTATCTATCATTGTTTTTTTCTATTCAATACATTCAAGTATGGGTAATTTTTCCTCCTGGGAAACTGGGTCTTCCTGAATATTTTCCAGATGATTGGTGCCTATTTATTGACAGCTCAAAGTGAAGTTTGACATGTGTCCTTCTACACAATTGAAACAAATATGGTTCAATACCAATTTCTCACTCAAAGAAAATGAAAGAAGAATATGACACCATAGCTTTGGTCTTGGAGAAGATAAAGTATCATGAACATCAATGGGTGATTAGTGTGGACTTAAAAATGGTAAATTTTCTCCTTGGACAGTAAAGTGGCTACATCAAATATCTTGCATAGTATGCCTCTGGGATAGCACAGACAAAACACACCACTGGGTTAGAAAAGAGTGGCCTAGGAGAGAAAACATGGATGTTAGGGAAAAGAATGTCATTAACGACCCCTTAGTTGGACGAAAGAAAATCATCTTTCCTCCTCTGCATATTAAGCTGGGCCTAATGAAGCAGTTTGTAAAGGCTCTTGATAAGAGCGGATCATGCTTTGTACATAAAAAGTAAAAAATGCCTAAGTTGAGTACGGAAAAAATTAAAGCAGGAATATTTGACGGCCCACAAATAAGACAACTCATTAAGGATCCTGCCTTCGCAAATTCCAGGAATGAGGCTGAGTGGAAAGCTTGGACTTCATTTGTTGCAGTTGGTGGAATTTTTCTGGGCAAATGCAAAGCTGAAAACTATGTTGAACTGGTAAACGAGACGAAAGAATGTCATGGAAAAGAAGTCTCTGAAGTAACTAGTTGGTTTCATTGATGACTCTCTCCTCTTTCTTGCTCTTAGTATTAGATAAGTACTGCTGCAATATTCTCTATGATTTTTATATTCCTTTAATATTTAAAAAAATATATAATAATAATAAAAAATTCTGTGTTTAGTTTTTTAATTTGATCCATGGATTTAACTTAAAATAGTGTAATGTATATTTCACTAAAATGTTATATCTTAAAAATTTGAGCTCCTAGGCAAAAACTAATGCCATATTTAAATTCAGGGCATCAAATTCATATGAAATCAGCTCCAAATACCCCAGCACCAAAACCACTGTCGCCCTGTGTTATTCGGGGAACAATTGATCGAGGTTCTACTGTAATAGCTTATGCCCATGTTTTGTGTCTGGTAAAATTATTTATTTTGTTTAAATTACAAATTAAAAAAACTCCATTAAGTAATTAAAGTAGATTAATGCTATATATATAAAAAAAAGCCTCCTTTTTTTCTAATCTATACCTATAACTTTTGAAAACTGATTTTCTTTTTCCCTATTTCACCTACATTTTGATAAATCTTAAAAAACTTTAAAAACAGAACCAAACAATAAAGACATATGCAGAACCAAGGAGTTACGAGAAAGACAATACAAACACATATTCTAAATTACAGATCTAAGTCTGATGCAAGATTAGCAAAAATTAGTGTCTAGCAAAAAGTTAGTTTTGAAAACTCTTAAAAACAAAATTTTAATTTATTGAGTTTTAAACTTGGCAAGAGCTTTGGATGAAAAATACAAGTGTGGTCATTTATCTGAAGCCAAATATAAATTAACGAACAGATTAACAGAGCATTTGAAGCAAACCATTCATGAACAGAGGACTTTTTTCAATTATAAGAAACTATACTACTTAAACATGAATGAAATACTACATAGTTTTTGAACACATAGAGAATAATTTTTTTAATCAAATCTGAGACTATTTCTTTCCTTATTAGGAAACAAGGAAAGCACAGACAAAATCAGAAGTATTGAACATTAAAATAGTCAACAGCCATTTCTAATAATGATTATCTGATTTTACATAAGCATATAAAAAAATAAATATGTCTATAAATATATTCAACTAAATCATATCTTACCTTGTAAATCTCATCGATTTTATTAGACACGTGATCAAAGCACCTCATAAACTTATCATATCTTTCTCTTTTGACTTTTTCAAAAGTCTGCTTTGATTTCTTAGCTCTCTTCCTAGCATTTTCAAATTCAGTATCTGTTTCTTTTAACCTCTCCTTTACACCATCAAGTCTATAGAAAAAAATAAATTCAAATTATGTGAATATACAAAACCATTCACTGAGTTACATATTATAAAATAAATAACATTCAGATTTGAACAATATATTCTCAGAAATGAATGCAAAAAGAATATTTTATCCTCCGTTTAAAATATGATCATTCCTTATATTATATGAACTGAAAGTGGTTAAAACTGTTCTATGAAATTCTCAACAGATTTTGCAAAAATATGGTTGTGAAGATCCCGCCTGCAACAGAGATCCCTGGAGACGTCACAAGAGGTCATGGGGATGGGAAACTGCAGAGGGGCCTGTGAAGAAAGCCAGTGTGGGTGGACGTGGCTATGAGAGGAGGAAAATGGAGGATTCCGACTTCTTTGTGTTGTGTGCACGGGTTAATGTGTAAATAATTTTCAAATAGTTTTTTATATTCATCACTATATGTATTAAACTAGTATGTTTTCAATGATGGCATTCATTTCCTAACCCAAAGGAGAGAACCAGCCATGTCTCGGAATGGACACAATAATGGTAGTCAATTTTATAAAATATCTATATATATAAAAAATGTAGGCACGCAGCACAAAAATTGACGATATTTCTACACTCTGAATGGCAATGGCTATAACTAACAGATGTAAACATTAGTGACTGTCCGCAATTTGCAACTGCGTATCAACATGGATTTACGCACTGAAATCAGGAATGCTCGAAAGCTAGCTGCACGATCAAGTGAAAACTGGGAACAGTCTCAAAAAAGAAAGCGAAGAAGAAATAATTATTAAGAGATAGCATAAATGATTGCGAAGTTAGGCTTAACCATCTTCGGATAGCAACTGACAGCCAGTAATAGTTAATTTGCTACACTTTTTGCAGCACTTGCTGAATTTTTTCTCCATTTTATCACTCTTTTTTTGATAGTGATAAAGTGAAGAAATTTTCCCAACAATTTATTATTTGATATGATTAAGTGTAGATATCTGAATTGTGAACAAAAGTACATACAGAGAATGATGTAATTCACACTATATTTTAGTACTTGCTGAATTTTTACTCTATTTTTTAAGTGAAAAAATTTTCCCCCAACAATTTCTTATTTGATGTAATGATAAAGTATAGATATCTTAATTTTGAAAATTAGCACATACAGAGAGGGATGTAATTTTTAAAATAATTGGTGTTGGGTATCTCAGTCTTATCTTTATCTCTGTTCTGAAGTAATGGAAATTCATATTTTTTAATCACCATGTTTTAGAATCGGCCTTATGGAGAATACCCCGTAACATCGCATATTTATGATGACAGGTAACATATCAAAGTAACATATGCAAGGTAACATTCCTTACATATGTTAATCTCAGTTGAGTTGTTTTGCAAAAGAAAATATAAAACTAAAAGTGACCATGCTGGTCGCACAGCGGCTAGTACGATAATAACATTTAAATACTTTTAGTCCTTCAGAAGTAATTATTTAATTATGCTATTGTTACTATAAAGTACCAACAAAATTCATTTAGAAAATTACTTTAAAACTTTCATTTAATGCAAAATTATAAATTTGTTTTGCATATTATTTGTATGTTGATGATATTTCTTCACATTCTAGAAAAAAGTACCAAAAATTCCAATGTGGCCTACTCATGATCTCATCTATGCATTACTATAAAAATGCAGGGGGGGGGGGAGGGGGAGAGCAGTATTCTGACATATTACATGAAATCATTTGGAATAATACATCTTTTACACTTCAAAAATATGAAGGGAAATGTATTGTAATTTTAAGCATATAAGATAGGCAAAAAAAGGACTTTTTTTGTCATTTTGTAGTTCTTTATTAAAAAAAAAAAAAAAAAAAAAAAAAAAAAAAAAAAATTGTCTACTTTCCAATTTTGTGACTTTTATGATTTTCATAAACAGACACCCTGTTTTCAACTATAGATGAATCTTTACTTTAAATTTTATTAAATCTTAAAACACAAGTACAGAGGGTATTATGAACAAGTAAAGGTTTATGATGTAGCTTTGAACAATTTTTTTTTAAATGTTTGTTAAAAAGATGATGAACACCATACAAATCACTAACCTAATGAACTATACCACAAAAGCAATTTTAAACATAAACAAACATTTCAGACTAAATAAAGAGCAGGCATTATACTACATTACCAGACCTAAAAGTAGGCATCATACTATATCTACCTACAAGAATACAGTCTACATAATTAGTTACTATAAAGTTGTGGATTTTGTAACAACAAAATTGCCTTACTTTTCCATTGCTTTCATGTTGGGAGCTTGAATTCTTTTTAAAACAGACATCATGTCATTTATTTCTTTGGATAAGCGGTTGTCTTCTTTCTTAATTTCATCACTGCCCTCAAACTAAGAATTTAAAAATAAACAACTTAATAATGTCCAAACAGAAATGTTTGCAGAACTGATACAGAAAATTAAACTTAATTTCACAACAATTCTTTTATTAACTTATAAATATATTATAATTTTGTTAATCTAGTCACATATTTTTTAAGTTCCTCCATTTGAATAACAGAACAACAACAAAAAAAAGATTAGAAAACAACGACAATGTTTAATTAGTTTATAAACATTCTAATTCTATATTATATTTTTAACTTTATGAGAGAAGCACATTAATCATAATTCTAAAATACAAATAAATTTACTAGTAAAGTAAAATACATACTTCTCTTAAGTCGTCTGATAACTCTCCATAATCAACTTTGATTTTTGCTTCTTTCTCATATATTTTCTGGGTACCTTGACTGCCGGATACATCTGAGGTGTCCATATCATCTGGATTACTTGGTGTATGGTCTATGTCCTCCATAGATCCTTCATTCAAGGGTATTTTAATATCTTCCAGCTACAAAATAGAAGTTATTCAATAAATACAACAAAATATATAATAGTGCTTTCTGGCGTATGACGGGGGTGAAGATGACACTCCTTAAAAAAGAACACTAACCAACAGACTAAAGTTCTACACCTCTTTCACCACCAACAAATTTGCGACTGAATTAAGACATTTGCTAATATTTTTACTCCAATTTTTTTTCTTTAATAAAAATAAAATAAAGGCATATGAAAATATTTAGCACATTGAACTAAAAATTCTATCGAGAACATGTATTTATAAAAGCAATAAAATTTAATTATTACCAATGTCCCCATTTTTCCTCCCTGAGTAATAAATTAATATTTTTTAAGGGTTTTTCAAATGCTATTTATTTTCACAATGTTAACTTAGTTCTATTTACTAACACATCAATTATCTACAGAATATCTCACAACATAGACATGTGCAATTCTGCCTAATACATGCACTCATAATTTCAATGTATAATGCATTATTATGTCACCAATAACACACATTTCAGGAAATTTGAATTTTTGTATTGCAGGAATACAGGCTAAAGTAGCCAGCTGATTTATTTTCACATGAAAATTTATCTTTTTGTAATGCAGGTATGCTCATATCATACCAGGTGGTGGTGGGTGTTAATATGAATAACAAATTTTTATTTTTTGTGGTTTTGTAGGGGGGAGGGGGGGGAAAGAGACTGCAAATTAATAGTACCTCTAATGAAACTTCTCCAGGGGTCATAGCAAGGGAAGAAAAAATATAGGAGTTTTAAAGAAAAAATATAGGAGTTTAAAAGAAAATATAGGAATTAAGTAGAAAGTAGTTTGTTGGAGTGTATGTACACAAACAAAACTGAGTACCATTATCAGCACAATTCTACAATGTGTGAAGTCATAGCCCCAATTGGGTGCCAGTAAAATAATCTATATTTAATAAATGCAAAACAATTTATAAACAGAAGTTTAATAATGTACTACATGGTTGCTGAATCGACATATGCCAATATTACAGATGTAAAAACAAAACAATTATTTAACTTTTTTTGCCAACATATTAATTTGCAGTTCAACTTTTTTGAGTTCTCCCTTTTCAGTAAGCATTTTGTGCCCTGACTGTAGAAGGGCTTATGCAGAGCATACTTCTGCCATATTATTATTCTGAACTGCTTTTGATAGTCTCGTATTAGCTTCACCAATTAAAGAATGACTACAATCTACTGCTTTTTGTAAATGTTTTTTCTTCACTTCTAAATTTTTCAATTCACCATCACATTTCCTCTTTGAATTTAAAGCCTCTCTTTCTTCTTCTTCCTTTTTATTTTTTTTCTAAGTATTCTTCATACATCTTGTGGGCTTCTCTAAAAGATTTTAACATCTTGGGAGAGATGGGAATTTTTGTTACATCACCGCCTCTGCGTCTGATTTCTGCCTCAACTGTACGAAGACTGTTAATTGTCTTTTCGCTCAAAGAAGCACGAGAAGTTGTTACATAGCGACACTTTACAGAAAAACAATGTTCAACATCAGCCTGTCCCTGATATACTATACTCAATACTGCTTTAATGAGTTTAGAGAGGTAAGGATATTTGACACTGCCAAAATTATTTCTCATTTGTAGTATAGTCGACCAGTAATCATCAATTCGTTTGGTGCAACCTGGGGATTTTCTATCTTGACTAAATCATCATCTGTTTCCTCATTCATATAAATTTTCCACTCTTCACATACTTTATCGATATCCTCTTTCTTAATTACAGCAGGCATCTGTTCGGCAACTTTTGTCAAGCATCGTAATGAACGCTGTTCATTTTAAATAAATAATCAATAACAGCAATAATAAAATTTTTTGCTTCCAAATAAAAATATTTCCTATGTTTTTCTTTAAGTTTCTGAGCTTCTTTTTTGGCAAGAAAACCAATAGAAATCTTTTCTCCTTGTAGAACATTATCAGAATTTTTCAGGTCAAGAGAAAGCAGTCTTAATATAGATTTCTCTTGCATTTTCTCAGGCTTTACAACCTTTGTTAAAAGACTTTTTATTAACTTGCAAAGTTCATCATAAAGAATATGAATCAACGGTTCTTCTACTTTCATAATTTTCAAAAAACTTTCGAAGCTTTCACTTACCGATTTTAGAAAATGTAAACGAGTCAAAGTAGAAGAATCAATAAGAACAGATCTCAAGAATTGATACGAGTGGGATTGCAACTGGCTCTTAATTTTACTTTCTGGTATGAATTTTAAGAAATATTCTTTTAATGCTTCCCACTGGTTGATAATCCTAGTAATGACTGGTATCAGTGTCAGCCACCTATTACTCACAAATCTCATTATCATTTCTTCCTCAGTCCCAACTTCGATTTGGACGCCTCGGAAATCTTCTTTGCGAGCTGGATATTTATGTAGAAATTTAAATACAGTATCCAAAAAATCTTCAATGTTTCAGTGATTTGCTGCATGAGTCATTGCATGCTTAAAAGAATTGTGCACAATATGCAAGTTACAAGAACCTACTCTGATAAGAGGCAGACAATCTCTATCTTTAAGTCCTTTATCAATTTCTTCAAGGCATTTTTGGTTAACAGGTGGTCCATCAGAGCTTAGGGCTAACAATTTGTTAACTGGTAACTTATCAAGTGCAAGTGTCAAAAATATTTTGTCTTTCAAAATATCTGCTGTAGCGTGACTCAGTTCAAAAGCACTCAGGAAATGACTAACAATTTGGTTACGGTCTTCATTCCAAAATCTTATGTGTATATCTAGTTGCTTCTTTCCATTATCAGTTGTTGTTTCATCGAAAGACAGAGAAAAGAAGTTATCACTTATAATTACAGAAAAAATTAGTTCATCATGGAAGTATGGTCCAAGACCATGACTTATTTCATACTCAACTTTCACAGGACTCATTGAAAAAGATTGGACAATTTTACTGTCACTAAAGGCAATTTTGAAAATATCATTGATATTGTCACAGGAATTAAAACTGTACCCAGATTTGATAACCTTAAGGGTCCATAAGATCATACTATATGTCACTTTATCCTCTTCATTCATGTTCCACATTTTAGAGCCAGTAGCAGAAATCATAGCTGCTGATTTTTCCCCATCAGAAGAAACAGAAACATTAAACTTGATCTGTTTTTTTTTTTAGAATGCTAGAGCAGCTAAATTTGTGTTTTTGCATGTTTGAATGTTGATGGATTTGCTTTTTTCCGGCATTCTTTACATCAAATGTTTTAACATAAATGAAACAATGCGCTTTGTAGCTATCATTTTCCACCATGGAGCACCATTGGCTAACTAAATGTCCATTTCCACCAGTTTCAGACAGCCAAGTGTTGTGGAACTTGGTAAAGTGATGAGGCATTTTAGCTTGAAATTTTTTCTCTGATGAAAAAATTAACAATCTCCCACTTTTTAGATAATGTTTTGTGGAGGTATGAATTTTTTAATTTTTGGATAGCGTCTAACAGTAATGTAAAAAAATATAGGAAATATAGGAATTGGTGTGAAAATATAGGAGAATATCTACCAAATGAGAAAATATAGGAAATATAGGAGGACTATGAGGCCTGCTTCTCCCTCTCAATCAATCAATTCAAAGTCGTGTCTGGTGGACGGATGGCCCGAGCATAGCCAGGTGAAGCCTGGCTAGTGTGTGTGTGTGTGTGTATGTATATATATATATATATACATACACACACACAGTGGAACCTTGATCGATCATTCCCCGAATAACCGTTTCCCTGTATGTGTCATTTATTCATCCAGTGTCAATGATCATATTCCTTCGTATGTTCCCGCATTTATCATTTAGCAAAATAGGTTCCTTTAAAAACCATAGATTGCAGTTCCACAGTGTGTGTATATATATATATATATATATCTATGGCTTGGTACAAGAAGTGCCTGAGTCAGTTTTTTCCAAGATGACCTTCTTATATCTCTTTAAAAAAATATTATTTTCAACATAAGAAGTACCCAAATCTGTACAATGGTTTAGAAAACACTTTAAAAGCATCGGACACACTTGGGTACTTCTTACATTGAAAATTATATTTTTCTAAAGAGATATAAGGAAACAAAGTCATCTTGGAAAAAACTGACTTAGGCACTTCTTGTACCAAGCCACAGATATATATATATATATATAGATATATATAAAATGAAAGTAACCGTAGTCAAATACATTCTTCACTTACTTTTTTGCTAACCCTATGCTTCCCCCTTCCCCAGAATATCTCTCATGCCTCCCTTTTTACTGTGCTTGAAAAACCAAAAAATTTTGTGATTAATAATAAAAAATTTAACTTTTAATTTTACTAAAGATTCTACTTATTAAATTAATAAGCGACTATTTTTAGATTTTATAAACCTTTTTTTCCTGATTCTATAGGTTTTCACACTTCATTCTTAAAGCATAATTTCTACACAAATGGCCTGCAAGTGAAAATTCAAGTTAAATGTAATTTTCCTATGGTTGCCAAACAATTTCTATTATTTCTCTAATTTTCCCAGTGTTTTAGGTTTAATGTATGTTTTTTACAGGAGAAATCAAAAATTTTCTTACAAACCTTGCATGTCTGGAACAAACTGTGCCTGTCAGCTCGCTTTTGTTCTAATCTTGTTTCAAGAGCAGTCACTTGCTTCTGAGCAGCTGTGATATCTTTCTGAGCAGCAGCAAGCCTTTTGCGAATTTCAGAAGTTGACTCTTCGAGCTTATCAACATCACCTTTTTTGTTGATCTTAGATGTCTTTAATTTATCTAAATTCTGCATAGCTTCATCAATAAGCTGAAAATAGAGAAATACCCATAAGAAATTACTAAGAAAGGCTTAAATATAAATTATTTCCATTAACAACTCTTAACCTAACAAATGTAGTTTTGTTTATGAAAAATACACCATGTACTTAACCCTTAGACCGTTACAAACGTGCTCAGAGCATTCCTCAGTCTTTCTCCCAGCGTTACGGACGCACTGGACACGTCTAACTGGATTTTCCAATCTTTACCATGTTACAAATGTGCTTAATGCATTCTAAATTGATTTTTTCAATCATCAATAGATGGCAGTACTTAATGGCATTCAAATACAATTTCTCCTGATATGAAGTAGATTTTTAGATGATTATTTTGAGAATACATGCAGTATAAAATGGCGGAAATTTTGGTTTTCTAAATCTAAAGGCTTTTAGAACTGACATTTTAAGTGATTCCGAGAGTGATTATTCAGATTTATTAGATGAAAAGACTTTAGTGGACTAAGTGATGAATAGACTATATGGTGTAAAGACTGTGAAGTGGGTTTATGCATATCACCTTGCTTTAAAATATATCATATTATAAGAAATTTATGAATAAAAAATCTGTACATTATATAAATATATATATGTTCTTAAAAACTTTATTTCACTTAATTTGTTCTATTGATTTTGATTTAAATAACTTAACTGTATTGAACTCGCGTTTTTGAACTCTCCTTCAAAATGCATATCCTCTGAAATATGCTTAAAATAATGATAATAATAATAATAATAATAATAATAAAAATAAATTAATTTTTTAAAAAAACACTGGGGGAATGCCAGAAGGCGAAAACTCAATGGTCAGGGTTAATATAGTTTGTGTTTAATGAAATATTTTACTTAAACTATTTCACTAATATGCAAGTTACAATAAGCCTCTGTGACACTATATTGTGATCTCACTTATAAATACATATTATAATGAAACATAAATTGATTAACAATATCTCATATTATTAATCCATAAATTGATTAACAATAGCAACACACATACCTGCATTTGAGTGGTTTCAGCTTTCTTCAGTTTTTCAAGTTCTTTTTCATCATCTTCAACTGTTTTTGTCCATTTCTTTACATTTTCTACAAAGCAATATCAAATTTAAATTTGCTTCAATTCTCGCAAATATAAATATAATGGTTAAGTATTTCAAAATAACTAACTAAATAATTTTTCAGAATACTACAGATGATACTTCTACTGCATATTTTAATTAGGTTTATACCAGATGAAAGGAAATGATTGAAACAATGTTAAAAGAACTGTATGTGATAAGCCATAACTTATACAGAAAATATTTGTCTTGAAAACATAAAAGTTTGAATTATTTACCACAAAGAAACATATTAAAAGTAAGTGCTTTAACAATCAGCAGAATAATTACATAAAGTGCATTTTTTACAAGATAAAGCAAAAACAAATAGGATATTAGAAAGTGGCTGAAGTAACAGCTATATTTCCATTTCAACATTTAAAACTTTCAACTTATTTTCTAATGAATGAAACACTTTAAAATATTTTTTTGATGTTATTTATAGCTGTCACCAGGCATATCGCTGTCCAAGCAAATAGGACGCAAATAAATGGATTTATATTTAATTTCATACTTTTTTTCAGTAGTGATTCACAGTTTATGTCCATATTAAAAAGAAAAATGTTCATAAGAAATTCAGACATAAGATTCTACTTCATGATTGGCTTCTGACACACTCAGTTCTACACAATATGATATTGCTCTAAAATATTTCCCCAAGCACTTCCAAACTTCTTATGGAAGTAGTAACACATCTGTATAAGATCCTTTCATTCAATCTTTAATATTATTAAAGTTATTACCACAAAGTCAATATTTTTAAAAAATGGAAAAAAGGCAAATAGAATACCAAGCTACCATGCATTTTAAAAACTTTTCAGTCATGTAGAAAATGAAAGTGTCATGTAGAAAAAGAAAATCTCCAGTCCGACGCTGTTCTCGCCTGTGAGACGGCGTGGTACCCATAGAGCACAGATTTTACGATATCCCAATCATTCTATAATGAAGCAGACACATTCCTTGGATACTCCATTATGGTTTGCGATACCCTTTTGAGTGATTCGCCGGTCATTTTGAATACAATTGTCAACGAGTTTGCGATGTTCATCGTCTTTGGCATTGATCGGACGTCCGTTGCATGTTTCATCAACAACTATGGCTTTTCCAGGCTCAAAACCACGAAATTTTATTACCCATCGATTTACAGTACCCCTATCAACAGCATCGTCACCTTAAACAGCCTTTAAACGACGATGAATCTCAGTAGGACTCACTTTTTCAGCTGTTAAAAATTCGATAACAGCACGCTGTATAACTCGCCATTGACATAGCACTAGAACACGTCTCTATACTACCGCTTTTCAAAATACACAGGATGAACACAACGATTTCAAACCTGCGCATGCATATTGAGGAGGGATGGAACTTCCAAATGCCACTTGGTGCTGTTTTGAAGGTCATTTCGTTCGCGTTCTACAAGCATGTGTGCATTACTTTTCAGCCTACCTATGCAATTTAGTTAAATAAATCCTCTTACTCAGGAAATAAAAGAGTATAATTTAGAGTACTTCAGCAAGGTTGAGAAGTAAACAATTACAATAGTCATACATCACAATACATTCTATAATACACCAAAATACTAATGATGCAAAATTATAAAATAGAAACACACACTTGAATTATTTAGCTTTAACATCATTCAGAAATGGAACGATTATCAATACAGCGAATTTAATTAAAAGCTACTAGATTTTTAAAAAAAAAAAAACTATTTATTATTTCTTACGTTATAACAATATTGCCAAAATATATCTCATATCTAAAACAATATAATTAGGTCCATATATTTTAAGAAATTTTTCTAATTATGCACTACATAAATTCTGTAAGAAGAAAGCACACTCAAAATTACACCATTACCGTGTGTGTGTGTATATATATACAGTGGAACCTTGTTATATCGAAACTCAAGGGGAACGAGAAGACTTAGAATTATTGAGGATCGATTTAATAATAACATGGGAGTGTTAGGCAGGTTCAAGGGTAATGGAAAAACTTTGATTTATCAAGGAATTTGATTATAATGAAGTTCAACTGTGTATATATATATATATAAAAATATAGTGCTAGATTTCTAGAAATAGAGGTGCCGGAACGGTAACCTTCCGGGGTGTGTGGGGGTATTCCAAATTATTGATAAAGAGAGGTACCGGAACGCCATGCCGGCACGTTCTGCCTCAAATCTAGCCCTGTATATATATATATATGTTTTATAATGCATCTTCAAATTATTTGTGTTCTATATTTAAAGGAATTATACCATGAGATATATAAACACAAGCCTGTTTATAAAAATCATGGGTACTTTTCAGTTCACAGGGTGCCACTTGTAATTCTGCACCAAGTTGCCAAATGTGATAAAACTGGCTCAAAGCATAAATACCCAACTGAGAGCCTATGAACCGGATAAATTAGAAGATTTGGAATATGAACCAGCATGTATTAATCATAAATATAATTTTATTGATCCGGAAACCTTACACAAACTGTTGAGAGGTTGTGGGGCAGTGCAATATGGCAAAATAAAAGTCAGTTTGCCACTGCCTGCCACCCCGTAGATTCGTACATAGTAGAATTCATGTGATGTCGATTGCATGACAAAATGCATGTTTTCAGCAATTTTAATTGAATTTAGCATCTTTATGCCTCCAGTATAATATGAAATTAATTTTTCATATTTTATTAATTTTTTTTTACCTTTATTTTGTTTAGCTAATATTAATATTTCAAGCCAAATAGGTTACCACATTTGGTGACTTGGTGCAGAATAACGAGTGGCACCTTGTTAACCATAAAGAACCAAAACATGTTATTGTTAAAATTAAATTTACCATTAGTATCTTTAGATCTCTCATATTCTAATCTATTGATAATTCTATTCTTTTGATTTTCAAATTCCAGTCTCCTTTTGTCTCTTTCTTGGGTTGCCCGCAACTCTCTCTCTTCATATTGCCTACAGAAAGAAATTTTTTTATGTTGTTACAACAAAAAAAAATAAAATTGTTAACAACCATGTCAAGTAGTTTGGGAAATCAATGAAATGATAAGAAAATACAACCAATACAATGGGAAACAGTTGGCTAACTAGTTTAGATAAACACACAGGTAAAATTATAGTCTTATTATAAACACACAAGTAAAAAAAAAGCTATTAGTAGGATTAAGCAAAAAGTAAAACAAACCAAAAAAATTACAGTGAGGAATCTGATAAATGTGCAGTTAAATTTCAAATTAAAAGTAAATCTTTAAAAAAAGTTCTGTGTATTAATACGAAACCATCAATTCTTATATTCAGTTACCTTAGATACACTCATGTTAAAAAATGTAAAAAATATATGTAGCTTTATTTTCATAAGCCATTCTCAAATTTTATAATGAATTAAGATTAAAATAGTTCTTCAGAATATAAGTTGAACAGATGTGCCATGATTTATTGTTCTAGGACAGGGATGACGAAACCTTTTCTAATGTATGTCAAAAAATGTTTTGAAACCGTAGAAATTAACACCGCGTGTCACTTAAAAAAAATTTTTTGGCCTTTGGAAGACCTTTGGATATTCAAAAAATTATACAATATATATTGAAAACAAAAACAAATTTAACTTTTTGTTATGGTTTATTTAAAACTATCAATATCAGGAAGAAAATAAGTAAAGAATTATCAAATTTAATGTGACATTTGTTGTTGTCTTTCGAACAATAATTTATTTATACGTGATTTGATATTTGAAACTTTGAATTGTATGCACGCAGCGGACAAGTTGATGCCGAGACGATTTCTATTCTTACTTTTAATAAAATTCATTGTCGAAAACAACTGTTTGCTAACGTAGGTTGATCCAAACATTGTCAAGAGCTCTTGCTAACCTTTTCATCGACATTAGCGAATTAGTCAACGAGTTCCATTCAGCTAAAATAATATTTTCAGCACTTGATGTTGAAAAATATTTCTCACAATTTTCCAGATCTTGTAATTTTTTTCTAAGTTTATATTTAGTTCTGCAAATTTATTCGTCCATACAACAATGTGATTGTCTTGCATGTTGTCTAAAATTGCTTCACGTGTCACTGTGTGACCCGTGGGTCACAGGTTCGCCATCCCTGTTCTAGGAGGATATCTAAATGTCATTATTTGAGTAAAGAATATGACCTTATATACTCTACATAAGGATGTTTTGAATTTAAAATAGCAAGAATTACAATTCCATCAACCATTACAAACATTACAAAATACATTATTATACTTCTGAAGAAGATACATAAAATATACAGAGTAATAGATTACAGTAAGAGAATTAGAATAAACCAATAGTTATTAATTAAATGTAATTACCAGAAAAAAATGACATTTTTATAGAAAAACATAGGTAAAATTCAATAAGATACTGAAACTAATTTTTCACATGTCTATAAATAAAAGAGCTACAGAATATTCAAATTCACTAAACAATCTCTTTAAGACATTACTTCAAAAGGAGTGGAGGGACATGAAAATTTTCTTCACTGGTTGAACTTTTAAACATGGATAAAATATTTATTTTTCCGATTTTAATGGAAAAAAATAAAAGGAGATTTTCACAAAGTGATGAATCAAGAAATGAATGAATCTGGATTGGTTAACATAAGATTGATACCAAATATAATAGTTTATAACTGGTTGCTAATTTATTTATTTTTTCGTTATGATTCTGAGAATAGTAGTAAAAGGTAATAGACTATAATTTTCTTTCCTTAGCTTAATTTAATGGTAATTAAGTTTAAAGATGTAAACAATAAAACAATGCATAAAGTCTATGGTATTTAAAGTACTGAATTTGAGAGTGTACACAAACAGTAAAAAACATCCCAAATAAAAAATAAATCTAAAAAACAACAAATGTGAAATATAGTAAGCACATTTGAAGCTCTAAAATCAATTTTTTTAATTAACTTGATTTATGTTAATGACATTTATCAGTATTTCCTTATTATACATCACAATTTACAAATTATTATTAAACTTAAAAATTCAGTCTTGAAATTATGTCCTTTTTGCATAAAATATTTCATAAAGCAAAAAAATCAAACTCTCCCCAACAAAGCATAAAATTTTCATTTATATTTTATAATGATCAACCCTCCATTAAGCCTATATCAAAGAGATTTATGCTATACTATGGATAGGCCATATATGCACAAGCAACTCTATCAAATGAGTCTTGTACTGAACTTGAGCAAAAATCCTTGTATGAAACTTCAAGTGCAGTTTTATCAGTCAAATACTGAAAAAGTTGGATAAGTTACTGATTTAGATTAACCAATCAAAAGCCAGCAAAGAACAACAGCAAAATTCAAGATGGTGGCAGTAATGAACTTTCAATTTACAAGCAAAATAAAGGCCTTCAATTTTGATATTCTTGTTTTTATATTTTAAGTAATCTTCCTCACAAAATTAAATCTTTTAACTATTGTAAATACGTATTGACTGATGTATAGAGTAAAACTTAACTTTATTTTTACTATACAGCATCGGTAAATATGTAAAATTTTCGCCAATTAATGGCTAACCTAAATTTTACTTTTTCTCCTTTGTTCATGTTCTAAATGATTTCATTAATTAATGCTTCCTATTACTGAAGATTAGTTATCTAAACATACATGTAAATATCAAAGATTGCAGTAGTATGTTAATCATGATAAACTAGCATGTCTATGACCCATTCTTAGTTTAGAATGTAGCAAACTCGTTCAGTCACGAACTGGTGTGATTTCTCACCAAACAAAGATGAAAGCTGTGAGGAGAGCAACCATCTTCAAGAACTAAACATACAGTCCCACCAGATTGTGGCTTGAAAGTGCTGTTTGTGCTTTATGAATAAGGTTGGTTGGTTGAGAGTGCAACAGTCATGTTTTGCTACATGAGGGCTAATTAGAGCAGGAACTACAGCTTAAAGCCGATTCTGAATGGCTACAGATAACCATGCGAGTAGCGGGACTTGAATCCACTCACTCTGGTACTGAATGCCACTGCCCTAGCCATTTGGCCATCACCCGGCCATTATAAGTAAGGAAACAAGAGGCATATTATATGGGCTAGTTATATAAGTTAAATTTTAATTCCCAACTATCACATGTGAAAAGATCAGCATTCAGCCAAAAGAAATTCTTCTAGTAGAAAGTAACTAGCCCTGTGTAAGGTTTTAAGTGCTGATTGAATCAAAAAAGTGAATGAAAGAAGGTAAAGTATATGGAAAGTCTAAAAGAATATGTCAAATACAAAAGACAGATACTGTAAAATCTTGACTATAATATGCACACGTGTATAATACACATGCTTAATTTTGCTCAAAATGTTTGGAAAAAATTATATTTGACTATACGCAGCCATAACTTTTCAATATTTTATTTAAAAATTGCACAAATACTTATTAACATAAATAAAATTTGTAATAAAAATAAACGAAAACGTCAAATTCGGTAGCAGAAGAAAAAAAAAAAAAAAAACCCTTCAATTTTTAATTAAAAACAAACAATACTGTCATATTATCAGTCTTAATCACTTTCACAAGAATACAGCTCATCTATTGTTTGTTGTTTATTCAATGTTTAAAACTACATTTTTTGTACACAAGTATAATATGCACCCTCATTTTTGTGGACTAAAATGTGAAAAAAAAGTGTGTATTATACTCAAGAATTTATGGTATATGTCAAAATTTGGGGAACAAATAAGATTACATATTTTTTAAATAGATCAAAATTAAAACAATTGGGCATAAAAAATATTTTATCACAAAAACTAAAGAAATAAATTATCATATAAATTATTAACATGATAACAGCTTTTTGATAAGGTTATAATCATTCAAATATTTTTCTTGGTTGTTTCAGTAATCAAGTCTACAATAATTTCATCATTTTGAAAACTTAGGAATTAGCATTTAATACTAATGTAATTAAAGCCAATGGAAGTTTCTATGAGATGCCAAAAAATACCAACTAGATAAAGTTTAAATTTGGAAATAAATATCACAGGGATTAAGAGTAGCAAGGTAAATTAAATATTAAAATGTGGGCTTTTCCCCACCTACATCAAACTAGTTAGCCAGTGAAAGATGTGCTTAAAAAATTACAGGTAATGTAAGAAGTCACTTTTTATAATTGCACCATTAACCAACTATCTTTTGTAAAACATAACTAGACAAAAAAAAAATAGTGAAATATAATCACCTGTGATTTACAAGATGTTGTCTAGAAAAAAATAAGATAGCCATATTAACAAAAAAAAATTTGCTTCCAGAAAAGAAAATAAGACAACCATAACATGAAAGAACTTCATGCTCACTGATACAGATGCAAAAATACAGAATATGCGATGAGGGTATTAACTTTTATGTTTCACTGAGGCATTAGGCATAAAAATCATAGAAACTAACAAAGGCTCAACTACAAAACAACCAAGAAACATGCAGCAACTATAGATAAATGCTTAGCACAGTTATCCCCTTATATTCAATCTGAAAATGAAATTCCCTCCATTACACTCACTGTTTATAAATGAAATATCACACAGGAATGAGATGCACATATAAAAATAATACATCTTTTAAGTATCAAATAAAAAAGATTATCTGACCTATCTCAGTTAATACTATAATGCCTAAATTTCTTTCTATTTTATACCAAAGGTTTGCTTTTTAATTTAAAAAAACAAACAAACAAAAAAATTGATCAAATATTCAAATGCATTTCAATTACTCTCAAAAACTCAAGTTCTAGACAAAAGTTCTTTTAGATTACATTTTTATGGATCAGCTTGAAAATTTTCTTTGTAGCTAACTGACCTTTAAAATGCAGTTTAAGACTTAAAAGAGAAAATACTCAACCAGCAAAATTGTATCTTTCCTTTACAATATAACACATAAAAATTTTGAGGATGAATGGTATTTCGTAAAACAGCCATAAAAATGTGTGAATGATTACACAAAATGAAAAATGCTTAAAACTAGAAAATATTACTTAATTTAACAGTGCAACATTAAGATATATTAGTGTCATAATCTTTCTTATATTGAGGTAGGGAGAGTTATGCCAAATTCTGCTGTTCAGACAGAGTTGTAGTGCTATTCCTTCGTGTGCATAATGACAAATATCGGTCATCGGCACTTGTAGCATATGACCGTCCTTGGCTGAAACTCCTGGATGCCGAATCCATGGTTAGAAATTGTTGCCAAAGTCTATGAACCTCAAATGGACTCACATTTAGCCATCTGGCTACTTCTGTCTGACTTTGTCCTGCCTCTAGTCTCCCAATAGCTCGCCATCACAGTTCTTCAGTCAAATGATGCCTGGAGGTCATTGTTACAATTTGGCTATGCCAAATGTCTAATCTCAGCCTCGCAGCAACAATTACTGCCTTGCTCTGAGACATTTATGCTCCAGCACTTTTATGCTCCTCGCAAATGACGTATTCAGACTGCAGCGCCACTATTTTGCATAATATAGTATTGTTCAGCACCTTTTACTTAAAACCATATTCAATTTTTAAACAGATTGGTCAAGTTTTGAATGTGTTATCCCTCTTTTTGTGATTTTCCCTTAATTTTTGATAACTATTGTATATTTCCTTTTAAAATAAAACTAGTTAATTTTATCATAAAATTACAACAGCCATTTCATATTAAGACTGTCATTAAAAGACAATTACAATTACTTAAAGAAATGTTAAACGAGAAAATATTGGGGTAAGTTAGTTATTGATTTCGGGGGGAGAGGGGGAGGTAGTTATGTGATGTTCTTACGCCAGAGTAACAACATCACACAACATACATATGGAATCATGGAATTTTACTGTATATCACCCCATTCAATCAGAGAAGTCATTCTTTGCATTTGTTGTTTCCTTGACACCATCTTGAATTTGATGTCATGTTGAACTGACACCATCTTGAATATGATGATGCTCCAAAAACATGTTTTAAAAAATATCTTTTAAGAACTTTTGCTAAAGAAAAAGTACATCAGAAATTTACCCCTGTTAAGGAGTATTGGCTATTTTTTAAATTTTACAATCTTTAATGCAAAATACAAAATGTCTGAGAGAAATGTAAGGGCTCAGTTAATCTGAAACAAGTCGCAAATCTTCCAGAAGAAATTGGAGGAATCTTTTTGGACTATACAAAAATAAATTAATTTGAACTTAATTTACAAAAAAATTGACACACAAAAATATGAAAATTAATTTTTTTTACAAAGCTATATTTGATTGTCAGATACATAAATGAGTATACCTTCTAAAAATTTAATTATGTTCTTTCTAGTTTAGTTTTACTGACTTTAACTATAACTTTACCAAGAAAATATTTTATATGCAACAGCAATGTAATCCAATTAAGTTCAATGATAGCTATCTTTCACAGTACCTAAAACACATTCTTCCTTTACAATAATTACTGCATTATGCATAGAAGAAACTCAAGCAGGTTGAAATTCTTTTGTTTAAAAAAAATTGAAATCATGCACAAACATTACACCAGAATTTAAAAAATTAAATATATATTTATATAACACAGTAAATAAGATTTTTATAATCAACATTAAACATTACTATAAGCATTAAAATATACTGAAACTAAAAAATCCTCAAGGTATAAGAGCACTCTAATGCAATTGAATCCCTAAAAACTAAAAGCATAGCTAAAAAAATAAAATATCTTACCCAGTCAAGATTTTCTAGTCTAAATATTTAAAATTTAAACATCAAATATCACTAATGCAACACAAACCTGCAACTATGACAGCAGAAAACACAAACCTTATATTCTCTACTCCAATTGATTGACAGAAATCAGCGAAAACTCTGTCTTCAACAGTGTTCATTGATTCCTTGACATCCTGTATTCTACCCTCTCGATCCTTCATTCGCTCTTCTAGGTCGGATATCTTGGGCTGAGAAAGATACAAAATAATTAATATTGGATTTTTTAACAAGAAAAGATCAAAATTTGGTATTATATCTAATTTTTGATACTGAAATATTCATTGCTTTTTACCTCAAATGTGTCCAATTCCCTTTCGAGTGCAGCTATCTCCCTTTCAAGTCCTGCAATAACTCTCTTCTCCTATTAAAATAGAAAATAAGTCAATAACCTACAGTTAATTTCAAATGGTAAGAAACTTGAGATACAAGAAACACATAGGAAGGCATAAAAAGTCATTTAAGAAAATGTCTCATTCATACCATTAGGATCATACTTACTATGACAGTGGTTCACAACCTGTGGGTCACAAAGAGTTTTCTAGGGAGAATCGCCAAGGTTTTATTCAATTAAACTTTTTAACGAATTTCACCCAAAAAATTTGTCAATATTTATTTACCACTAAACTGTTGGGCAGTAATGTTTTTTAAAGGAAAAATCTCATTCAAAGCACAAACTCAATTTGTTTGAAATCTACTGCCTTTATTTGGTGGTAAATGAAAATTGCAGTTACTTACTAAGTAACGTACACAAATTCTAACCGTGAGTTTGTTTTCATCAGTCTGTGCTGTCACTTTTGGTATTATTGTAATTTCCCCACTGAAAAAATAAATTTTTGTCTAGGTAAGAGTTTTACAATTCTGAATCAATATGGCAAGTGCTTTATTTTTATTGAGATTCTGTTCTGTTCTCACTTTTACACACCTTTGACTTCGGGATTTAATGTTCTCCAATTCTCACAAATTTTGTTTTTGTTAAATTAAACATTTAGTTGGAATTAAATTATGGGAAAAGAATTCTAGTGTTTTTCTTCATGTCTTAAAAGGCCTTTTTGAAGAAAACATGCAGGGAAGGAATGAGAGGGGGGTTGCAGGTTGCGTGGAAACCATTGAAGGGGGTTGGAACTCAAATAAGGTTAAAAAACAATGTCCTATGATCACTGTTTCAGTAACTCTGCTAAGAGCACTGCACTGCTGAATGTCACGCCCAGTGGCATAGTGGTTAAAAGCTTCAAGCTGCCACACCACAGGTCCAGGGTCCGACCCTGCGACTGGGCAAGGTCGACTCATGCCTTTCATACCTTGAGTGTGTTGATAAAATGAGGACAAAGCATGCTTGGGAACTAACCCTGGAGGTCCCACGTCAGGCTGACTACCTGACCGAGACATATGCTGTATGGCACCCAAGAGAAAATCCTTGCTTGTACTCTGTAAAAAAGTTTTTACTATAGTTTTAGATTGCCAGACATTTCTCCACCAATCTATAAATATTCTTAAAAGTTTCTGGTGTCAGGATGCATCACTCTGTCAAACATCCAAATGTGCAGGCTGTTGTAAAATGCATAGAATCCACCACCCGAGTCATTTGTTTTAATAAAAACTCATGAAGCTGAAACATATACTAAAGATTTTTCATCAGTCCCCCTAAATTATAAACTGAATGTAGTCAAAAAACTTGTAATTAATTTATCAAAACAGAATCTTGACTAAATTTTAACTATTCTGTATATTTAAAGACCTTCCCTAAAGAGCTTAAACAAGCCCACGGTCAAGAAAGCGGAGATGGGCACCACAGAGGCCTTGGTCCACAATGGACTGTTGCACCAATGGATAGTTATTTTAATCAAGATTTAAAATGAATAAATTGTAAGATTTTGAACAAAGGTGGTATCTACTTGCTATGCCATATTTGTTTAATTTTCAAATAGAAAAATAATTAACTTGCAGCAAATTATAGAACTTATTTTTTTTAAAGCAACTTTTATGCATAGCATAAAATATTTATATACAAAATAAAAAACTTCTTAATTTTTCATGAGAGTGAATTTTTTATTTAATAAATTTCATAATGAGGTAAAGCTTAAAAAGGCCTTAAAGAAACAATACAGATTTCAAAATTCAATATCATACTTTTTTGTTTATGTTTAAATCTACCACATGTATTCAACTGTCCCAGAAATTAAAATTTTTAATTGTTACAAACATAATGACAGGAACAATTACCTACAGATAATAAAACTGAATAATTATTAAATATTAATTTTAAGACATTTTGGGCAAATTTTCATAATTGGGATGGGGAATAAGTCAATTTGGTGATGGGCTTT
This sequence comes from Dolomedes plantarius, assembly GCA_907164885.2. Taxonomy (NCBI): domain Eukaryota; kingdom Metazoa; phylum Arthropoda; class Arachnida; order Araneae; family Dolomedidae; genus Dolomedes; species Dolomedes plantarius. Next base: position 33,867,056 of record OU015503.1, on the reverse strand, counting down.
TTTTTTTCTTCTATAATTCTGTCTGTACCTTCTGTTTTAAAGTCACATAACTGACAATTAAGTAACATTTCACAGTTTCAATTTCAATTTTGTATCTTTTTAATGTTTTTGGCTAGAAAAATGACACCATCTTGAATTTAACAATGTTCAAAAAGCAGTTTTTTTGAAACTGTCACCAAAAGAAAAATGTTGGACCAAATAACCTCCATTATGCAGTTTTGGCCAATTACTTATAATTTTCATTTTTTAAATGAATGTTGGTAGTATTATATAATGATATAGAAGCATCCACTATCAAAACATTAAATTTAAAGATGATCTATATATATAAAATGCGTAGGTATGCAGCACAAAAATCGACGATATTTCTACACTCCGAATGGCAGCGGCTTCAACTACCAGATGTAAACATTAGCGACCGTCCGCAATTTGCAACCGCGTGTCAACATGGATTTACGCACTGAAATCAGGAATGCTTGAAAGCAAGCTGCACAATCAAGTGAAAATTGGGAACAGTCTCAAGAAAGAAAAAGGAAGATGAAATAATTCATTAAGAGAGTGGTGTGAAACAGAGAGCATAAATGATCGTGAGGTTAGGCTTAACCGTTGCCGGCAAAGCAACTGACTGCCAGTAATAGTTAATTTTCTACATTTTTTTCAGTACTTGCTGAATTTTTACTTCATTTTATAAGTGAAGAAATTTTCCCAACAATTTATTAGTTGATATGATTAAGGTGAGATATCTGAATTGTGAACAATAGTACATACAGAGAGTGATGTAATCCACACTATATTTTAGTACTTGCCGAATTTTTACTCCATTTTTTAAGTGAAAAAAATTTTCCCCAACAATTTCTTATTTGATGTAATGATAAAGTGTGAATATCTTAATTTTGAAAAATAGTACATACAGAGAGGGATGTAATTTTTAAAATCATTGGTGTTGGGTTTCTCAGTCTTATCTTTAACTCTGAAGTAATGGAAATTCATGAATTTTAATCCCAATGTTTTAGAATCAGCCTTATGGAGAATACCCCTTAACAATGTATATATATGATGACAGGTAATGGTAACATTCCTTACATAAGTTACTTTCAGTTGAGTTGTTTTGCAAAAGAAAATATAAAACTAAAAGTGACCATGCTGATCGCACAGCAGCTAGTTATTTTATACTTGAAAATTTGTTTTCATATTTAAAATTTAAAAACCCAAATTTTTTTCAAATTTTAAAGAAATTTTCAGAATTCCAATATTGTTTGGAAATGTTTAAATTTGAAACTTACAGTATTTTCTTTATCAGTAATAGAATACTTTAAGCGTGTTTCCAATCCTCTAATCTGTGACTGGATAGTGGTCAAATCAGATTCTTTCCTTGTTTTTTTCATCATTTCCTTCAACTCTTCAGTAAGTTTTTCTTTTCTGTATTTCAGATTATGAAGGGCTTTTTCGTCCCATCGTCTGGCTCTTTTAGCCAAATCTCTGTAAAAATAAAATTTAAAAGCTATTAGAAATGTATCAATCCATGCATGTATGAGTATTTCAAAACTGACTCACACATTCATGTGTATTATATACAAATTTAAAAGGTAAAATATAGATTCTTCTTACGTGCTGCCTCCAGAAATAAAACCATTCTTTTGATAATAAGTACCATCAAGTGCAACAGCCTGAAAAGAGTGCCAAAAATGAATTTATAAAATAAATTTTATTAGTAATAAAAACTAAAAAGTCTCATTAAATTTTCACAGATCACATATACTAGATTTTAAAATATAAAATTAAATTTTAAATTACTATCACTTATTTACAATACTTCATTTGCTTTTGCATCTGAGATATATTACTTTCAATAATTACTATTAATACTCAACATATTCTTTCAACAGAGAAATTACCTAAATAACTGAGTAAAAATGATAATCATAAAACATTTATTTGTTCACCAGTCTATACAACTTTATAAAATTATGAATTATTCAACAAATTCTCATTAAACTTTTACCAATAACATGTAAAATATAAAATTCAATTTTAAATTACTACTACTTATTTAAATACTTTACTGACCTTAGCATCTGAGATATACTTTAAATATTTACTATTAATACTCAATACATTATTCCAACAAAGGGAAAATGCCTAAATAATTGAGTAAAAATGATAATTATTAAGCATTAATTATTCACCATCCTATAGAACTTTGTAAAATTATGAGTTATACTGACTTAAGCATCTGAGATATACTTTAAATAAATACTTTAAATACACAACATTCTTTCAACAAAGAGAAATTACCTAAACAACTGAGTAAAAATGATAATTGTTATACTTGCTCACCACTCTATACAACATTATAAAATTATGAACAATTCAATAATTCTTATACATAAAACATGTAAAATTTTTCAACTTCATTATTAATAAAATTATACTTTAAAGAACTGTTCATAATTAAAATTCTCATGAAACTACTATCCTTTTTCTTTTAACATATTCTTTAATAGCATAATCTGCAATAAAAACTGATTTTAAGATCATGAGCCTTACACTCTTAAACAAGTAAAAATTTAGCCCAAAATAACTGATGCCATTGATCTGTATATTTGCAATATCTATTAAACCCACACATTGTTGATTGCAAATTCATGGCCGAATGTTTTCATTTTTATAATGTATAATACCTTCACATTTGAAAACTACAGTTTCATGACTCAAATAACTTAAGAAATGACACAAATTTAAAAATCATCTGGCATTTGTAATGTAAAAAAAAAAATTTTGACAGCTCTTGAACAAGAGAACTTATCAGTGAACTGTTTTCAGTTAACATAACAAAGTGCCATGATTTTGTTTATATCACTTTGGGGACACATACCTTTTAAAGGCTAAGAGACTCGACAAACATATCCCTATTTTCAATCATCAGCAGTTACTAAAATAATTTATTCCGAAATATGAAAATTTTACTGTCACTTTTCTTTACAAAGATGGCTCTCAGTTTTTTCTAGCTCGAAGAAAATTTTTTTTATTGTTTAAAATTTTAACCAGTTTTTTTCATTGTTATGTAATTTCACACATAGTATCACCAAAACTGTTGGTTAGAATACCTTGAAATTTTATACACGGGCAATATAAACATGTATCATTATGACCTACTATTATGTCATTCCTGCCATAAAATTTACAGTAAAATTTAACAAAATTTATTTTGAATTTTTTTTAACCTTTTTTTTTTCTATGAACTAAATTTTTTTATTTCAAAGTAGTTCATTTTAAAGTTATATTATACAACATAATTTTAAAACAAAAAATTTGTATATTCATTATTATACGAACACAAGTCTGTGTACATTGCCATAACAATGAAAAAAAAATGGTTGAAATTTTAAAAATTTTAAATATTTATCTTCAACATAGAAAAAAATTGAGAGCTATATTTATAAAGAAAAAGTGTTTAACTCACAGTAAAACATATTTCATATTTCTGAATAAATGATTTTAGTAACTACTGATGATTGAAAATAGGGATATGTTTGTCGAGTCTCTCGGACTTTAAAAGGGACACGTCCCCTTAAAAAAGTTATTAAAGTTAACCAAATCTAGTTGATTTCGACTCAAATTAGTTGCAAAATAAATAAACTAATTAAGTAAATTTAAAACTTTATAAGAATATTTTATAAACCCCCAAAATTATGTATAACTTACATCGTAACGTTTGTTATCCCCAAGCTCATAAGCAACCTTATTTGCATCTTCTGCAGTTTCACATACTAAAGCATTATTCGTTGCATACAAAACTGCTCTTTTGATGGCGGGGGGATCATACTGTAGCACATCGTATAACAGCTTCACATTCTTAGGATGGTTAATATTCCTGAAAAACAAAGTTTTTATTCATAACTGTACACCAAATAGAAATGGTAAGATCTATAATTAATAATGCAGTAAAGTATATTAGTAGGGTATGTCCATATTTATTTTTATCACCATCAAAAGATGGATTTTACCAGAAATAAAGATGAGGTTAAATAAAATGCATTTACAACTTACATTCTAATGCTCAAATAATATATTCATTAAACTAATAATAGCCAAATGTGCCGGAGTACTATTAAACTTAGATTTCAATGTTAAAGACCCCATTGCTAAAACTTTTACATACGGTGGTAGACAAATTTTTCTTGGACCCCCACAATCTTTTACTTAATGAGTGAAATATATTAGTATACAAATTATGTACAAAATGTCAGTATATACATACAATACTTCTAAAATTTTAATGTTGGAATATTAATATATTAACCGCTTGACTGCCAGGCTTAATTTTGCCGGTGAAGGGCTATATACCAGGCTATGCAGTGTAAAATGTTTGTGTCATAAATCATTTAATAACTTCCCTGATATAATAGTGATGAATTTAAGGTTCATTAAAGGATTTACGACATTATCATATGTATAATATATAAAACTTACACATTATATACATACACTGATATACATGCATACGTACATTATATACATAAAACTCAAGAATTCATTTTAAAGATTTATGATATTCATCAAAATGACTTTAACTGCACAGTCCTGGAAAGTCTTCACAACCAGAACACATTAGCCGAGTATCTTTCCTAACATGTTTAGTTGTACAAATATGGTATCACTTTTGGGGGACGTTTCTTTCTATATGTGCATGGGATCTGAACAATCTTGTAGAATCTTGTAGTAGAATCAAGGTCATTACTACTCCCCTTCAACCAGTCCCATGTTGCATATCACCAACCAATCAGGTTCAAATATGCACTCATTACTGTGTAGTGAACGACGTACGGGGTATATGTCCTGGTCGCTGATTATTGAAATGAGAGGACGTATGCTGCATACGTCCTAGCAGTCAAGGGGTTAAACCAAAACTTAGTTGGCTTTAAAAGGTTTCCAGTAATATTTTCAACCATTTTAATTTTTCTGTTTACATTTATGTATTTTGTTGAGCTAAAAGTTCAATTTGCAGAACAAGATCTATGCAAATTTCAATAAATTAATTTTAAAAAGCTGTTACCTCAATCTCTCTTTCAGAGGTTTAGCATCAATATAGTCAAGAGGAAGAAACGTTTCTGCTTCCAACATTTGCTCTTTCAGGTACTGGATGCAGGACCTCCCTGTTCGTTCAGTATCCACAACAATGGCCTCCATATTTTTACCCAAAACTTTAGTAATTGCAACATTATACCGTTTGTGGATGGGCTGGCACATATTTACAAGTCTGTCATACTAAAGGTAAAAAAAGAAAAAGGTTTTTTTTATAAAAGTACAACTAAAGATTCAAAACAAAATAATGTCTCTAATATTATTGTTGTTTTTCTAACATTTTTGTTATGTTATATGTGATAATTTTAATTACATGAGTAGCAGGTAAATTTACACTTGTATCTTTAGCAGCAACCTTTACTATACTAAGTAATGACTTACAGATAATTATAAATGATTTAAAAGGAAATATTTAGTTATAAAATGCTTTGACTTAGGCTATCACAAAATAAATCAAATATATGCTACAGATATTTAAATAAACACCAATTCTTTGAAATTTGACTTTCAAATTCTAAGTGAACATTTCAGTTGTCCATAATACAAATTTTTTAAGATTCATATGTTAAAAAAAATTATAAATGCCAATGTATGTATACATATATATATGCATACATGCATGTGTATGCAACCCTTTAGCTTGAGATAATCGGCTTTAAACTGTAGGTCCGGGTCCAATTAGCCCTCATGTAGCAAAAAGTTGACCGTAGCACTCCGAACCAAACCAACCCTTTAGCAGTAGTTAATGATTACTTAATAATACTAAAATTAATTTAATAGAGAATGATCTATACAATATTTTACTTACACACACACATTCAGATAAAAAATTCTCAAATTTAATTGCGATAAAGTATAATATTAAACATTTAAAACACCTAAAAAATATGAGAATTAATAGAATTCCTAAATAAGAATCTGAGAGGAGGGGGGGGGGGGGATTACAACTTTTTGAGTAGACTATCCACCAAACTCAAAACCTAAGAAATTTATTATTTAAAAGGCTAGTAGAAATATGAATATTGAGGTCTAAATGTATAGTCTATTACCAGCAGCACATACAAGATACACATAATAAAAGCATATTTTTTATACAAAATAAGTTTCACCTAAGAATCAATATCCCCCCCCCCCCCCAAACCTTGCCAAGAGATTAGACATTGTCTCAACTTAATTAGGATAAAGTACTCAGTTACTTATAAAAACTGCCTCTTAAAGACAAAATTAATCAATTGTATTTCATATGCTTCAGGCTATTGTGTACTAACCCTATTGGATTTGCTCACCTCAATGCAAACCTATAGAGAAAATGTGTCTACTATTTAGAGCTACATAAATGCTGATAATCCAATAAAAATGGTATTTTCAGATAGCCTGAACTGCCCCTTACAACACCATTCATTTTATAAATTTCATTCACCAAAGGAATTTATGAGAGTTTAAAACACACTAGATGAAATCCCCCCCCCCCAAATAATTTAAATTTTAAAATATTGCATTTTTATTTTTTAAACGAAAAATGCCCCAAGGTATAAGATTTCTTTCTCTATTAAGGAGAACAACTTTTAAAAAAAATTCTTTAAATCCAGGTCGGTAATACTTGGATACATTTTCTCCATAGGTTGACATTGAGGTGGTGAATCCAGTAGGGTTAGTACACAGCAGCCTTAAGAACAAACAATTTTACTTGAATGTTTGAAATGCAGTATCAAAACTTACAACACCAGGAAACAGCCTCTTGAAATGATCTACTATTTCAGCTTTTTTACGTCGTCTAGAATCTTCATGTTTATCAACCTAAATAAAAATATAAGATAATGTAATACATAAATTACAAATTACATATCAATATTTACAAAAAAAAAAAAAAAAAAAAAAGAAACCCAAACATTAAAAAAGCAAAGATACATGGATGATTCTCCAAAAACCTAACAATATCATGTCCAAGCAAAATATCACAAGAATGGATTGACATGGGAAGTTTTTTTTTTTTTGAAATTTTAAAACACAATTTTTCTTATGTATTCCCATGCATATAAAAAAGATTACTCATTTACTATTTCCTATAAAAAAAATTTAAATCACTGGAAGTCACTCTCCTGGCCTGTCCGAATCTTTTTCTCAAACTTTATTTATTTATTTAAAAATTTCACATCAACATTTCACAAATTAAATTAATAGTAGTAAACTATATATACTTAAAGGTATAAAATAATGTTTTTTGAATATATTTAATCGTTTAACTTATCAAGGTATATCATTTTAAACTTTGTCCCAAGGTTTTCATGTCACTCTCCTGGCCAAGGGAATTTTTCAATAATTTTAGGAAAAATTTAGGAATTTTTAGCCTGGTGAATGGCAACACTGTTTATTGCCACTATTCTGTTGGATTCATAGAATACTTTGAAGATCTGATTCACCTGGTGTTCTTATCATAGTTTTGAAGTTTCAAACTGAGGTATGTAACATTCTTTGCTGTCATTCTCCTGTACAACATTTCTATTATATTTAAAAGCATTTTTTAAAAATAATATCTGTTATTATATGTAATTAAGTGATGATAATAATAGATAAACCTTCTTAACCCTAAATTTGGCTCTAGGCCTGAGTATCAAGCCTCGTTTAAGAAAAATGTCACACTCCTGGTAGACAAAAATATCACTCTCCTGGCATTTTCTGTGCCAGGAGAGTGACATTTGTCAAATATGGTAATAAATTTAGTACATTTTCTGATCAAATAATTCCACTTATGCATACTAATATCTAGTTTACTATATACCTAGTTTAGGTAAAATTTTTATAATTAAACTTTTTAGTGAAAATTAATATTAGAATAAGATAATATGGATTGTTTCCCAGTAAATGAAGATGACTTTCCATGTGATGTAAACTACTTTTGATTTGTAAGTTGTTGTATACAATGCTGCTAAAAAAAGGGAAAGTTCTACATTTGGTGTAATTTTAAATGTTTAAAATTTAAATTAACATGTTTAAACAGGGCACCAACTTTAGTCTAATTGTTTCTCTCTTCTTTTAATTGGGCAATTTATATAAAAACAGTCTACAAATGACTCACTAATAACATCTTATTTAAATAAATAATGGAATGAAATAATAAAGTCTTACTGTTTTTTTTTTTTTTTTTCAGAATCATCCCTCATTATGGCAGGGAAAAAAAAAAGAGACTAAACAATCAAGAGAAGAGCGATTGAAGAAAAAGAGAGAAGCTGAACGGAAAAGATATGAAAAATTGAAAAACAATCCTAAGAAATTGGAAGAGGAGAAGATGAAATGAAAACTAAATACAATGCTAGGAAGAACAAGGGAACAGTTAAGTTAATTCAAAATCAATCGGCAAGAGAACAAAGGGCTACTAGGCTAAAGTGGAGAGAACGCCAAAAGAAGCATAGAATAAGGAAGTCCATTCAGCAGCAAGCAAACTGTAACATAAATGAAGATATTCCCCCAGATAGAGATCCTGATGGCCCAAGTTTGGAACTTGATTATCAAGCCATAAGCACAGCAGAAGTTTTACAAACACCTGAAAATAGGCGAGATACAGGTAATATCAGCTCAGCAACTTCTGACAGAAGAACAATTGAATCAGACAAAAGGAGGAGGCGAAATGACACAAGAAAACATAGAGAAATAAAAAAGTTGAAGCTAGATCTAGAAGCATCTCAGAAGAAAGCTGAAAAATATCGAAAACAGTATCAAAGACTAAAAGCAAAAACAAACCAAAAGGAAATAAAACAAAGCCAAGTTAAAGATATGACACCAAAAACTAAAATTAACCATTTTCTCTGGGGAAGAAATATTGACAAAGATATAAGAAGAAAACTGTTCAGGGGAGAAATCGTTAGTGCACAATTAGCTGACACAATCTCATCCAATAAATCTTATAAGACCAAAAGAATGTTAAAAACAGCTTTAGTTGGAAAGATAATAAAGAAATATAGGATGCAGAGTGCATTTCCATTTATGAGAATTCCTATTGCAGTTACCCAATACACGAAAAAGAAAGATAAAATCCGGAAAATGCTTAACTGTTTCTTTAATGATGATGAAAATACAACCCTCAGTCCAGGAAAGAAAGATTTTATTACTAGAAAAAAAATAAAAAAACAGAAGAGGTACCTCAACACAATGAAGGAGCTACATAAGCGGTTCAAAACAAAGAACCCTGGTGTACGGATAAGTTACTCTTTTTTTTGCAAATTACGTCCTTTCTGTGTTGTTAGACCAACTCTTCAAAGCAGAGATACCTGTTTATGTATAATACATCACAATATTGAAATGCTTGTAGATAAGCTTAACAAATGTAAGGTGATTAGTTCACAGAAACCAGAACAACTAGCAGAAACTTTGTGCTGTGAGAAAAATAAAGAATCCTGCCTATTGAGAAGATGCAGTAGCTGTGCTGAAAGAATTATTACTTATAATGACTTCATTATGGATGATACTTTTACTTATCAAAAATGGAATTTGCATAAAGAATTACGCAAAGTAAGAGGTAAGGAGCAAACTGTGACAATTATGAAAAAGGATAAAGTAATAAGCACTATTGGGAAAGTTGTTGACGAACTAAAAAATAGTATAAAAAAGTTTATGACTCATATTGCAAACATCAAACACCAGCATATGTACATAAAACAGCTTAAAGAAAATCTGACCTGTGAGGATGTATTGATCCATATCGATTTTAGTGAAAATTATGCATTAAAATATGCTAGTGAAGTACAATCTATGCATTTTGGGGCTTCAAGAGAGCAAATTACACTTCACACTGGTGTAGCATATCACAAGACAGATGGTACTTCAAAACCAGTTTCTTTTTGTACACTGTCAAAAAGCACACGCCATGATGCTTGTGCAATTTGGGCACATCTAGAACCTGCTTTGTTACATATCCTACAAAATGAAAGAATTTCAACTATTCATTTCCTGTCAGACTCACCATTAACCCAATACAGAAACCAAAAAAACTTTTATCTCTTTGAAAAATACATAAAAATGTGATTTCCAAGTATCAAAAGAATAGCATGGAACTTTACAGAAGTTGGTCATGGTAAAGGGGCCCCTGATGGCATAGGTGGCTGCCTGAAAAGAACGGCCGATAAGGTAGTCTCTACGGGGTGTGATGTCAACAACATCAATGTGCTCATAAAAATCCTTAAAGAACACTGCCCCAACATACTATTGTAGAAAGTGGAAGAAGACAGCATTAGCAAAATGGACTCATTTTTGTCATCTGCTAGTGACTGTAAAGCTGTTAGAGGAACTATGAAAGTTCACCAAGTTACAGCAGAACTTGGAGACACTGACACAAAGATGAATTACAGGACCCTAAGTTGTTATGTATGCAAAGCTGAGGAAAATTGTCAGCACTATGGAATTTTTTTTTCTAGCTCATCAAATCTAACACAAACAGTACAAACACAACTATTCAATGTTGGAGACTGAGTTATCTTTTATTATGAAGATGAAATATTTCCTGGAGAAATCACAGAGCTTGGAGGTGGAAAAGCAAAAATAAACTGTATGGAGCCAAAAAATATAAACAGAAAATCTTGGTGCTGGCCAAAGAAGGAAGATCTAAATGAATATGTATTGGAAGACATTATTAGAAAAATAACACCCCCTGAGCCCATTGGTAGCAGCTACAGGGTCACTAACTTCTATTTTGCTGACAATTTCTAAATGTGTTATAATGTAAAATATACACTTTGTTTTGTCAAAAAATAAACATACTTTATGGTTAAATACTTGTTACTTTTTTATTGTTGTTAAATTTCACGTCACTCTCCTGGCACCACCTGTCACTCTCCTGGTGTCTGAAATTTTAGCCTCTTACTTTCAGACACTCAGCATAGTTAAAGTGAGTTCCCTTTATTTTTTCCTTGTTAAGTGCCTTATAAAGAGTAAATATGAATTGTTTTAGATTTTTTAAAGCACTTTTGCTTTTTAAGAATTTGCAATTTGAAAATGTCAGGTTTTTGGAGAATCACCCACATATTTCTTTACCAGTATCATATGAATCAATTTCACTGAAATACAAAAAAGTTGTCGAGAATAACTCATAAGAATTAAATTACTATTTCTGGTCAAAAATAAATAAACTTATAGTAGCAAGCAAAAAGAAAACTTTAATTGAATTTTTTTCTTACTACTTGTATGTTAGATTATCTTTTGTAACAAAAGATTCCTAGATACCCTGTGAGTGCAATTAATTTAATCCATAAATTTTTTTCCATTTATTCCAATTTCATTTACAGTAGTTATGAACTATTAACCAAAACTTTACTTTGAACTTTAGTCCAAAAGTAAAATGTAAAAGCTATTTATGGACCACAAAGTTAGAAGTACAGTATTAAGTGAAATTTACATAAGAAAATTCTAATGACATTTCAGACATGTATACATAAAAAATAAATATTTCCTTTAATTTCATGACTAGTCGAACATTAAGTATAGATGAGTAATATTTAGCCAATCATAATACACTATGTGTAAGGTACACCTCATCATTAATGTTTTATGCAACTATTTTGTATCATTATAAAAAAACCAACATCATACACTTCCAGAACCCTCATATAAACAGATACTGTAGAAAAGAAGGCAATTTATATCTGAATATATAAACATACCTTAGCATCTCCCAGTTCATTCATTATAGATTCCAGTTCTTCATTTATTTCAGCAACCCTTTTTTTGGCCTCTTGAACTTCTTCACCTATTTCTTTTTCTTGGGAACGCAGATCAGACAACCCTGTTTCACTTGTCCTTTTAAAAATTACACAAGAATTGATTACATTAAAAAGCAATTTTAGACAAAAGTCAGTTAAAATAATGTATTTTGAAAATTTAATCCATAACCATAATTTTACGCAAAGTATAATAAATAAATACCATATGAAATATTCATAATAATTAAACATCAAACACCTTAATTACAAATTTTTTTTTAGTGTCTACCCAAATTTTATGAATGATAAATGCTTTGTGAAATTATGCCTTAAAGAAGAACTTTCACCAATAAGTAGATCATACATATTTACACAACATATGTAAACTACAGAAAACTTAACATTAGAACTCCATAACAATTTTAAAAGAAAGGAGAATAACCTTGATCTAAACAACATGACACAAGCACCCAAGCCATTATTTGTTAAATTTTTCATATGAAATGAATCTTTAAGTCTACATCTCATTAGGATAATTACATTTTTATTTATTTATTTTTATTATTATTATAATTGTTATTTTTGGGGGGAGGGGGTACAATAAGAAGTCTTTATAACAATTCAAATAAAATGTAAAACATTCAGAAATTTGTAGGGAACTTTCCCATTTCAAATTAATTTTGCTTAATATTGAACATTAATGGTAAATCTACAAAAGGTTTTTTTGCTTCCACAGATTATAATGATGTTGTTGATGATGATGAGTCATTCCATGTCAAATCAACACAGTGATCTGGAATGACCCCCCCAGAATTTGATAACTTTTGGCACACTTGCAGGTTTCATGGACATATGAAAAAATGTCAATTCTTAGTGGTCTTACATTATCAGTTCAAAAGTTATTAAATAATAAAATTACAATTTTTTACAAAAAAAAAAAAAAACCACCACATATGTCAGTCTTAAAATGGCTGTAAGAGAGTAACCATTTGAGGTGCAGACCTGAACTTAGGCTCATTTTAAAGCTCTTTTCTAGGGCTTTCACATGATATGTAACATGATAGCGTTTATAAAAAAATAACATAGCATTTATAAAAAAATATTTTTTATAAATCAATTTGAAATTTTAAAATTTTGAAAAAATTCTCAAAATAAGTTTATATCATCATCTAACAGCACCGAAAATCTTATTTTGGGATCCTGAGATATATGAGGTATAATGTATGCATGATTAGAGGAAAAATGCCAGGTTTTTCATATATGTACAAATAAATATAATCACAATGTATAATTATATAAGTAATGTATAATTAGATACATATATAATATAGTTATATATATATAACTATAAGTATGCACTTTTCTAGAAAATCCAGCCTATCTCAAAATCATAATTTTTTTTATGGAATCATACATGGAGTCGACCAGTTTAGAAACATGGAAGTTTCACATGTACAGCTATCACATCTTCATTTCTGGGAGGCCATGAATCTCGCAGCCTTGTAAACTGTATGTTCAACCAGTAGGTGTGATAGGGTTAACCTTGCAGATCACATTTGAAGAGGGAATCCACAGTATCTATGTTGGAAATATTCTGATTTGCCCATTCAAAGAGTTGTACTGGAGTCTGTATAAGGCTGCTGTATAAGGGCCTTTTCCACGTGCAGTGGCTGAAAAATGCCATTCGGCTTTAACCCCAAAATCCTTTTGTGTTGTTGAGAGAAATTATCAGGGACCAGCCGCAGAGGCCAGCCTGTGGTGTTTAAACCTGTGCCTTCATTATAAAGGTTTTGGGGTTGAAGACGAATGGAATTTTTTAGCCACTGCAATTCCAACATAAATTTCACATATGTAAACCATGAAGAGTATATTCAAACAGAAGAACAATAGGGGGGGGGGGGGTTCATTCCGATTTTTGCAAAAAATTGTGTTGATTTGACGTGGAATGACCCGGATACAGATAATAAAATCTCTGTATTCTAAAAAAAAGTAACTCCCACTGCCGCTGTCAAAAGCTTGTCACGCTATCTCCTCCGAAACCGCTGGGAGTATGGGGTCGAGAGCGATACCAATGGATGCAGAAAAATGCGGGACCAAAGTAAAGACTTGTCTCATCTTCGCCGGACTTTAAATTTTTTCTTTTTATTTTATGTTTTGTGGGAAAATATTAATTTTTCATCTTCAAATTACGATAACTCGCCAAAAAATGATTGTAGAATTTTGATCTTTTTACAATCTAAGACTACAGACATTTCTCTTTCAAACTAGACCTCATTTGTTTAAAAATATTTTAAAACAGACTAATATTTTCATCAAAAAATGAAACGCAGTTTTTCAAGAAATATCGTCCCCTATGTGGCTGTAATATCGATGCTCCTCGAGTTTTTATCTTACAAAGAAAATATTTACATCATCTGGAAGCTGAAAGCTTTCTTATTCATATAAACCTCATTTCAAGTCTATATCTTTTTCGATTTTTCAAGTCTATATCTTTTACGAATTTTCGATTTCTAATTGAATTTTAAAGCTCATAATTCAACAGTGATGAAACGCTCTTCGCATTCAGGGTGACAACAGTAAATGGATGGAAGCTGTTACATTGCCCGAGAATCATCCCTATGTATCTCGCTATTAGCCATAACAGAGGAGCAAGCATAGCGAGCCTAGGGGCGAAGCCCCTAGTAATAATAATAATACAGATATCTGATCCTAACATAACAATTTAGTATTAAAACTCCTGTACAGTTTTAAAAGAGAAGAGGTTGAAACTTTCATCAAAACAACTAAGTTTTCAAACGATGCATATAAATTGCATCTCTTGTATATCTTTAACACCTTTTGAACTATTTTGCTAACGTAAAGGGTTGTGATCTTTATCAGCTAACTTTTCCAGTGTCTTACCACTCAGCAAAAAAATCTATTGCCAAATGCATTGATAACAAAATTAAATATTTCCATAATATAGCAGTGATCTTTATCAGCCAACTTTTCTAGTGTCTTACCATTCAGCAAAAAAAATCTATTGCCAAATGCATTGCTAACAAAATTAAATATTTCCATAATATAGCAGCTAGCGGAAAGATTTGAAGCCAAGTACTGAAGAATCCTATTCCAATGGATCTGCCTGCACATATTTTCGCTGCCAATTTTCCAATCACCACTTCACATAACTTTTTATTTTGCAACCTTTGCCGCATTGGTTTGGTAAACTCTCCTGACTGCCCTCTTTGTTCATCTGGTGACATTATGAATTTTAATTATCTTATGACGAGCACCTTCTTAAAGGACTATAGATTTACTATTGACAACTGGAAAAACAGAGCTACTTTGTATCCGGTTGCTAGAGGAGAGCTATGGTCTCTTGACTGTCTCTCGACATAGGGGAAAAAAATTTTGCTAACGTTTCATGTAAAAAATTTATAAGTTTGCTCGCTCTTCATACAAAATCATTAAGGAGAGGAGTGGTAGAAGCCCTAAGTAGTAGTGTGCTGTATGAATAAATTACTGGTTGTTGAGAAATTTGTAGTCGATTCAACACCACATTCAAAATTAATCATTGCATCATTTGAGCTTACTGGTATACTCTTCGCAAAATTCCAACAGTGTTTGTTTCTGAAAGCAATTTGATCCAATATTGTATTTTATGAAATAAAAAGTTTTAAACTTCAAGAATTATTAACTTCACATACAAGGATCTGTCTGAATAAACCTAGCTTTAAATACTGACTACTTAAACAATTATTTTTAAGTATGAACAGATATACAGCTATTAAATAAATAACCAGCTGTAAAGAAAAACAGATTAAGACTATATGGAATAAATTGAGGCAATTTTTAACCTCACATTGCATATCAAACAAGCATTGCAAAAAACTTGAAATTTGCATAATCTAATATGTACACTGAATAAAAAATTTCAATTATTTAACTCCTGATACAGAAAATATACTGAGGAAATTTTAATATGTAATTGGGAACTGAAAATCAAAAAAATGGAACATACCTAATATATTCCGTTAATTTTTCAAGTCTTCTGACATTTTCTTCTAATTCTGCTCTTTTTTGTTTGATTTTCGATTCAACTTCAGCTTTCTTCCGAACCTCATTATCACATCTGTCCTGATCAGACTTCTGCTCTCTGTTCACAGAATCTAATTCTTGTAAGTAGCGAGAGGAAAGTTTTCCAGCTTCTTCTTTTAAGCGGTTATACTCTTCAACCTGTAAGTATAAGATGCCATTACAAGGGGTGTAGTCTCATTTCATTTAAAAAGTAATAACTTTTTAGCACATCCAAAGAAAAAAATCAAGCAGCTATGTTTTACATACACATACATACATGTGTGTATGTTCATATATTTGTGTACTAGAGGTAAAAGGCACCGAAATTATTTTTAAAAAGTGAACTGTTTAACTTTATTCTTTCATATTTTTTGCACTCATTTCAGTGGTGCAAAGCTCTACCTCGAATATTTATAAAGCTGACACCTTGCCTGTTGAAAATGGCACCATGTCCTATCATTGTATTGAGGTAAAGAGCACTAAATGAATTTCAATGAACTCTATTGTAAAATGAAATAATCGTGACTTAGTGCCTTTTACTTCCGGTACACATAATATTTAAATATATATACATTATTAATAATAAAAAATTTCTAGTAAAACATAATTATTTAATATTTCTAGTAAAACAAGATAAACAAATAATCTATATATATAAAACAGTTCTGTAACTGATTGACTGACTGAAAGATAACGCACAGACCAAACCGCTGGACCTAAAGGGCTGAAATTTTGCATGGCGGTTCTTCTTATAGTGTAGAGGTGCACTACAAAAGATTTTTGAAAAATTCTTCTTAGATTTTTTAAAAGTAAATTTTTAAGCTTTTTTTGCACTATTTTTAAGTTTCCATTTAAAATTATAATTTGAGGGTTATAGAATTTATATCACAAGAAAGATCATAAAAATTCCTTTAAAATGAAATCTTTTTCAAATCTTTACCTTCATTTTCTGATTTACAAAATATTTTTGAAAAATTCTTAGATTTTTTAAAAGTAAATTTTTAAGCTTTTTTTGCACCTATTTTTAAGTTTGCATTTAAAATTATAACTTGAGGGTTATAGAATTTATATCACGAGAAAGATCATAAAAATTCCTTTAAAATGAAATCTTTTTCGAATCTTTACCTTCATTTTCTGATTTTTGGTGAATTTTTAAAGATTAATTTTTAGAATTTAATTTATTAAATGCTAATTACGTGGTTTCTTTACTTTTTGTGATACTTTGAATAAATTTTGCGTCACGTGCATAACAACAAAATAAATTGACAAAATATATTAAAATACAGTAAAAGATAAAATTTAACCACTAAACTAATTCAGATGGAAGTTTTTTAAGAATTTAATTCAAATTAGCATGTTTTATGGATATTAAACATATAATTAATTGCATAAATTGACCATTTTATTTAAATTAACCGTTGTATTTAATTTGAATAATTTCTTCTACATTATTTTGTCTATAAAAATATCTGTTACAATCTTTCTATAAATATATATATATATACATATATATATACACAGTGGAATCTCGATCTATCGTTTTTCAAGGGACCAATTGAAATGAATGATAAATGCGGAAACATAACAAAGCAATATGATCGTTGGGACTGGATAAAATGAACGACACATACGGAAAAATGATGGATCCGAAAACGATCAATCGAGATTCCACTGTATATACAGTGATTTCCGCTTATAAGAATCACGTTTGTTATTACTGTTTTTGATTCTTATAAGTGGTTGATTCTTATAGCCGAAATTTTGGTTTTTGGACAGGCACACACACACCTGTATATACATATACTAGATATTTACCATAAAATACTCTTTAATTTACGTTAATTATCATTTATTAAAGATATTTTTTATAATTTTAAAATTCAACTTAATTTTTAGACTTATAAGTAGATACAAATGATTATAGTAAGAGAAGAAAATATTTGTTACAACATATCTCCTTAACAGTTTTAACATATCACTACAAGCAAGAAAAAGTTTTCTATGGTAGTTTGAGGTAATGAAGTTTTCAGGAGGCTGTTTATACATCTTTCAATGCCAATAGTCTCAGACGAAGATTCACCTTCTATCTTACGTTTGACGGTTTGATAATGAGCTGAATTTACTAATGTCACGTTTGCCTAAGTAACAGTGGACACTCCGCCAGAAAATTTATGTGTTTCAAGGTCCAGGAAGCTGCAACCAGCAATTTTTTTCCCTTCGGTGTTAGCGGGCGGAGAAAAGATATCTACGCATTTTTGTGTTAGACAACAGAGGGAGGTGGGAAAAAAAAAAAAACCCTGTCTTTGTTTGTCAGTGGAGAAAAGTGAAATCGGACCCAGACAGGTAAAGATGCCCCCGGGTCAAGTTCATAGGACAGTGTTGTGCTAAAGCGTTTAAGGGGAAACTATTATGCTATGTCTAACAAAGAAAGGGATACATTTTATGACTGCATTCCATCCCATCTCATTACTCTTTCTTTAAAAGAAAATAAAGAAATAACTTCGTGCCTTTTGAGGGTTTAAGTGGCCTTTTTTGGAAAAATGAAAGGAAGGCGAAGAGTGTAAGCTGATTCTTAAAACTGGTGGATTAAATTCTTTAAAGCAAAAATTTTAACATGGAAATAATACATTTGTTTTTGCGATATTGATTCTTATAACCACTGATCACTATAAGCGGTGGTTACTGTATATATATTTTTTTTTTTTTTGGGGGGGGGGGGGGATTAATTGAATACATTAACCGTTGTATTTATGATAAACATATATATATATACTTTGCATTAATTGTATACACTGACCGATGTATTTAATTTGAATGTACTCTGTAGCAAAGCACGGGTATTCAGCTAGTGTTATATATAGAACAGAATATTACCTGAGAATCCTGAAGAGTAAGATCTCGTCCCTTTGATTTGGATTCCTCAGCTAGATTCTCCTCAAATTCTTGTTGACTTTTTTCAACTTCGGCTAATTCATCTTCCAGAGTTTTGATTTCACCTTCATGAGCTTCATGAACTTTTTTGGCAGCTTTCAGAGATTTTCTAAATAAAAATTGTGCAATTTATTAAGATGGAATTGTGATTATAAAAGAAGCTGATAGCAAAATTCCCTATATTAAATATATTTTATGAAGAGAAAATCTATAAAAAATCAGCATGCTTTTTATTTTTAATTGATTTTGCATTACAGACAGCAAAAAACTAGATTTATAAAATAGGAATTCATATGAATAAGTTTTTATACATGAGAACAAATAGCATTTTACATTTTTATACAATTCCTTTAACTCACCTGGCAGTTTCTAATTTCTTTTGCATATGGGCAGTTCTTTCTTTTGCTTTGATGTAGGTTGGTCTCTTCTTATTCAGTTCAACTTCCTGTAAAATTAAAACAATTTTACTACTAACCAAAAAGGATTTACAATAGCAATCTTCTGAACAGTTAGTTCACAGAAAAATGAAAATTTCTTTTAAAACTCAAACAATGTTCAAAAAATAAAACCATGAAAAAGTTACATGTTGCTACTGAACATAATTATATTCCAAAATCATGCAATAAAAAGCACATGAAAAATTCTTTTGCTTATAATCTTAAAAGAACAAGCACATAATACAAAAATGTATGGATATTTTTGTTTTGTTTTATTTTACACCCTCCTTCATCTATTTTCATATTTCCATTATAATACAGTTGGCTCTCTGTTTAACGATGCTCTACTTAACGACAATCTCTATTTAAAGATGATATTTCCCAGTCCCGACCTCTCCGACATTATGGGAAATGTTATTTTTCAGAAATTCTGTTTAAGGGCGATCTGTACTTAACGACGATTTTTCACGGTCCCTTGAAAGTCGTCAAACAGAGAGCCAACTGTATTTTCATTATATTCCATTATAAATATTTTCCTTCAACAGTTGTTTTAAAAACTTATTTCCTTAATTTAACATTGGAGAATGACAAAAATTACTAGCTTATAATTGGTCACAACTAAATGGTGTGAATTCTAATTTTAATGTTATTATAATTCATCAAATGTTTTCATAAATACAATAAAAATCATAAAAAGAAAATGAAATAGTGTACAAAGGATAATATAGTGTGTTCACACTAAAAATTATAAATAAAAAGGAAAGGATTGCTTTAAGAAATACTTTTCTGGAGGAATGCTTCATTGCTAAAATTTACAAGAGAGCAATTTACATAAACTGAATGTAACAATTTTTAATTTTTTTTCTCTCAGGAACGAAATTTCCAGCATATGCTGCAAAATAATTAAAGCAAAGCAACTTTCATATAAAATTAAGACTTTTACAAGAAAATTTAAAAACTAACAAAATCATTTTGCGCTATTTAAGTGTAGTTTTTTTTATCTCAGATCAGCAACTTTAGTTCCCGTAACTGCATATTTAGCTAGACAATACTTTCCATTTAAAAATCCTAAAGAAAATACTATAGTATAAGTTACAAATTTTTAATTAGTTTTTAATAATACACTTGCTACTTATAAATAACGCACATAAAAACAAACAAACAAACAAACAACAACTTTACAGTTAGGAACTTAACATCTGACTAAATAATTTTCAACAAACAGCAAAAATTCAAACTGGATTAATTTTCTATACAGAAACAACTATTAACAATATTTTAATAAACACAAATATACTTCATTTATAAATTACTTTTTATCATCTAAAAATTTGTAACAGTCCACTGTACTTTCAGTTTGTTGCTGATTCCACTCGAAGGGCCCTAGTACACTACATAGAAATTACTTTATTCCTCAACAAAAGAGATTAGTATAATCATCACAATACTTACAGCCTCTCGAATTTGTTGTTCAATTTTTGAAAACTCTCTCTGCATCTTTCCATGTTCTTTCTTTTTTTCTTTTATTTCTTCTTCAATCTTTTCTCGTTTACGACAAGCTCGTTCAAGATCTTGATTCTTGCTGCCCAAGTCCTCAGCCATATCATTAAGTTCTTGTTCATTGTAAAACAGTTTAAATAGATAGTACTGAATCTGCTTCTTAGCCTATTAAGAAAAGAAAATTCTATAAGATATGCTAATTTTTTTTTAAATAAATAATTTTTTTTTTAAATAAATAAATAAAATAAAAAAAAATTCTACTACTACTGCTACCTCAAAAATGGTTTCAGTATTTCATAAATGTAAGGAGAACATGAATGAAAATTACAAAGTTACTAACATTTTAGATACATTTAAAAATATTATTTTCAAGTAAGTAATCTTATAAAACTGCTCAATATACATGCACTAAAACAAAATTTCTCTGTTAAAAAACTTCTTTTATATTTTTTTTTTTGTCATCTCCCATAATTCAGAAAATGCTCTTAATTTTTAAGCTAATAAAGTCACTCATTGGAACAAATTGTACATAATTGCAGACCTGCCAACTTCAGTAAGAGCAACATCCTGCAACATTCTACCGTGCATAAAATAATCGACATAACACAAAACAGTATAGTAAAAAATCATAAAAGAATTATAATGTATACTTACTTATAGTTTATAGGATCTCTTTAATAATATTACATAGTTCAAAATATTTTTTTACTGTTCAGCACATCTTGAAATTATAATATTAAACAAAAGGTATATATTTGAAATTTGTAATCGTACATTTTAATGTACATCATATTTACACAAGCAGGGACCCCAGCAGTCTATATTTTTAGTACTTCTATTTCTTTATAATGTTTGATTTAATTGCAGAAAATCTTGGAATTTTTGTAGCATTTACTGTAGCTGATTTTGCTCTTTTTAAAAATTCATTGTGAAATTGTTCTTCATAACAGTGTCCTTGTCGATTCAATTTGCATAATAGCAAATTTTCTAAGGTTTCCCTTTACAAAGATGGCCTGAACTGAGTAGATATTTTTGTTACGTAACTAAAAATCCGGTAATAATAGTGTCCATTCCGGAAACCCGGAAGATGCATTAAAAATCCAGCATTGCCAGGGTAAATCCGGAAAGTTGACAGGTCTGTAATTGATATACAGTTATGAGTAGTTCAAATTTTTTTTTGTGTTTTTAGCTACTTCTTTTACTTATTACTTATATGTCATAATAATCTTTGACATGACAGCCCATACTAAATCCTGACTTTCTATAGAAGTCTGTCCCAGCTTATTCTCTTTGAAGTGATCACCTGCCAGTTCCTTGTCTCAATGACTTGAAAGTTTGTCTAAAATTTCACTAAAGCTTGTTTCATTAACATATCTGGTGAAACAAAACAGTTTGTTTCACATTCACTTTAATTCTATTCTGAATCAATTATAATTAGAAAATGTAGAAAAGAAAAAATTAAAATATATTAATTCAAAGTTCATTAAATCTGATCTTTTCACTACAACATATATAAACAGAGAGCAGAGGTTTGTTGAAAATAAAGGTTTTTCCATTCATACAGAAAAGTCATCATATATATAAGCATTAAACAAAGCTTTAAAAAACTAACAGAATGAATAATGAAATATTTATTGAATTCAAACCCCTAAAGTTAAAAATTCAGTTTACAGTTTAAAAATGAAAGGGGGGAAGAAAAGACTGTATATAGTCTTGACCATACAGCATAGCAGTATTATTGTTTTACTTATTTTCTTATCACACAAAAATGAATAAAAAATGAAAGATTTTCAAAAATAACTTTCCAAGATTAGTTTTAAATCTGTTTAAAAATTCTAATAAAAGGGTAATACAAAATTCTCAGATTTTTTTAAGATAATGGCAAATGATCCCCACCTTCCACTTGATGGTTATATAAAAATAGTTTCATGCAAGCTACTTTGATTCTATCCGATACCCTCAAAAAAATCTTATTTTAAATATGATTGGATAAAAAAATTATTATTATTATTACCATTATTTCTAAATGCCAAACCTTCTATTATTGTATTACAGCATGAAGGGCCGAGCAATGGCCAAATGGCTAGGGCACTAGCTTTCCGTACCAGAGTCCATGCCTCTGAGTCCCACTATTGGCATATACGTTTGTAATCAACTTTAAACAGTAGGTTCCGGTCCAATTAGTCCTCATGTAGCAAAAACTGACCATAGCACTCTCAACCAATCAATGCATTGGCATATACATTTGTAATCAGCTTTAAACAGTAGGTTCCGGTCCAATTAGTCCTCATGTAGCAAAAAATGACCATAGCACTCTCAACCAATTAATCTTAAGCATGAAATTTCTTTAAATCCTTCAGTGGTATCCCTGGGTCTGTGAGACGCAGGAAGACAACAGTTTTTGCATTATCTGATATATAGAAACTAGTTAACCAGTTCACCACTAGAGTACCTTCCTATCAAATCCTCTAGATGGCACTCCTTGATCTTACTTTAGTTTAGTTCCAAAATTGAAGTGACAAACAAGTCTCAAAAAGCAGTCTGCGCCGCATAGACCCAAGGTTATCACATGTGTTAGTGTTTTTTCACCATGGACCCGTCTACCTCGAAAAAGGTTTTCAATTTACAGTGTCAAGATGATCAGTCTGTATCTGCTTAAAACATGTAACAATGATATGTCAAAATTGCAGCTGGAATGTTTAGACTTTTTTAGATTCTAGTCAAATTTATTTTTTATATCAGTTTCCTATAAATTTTATTATGTAATAAGTTTTTAGGATATAAAAAAAATAAATAAAATTGATATCTTTAATTTCAGATTTAGTATGCATTATTTGATGTCCTAAAACCATTTTTAATTATTAATTAACACATATTTTTGTAAACTTTTTAATCTCCTGGACCTGAAAGACCCAGGGATACCACTGGCGTCTGATAATTTTCAGGTTACTACTGAAGGGTTAATCCTTTATTTTTTTTATATCACATGAAGCAATCTGTCTCTGCTTTATGTGGTTGAATTAAGATGTATATCTATATCTTAAATGCATCCTTAGATGTTTATTGTGACCTCATAAATAGATATCACTCAGAAATTTAAATATTAATAAAGAAATTTTTTGAATCAGCTAATAGTATTACTGTAGAAAAGAGTATAAAGTGAAAACAAACCAAATCTATTTTTAGCTTTTGATATTTCTCCGCTTCCTCCTTTTCAAGTCTGGCTTCTTTTTTCTCAGCAGCTATACCTTTTTTCTTCTGATACGTAAATTGTGTATCTTCTTCAGCTTTCATCATTTCAGATTTTAACCGTTCATATTCTTCTTTATGTTCAATGGAGCTATAATTATAAAAACAAAATTACAATTTGCTAAATTTACAATTGAGGGTGTGTGACCCAGTTGGCATAGGCAGCAAGCCAGTGATCTGAATGTCACTGGTTTGATGCTCGTCTCTGACAAATCCATCGCTATGTACACTAAAGGTGGCTGGTGCACGAGAAATCTGTTGTCGCTGCAGTGTTCTCCAAGTTCTCAAATTTACCTCTGGAGGTACAGGGTCAAGTGTACCGGTCTTGTCACTTGACTCTGTTCTAAATTACGGGACTGGCTTGTAGGGGGTAATGCTGGCCACCTATATGGTGCCCCCTTAAATGAACGGCCATCAGTCTTGTGGCGTACCTACTGGCGAATGTCTAGCGACAAAGTGCCTCCGCGTTCGGGGGAAAAAAAAAACATTTACAATCTAAATACACGCCGCCCATATTGTATTGTGGTTAGCATCGTGAGCTGCTATGCAGTGGGCTCGGGTTCAAATCCTGAATAGGACCTCATCATTTCCGTGTCCTCCCCCTCATAGGGAGCAATGCTGACTCACCTAAATGGTGCTCACATAATAAAGTAACCAGCAAAACCAGCAGTGAATAACAAAAGGCGAACATCTCGTAACAAAGTACCTCCACAATAGAAAAAAAAAATCTAAACATTTTAAAAATTCTGAATTTGGATATTTTTATCTTATTAAGTCTGACAAAATTAAAATTTAGAAATACATAGTTAGTATTCAATTTGAGAGAATTTCAAAATCATTTTAGCAAACTTACTACTCAAAATTATTATAACTTTTAGAAAAAGATAGGATGTTAAACATATAAAAAAGGAAAATTTTAAGAACAGGGAACATACATAACTTTAGCTCTTTGCATTGTATAACAATCAATGCAAAATAATGTAAAAACAATGAAGTGAACTTTTAGAATGCTGTGGTTGATCTTTATTATTTTATTCTAGAATAAGCACAAATTTCACAAATACCAAAGATGAAGGATATTACAATTAGAAATATCAAGTAAAAAAGAACTAATTTAGATCAACCCATGTAGTAGTAGAATTAAGGGAACACGCATTGAAGCTCGAAAAGTTACCTTATAGCATGTGAGTAAAAAAGTTTTTAAGGGAGAAAAAATATTAACTGGAAAAACTCTTGACCTAATCACATTGCGACAAAATTTCGTCATAGCACAGGAAACTGAAGTTTGCACCAAACAATTTTACATGTGTTACTTTAAAATTACGTACAGAATTGCAAGAGGTATTGAGCAATGTCTAAAACAAAGAAATTATTTCCATTAGTATGTTTTATGTTTTTGAAACTTATGCTTTTGCTCTTATAAACCTGTTTAAATTTTTCATCTGTACTTAATGTACAAAATAATTCATTTATCAATTGTATCACACAATTTTGGGACTTTTTACTTATATATTCTAATTTTTCAACTCGTTTTTCTTTTAATATTTTTCAGTTTCATATAAAACCTTTTAACCCTAAATTCACATTTTTAAAAACAAAAATTATAAGTTTATAAATGTTATTATTGTGTATTAGATTATAGATGGTTTAAAAATAAATGTCATACTTTCATTGAAATAAAACTAGGAAATACAAAAAAATATAAACAGAATACCTTTTTTATAATCTGAGATAGGAAAAATTAATGAATATACTATTGTATTTTTTGTCTCAAACACTTAATATCATGCACTTTACTTGCATTTGCAACATAAATTGGTCATAAAAAATATATACAAAAACTTTTAGGGTTTTTGGAGTTGTCCAATAGATTTGACTCTAAATGTGTCAGGCACATATATCCTAGCACTAACTGTTCCTTAACAAATCATACTTCTTCCTCTTTCTGTATAGATATATATAAATATGTTTATTTAAATTAGTATATATAAATATATGTAGTGCAATTTGTTACTGAATCAATAAATTTTTAGATACATTTATACATAATTGTTATAATTATAATAGTATATGTAAGAATACAATAACAATGTGTTCAAGTATGCAAAATATGACGAATATGGATATCTACATCAGTATATAACAAAGTTGTTAAACATGCAATGTAAAAAGTTTGAATTTTGTATTAACCTAATATTGTATTAATCTAATTTTTACGTCTTGAACTCTGAAAGTTATGTTTAGAAGTATACACAATTTAAGGTTTCTAAATTAGGGTTTGAGTCTAAATAACCCTTTAACTCTTCTTGAGATCAAATTCCCGAACAAATATTATGTTTGTTGGTCTAAAACTAAACATACAAAACAATTTAATACTATTAATAATCATTCTGAATTTATGAATCCTTTATCATCTTCAACTTAAGTTGCACATATCTGATACTATAAATTTGAATAAGAAAATTGTCATACACATTAAAAATACAAAATAATAAAAAGTATGTTGATCTACTAACTGTGATATTTCTTCAAATAATGCAGTTCTTTCTTTGGGACTCTTCATAGCAATAGATTCAACAGCTCCTTGGAATACAAGAAAATTCTTGGCTTTTACATTAATACCTAGACTTTCTAACCGGCTTGTATAATCCGTATGAGAAACAGACTATAAATAGAATTACAAAAAGCCATACATTAATTATAAACACAATACAATGATATGATTAAATTAAAAGACATCAAATTAGAGATACAAAATTATTTAAAATATGGTAGAAAAGTATAGGAGAACCTTTGATTAAACAACAGAAACTAGAAATGGAATTTTTAAAAAAACATAATTTCAAACAAAAAATATCTTTTGAAAGATGCCAAAAAATTAGGACCATTAAGAAGCCCTTTGAGTGATTATTAAATAGAGCTTTTTTTATGATGCAAGAGAATCATGTTTTAAGACAGAGAAAATAAATAACTTGCAATTAACCCGTTCGCGACCAGCGTCCCGTATGAGCGACGCAACGATTCCACTCTTATCAGCCCACCGACTCGCATTCGTGACGAACTCTGAACATCACGGGGAGCCCAGTGTCACGTATTCGTAATTTGAAAAAGGAACGATCTGTTTGAATTTTTAAAATGCTAGTAGATGGCGCTAAAAGGCAACGGTTTTCACAACGGTCGAGTCATGCCATTTGACCTTCATGTACGGGCATCAGTTTCTGTTCTACGCGTCTGGATTTGATAGATTTATTGGTGTAAACAAATCGGGGAATCGTGGCTCTTTAAAAGTGCACGTGTGAGTTAAAGGGACACCGGCGTTTTTGTTTATTGCTTTGTTTTTTTCGTTAGGAGAATATGGTGAAGTGCGTACAGCTGACTATTGCAGGGTATGAGAGTGAAATGTTTCTGGGTGTGTTTTGTAGATGTTTGGGGATATATATGTATATATTTTTTCCTCGAACGAGGAGGCACTTTGTCGCTAAACATTTGCCTGTTATCAGTTTCATTCCGTTAGCCATGGCTAAGAGACCGAGATACCTCACTGAGAGTGAAATATGTACAATTATGAATGAAAGTGATTCTGAGATTAGTGAAGATAGTGATAGTGATTTAAGTATTAACAGTGAATCAGATTATTCCTTTTCCTCAGACACAGAGGAATATAATTTTGAAGAGGAGTCTCCATTAGATGCTTGCACTGACCCTGCAGCTAGTTGGTCTTCTGAAATAAAATTGCTAAGGAAGATGGACTTTACAGTGATACCTGGACCAAATTTAAACAATGTGCAAACAGAGTGTGAACTGGACATTTTTAATCTGTTTTTTGATAACAAAATTTTAGACATCATTGTGAATGAGACAAATGATTTTGCACAGAAAATGTTTCAAAAGAAGCAAAATGAACCTGGACCCTCAACTAGCTGCCCTGTGAAACCCTTCCAGAACTTGACAAAGGATGAACTGATGATTTTTCTGGCATTAGTAATTCTGATGAGCATCATTAAGAAACCGAATTTAAAAATGTATTTTTCCACAAACTTCATGTTATCAACACCCTTTTTTAGTATGGCTATGCCAAGGAACAGATTTTTAGAGATTTTGCGATTCTTGCATTTCAGTTCCAATCCTGAAGCTAAAAAATTGGAGAAAATTAAGTCAGTACTAACCATACTTATAGAAAATTTCAAGTCGGTACTTACGCCTGAAAGAAATATATGTATTGATGAAACTCTCTTTGGATGGAAAGGACGTTTAGGTTTTCGCCAGTACATACCCTCAAAAAGGTCAAGGTACGGAATTAAAATATATAAATTATGCGAATCGCTTACGGGATATATATGGAACTTCTGTATATATACTGGAAAGGATACGGAGATTTTGGAAACTGGAGGTCTATACGGTGAACGTGTAGTAAAAACGTTACTATCAACTCTGTCAGGTAAAGGTTATGATTTATACTTGGATCGATTTTTTGTATCACCGAACCTTGCTCCTTTTCTTCTTGAAAATAAAACAAACATGTGTGGGACTGTCATGAGGAACAGAAAAGGAATGCCAAAAGTCATTCCTGATATCAAGAAGGATGAAACTGTCGTTTTGCAAAAAAATTCAGTGAATTTATTTGCATTTAAGAACAAAAAGAAAAACGTGTTGATTTTATCAACCATACATGACAATGTTATTGTGCCAATAGGTAAAAAAGACCGAAAGACTGGGATGGACATTTTGAAGCCACTCTGCGTTGTAAAGTATAATTACAATATGGGAGGTGTTGACACTGGGGATTCTATAATTCATCATTATCGAGCATTTAGAAAAACAGTAAAATGGTACAAAAAGCTGTTTTTTGGTTTGTTGGATATGACACTTCTAAATGCAAATATAATATATTCAAAGGTAAAAGGAGACAAAATATCCGCTTTGGAATTTAGAACCAGAATTGTTCATCAAATAATGGATAAGTACGCAAAAACAAGAAACTTAAAGATTTATCCAAAATCACCGGGCACTCAACCTTTCCGTTTATCTGGAAGACATTTTCCAAAAATTTACATTGACGGACAAGGTAACAAAAGTAGAAGGAGATGCGTTGTGTGCGCTAAAAACAAGGAAAAGCGAAAACAAACATCTTATTATGAGTGCAAAATATGCAACGTAGGACTGTGTGTTGATCCTTGTTTTGAACTATACCACACACAACAGAATTTTTAATTTAGAATTTACTTATCTACAGATAATTATTGCTTAATTTTCTTTTTTTAAATTTCGTGTTTATAACTTTGGTTTCATGTGTATAGTATTTGTTTCCGTGTGTATGGTTATAATTTTTGTATTTTGCATTTTTTATATTATTTCTATTAAAGTTATATTCTTTATATTAATACATATTAAGAAGTAGTATATTATATACATAACATCTAAAATTGGAGTCATTATATTAAAATGATGATTTTATATGAATTTTTTTGTAAAATTAGGCTTAACTGCTGAAAACGCGTGGGCCGGTGGCTGCGCGTTCGGAGCGTCCGGTCCCGTGGCTGCGCTTCTTTCTCCGCGCGCTGGTCCTCAAGGGGTTAAACAAGTCTAGAAATATCTGAATATTTGACATCTTTTTCCTTTAGTCCATTATTTTGGAACAAATTGTACATTAAAATTTAAATGCATAAACAGTAGAATAAATAATTAAACTTTGTTATTGGCAATATATATATATATATGTATATATATATATATATATATATATATATATATATATATATATATATATATATATATATATATATATATACTAGCTGAGTGGCAACCCGATGTGTTGCTTTTTCGATTTAAAATGAAATGGTTTTATTTCTTAAAGATTAAAAACTGTTTAATGACTTTTAAAAATGTACTAGAATTTTTAAAAAACGAAATAATTATTTAAAATTCTCTTTTACAAATTTTGTTTTTGGCTTTTGAAATAATTCTTTCAAATTTCTGTTTTCAAATTTTGCTTTTTAAACAAAAAAGTTCATTCAATTAGAAAAAATTCTAAGAGTTTTAGCTTCTCATTTCCTAAAACTAAAATTATTTCTGGTACTTTAAAATTATTTCTGGATTTCAATTATTAAATGACTTGTTCTCAACTAATAATTTTTCATTTTGGCAACATGGCCGAATGTAAATATTAAATCTCATAGGAGAAAAAGTGCTTAAAAAAATAGAAAGACAGTTCTCAGGCATTCAAAATTGGTGGCGGAAGAATCCTCATCAGTGGCTCATTAATTAGAAATAAATTTCACAAACTTGCTGTAATTATTAGTGAGTAAAATAATAAGTCGAAAAATTATGAACTCCTCATTCAGTTACAATAAGATACTATGGCAATCAACGCAGGGAAATTTCAAAAGTGAGTTTTGTAAGTACGCTTTTTTAGAATGATAACATTTTTTTATTAAATGTATTTGGTATATTTTGGAAACTGAACATCTAGCAAATGCCGATAAATCGTATAATTGACATTAATAGGAGCAAAAAACCGAAATATTTGTCCATCAAAATTGTCGATTTCGTGAAATTTGGAAAACTGCTTTGGGCAAAAAGCTTCATTTGCAATGAAAAACATTTTTAACTTTATAAAAATGTCTATATCCTTAAAGATGAAGAGTTGTAAAACACATGGAAATCAAAAATTTGTCGATTGGTGAGCGGAAAAGTTTAATTTTGCATGCATGAAAATAGTAGAAATTTGCAAAACGGAAAGGAGCTGGCCCACCCAGAATGTCAGCTGTTTCTGCTGTCCGCCTCTTTTGAGTTTGGCGGTTTTAATTTAATAATTAAAAAAGTTTAAAGTTTTGAAAGTTGAGGATAGCATCAGTGCATGCATCTTGTCCGTCTGCATATATCGTTACCAGTCGCGATATCCTGCTATGCTCGGTTCGCGAGATTAGCCAGTCCCCATGTCTGCTCACTAACATACATTTGTTTACCTTCAGCTGTTATTATATATATATATAAAGATATTACCAAGATAAAAAAAAATAATAATAATTAACATCAGGCTACAGCATTTTAACATACCTTTCCATCAATTTTGTAATCAGATGAAGAACCAGCAACTACTCTTGTAAAATGTATTTCAGTGTCATCCCTTTCACCATAAACTGCTGTTACATGAGCTCTATGGGCAACTGGTGCACCTATAGGAGCACCATGAATAAGTTCCTAAAGATTAGAAAAAAATGCATTTTAAATTACATTAAGACAGAAAATTCACTTTTATAACATACTATGAAAATAGAAGTAGTTGATTATTAGTATTGATGGATGAAATATTATTAAGCTATTGATTTTAAACAAACCATGACTTAATTAATAAACTTTAAATTGTCCCTTAAAAACTTTATTTTCCTAACCTACAACATTGTTTTTAATATAGCTTTACACAGCTTTACTTTATCATATTTTATACAAGTAAAAATTACTTTTCTCATATATACATTAATTTATCAGCAAGTTTACTTTCAAAATTTATAGACAAGATTACAAATATTTCAAACATAAAAGACATCAACTAATCTCAGTTGTGAAGTTTAAATTAGATAATCATGACAAAGCCTTGTCTGTTCAACTATCGATAATTAAATTATTTCTTTAATAAAATGTACCATCAAATTTACTCTACAGTGTTTTCACTTCAGTTATTTCATTATATTTAATAGTATTTTATTTTATACGAGCAATTCAATTTAATTTCTAAAGCTTAACAATGCAAGTATGATTAAAAAATCTTACAAACAATTATTTTTTTAGTAGATAATAAAATTCAGACAACTACTAGAAATATCACTATTAGTTATCAGCACATCCATTAAAAATTTTGTAAAATTTAAGTCATTTTCATATCAAATTCACAAACCTGATATTTGCATAAAAATCATATTCACTATAGAAATTTAATGCATTTTTCAAGCGATAGCTGATCTTGTATAATGTACTTATCTAAACCGACCATAAATTAACAAATTATCCAAATAAAAAGATTAAGAACATGCAATTATTGGAAATTCCATTAAAATAAAGTATTAAGACTTTCACAGCTAAATACATACATCTGAAAATTTATAATATTGAATAGCTCAAACAAACTTACACTCAATTTTTTAACTCGAAGACATGATGTTTTTTCTCCCAAAACAAAACTAATAGCATCCATAAAATTGGATTTCCCTAAAAAGTAAAAGAGATACATACTTCAATGCAGTGAACACAAATTAAAATTTTTCCATATAAAAAAACAATAAAACAAAAGCACCATCTTAGGTAGGTTTGGATTCCACATATTATATACACTTTCATCAATGTACACTGCTCAAAACAATTAGGGGAGCACATGGTTTTAACGAAATTACGCAAATACTTACACCGATAAGTAACATAAAATAAATCATCAATAATTTAAAGCCTAGCAGGAAACAGAAGAAGAAAACTTCATATGCGAATCAAAGTTCATAACGTCAAAAATCAGAAAAAGAACATAAGGGCGGAAATCCGGATGTTGCAGAAACGTCTGTTTCACTGCCTTAACTGTGAAATTCGATTGCTCAGTTATTCTTTTTGAGAAAAGGTGACTTGAAAATGTCTCAACAACGTGATTTACCGGAATCCATGGCATGGCGTATTATAGGCAGACTTGAATCTGGGCAAACACAACATAGTATCGCGGACGCTGTTGGAGTCGCCAGAAGTGTTGTTGCAAGGCTGTGGAATGAATTCCAAGAAACAGGGAATGTTAGACGTCAACCAGGGCAAGGTTGGCCACGCGCCACTACAGCAACTGATGACTGGTATATACTGTTAACAGCTCATCAAAACAGAACAGACAATGCTACTCAGCTGCAAAGACAGTTGCTCTTAGCAACAGGATGAAGGATGTCCAGCCAAACAGTACGTAATTGACTTCATCAGGGAGGTCTCTATGCACGTAGGCCAATGGTCTGCATTCCGCTGACCTCACGCCACCATGCGGCCCGAAGAAGATGGGCTGCTGAACATTGAGATTGGGAGTAACATGATTGGAGCCAAGTGCTGTTTACAGACGAGTCCCGATTCAGTCTGGAGTGCGACACCCGACGTGTTTTGGTTTGGAGGGAATAGGGAACTCGGAATAACCCCATATTCGTTTGCGAAAGGTCACAATACAGACGATCTGGTTTTATGGTATGGGGTGGAATCAGCATAGGTGGACGTACGGACCTGCATATCATTCGGAATGGTACTTTGACGGCCCGAAGGTATGCAGACGAGATACTGAGACCTCATGTCATACCTTACGCTGCAGCCATTGGAGATTCCTTTGTTTTCTAGCATGATAATGCCAGACCGCATACAGCTCGTTGTGGAGAACATGCTTGAAGCTGAAACAATACAGCGTATGGAATGGCCAACGTGCTATCCTGATCTGAATCCAATCGAGCATGTTTGGGACATGCTCGGACGACGCATTGCTGCGAGACCAAGGTCTCCTTTTACTCTCCGAGACTTGGAGATTGCACTTCTTGAGGAGTGGAACAGTATTCCCCAAAGTCTTATCGATAACATCATCACATCCATGGAAAACAGGTGTGCAGTAGTCTTAGATGTTCGAGGAGACCACACGCCATATTAAAAATCTTGCATCATTTCTAAACAATACTTTTTTTTATCGTTTACATGTAACCAAAATGTTGCCCTAAATCATCTTTCCATGTTTTTTCCATATTTTCAAAGAATTAAAGCTTAATTACAAATTTAATTACGTCATTTCTGTATTGTGCATTGATACGCATGTACTATCCATTTTATGCCAATATGTGGCTGTCTCGCACAGTTTTCTTAACTTCTTTGCTTGCTCCACTAATTTTTTTTAGCAGTGTATATCTTGGTCATTTTGTCCCAGCTGCTACCAAGTTAGGAAATAATTTTTATAGTCTAACAAGCCTTTTTTCTTAAGGACACTGTAAGTACCTTTCACAGTGCCATAAAGGATATTTGTTATTGGAGGATTTAAGGATTCTTATATCATGATAATTATTCAGCTTTTAAAACTATTATAATTTATTTTCTGACTTGTTTATCATTTTTTCAATACAAACAGGCCAATTCTTAATGAGTAGATGCAGAAAATTTTTGTAGGTTTTTATTACACTTGATAAATTTTGAAAATGAACATTTGTAAACATTGACAATTTTATTTATATCTGATATACTTCAGTTTTGTAATCCTCAGAATTAAGCCAAATTTTATTTTGGTAACACATTTTCTTAAGGAATACCACTCAGATATCTATAATTCCTCTACTAAAAAAAAGCTTAAAAATTCGTTTTCATGGTACTTTTCCATTATACTGACCTGTAGCCAACATTATGAAGTCTGTAATTAAAGAAATAAAATAGATACAATAAACAATAAACTATTCACTTTTCCCAACACATTTCAAGTTTTGCGATTTACATTTTAAAGGTTTTTTTTTTTAAAAAAGGAACAAAAGAAAAAAAAGTTAATGCTTACTTTTACATCACATACTTTTTTTTGCAAACTATATTTCTACTTTCAGTGGCTTATATATCGTTATTCCTTTCATGCAAGAATTTTATTTACATGAAAAAGCATATGCAGGAAGTGAACAAAACAACTCTATTGAAGTGTATGTAGGAAAGGACACAGCTACATCAGAAAATCTTTAAATATTCCTTAAATTTCATTTCCATGTATATATCTGTCCCCTTCTCACATACACTTGTTTTTTCAGTAACGCAGTGCTGCTGTGATTAAATCTGCGATTTATAAGTCAAAGATCTAGCGATCAAACCACGCACTGTCTCTGCAAACATACAAAAAAGGTTTTCCCTCATGAAGAGATTGACAAAAGGTCGGCAAAATAAGAAAGTACAGTTTTTCTCTATATATTATCACAGTTAAGAGCTTCAAATAATTTCTGCATTTCTGACTAATTTGCTAAGAGACTGCTGTATACAACCAGTTGCTCGCCAAGCCAATTTTTTAGTTTCAAGCTTGCTGTCAGGTTTGTTTATCCCAGCTCATCATGCAGCAAGTGCATCTGGCCTGTACTTAGTCCCGCCTTTTCATGATTCCCATCAAACAACTTACAAGACAGGTTTTTTTTTAAACATTCTTCAATATATTAAGCATATTCAGAACTTTGTTAATAAATACAACTTCTTTGCAAATTGTACGGGGGAGCTCTTTCTTAAATTTTTAAAATTGCAGTTCCTTATCAAATTGTTCTCGTAAGGAAAGGGTTTGAAAAAAAATATTTAATATTCTCAAGGGGTTTTCCCTAAGAAATCGGGAGAAACCTC
Source organism: Dolomedes plantarius (assembly GCA_907164885.2). Lineage (NCBI taxonomy): Eukaryota > Metazoa > Arthropoda > Arachnida > Araneae > Dolomedidae > Dolomedes > Dolomedes plantarius. Next base: position 33,831,769 of record OU015503.1, on the reverse strand, counting down.
AACTAGGAAAAGCCTTTTGGGAATACTGTCCAGATAAAAAGCATGCTTATCCATGGCCTTTTTATCGCATGGGCAAATCGGGGACTTTGCACAGGGCCCCCTGATGCTAAGGGGCCCCAAAACCCCCTTGGTGTATGCACCTAGTACTTCTAATAGTAAGTATAGCCTATGGATAGTTCTTATTTTTATAAATGTTCGTAAGGGAGGGCCCCCCAGCTTTCATAATCGGGCCCTGTGCTTATCATTGATACGGCATTAGAACTTAAATAATCCAACTATAGCAGCCTAATTCTTATATAATATACTGTTGATAAGCAACATATTGATTTAATTTAACTTAATCTCTACAAATAAAGCAAAAATTATTGTCATTTTAACAATCTAATCTATCCAATAGACATTAAATATTGAAGTTAAATCAAAAGTATAACCATATTATACTAATTAAACTATATACACAAACTAAAGAAAATCACAGTTATACGATTAAATAAGCTCACTTGTTTTTAAATTGGAATAACCCTTGTGCTATATATTGCTGATGGACTGCTCTCCTGCTAGGAAAAAATGCGTCATGCCGCAAGGATTGGCACAAAATTGCCTTGTCGATGAACTGGTCGTATATGGAAGGCTTGCGACCATCAGGAAAATAGAACATTTAAATTTTTTTTTTTTTTTGACTATACAATTAACTGATTTTTTTCATTTTTTCAAAATTTTTTTCCACTTTAAATATGTTAGGGAGGAAATAAATGATTGAAACATAACATATTGGATAAGGGGATGGACATACAGTTCAAGGGGTAGAGGATCCTTAAGGACAAGCATACTTATATCGTATGCTAAATGTTAGAAATTCCCTTCTGTGCAAGTTAATATTTCAAACATGCAGGATTCAAGTCACTAAAACTTGCATTCAAAAAGATTGCAAAACTAATACAAGTAAACTAAAACTTTGAGCAAACATTTAAAAATTTGACAGATTAAAATAAACCAGCTCTTACTTCTGCCATGTTCCTGTTTATGAATTTGTAGATGAATACTTTATGACAGTAAATTATTAGGGTGTTCTGTATAATCATAATACCTTCATTTTAAAGAACATTGCGGTTGAGCTGTTATTTATTTAACAGCTCAACCACTCATGCTATATATATAATTTCTAATATAATTTTTCAAGCATGTATAGTATTAAAGTATTAACGGTATGCACATACTTATATGACCATTACGACTGAGTTACAGATACAAACCAGAACATTTATTATCAATCATAGCAAAGGCAATAATTCAAGAAAAATGAAAAGAATTATACAAGAAAATAAAACAAATAGTAAATAAGCTGGCAACATGAATGAAATCTCATCTTTTCTCAAGATGAAAAAATGGATAACTGGATAAGTTCTGTAAATATTTTAATACATTGTTTTTAAAGGTATAAATCGATCAATTAAAGCTTCTTAATAACACATTTTTCTACGTGTTCAAGATCATTTCTAATAGTAAGAGTATTCCATGCATTAAGTAGTGCACGTGGAGAGTTTAGAGTATTCTACATCACGGTCACGTATCGAAAGTTCTCGAACGCTAAAAACATACAGTTATAAAATATTTCTGACAGGGATCAAGCGTTATTTCTCAAGAACATTAGAAAACAACATAAAAAATCCTTATAATAATCGGATGAAAATTATACAAGTGTTTTTACACTATCTACATACAAATATCAGCATTATAACTATTAGATGGTAGAAATGCTCGTTGTACGACTTATCGGTTAGTTTCGGCTACAATATTATAAATGAGCGCATCCTTTCAGTCATTTACGACCATAATACAATGAATCTATCTTGAAATTCCCTAAGATCCCTGCGATCAGCGTCTAAATATAACAAAAACAGATGAAGAGAACATGAAAATGTTTCATGTCTACTGAAGGTATTCGGATGTCAATAAACACATAAAGTGAGGACAAATATTTTAAAAGATATCACAATTCTTTATAAATCTCTTTAAAATTCAAATGATCATGAACTAAAACCTCGTTTTTTCAAGGTATATAAATGCAGTTAAAGTAATAAATTCAACACAAATACGCACCAGAACCGTTGGGCCCAATAATAGCTGTGAATGGCTTTAGACATCCTATCTTCTGTTTTCCTTTGTACGACTTAAAATTTTCTACTTCTATATACTTTAGATAACCCATTTTTTCAGTATATGGATCAAAACTTTTAAGTTTTGAAACGCTTTAAGAACAACATGTTATCCAACAAGTACATAAACACATTTACGCGCCGCGAGTACCCGATGCCATTTTGTACGTGTCATTAATAAAAGAATATACAACCAGGGGAAAAAATGACATGAACCACAGAGTTTGAACGGGCTGTCACGTGACACAGTGGAATCCGCCATAAAGGGAAACCTATAAAACATATTACGTGATTTCATATTCTCTTGAATCCTTATCTATATATATATATATAACAGTTCCATGACTGACTGACTGACAGATAACGCACAAACCAAACCGCTGGACCTAAAGCGCTCAAATTTTACATGGCGATTCTTCTTAAAATGTAGGGGACATGGACAGGGACAAAAAATTTTCGTGCGTTCCAAATAGGGCTAAGAAAGCCCTTTACCCTCCGTATGGATATGGGGAGCAATGAAGCTTTTCCCGCATGGTCCAAGAAGAAATGAATTAAGTTTTTAAAAAAGGTAAAGTTAAGTTACAAATATAAAAATAAAAACATTAGAATTTAGTAAGTTAAAGTTAAGTCACAAAAATTAAATCAGCAAGATTTGTCAAAATAAAATGCTCCAATATAAGATAAAATAAAAGATTAAACTCTCAAAAGTCGAACACGAGCCACAGAAGACCACGAGCAGCAAAGATATTAAAGGCTGGGATCAAACCCAAGATGGGAAAGAACTATCGAGCGACCCGTGCTTGAAAACAGGCCGAAAAAGGAAGCAAGATAATGAATTTGTATTACAGAAGTTAAAAAAGATCAAGCTTAATATCACTGGTCGAGAGCAAAATATGTCCCGCAACCTGATAAGTTGACGAAACAGGGTCCAGGAGCTTAGCAGAAGATATTATCAGGGAGGACGGCTCACAAATTGACCATGAGGATTCGCAGCGGCATATTACACCAACGAGACGATACACTCCCTTTGTCAAAAAATCGTAAGAGGATGTGACTGCATATAATTAGGAAAAAAAGGGGGTGAAAATTAAGTGGTCTACAATGAATTTAAGGAAAATGGAATGACATAAGAAAAAAAATATTTTTTAATTATGGGAAAGAAGAGTTGGGAGTAATCCCAGTGTTAAGCACTGGAGTCGCTCTAGGCCTGCGATTAAATTCTCTATTGTCATAATCAGGAAGATTGGCAATTTCTTCATTAGGGGTGGAGTAAAGACTACTATAAAATTTAGTGGCGAGATTAATTATAGCCAGGCGAATGGGTTCGATATTTAGATCTTTGTGGAGGGAGTAGTTAGTTTTATATCTATTGGCTTTAGTGATTAGACGTAAGGTTTTATTTTGTGTGCATTGCAATTTCTGGACATAACTGTTAGCCGCTGCCCCCATGCAGGTACTGCATAAAGAAGTATAGGTCGAAGTACTGTTTTGTAAAGCAGAAGTTTAATTTCTATACTTATCTCCTTCTGGTACAGGAGGTTGACGATATATTTTCTAGCTTTAAAAAATTTGCAGCTATTATTATTAATATTTTTCTTCCAAGTAACCTTACTATCCATGAAGATACCCAAATATTTCACTTCCCTTTCAAAGTGGATGAGCTGACCATAAACGTTAACTGGGGGTGGGGGAATCCTGTTATATGAAAAGAAGATAGCTTTTGTTTTACTGGGATTTAATTTAATACGCCATTTATCAAACCAGCGCTCAAGAATATTAATGTGACGTTGAAGGTAAGTATGGATCTATCTGACATTATGGTTTTTAGAGAGAATGGCTGTGTCATCATCATAGAGGGCAAGCGAAGTGTTCGGGGTGGTGGGGATATCATTTATAAATAAGTTAAATAAGACCGGTTCGAGTTTCGAACCTTGAGAAACTACCGCTTTAACAGGGCGTAGGGCTGAAGTGGTACCAGAATAGCTTACAGCAAAAGTTCTGTCCGAAAGATAGGATTGTATAAGTTTAATTAGGGCAGCTAGCATTTTTAATTTAATGAGTTTATAGATAAGGCCACTGTGCCAGACAGTATCAAAAGCTTTAAGAATATGAAAGAAGACAGCACCTTTCCGCATTCTGTTCTGTAGTCCATCATGGAAGTACTCAGTAACACGAAGCAGCTGAAGTGTGGTGGAATGTCTGGGTCTGAAACCAAATTGGGCAGTAGACAGAATATTATTGCTATCGATAAAATTATGAATACGGCTACAAAAATGTGTTCAATCACTTTAGAAAGAGAAGATAAGAGACTAATGGGCCTGTAGTTTTTTGGAAGGGAAGTATCCTCACCAGGTTTATGGATTGGGAAAATAATGGCCGATTTCCAGGAATGCGGGTAGTATTTAAATTTAAAGATGTTATTAATTATATCAGTTAAATAGTTGGCGTAATGAAGGAGGAGATTTTTAATGGCATTATTGGTGATACCGTCTTGACCAGGGGTTTTCTATTAGGGAGGGAGTTAATTGCATTTAAGACTTCGCTAACAGTGGTTTTTTCGATCTCACTATTGTGATTACTGAACTGAAAGTTTTGGAGGATATCATAGACTTTAGCAATTGTAGTTGGGCAAAAAACACTAGAGTGAAGGTTGAATTGGGTTTTATAATTAGCTGCATAATTTTGTCAGAGTCATTAGTTAAGATACCAGAACTGGAGTTAAAGGTTGGAAGAGGCTTATGGGGTTTCCTAATTCTTTAAAGATATTGCCAAATTGAGTTATCAGTGGGAGCTAGTGACTCAATAAATTATTTCCATTTATTATTTTTGAAATTTTAGATTTTAATTGTAACCTGATTGTCGAGATTTTTGTAATTATTAAGCATTTTGGGGTCCCGAGTTTGCTGCCAAATTTTCCTGAAATGGTTCCTATATTTAATTAGGTCAATAATATAATAGGGTAGTTTATGATAGAAATTTTGGGGAGAGTGGACCTTAGCGGATTCAAGCGCGCTTTGGATGGTCTTAGTGATAGAGGTAACAGCAGCGTCTATGTCATCAGGACTGTTAATATCATTAAAGGGTTGGGGGGGGGGGGAGTTGTTAACAAATTTAGTGAAGGACTACCAGTTAGTATGATAAGGAGAAATGATAGAAGGGAGCACGGGGATGCAGTTAAAGTCAAGTTTAACAGGTAAGTGGTCAGAGGATAAATCATTAATAGTATCAATCTCATGCGGATAGTGAATGTTGTTTAAAAGGGCAAAGTCAATGATGGATTGGGAGCCTGAAACACCAAGCCTGGTGGGGTAAAGTGGGAAAGCAATATCAACAGAGTTATCAATGGAGTAGGAATTAATTTCAGTATCATATCTGGTTACTGAACGGTCATTTCAGCAGTTCCAACGGGGGTGGTGAGCGTTAAAGTCACCAAAAAGTATAACTTTATGGTCAAGATTAAAAAGTTGAGAAAGTTTATTAGTTACGGGTCTACCATCGATAATTCTTAAGTGGAAACAAGGGTGAGAGTAGTACTAGAGTTTATCCAAATTTTAACAATTGTGTTTTCAATGGTATGTAAGTTAACACTGGGGAGATGGTTATGTTTAATATTCCGTTTGACATATATCGCCATGCCACCGAAACGTATGGGAGCGTTAGTATTAGGGTCAAGGCGGGGAGTGAAGTACAGACTGTAGTTTTGAATTTTAAAAGTTCTGGGGGTATGACACTTCATCTCCTGTACCAGAATAAGATCAACGGGGTTCTTAATAACAAATTCCCGAAGCTCATGAATACGTGTACGCAAGCCATCAGCATTCCAGCTCAGAACAGAAATTGCAGAAAAAGTAGAGGGGAGCATTAAGGGGCAGAAGAGGAGGTCTCTTGTGAGGCAGCAGAAAGTACGTTAGTTATTGACGGTGAGTCAATTTTATCAACTAAGTAATTAAAATCTGGTATATTCATTTCGTAACACAGTTGTTTAATTTCTTTAAGAACATCCCTAATTTTTAGAAGTTTATTTAGTGTGCCGTCAAGGTTTCCCATTGGCGTTACTCTAGAGGTTGGACTTTCAGTAGCGGTATTAGCAGGAGTTACAATATTAGTGGTTTGTTCAGTCGTTATAGTGGGACGAGGGGAGTTTATGGGCTGAATAGCCTGGCTGTAAGAAATTGTTAAAATTTATGGGTTTGCTATCAAAGGTATTTCCTGAGGTGGTTGGGACAATTAGTTGGGGAGTACAATTACCGGCTTTGGCCGCTTCTTTTATGGTCTTAATTTGGTTGCGTCTAATTTTTACCTGTTCCGGGTGAGCACTGCAACCATGATAGTTTGATGGGTAATCACCATTGCAATTAGTACATTTTGCTGTGGTGTCACGTGGTTTAGTACAGGCTGCTGATGAGTGTGCCCCAGCATACTTCATACAGACAGGCTGTAGAAGACAAACTTCACTACTTCAAAACCAAATTCTACGAGCTGTTGTTTGACTTCCTCTATTGGAATGTCAATGGGGATACCTTTGATTAGGACTTTAAGAGGCCTTTCAGTATTGGGTTTTTTCCAAAAAATTCAGTTTTAATGGCGATAAGGTACCTTTGGATATTTCTAAATAGATCGATGGTGGTAGGAGAGATCTTAAGAAACTGTCCTGAAACAGTTTTGGGCAAATTAAATTGTATTAGGTTGTTTATATTTTCGATAACTTTTTGATAACTTTGAACCATTTTAATAAATAATGGTTCTGGTTTAGGCTCTCTTTCTAATTGGATGGTTACAATTTCATCATCAGAATTTTCCTCAAGGGGGGGAAATTTATTTCTGGTTCCGATGACATCCGATTTTGCCTGGTCTAATAAGTTTTCGCGAGCAACTCGCTTACCTTGTGGCTCATTACCTTCATTACTTCTTCTATTGTTTTACTAGATTTTTTAAGTACGGAAGTAGTATTAAATTTACTCCCAATATTAATTAGGTTTTTAAAATTATCAAAGTTAGGACCAAGGGTGAAAGCAACAATGTACTTCCACATTCCTGATAATTTGCTGATCTCAAAGTCATGGTCGAGGCTAGTTGAGCAGCAGATGTTCGCCAAAGTTTCATCCAAAGTTTATATAATGAAGTCAATCGAACTCTTGAAGTCCTTAAATTCAGGCGACTTATCACCGCAGATTAGTGAGGGGTTCACTAAGAAAGATTTTTGAAAATTCTTTTTAGATTTTTTTAAATTAAATTTTTAAGCTGTTTTTGTAACTTTTTTAAGTTTGCATTTCAAATAATAATCTGAAGGTTATAAAATTTATATCACGAGAAAGATCATAAAAAATCCTTTAAAATGAAATCTATAGGGTAAATTTTTATGCAGGAATGATGGATGTAAATTTTTATGTCATTCTGAAATCTATTTCGAATTTTTACCTCCGTTTTCTAATTTTTGGTAAAATTTAAAAAATTAATTTTTTTAAATTTCATCTATTAAATGCTGATCACGAGATTTCTTTTCATTTTGTGATACTTTAAATTAATTTTGCCTTAAAACAGGCCACGACTGTCTAGCAGAACATTTAAACCGAATTGGCATCCTACCCAAAAGTGAATGCCAGGTCTGCAGGGCTGGCAATATGAATGCAGATCATTTACTTGCATGCCCAGGACTTGATCACTGCCCTCTAGATCACATGCTTTCTAGAAGGCAGTGACTTGATACGGAAGCCCAGAAAAGTGAGAACTTTACCAAATTACACTGGGACGCTAGAGATATGATGAACTTTCTGTGAACTTTTAACACCTTTTACCTTACTTTGTTTACTGTTGTGCTTTATGCATCTGTTCAATGCTTAGTTCTTTGCTGTTTGTGTTGCCTGTAAATATGGATTAATTAAAGCCATAGGTTAAAAAAAAAAAAAAAAAAAAAATTTTGCGTTACGTACATAACAACGAGATAAATTGACAAAAAAATATTAAAATAGAGTAAAAGATAAAATTTAACCACTAGACTAATTGCGATGAAAGTTTTTTAAGAATTTAATTCAAATTAGTATGTTTTGTGTACATTAAATTAAACCTATATATAAAACAGTTCCGTGACTGACTGACAGACCTCGCACAAACCAAACCGCTAGACCTAAAGGGCTGAAATTTTGACAGTCGATAGACTCTCTGTAATTCAGATGATGCCGTTAACTACCGGTAAAGTTTTTAAAATGCCTTAAACCACCGTGTGTTCCATACCATAAGCCAGTGGGTCCCAACCTTTTTCAGCTGGCGATCCACCTTTCCTTATCGGAATACCTCCATAGTCCATCGGTCCATGGTGGAGAAAAAACCTTATTTGTATCGTATCCCTTATGTATATACAATTTACCATCAAATATTGCAAATAAATAAATAAATAAATAAATAAATATATATATATATATATATATATATATGTATATATATATATATATATATATATATATATATATATATATATATATATATATATATATATATATATATATATATATATATATATATGGGGGAGCGGCGTTGCCAGAGTGTGCACCACCTGTGTGACTGTGTGAGTCATCTGGGAGGGATGTAGTGGTTCTGTTGTCTGCCCCAGATGCCAAAAATCAAGAACCAAGAAAACAATCAAAACACAATTCGATTTGTTTCGATTTTTCTTATCTTTTCTGATGGTTTATTCGATGGTTTCTGATAGTTTTACGATCGAGTCGCGACCCACCTGTAACCCTTCCGCGACCCACTAGTGGGTCGTGACCCACCGGTTGGGAACCGCTGCCATAAGCTATCTTTGTGGAAGGGCACATCCGTAATGATCCTCCGGGATTTAAATTCACCGAAATAGTGTAATGGCACTAGACTACAAGTCAAAGCCCTGCATAAAAATTTAATCGAAGCCATTATTTTAACCGGGTGTACTCAAGGAGAAAAAGTGTTCGTGCCCCGCATTCCTCTATTACCCAATGATCTCCCCTTTGACTTTAAGAGACTGCAATTTCCCCTCAAAGTATGCTTCGCCATGACGACAAATATGTCTCAAGGGCAAACTTTAAAATACGCTGGCGTAGATTCAAGAGAAAATGGTTTCTCCCATGGTCAGTTTTACGTAGCTTGCTCACGTGTAAGTTCGCGGACGAGCCTGGTAATATTAGTTCCGCTCAATGAAGAAACAAAAAATATTGTTTTTAAGAAAATCCTTTAAAAAGCAATTTCGTTACTTTTTCATTGTAATTATCCTAAAATGTACTCCGTAGTTAAGCACAGGTATTCAGCTAGTATCATAATAAAGATTATACATTAGGATGTTACTTGAATAAGATTTCGTCTTATCTGTATTTAATATTTTAGTTCGACAATATGATAGTAAATTTTGTAAAACTGCATGAGGGCCGCTGTATCACTATACAGGTGAGAAATAAATAATTTCATGCTATATAAATAGCTACCAGATTGAAATAGAGAACTGGAAATTGTCAAAAGGAAAACATTTCTATGATGTAATAAAAGTATAACAACGTGTATCATTATGAATAACAGCCGGGTAACAAAACCCTAAATTACTCGATAGGAATGCTATATGGAATTCAGTCTTTCAAAGGAAAAAAAAAGCACTCTTGATTTACAGGGTGAACATTTGGTGGGGGTAACAGAAGTAAAGCCATCATCTCTAGTATACGAATATTTATCGACTTGCCTAACTACATTAAAATGATTATGTTAACATTAAGTTCAACAGGAAATGTGAGAAGGAATCTTAAAATTTACAACCAACGGAATTGGGACAAATGTATCAATCAACAATGCATAGAACACTTGCAAAATGTCCATAGAGATTGTTACAACTAATTTACCTCTGCCTGAGGAAGAAATATATTAATTTATTGTTGTATTATAAGGTTGCCTTTAATAGCTTTGTTTTTTCATCGACAGATGTAACTATACCACTACATAAAACGATGTGTTTTTGAATAGTTTCAGGTAAACGGACAAAGGTGCTAAATACTTCATAAAAGCAAAGAATGTAATACTGGATAAGCATAATATTGAAGTAGTATATGAAATATACAAATTTAACTTCAGTCCAATCCTCAAAGTGATAAAGGAGTACAAAATCCTCCATCTCACACTCTCGTACACTCACACTCCGTAATCATCTCTCTCTCTCCCCCCCCCCCCTCTCTCTCTCTCTCTCTATATATATATATATATATATATATATATATATATATATATATATATGTGTGTGTGTGTGTGTGTAACAAGAAAACGCGTCTTCCTAAATTATTTTACTTTAAAGCATATTCTATTGTTAATAAAGTACGACCCCTTTTCCAAAATTGTGACCTAAAAGTAAAATAAGATAATTTATCGTAGCCCTGCAGATCATTAAGCAGGCATGTGAAGTATCGGAACTCAATAACATCCACAGATATGAGTGTTAGAAGTTTATGAGATTCCGAATGTCAGTATAGTGTCAAAATTCTTGAAGAGCCCTCGAACCACTCTGAAGTTATGTCTTCTATAACGTCAAAAACCCCACTTTGCAAGAACTTTATGGCCACTTATCCTACGCCCAGGTCAGCAGTTCGCGGTTCTAACAAGCGCGGGATCTAGCAGTAAAGTCCCCTATAAACTTAAGTGGACACGTGAACTCCACGAATCTAAAGTCGCCCAATTAAAAATTAAGTAGTTTAGGCCCTCTGTCGACAGTATCGCAAAACACCCATTTAATATTGCATGAACAGAAGACTTTTCTCTCTTCGTTTCTAACTCTTGTTGCTGTCGGACCTACTGTCCACAGTCCGGTGGTTACAACGCTTTTCTCTTAACTCTGGCATGTAAACACTGCTGTTAACACGTCCCGTCCTGGCATGGACGCCGGACAACTCATGTGGCCGCTGCAGCCTTCGCGATGCTTCATAATTAAATAAAGGTGATTTCCTGGATATCGTTTGAAATCTGTGTTTCTCTTCTATGGCTCCGCGTGTGTAACTCTCCGAAATTTCGTAAGTGTTTTCCTGAATGAACACTCAGCCCGACTGCATCACTCCTCGTACAGACTGCATCTCCCATAAGTTCTACGCGTCAATCCCCTTGTGCTAAATTTTCCAAATGTGATTATTATCACATTTATAAAGTCGACAGGATTATATTCCTGTCCGGAGTGCCCTACGATTTTCGCGTGATTAATTATAATTGTGATTTATGATGAAAATTTTACGTATGCGACGTATTCACTTCAGCGGAATCATATCTTCCATATCTTCCATAAAATGAAAATTTTCAAGTGTCTTTAAGTCATGTGCTCCAATCCTGAAAAGTTTGTGCAGTTTCTTCATATTGTTATTTGTGTTAACTCCGCAGGATTTCAGGTGTTTAATTCCATACAAGAATTTCCAACGCTTTTTTAGAATCTTCAAATGATAATATTAAGTGTAAGAAAATGTACAAGAAATTTATGCCACGTATTCATCTCGACGGATCATTTTTTTTTCAATATGAGTGCTCAAGTCACTTATTACAGCATAAAATTGTTCTGCTCCCTTCACCTTCCCACAACGCCTCAGTGTGTTTTGAATTGATTCTCCTAATCGTGAAAATTATTCCGCGTTTAAAAAAAAATTGTGTTCATGTGTACTTGTGTTCTACATTGGCCTGTGTTGTGCTGCAATAAGAAGAAATACGCCAGCAACTTCCGCCAGCAACAGTTCATTCCCAAGAACTTTTGCCTTGTTAAAAAATTTGTAATTATCTGTTAAGAGACTAAATTAAAATTAATTTACGCCGACACTGTGCTATCAACATATGGAGGGTCAAAGGTAACTTTTCACCCAGAGGAGAGTAATAAATTTAGTCCTCATCGCTTTGGATATACTCGAAACGCGTAGAAGTTGAAGCTTTTATTTTGATGTTTTGATCATTAGATATTTTTTCTCTCTCCTTGCCCATGGTGTAAGCAGATAGGTTTCGGTTTCTAAATTTCGCGTTGGATATGTATGCAGATAAAGATGATTAAATATTAATTAAAATAATGAATAGTTAAAACTTTAAATTTATCCACAAAAATATTTATCAACTTATGTAAACGGTTTGTAATCTATTTTAAGAAATTATAAGCGTATAAAAAATTGTTTTATATTACTGAAGTATTACAGTACAAACATTGCTAACTTAGTATTCTTCACAAGTTACCTAAACATTGTACTTTTTTACATAGTAAATTGAAAAAGGTATATGGTTTTGAATCCTCATGAGTATATTATGTCGTTGAAGGTTAAATAAAGGTAGGAGAGTAATATGTGTTTCAGGAGATTTTCTGGTACAGTAGAAATTTCAAAGAGCAGTTATCTATAACAGTATAGGAACGGAGCTCTTTCTAATCTACTAAGCGCCCCATATGCCACGGTTGAATATTAACATCCGTCTGCTATAGAGGAAGTGCCCATTCCAGAAAATTCTCAACATGATAAAGGATAAATAAATAGAAACAAAAAAAGTAATGTTTCATATATGATAAAAAGAGATGTGTGTTTTTAAGAGGTAAGAGGTTATATAACGGAGGTTTCCAACTCACAAGTGTCCAAGGGCCGCAATTAAAGACACCTGTCTAGTGGCGGGCCGCAATTTAATCAGGACCATAAGCAGGACTTTTTTTCTTGAGGGAGGGGGATTTGAAGGATTTGTGTATAGTATGTACTATGAAATTTTTAAAAATTCGAGGATGAACCTCCAACAACGACCTTGATTATAACTGGCCAACTTTCGTTAAATTACACAGACACACACAAAAAAATCAAATAAGAAGTGGGTATTTAAATACGAAGTGTGTATGTGTGGGGGGGTATGAAATGGAACATGAGTGGACACCCTACTTTTCATGGAATTCGAGGAAAATCAATGTATTTTGTAAATGAACAGCATTTGAAAACAATAAAGATTTTTACAAAAACATTTTTCGTTAACTAAGAATATCTAAATTGATGCTGCAAATTATTTTCCTAGAAGTCTTCGCAGGCCGCAAAAAAGGCACGCATGCGGCCCCCGGGCCGCCAGTTGGAAACCCCTGTTATATAACATGAGGATTCATACCAAAATGCTAGTAGTAAGATTAAATAAAAATATCGCGTTACTTATGGAAGTTATAGTGTTTATATAATAAATTAAATATGATAAATATTGAGAAAGAATGTAGTACATTTATTTGACTTATTATTTTAGAGATTATTATTTTTGTGGATATAATATTGTTTTGGATAGCGAATAATGAATATTGAAATTAAATTATTGCAATTAGTATGAAATATTGAAATTGAATTTGCACAAGGAAATTCTTATTCTGTCAATGATATAATGTGTGGTTACCTTTGCTGCATACAGTGTACTTAAAATTTTGTAAGATTTTATGTCAACGGAAAAGTCTTCCTTTATATCGGAACTCAATAACATCCACAGATATGAGTGTTAGAAGTTTATGAGATTCCGAATGTCAGTATAGTGTCAAAATTCTTGAAGAGCCCTCGAACCACTCTGAAGTTATGTCTTCTATAACGTCAAAAACCCCACTTTGCAAGAACTTTATGGCCACTTATCCTACGCCCAGGTCAACAGTTCGCGGTTCTAACAAGCGCGGGATCTAGCAGCAAAGTCCCCAATAAACTTAAGTGGACACGTGAACTCCACGAATCTAAAGTCGCCCAATTAAAAATTAAGTAGTTTAGGCCCTCTGGCGACAATATCGCAAAACACCCATTTAATGTTGCATGAACAGGAGACTTTTCTCTCTTCGTTTCTAACTCTTGTTGCTGTCGGACCTACTGCCCACAGTCCGATGGTTACAACGCTTTTCTCTTAACTCTGGCATGTAAACACTGCTGTTAACACGTCCCGTCCTGGCATGGACGCCGGACAACTCATGTGGCCGATGCAGCCTTCGCGATGCTTCATAATTAAATAAAGGTGATTTCCTGGATATCGTTTGAAATCTGTGTTCCTTTTCTATGGCTCCGCGTATGTTACTCTCCTAAATTTCGTAAGTGTTTTCCTGAATGAACACTCAGCCCGACTGCATCACTCCTCGTACAGACTGCATCTCCCATAAGTTCTATGCGTCAATCCCCTTGTGCTAAATTTTCCAAATGTGATTATTATCACATATATATATATATATATAAATATATATATATATATATATACACTGAAGTGCCACTGAATTAGGGATACCTACCTAGTAACGAGTTGGGCCTCCTCTGGCCTTGATAACGGCTGCCACACGACGAGGCATAGATTCAACAAGTTTCTGGAAACGTTCCACGAGAATGGCTTGCCAAATATTGGCTAAAGCTGTCCATAATTCAGTAAGGTTCTTTGGTGCTGTGTGATGGCCTTCCACGCCTTGTTCCAAAACATCCCAAAGATGCTCCATAGGATTTAAGTCTGGGCTTCTAGGTGGCCAATTCATGACAGAGAAGTCAGAGGAATGCTCATCCAACCAGCCAGTAGCCAACCGGGACTTGTGAGAGGTACAGTTGTCTTTCTGGAAAACTCCATTACCGTGCGGACAACAGAACAGCATAAACGGATGGAGGTGATCACCCAGCAACTCTACGTACCTACTAATTGCATTGAGGGAGGTTGGTACACGCACCAAAGATCCCAAACTGTGCCACGAAAAAACACCCCAGACCATGATTGAGCCACCATGCCCTTGTACAGTTCCAGCCAGGCATGCAGGATCCATGGCTTCATGAGCCTGACGCCATATTCTCAGCCTCCAGTCAGAGTTAAGTAGTCGGAATCGAGACTCATCACTCCATGCTACTCGTTTCCAGTCCTCTACACTCCAGTCTCTGTGCTCTCTTGCCCAGGCAAGACGTGCAGCCCGATGGCGAGTATAGAGCAATGGTACTCTCGTAGGTCGACGGCTCCCGAAACCCATACGGTGAAGCGAGCGTTGCACAGTCCGTTTACTGACTGTACGACTGGCACCGTCATTAAACTGGGTGGTAATTTGAGCTAATGTTTGGCTTCGCTGGCTACGTACAATACGCCTGAGCCGTCTCTCACCACTCACTGTCAAGGCTAATTGTCCTCTGCAGTTTGCCCGATCGCTAGTTTTTTTTCCATCATCCATGTATTCTTGGTATACTCTTGACACTGTCGACCTTGAAAATCCTAGCTGTCTGACGATTTCGGAAATTGAATGGCCCATGCGTCGCGCACCTACGATTTGTCCGCGATCGAAGGCGTCTAAATCAGGCAGTTTACCCATACTGGCAATTCCAACAACTAATTCAGAACAACCACAGTACGCGCTATATATGCAGTTACCACAGCGTCCTCACTTGCGCATACATGATGCGCAGCGCTACACAATTTGCACAGGCTTTGCTATCCCTAATTCAGTGGCACTTCAGTGTATATATATAAATATATATATGTATGTATGTATGTATGTATGTATGTAAAGAATATTTTTAGAGAAAGAATAATAGTTAAATAATTTAAGGGGGCTTAAATTTAAATCTAATTTCTAGCGTTAAATATCACTGTTTTTGTATTTCGAGACACGCCACGGGAAGGGGAATCCCCGTTTAGAAAGTTGGACTTAATTCACGAGGTGTTGGTGAAGAACCAACGGGGAAAATCTATTAATAGTATCTCGCTTAGCCATGCCCCAGCCTCAACTTCGGTGCAATCGTAACGTATTGCGTCACGCGTACCTTAAGGCAAAGAGTAGGTTAGTTTTTAGACCGGGATGTTCATTGACTGACAGTGGACATGCGTTAGGGAGGCTCCGCATTTTTGAAAATGGCGGGCGCTAAGATGTGCGAACGTTGGAGTGATGGTTTTCTCGAAGTTGAAGAATAAACCTTAAATGTTTTGGACAGTAATATGTAGTCATTACTTGCGTCTGCCTTACTTCGGTGCCACGAACTGTAAACTAGAAGACTGCAAATCCTAAATTAGTGAACGGGTGTAATACGACGCTTGACATGTATATATATATGAAACGATAAACCTTTCCCTTCATTAACTTTGTCTTATCGCAACATAACATTATCCCTCATTTAAATTTGACCTAGGAATAACCAAATTAATCTATTAGATTTTCCCCGAAGTTCACGTGCGGACAGAAAGCTTATATAAGATCGAACCTGGTAGAACATTCGAAATCATTACCCCATATGACGCGTTAAAGTCAGGTGTCAATTTTAACCAATTAAACGTTCAGCGCGCCTGTGCATTTTTCAAGAATTAACGTTCCTCGGCGTCTCTCTATGCACTCTTTTGTATTCGCCCAAGCCATTAACATGTAGTGTTTTAGCTGTCCGTATCGCCGCAGTGGTGTGCTGCCGGGGCCTTTTTCCCGTTATCCGTGAGATATGTGGAGCTAATATGTTTGTAACTTCGATGTCCAGAGACAAAGATGTCCAGCAACATTTCCAGGAATAAAAAATGTACCACGGTCAAATCGCCTCTTCTTTTCTGGTTTTGACTGAGTTGGTTTTTACTTTGGCCTGCCCCGGTTACATGACTACAAAACTACGGATTAAATCGGAACTTTCCCGAGTTTCCCCGGATTTATTATTACATTTAAAGCCACCAAAAACCTTAGTAATACTATTATTATTGCCAAAATTAGCTCCACGCATACCCTTAAAAACTACGGTTTCATAATCTTCCTATCCAAATTATTACCCCCAATAAAGACCGTAATGCAGCCCGCAAACTTTTCCAACATACCCGTTCCCTCGAGCATAGGCAAAATTACTACTTCCTTCATGCCCGCGAACGCCGTCACATCCGTCAATTTAAACAGCAAAATTGGTCCGAGTTTATACAAAGCCTTTCCCCTCAAGATAATACTATATGGCGGTTTGTAAAAGCACTTAAATCGCAGCGTTATAACTCCCCCCCCCCCATCCAAGGCCCCAATGGAGTTGCTCATGAGGACACGGAAAAGGCTAATATTATTGCCCAAACATATCGGGATCAGTTTTCTCCCAATTATGACTTAGTTGATGAGGAAAATGATCGAACTGTCCTCACATCTGTTCAAAATTTTCCCTTTCCCCACCCATGAAACTGATCCAGCTACCTTTACTGAAATTGCCCAAATTATCCAAAAACTTAAAGTTAAAAAAGCACCGGATAATGATAATATTAATAATTGTATCCTGAAACATCTTCCCATTAATATCATAATGTATATTACCGTAATCATCAACGCAATTCTTAAATTTAATTACTTTCCCTCTTGCTGGAAAACTGCAATCATTAGTCCCATTCCTAAACCTGGTGCTGACCACAACCTCCCTCAAAATTACCGCCCCATCAGCTTACTGTGTTCTCTCAGTAAAATTACTGAACGTGGAATTCATAATAGAATATCTAAATTTCTTGATGAAAATAATATTATTATCCCTGAGCAATTCAGGTTCAGATCTCAGCATAGTACTACTTATCAACTACTCCGTGTGGTGGAATTCGCAAGCGACGGTCTGCAAGCCCAGAGACCAATGGGTGCACTATTTTTAGACATTAAGTGCGCTTTCGACAAGGTCTGACAACCGGGTCTTATGTACAAACTTATGGAAATTAACATGTCTGACTCTTTAATCCACCTTCTACACAACTATCTGCACAACCGAAATTTCACGGTCCGTGTTAATGAACTTTCTAGGACTACCTATATTTCCTCGGGCATAATTCAAGGAAGCATTCTTGGTCCAAATCTTTGCAACATCTACCTGAATAATATTCCAAGAGGTATTAATACTCTTCTTGCCCTCTATGCTGATGATACGGCAATCCTATCTACCTCACACCAACATTAATTACCTTGTCAATCAGATCCAAATGCATATCGACACTTTAGAGAGTTGGTTCACACGTTAGAAAATACGAATCAACCCATCTAAATGTCACGCGATCCTCTTTTCTAATCAATACTGCAACCCTCCTCGCCTCTATCTTTATAATTCGCCTATTGACTGGGAGAATACAGTTACTTGGTGTAATTCTAGACCGCAGGCTTGCATGGAAACACCACGTTACTAAAATTATTCAAAAGTGTAACAGCGTCACCATGCAACTCCGTTCCTTAATCTACGGCCGTCATCTGTCCATGAAAAACAAAGTTTTACTGTTTAAACAATTCTCCCCATTGCCCTATATGCAAATCCGGTATGCTTTTATGCTGCAAAAACCCATATTAAAAAACTGGAGGTGTTTCAGAACCAAATTCTTAGACGCATTCGTCACACAATTAGATATATGTCTAATAAAACTATAGGGCGGGACCTTGGCATCTTAACAGTTACTGAAACTGCTCATAAAATATCTAAAGATTTTTATGAAAATATTCCCAGTATTCTCAACGAAATAACAGCCGAGTTTCCAGATTATGATTTTTCCCTTCGTGAAAATCGTAAACGCCCCCGGACATGTCTTTTGAAGAGCTAACGTTCTCTCTCTTAACTTTCTTACTTATAATAATTCTTTAAACTCCTCCCTTCATGTATTGTAGTCGTTTCTACTGTGATGGGTGTATAGATTATGCGTGTTCGGCCACAGAGTCGAGAAACATTAGTAGCACAACACAAACATTTTATTATCTCACTTTCACCTCTCGCTCGTTACATGTGCTTGGGAATATATATCTGGCGAGCCGCTTCTGTCAACGACCACCTATCTGACCTCTCGCGTTGCCAAACAGCTTTGAAGAAACTTACTGCTTCGAATGAGGCGTGGCAATCAGTCGAATTCCAATCAGGTAGACTGGTCAGTTTTGCATCTCAGCATACTCCCCTGCCAGTGTCATGACTATGACACGTACCTCTCTGGAAAAGTAACCCGACGACCAAAGCGAGTCTGTATTAGCGGAAGTGGCTGTTTTGGATATACCTCAGGTGGTTTAAAAGAGCTTTGCGGAGGGTTATAAAAATCACTTACATGTAACCCAAAGGCGGGCTTTAATCTGTCGATCTAAATAGTCTGTTCTTTACCTTGAATCATCAAAGTGTAGTATTTGTCACAACATTTCAGAACTTTATATGGTCCAACTTACGGAGGTTGTAGCGGTTCCTGACGGAATCCCGACGGATGAAAACGTGAGACGATTTTTGTAACTCGGAATGTACAAAAACAGTATGACTGGTATGATGTCGGGTAGGTCTAGGCTGTAAATCGTGAAATAAGCGACGCAGTTTGTCAACAAATTGTTGAGGAGGGTCATTATTCGGTGAAGGGGTGAAGAAATCACTGGGCAATCTGAGAGTCTCACCATATACTAATTTCGCTGGAGTAGCGTCTGAGTTCTCTTTAACCGTACTTCTAAGGCCGAGAAGAACGATTGGAAGAACATCTGTCCAATTTGTGGTGCCGTGACATTTTAAAGCAGTTTTTAATGGTCTATGGAAAATTTCAACTAAACAATTACTTTGTGGGTGAAAATTCGTAGTGCGACAAAGCTAAATGCCAAGTAGCTTAGTTAAACTGCGAAACAACGAAGATTCAAACTGCGTCCCTCTGTCAGTAGTGATGTGCGTTGGCATACCGAAGCGGGCGATCCAACCTGAAAGAAGTGCAGAAGCAACTGTTGACGCTGAAATGTCAGAAATTGGCAAAACCTCCACCCAGCGTGTGTAGCGGTCGATACACGTGAGGCAATACCGGAAACCATTTGAGGGCGGAAGTGGTCCAATAATATCTATGTTTATATGCTGGAACCGTTGTGGTGGTACATTTATATTTTGCACAGCACTATGCGTGTGCTTATGAATTTTAGTCCGTTGGCATGAGGGACATTCTCTTGTCCACTGAGCACAGTCCTTGTTTATTGTTGGCCACACGTACCTTGAGCGAAGAATTTTCGATGTAGCTCGAATTCCAGGATGTGACATGCTGTGTAGCGACTCAAAAACTTTCTTTCCGATGAGACGCTGGAATGTAAGGACGTATTATGCCATTTCTGGTATCGCAGTAAATCTTTTTCGTAGCACCTGGAAGCTTAACTGGCTCTAGTGATAAAGAAGTGTTAGTGCTTAGCAGTGACTGCAGTTCTATGTCCGTTGCTTGGGAGTCTGCTATTTCGTCATAATCAATAGAACTGGAAGAGCTGATTGTTTCTATATGAGAAAGCAGATCAGCTGACATATTTTCAGACCCTTTTATATGACGAATGTAGGTACTGAATTGACTAATAAAGTCAAGATGACGGTGTTGCCGTGGCGTACACTTATCCCACTTCTGACGGAAAGCATACATTAAAGGTTTACGATCGGTATATATGGCAAAAGGACGCGCCTCGAGCATGTCTAAAACGTTTAATTGCAAGGTAAATAGCTAACAACTCCCGGTCATACGCGCTGTAGCGTGTCTCCCTTGGAGTTAATTTTTTTGAAAAAAACGCAAGAGGTTGAAGGGTATTGTCAACGAGTTGATGTAACGCACCACCAACATCGAAATCTGAAGCATCAACGTACAGCGCAAGTTGTGCTGTAGGCGAAGGGTGGGCTAAAAGTACTGCCTGTTGAATTTGTAACTTGCACTTTTCAAAAGCTTCAAGGGATACAGAATCCCAATTAATTGATTTATTTTTAGACTGTTGACCTTTTAGCATATCATGTGATGGTTTCTGAACAGCTGCTGCGTTCGGAAAGTGTCTACGGTAAAAATTTATGAGACCGAGAAATGCCTTTAGACCTTTTATAGTTCTGGGTTTTTGTAAACGCTTAATAATTTCAGTTCGTTCTGGTAATGGTGTTATACCTTTAGCATTTACTAGGTTATTATTTTATTTTTGCTCCAAACAAACTTCTACTGTATTCACCCCAACACGAAAATTTTTTGATGTATTCCCATTCTATTTTTTTCATACTGATACTGTAAATGTATATTACCTTGTGAAACGTAAAAAATTTTTTAGTTGAATTACCAATAAAGTTAATGTAGATCAAAGTAGTATTTCTTGGTTTTCCTTGAAGCTACCGGAATATTATAAGTAAGTATTAGCGCCAAAATGGCTCCTTTTCTTTTAATGTACATTTTGTCTCTAACTATTATTGTTTTAATTAGTGAAACGGCTAAGCCTTTTACAGTCTACCTTGGCCAGAGGAAAAATTCATACAACGAAAACCAGCGCCGTAAAACTGATTTTAATCTTGTACCGAACAGTAAGTTAGCGATCTCATGGCGGTTAGAACGTTGGTCTCCGAGCTATGCCGTGCGGAACGTCGTTGGTTCGATTGTTCGAACTCGGGCCTTGATGTAAGATTTTTTATCAGTTTAACACTTAAACAGTAATGATTATTGTTCACTTCGTACCGCACGAGTTCGCTTTCTTATTCTGCCTATTTTTTCTCTGCACATGTCAATAGCCTGTGCAGATGTCTGATCAAGGCAAAGAAAGGCTAGCTGGCATTAGAAAAAGTTAAAAATTGCCGGGTTTATTTATTATTATTGTTTTTATTATTATTATTATTATTATTATTATTTTTTTTTTTTGGGGGGGGGGTGTTCAAAAATAAATCCGCCCCGGCCCCAAATGTTCTAGGTACGCCACTGGTCCCAATTTAGCTGATCTCTCTTTTAGTTTAGTTTGAGAGTGGATGAGGTTTGCAA
The DNA here is from genome assembly GCA_907164885.2 of Dolomedes plantarius. Classification (NCBI taxonomy): domain Eukaryota; kingdom Metazoa; phylum Arthropoda; class Arachnida; order Araneae; family Dolomedidae; genus Dolomedes; species Dolomedes plantarius. Next base: position 33,809,981 of record OU015503.1, on the reverse strand, counting down.
TAGTTAGCTCATAAATTTATCCCTATTTTTGTATCACCGAGAAATTTATCTTAATACCATATGAAAGCTATTATTTGGTGACTTATTTTTCCTTTCGGAATAATATTTATTTCTATTATTTGGAGATTCTTCATCCCTGCACATATACAAATTGTTTTACGAAATACTTCGAAGGTTAAAATGATACTTTAAAGTCACGTAAATCATTTTAACTATACTCATATGCCATAAAGTGTTTAAATTATAGTTTTTAATTTGTTTCTCAGTACTAATAAAGAAAATACTCGATTATAAAGAACCAAAATATAACAGAGTTCTGTAATTACACAAGAAAAAGAACCAGACAGGAGTTATTCACAGGCTTTCGTCTATGGGCTGATACTGCCCGCGTTTGACATGACCATCAATAAGTAGCATGGACAAACATTAGAATAAGTTGGCATTTCTTGACCCGATCCCGTTTTTTAGTCACGTGTTTAAACTTTATGTGGCAATGTTTTAACTTTTTATGGACTGTTTTAAAGTTTATGGGGCAATGTCCAGAGTTCGGCGATCTGGCACACATTTTCTATCAATGCTAGAGAATGTATGCCGAGTTTCTTAGGGGTTTTTCACATTGCGTCCGTCAGAGTCAGCATTACTCGTATTCAGTGGCGTACGCAGGGGGAGAGGGGGTTGATGGGGGTTAACCCCCCATTGGTTCTGATTGCATATATTATTTAATCACGTTTAAGCTTTGCAACTGATTGTTCAAAATTTCTCTTTCATAGTAACCCCCCATCCCCTTTGAAAATTTCTGAGTATGCTGCTGCTCGTGTTGGATTATGTATTTAACCAATTACAAACCTCCAAACGATTAGCCGCGAAATTATTAAGGTCTATGATTGGTTTAAATTATATCAATACGAGTAACGCTGACGCTGACGGACGCAGTGTGAACAGGTCCTTAGTATTAATAATTCGAAGAAAAAATACAAACCCAATTGAATGAATGATACAATAAAATCTAGATTTTTTTTTTTTTTGAAAATGACAAATTTTCTATCGACACTGATGACTTAAAAATACTTAGAACACAAAGCCTTAAAGACACAAAAAGTAGCTGCAGATATGAATACATGCTAAACCGTTACGGAATTAAAATATGTGTCTTTTAAAACACATTAATATGGAATAATACATTGCATCAAGTATACGTCAAATATATTTTAAATAAATAAAGCATGGCATATTTTCAATAACGTTTCTTTCGTTTTGAGAAATAGTAACCAGTTTCGTATATTTTAAAGCGTTTTTTTTCCTTCTCAAAAGCAACTAATTCGCCTAAATTATCTAGGTGAAAATTGATAGTTTCTTCGAAAATTGCCCAACTATAGCCATGGACAGGCAAGGCCCTTTTGGTTTACTGAATTCCCGAATCTAAAAGTTCACACTTTACCCCCTATCAATAGAGAGTAAAGCATCAAGCCGAAAACTTAGACAAAAGTAATCCAAAAGAAAGAAAGAAAAAAAATGAATAGAAATTTAAAAGTGTATAATCCTAAATAAAATTTATCTTCATTCCAAGGGAAGGGATGTCTTCCAACAGGTCACAGCTAGTATTAACCCCCTTGGAATGAAGAAAATTTTTTTTGGAATAATAATACAATTTTATTTTATTTATTTTTTACTATTTGTCTAAATTTCTGTTTTTATGTTCTACCCTCTACTGATAGGGGATCGAGTACGAACTTTCGAATTTTGTAATCCAGAAAACCAAGTGCCCTGTTTACTCATAACTGCACTTGGGAATTTTTTTAAGAAACCATCGATTTTTACCTAGATAATTTGGACGAATCTATTACTTTTGGGAAGTAAAAATAAAATAAAATAAAACAAAATAAAACTCTTAGAGTCTTAAAAAAAATGTTCTTAGTTACTCATAAAGGAAAAATAAAATGTATCTTATCGATATGATAGTATTGCTGTGAAACAGCTGAATACGAATGTTCGAACAAAAATACAGCTGATCAACTCTGCTGCTTTCAAGATAATCGCTAACTTGTTCCTTTTAGGTTTTGGTTTAGTGCCACAGTGTGCTATAAAGAAAGAGGAGAATATAATCGTGTTTGTTTCATTCTTAAAAAGTACATAAAATAAATAGATGAAACAATCAAAGAAAAATTCAAGATTATTAATTTAATTCTAGTATTAGCTTTGCGAAGCATATTCATTTGAAATTCATATACATGATAATATCAATTTTTTAAAAGCTTAAATGAATACAAACTATTTCTGGAAGAATAATTTGCTTTTTATTTTCTTTTTGACTCTTAAGAAGTTGGGTAATAGGTCGAAAAGTTTTCTTGCCGATACTGAATATGTAATGAGAGCTCAATTATTTAAATTCACAATCTTAAACACCTAGTGCTGCCATCTATTGAATAATTGACCAAACAATGCTGCTCGATCCATGCGTTATCATTGTTAAACAAACCATTATTTTTTCTGTTTCTAAAAATGAATTAGTTTCAACACAACGTTCGAAACATAAATTCTGGTATTCAAACTGTTGTTCATAACAATGATAATACGTTTCACTGTTAATCCAGATTCTCCGCGTGTACTATATTTGGGAAACGATTTCTCTTCCTGCTTCCTGCTTTTTAATTTTTTTTTTAAATCTCTTCAGAAAGTTCACACAAAATAAATTTACTATTTTGTTAATTCTTCAGGCGTATACACAAATTCAAACATAACTGTCTGAAGACACAACTGCCTTCTATACAGCAGAAAATTCTTTAAACACAAGTCAGGATACCAGAAATTTCAGTACAATACACGCCAATTAACGCAGTTACAACAGATTCAATTCTCCATCGCCAATTTGGAGATAACTCTCATATTTAGCGAGATTCACATAGACTCTCATGTTAAATACATAGCTATAGGAGCTCTTCCATAGAGGCCATTTTAACGAAAAAAAATGCAATATTTACAAAATTCGTAACAATATATAAATATATAAATAAATGTTCACCTCTTTTTATAATATATATATTTAAAAATTCAATTTTTTTAATATAAAAAAATATATAAAATAAAATATTTTTTCTTTCACTTTTTTATATATAAAAAAAATTAAGTTTTTGCTCCCTTTTTTTTTTGTATCTAAAAAAAAATATTTTTTCACTCTTTTCTACACAAACAGTGGAAGAAAGAGTGTTTGAGTCATTTGATGTATTGGACAAAAAAATTCATAAAATGTTTTTGAAATTGGCATCACGTCAGCAGAAGATTACCGATTATCTCTGTATCAAAATAGTGAGCAACAATAAAAGATAAAATAAATATCCATTTGTCTTCATTTTTAGTGAATTTAATTAGTATTGTGTCTGTTTAATGTAATCGATTTTAGTCAGTTTAATTCATTAATGATCATTTTTAATACATTTTATCATTCTTTCAATACATCATTATTGAATATACATAGCAGCTAATGAGTTATACATTTTGTGAACTATAAAATTTTACTTAATGGTTCGGATATAGCGAACAACCGGATATAGCAAACAAAACCTTTGGTCCCTTGAAGTTCGTTATAACGGGGTTCGACTGTATATAACATACAAAACCAAATACTTTTTCTAAATTCCAAATTCGTTTTAGTTCCCTTTAAAATTACTTGAGTGTAAGCAAGCTATTTTCGTTTTAAGAACAAAGGAATTGAGGGTATCCAAAATACAAAAGTAGGCAATTAATATATCATCTCTTAACCCACAGTCTCGTGGGCACCAAAACTAATATAACAAATCACGGGATTCCTGAGCCCCGTTAACTGGACTAGCCAACGTGTTCAGAGTGCAAGGGTAATAAAATAACAACCTCATGAAGATTATTTAAGCCACAGCAAGGGTTTGCGCGGGGCTCTTTCTCTCAGTCTTCTTGTTTGCCATGTAGTGTACGTCCTGCTTGTGCTTTCGTCGTGCACCTAGTCTCCAAAATACAAGATATTTCCCGCTGCTGTTCCATATCTATATATATAAAACAGTTCCGTAACTGACTGACTGATTGGCTGACTGACATACAACGCACAGACCAAACCGCTGGACCTAAAGAGCTGAAATTTTGGATGGCGATTCTTCTTATAGTGTAGGGGTGCACTAAGAAAGATTTTTGAAAAAATTCTTCTTAGATTTTTTAAAAATTAAATTATTAAGTTGTTTTAGTAACTTCTTTTAAGTTTGCATTTAAAATAATAATTTGAGGGTTATGAAATTTATATCGCGAGAAAGATCATAAAAACTCCTTTAAAATGAAATCTTTTTCGAATCTTTACCTCCCTTTTCTGATTTTTAGTGAATTTTTAAAGATTAAATTTTAGAATTCAATTTATTAAATGCTGATCACGTGATTTCTTTTTCTGGTACTTTAAATAAATTTATCGTCATGTCCAAAACAATGAAATAGACAAAAAAAAAATCCCATTGCTAATGCGGCAAACGATTGGACATTATCCAAAAAAATATTAAAATGCAGTAAAATATATGTTTCTAAAACTGTACTATATTCTTTAGTATGTCCTATTAGATTTAATTTGAATATTTTCTTCTACATTAATTTGTCTATAAAAATATCTCTTATGATTTTTTATAATTTTTTGGGGTTTTATTTATATCAACTGTATACATTGATCGTCGTATTTATTATACATACATACACACACACACACACACACACACACATATATATATATATATATATATATTTATTTATTTGGCAATAATAGCATACATTGACCGTTGTATTTAATTTGAATGTACTCCGTAGCGAAGTGCGAGTTTTCAGCTAGTTTATACATAAAACTATTGTGTCCAGTAAGGGACACAATAGTTTGTGTCCCTTACTGGACACAAACTGATACAATAGTTACTGGACAATAGATACTGGACAGTAGGTGTCCAGTAACTATTGTGTCCACCGTAAGGGATTTAACGCTTACCATCAATGGAAATTTAGTCAAGCAAGCAAACCTTTTAATTTGTGAATTTCCGGATTTCACGATTTAAATTTTATTTAACTGTGTAGGCTTCTAGAAAAAGTTCACATTTTTATAACGTTCATTTTTTGGAATTGTATACTGACCAAAAGATCTGTTATCCTACGAAAATTATAAAAAATTTGCGTGTAAATAGACACGCAAATTTGACACAAAGATGTGAGTATACTCACATCTCTGTAATGCAATGGTTTTCATCGAATGTGCTTTTACGTAGAGATCGTCATAACATGTAGTTAATACTTGAAAAACTTGAACATTTATTTTAAAAAAGATGTAAATTGAAAATTTAAAGGATGTTTACTTTTCTATATCTGCCGGACCAATGTCTATGTGCTTATTATTATTATTATTATTATTATTTTTTTTTTTTACTTTTGCATCTATAAATGGCTTCAAGAAATTCTGTTGTCAGGATTTATAAAAATTCTATGTATAAAATTTTTAATCGCTTTCAAGGGTAAACATTTTTTTGGGAGATAATTTTTCAACCATGGAAAATATTTTCAGAATGTTTACTCTTAATCGAAAATCACGAAGGCATTTTAAGGAATATAGCACAAAGAAACGCAGCAAGACATTTCGGTATAGAGATTTCTTGCGAAGAATTTTTGGTATACAGGTATTCCTCGACTTACGACCGGTCGCATTTACGACCGAAATTTTCATTTATTTATTTATTTTTTTACTTATTTTTATCTTTTTCTCAAAAATATTGTTCCTTGAAAAAGTACAGTACATACCTATATGTATTACATGGCTATTAAAAACTACCTTGGATAACTTTGTTAAAAAACAATTTCAGGTAGTCTCTTCTAACGCAACTACCGTAACAATTAACGTAGGATTACTTATCGTTACTTACCTCTTTTGTATGTATTTATGTATCTATGTACGTATGTATAATGTATACCAAAAATAATGTATATCGCTTGTACATATATGTATGTCAAAATTTTGACGCATCTTGGTACTTTACTGTTTAACTTGTATAAGATATAGACTGGCTTTGGCGCACTGCCAAAATTATAACACGCGACGACGGACGGACGGACGGTTTTAGCGTCTGAAGTTTTCCTTTCCGGAGGACCGTTACGGATGAGCGTAATCCTACGTTAAAACTTGCAACTTACTCTCTGTCGCAAATTCTTAACCATTGGATTGTACTGACATAATAAGTATAGTGATGGCGAAGAATAATTTATGTGTTCGAAATAAAGTACAATGTATTTCAAATTACGTATGTATGTATGAAAGTAAAAAAATATAAGTATGCACATATACAAAAAAAAAAGTTTGAAACTCGACTTACGACCAAATCAACTGACGACCAATGTCTCGTTTCCTATATCGGTCGTAAGTCGAAGAATATCTGTATTCTATTAAAATTCGTAAGTCACCTGAAAATTCTTCGCTGAGGTAAATAGACTTAGGGACTGTTCACATAGCGGAAGCGTAAAAGAAAAGATCGCACTGAGACGGAAATAAACCAATCATAGGCGTTAGAAATTTTGTTGCTAATCGTTTGGAGGTTTGTCATTGGTTAAATATATTTCAATACTTTAACGCTTCGTTACCGGACTGTTATGTGAAGTAGGGATGTACAGAAAGGTACGGATAAACAGTACAACCCAAAAATTTTCTGATTTTATTATCATCTTAGAGTCACGTGGTTTGCGTATTTTTACTCTAAAATTTTTATAGCATGTTTAGAAACATAAAATAAACCAGTTTTTTTTTTTTTTTTTTTTTTTTTTTTTGGGGGGGGGGGGACTCGGACCACCTTAAGAAATAGAAAATATTTTTCATTCCTTTTTCTTTTTAATATATCATAGAAGTCTAGTAAATACAAAATAAACTGTGCATAACGATATTCCACACTTTGAATACACTTTGAGCACAAAAATATTTTATAAGGCTTTCTGATCATCGTAGAATCATGCGGTTTGTGCTATTTTACTCTAAAATTTCTATAGCATGTTTAGTCCCATGTAAAAATGGTGTGCTTTTCGGGGGGGAATTAGGTGTCTTGGACAGCCTTAAAATATCAAAAATATTGTTCATTAGTCTTATTACGTTAGAAGTCTGGTAAATGCAAAATAAACTGCATCGCGGATATTCCACATTTTGAGTAGCCGAAATTTGCCTAAAGAACTAACTATTCACCTCTAAATCCCCACTCCCACGTTGGAGTCAGGGCTGTAAAATAGCTTTCTTCTAGAGAGGATGTCAAAGCTGCTTAAATACACTAGTTATAAAAAATTAAGGGAAAATAACAAAAAGAGGGACAACACGTTCAAAACTAGGTCAATCTATTTAAAATTTGAATATATTGTAAAGTAAAAGATGCTGAAAAATACTACATTACGCAAAATAGTGGCGCTGCAGTTGGAATACGTCATTTACGAGGAGCATAAAAGTGCATGTCTCAGAGCAAGGCGACAATTGTCGCTGCGAGGCTGAGATTAGACATCTGGCATAGCCAAATTGTAACAATGACCTCTAGGCATCATTTGACCGAAGAACTACAATGGCGAGCTATTGGGAGATTACAGGCAAGATAAAGTCAGACAGAAGTGGCCAGATGGCAAATTGGGAGTTCTCTGTGGTTCATAGACATTATCAACAATTTCTAACCACGGATTTGGCACCCAGGAGGTTCAACCAAGGACTGCCATACGCTACGAAGAATGCCGATGACTGATATTTGTCATTATGCGCACGAAGGAATAGAACCGCAACTCCGAACTCCGTCTGAACAGATCCTCCCTCGCTGCAAGCTCCGTAAGGTTGGTATCAACGTCAACCGTGCGTAAAAGTGGTCTTTTTGCGAGGCAACCAGCCATTTGCGTCCCGCTCGCGTCACGCCATAGGCAGGAACGTTTGCAGTAGGCACGTCAACATGTCCACTGGACGCGTGATAATAGAGGGCTGTTCTCTTTACGGATGAGTCCAGGTTTCGCCTCCAAAGCGATTGTAGGCTATTTTGATTTGGAGAGATCCTGGAACTCGTTTTCATACATCACACATCCGTGAAAGAGATGCATACGGATCAGGCAGTGTCTGTGTTTGGGGTGGTATCTCTTTGGGTGGACGCACAGACCTCCATGTCTTTCCCCGTGGAAATGTGACTGCTCACACCTATAGAGATGACATTCTTGATGCTTATGCGTGCCCTTATGCCGGGGCAATAGGTGATGCTTTCGTGCTACAGGGCGATAGCGCGAGACCGCACAGGACTCGCATCGTGGATGCCTATCTTGAGCAAGAAACAATTCGGCGCATGGAGTGGCCAGCTCGATCACCGGACCTCAATCCTATCGAGCATGTTTGAGACGCTTTAGGACGACGTATAGCTGCTCTCAATCCTCCTCCTAGGACCCTAGCCACGCTTTCAACTGCTTTGCAAGAGCAATGGCTCTCACTTCCTACCGAACTCATAGACCGCATAATTGACAGCATCACACATCGCTGTATATGCTATATTGCTCCTCGGGGGATCATACGCCATATTAAAGGTACTTTTCCTATACCAAACTGACACATCCGATTTGTTCATTGTATACATATGCTAGTTTCTATAACACCATTGTGTGGCGATTTCTTTTTATACCTACCTATGTGTTGTATAATGTGCATAAGTTTCATTAAATTCTACGCGTAACTTTTTGAGTAATCGCTATTTTTGTGACTTTTCCTTAATTTTTGATAACCAGTGTAATTTTGAATAGCTTTTTCCAGATCAAAATTTTTCGAACCTCGCTAACCCTGATGGGGCTGTATCGTGTACTACGTCAATCGTGCGATAAGACTGATATCGTTAAGGTGACTAGCTGAAAAGGATTGCTAGTTTTCTGTTATCTTTGCATGCGAAATTCATTTTCCATGTTCAAGAGAGGAGAGACTCATCGACTTCGGTTACTGAGGGCAACACACTAGTATATCATGTAATCATTGAGTTTTGCGAGAATATCGGGTTTTGTTTCGGAAACAACTGCAAGTGAGAAAGTGAGTGAATTTCCATAGTATTTGTGCTATGGGATTTCAGAACTTTTTTCGGAGTTGTTTGGTTTTGAGACTGCTGAGTACTAACCTTATTGGATTCGCTCACCTCAATGTTAACGTATGGAGAAAATCTGTCCAAGGATTGCCAACTTGGATTGAAATTTTTTAACTTAGGATTACGTTCCTCCATAACGGTCCTCCGGAAAGCAAAAATTCAGACGCTAAAACCATCCGTCGTTGCAAGTTATGATTTTGGCAGGGCGCCAAACCCAGTCTGTATCGCATGGGCAAGCAGTAAACATTTAAACAGAAAAGTACCAAAATGCGTCAAAATTTTGACTGACACACACACACACATAAATGTATCTATCTATCTATCTATCTATCTATCCATCTATGTATATATATATAATATTAATATATATATATATATATATATACATACAAAAAAGGTAAGCAACGATAAGTAATCCTACGTTTATAATCCGTGGTAGAGACTACGTGAATTTTTTTTAAAATTGTACTCCGTAATAGAAAAAGAAATTTTACACCTTGGGTCATTTTTTCCTTTTTCTTTTTTAAATGCAAATAACATTTTAAAATTTAAATTATTTGGGGGGAGGGGATCTGGTATAGTGTGTTTAAATGTTCATCAATTCCTTTGGTGGACGCAATTTATAAAATGAATCCTGTTGCAAGGTGCAGAAAAGGCCAGACTATCATTTTTATTGAATTATCAGCATTTATGTAGCTGTAAATTGTAAACAAATTTTCTCCATAGGTTAACATTGAGTTGAGCGAATCCAAAAGAGGCTCAAGTGCTTATGGTTATTCGTTAGAAAAGAGGAAACTTAGGATTTCAGCACTTATATCTGAGCTAGTTGGTTTTAAGCGCTTATAGTTTTTTTTTTTACAGGAGGTCATCTCGGGAACTTCACTTTTAAAGCCGATTTGGAACGGCTTTAAACGCTCACTCCACAGCGGGACTCTAGTACTGAGCCCCTGTTAACCGGCAGTCGTCCCTTCTGACAGCTTTGTTCAGTTGAACTTCTCTTTCTTTCTCAGAATATCAAATAATTTTATGACCACAGTTCTAAAGAAAGAAGTAACGACGCATTGGGCAATATCAGTTTACTCATCGCACCCCGGTGTATCGTAATAACACAGCTAATTAACAAAAAGAAAAACAAAACTTTATTTCACATTGATGAGACGAGGGGCAACACAACACAAAAATAGGTGTAGAACACATCACATATTATAACTGTAGTGTAACAATGCAGCTACTCATCAGAATCGAAACGATACTTTTATCCACTCTGAAGCGACGAGGGATATCACATCAAATCCATAGATGTAACTCACAACACAAATTCGCGGAGGTAAATCATCTCTCGGACGTATATCACCAGCACGGTAAATCACTAGAACGAAAAATAACTTGGACCTATTATATCCAAACACGAGGACGGGGGCTAAAGCTTGTGTGTGCTGGCAAAAAAATAAAATTACTCGGCATTCATGTTCAAAATTCAGCAGTTATGAAGAACCTAACGAACAACTTAGTGTTATACATATAGATATAATAGGGCTCTTTCCATCATCAGATGGGAAAATATTTTGCTTAACATGCATTGACCGGTTCACGTGCTGGATCGAAGTTATTCCTATGCAAAATAAGACAGCAAGAGCAGTTTTGCAAGAGCATGTTTTGATCATTGGATTTCTCGCTTTGGTATGCTATATCGTGTAATTACTGACCAAGGTGGATAATTTAAGTCAGAGCCTTTTCAGAATTTGAGTATCATTTGTGGTTTTAAACTGCAAAATACAACAGGGTACCATCCGCAAAGTAACGGAAAAGTTGGAAGAATTCATAGAACTTTGAGATCTGCAATCAAAGCTCACATTTCTGTTAGATGGACAGAAATATTATCAACAGTATAGGCTTACGTACAGCTTTACGGGGCGATACCAGTTTTTCAATAGCGCAGATGGTTTATGGAAAGACTATAAAATTACCAAGGGAATTTTTTTGAAGAGCCCAAACTCCGATTAGATAACGATAATTTTACCAAAGATTTACATAAATTAAACCGTTAAAACCATTTCAATCAAGCAATACGTCTCATCAAAAAATTTTCGTTCACAAAGACTTACATAGTTGTACCCATGTATTTGTAAGAATCGATCGAGTTAAAAAAAACCACTGGAACCAGCCTATGATGGACCCTCTCCAGTAATAAAAAGAAATGAAAAATTCTTTATGGTGGAAGTTAAAAGCAAGAATGTAACTATTTCGATAGACAGGTTTAAACCTGCTAATTTATTAATGACAGATGAAGACAGTACCCATCCAGACCTACGCGATAAAAAATTGTCTTTCCCTCCTACAAAAGTGCTTACAAAAACAGAAGTTTATAAAGAACACACAGAGTGTCTTGAGACCAAGGTCACGACTTTGCGTTCTGGAAGACAGGTAACATGACAGTACGCTTTATAGCTTTCATCGTAACTTAGTGACTGGGAAGAGAGTGATGTAACAGCATGTACTGTGAACTCCTGACTCAGTGGTTTTGTTGGTTTCTGACATATCATTTTTTATCTGAATAAATTGTCGACACTGTTTTCCTAATGAAAATGATATTTATTCCATTTGTAAAATGAGACGGTGAGAGATGCAATAAAATACGTTCCTGAGTAATAGTCAACTTTTGTGCAGTGATTTGAATCTTTTTATTGTTTAAACTTCGACGAACTTTTAGTTAATACTTTGATAGTATTGTTGTAACCCTAATGAGTTACCGTAATTTCACACGTAAACGCCGCACCCAAAGTAAGCGCCGCAGGCACTGAAATTTCCTTTTAAAAATACGAAATCGGGGTAAACGTCGCATCAGTGGCGTAGCTACATATTCAGCGCCCTGGAGCAAGTAAAATTGGTGCGCCCACTTGTTTCTTGGAAGAGTTCTGGCGAAATTTATTTTCTATCTACTCTTATTTCGATTTAAACCTTACTTAATAACGATTTATTTGAAATTCAAGACATTGCAACAATAAGAAATTCAATTTAATAAATATGAATATAATAATAAAACAAATTATAATTCTTTAAGTGCGGAGTACCCACTAATATTTACTACGTATTTTATAAACTCTGTTGACAAAATTTACTTGAGCATGTTTAGTTTGCTCATAAAAATCCTTCAAAATGGTTGTTTTCTCACTTTCTCGTTTGCAAGTCGGTCAATCATTTTCTCTAGATCAAGTTGACAAGCTATTGTTCTTTCAATTGATATCGCGACCAAAGAGCTAAGCCGGTGTTGTGACATGTTGCTTCTTAAATATGTTTTGATTAATTTCAGCTTTGAAACACTTCGTTCTGATATCGCTTTCAACACCGGTGCAGTTTAAAAAAATTATGCACGCTGTAATAATGTCAGAGAAGCCACTTGAGGCGGCGGTGTGAATTAAAAGTAGTTCAGCAACTTCGCGTATAGAAGTCATTGATCCATCCTTAATTTTTCTTTTAATTTAAGATGAACTTGAAAGAAAGTTTTAGAAATGATTAGTGATACTATTTATGAAAGAATTTTTTAAAAAGTATTTATAAACTGATATAAAATATTTCCACTTAGACTTAGTCGGTCATAAAGTCTTAATTTCTCTTTAATTTCGAGTGTTTTGACTAAACGTAAACCTGTTCTGAGTCTTTACAATCAACTAATATTGAACTATAATTTTACTACTAATAAAATTATATAATTGCTTCCATTTTTGTCCGAATGCAACTATTTTTTTCAATCGTTTTCCTAACTAAAACTTATTTTATCGACAAAACAAGAAAATTTTTAGGTAAAACTGAAAACTGTTATTACAATTTCGTTTAATTTCTATTTATCATGATTACATTTTGAAATTTGGGTGAACGTTGCCCCCGATTAAACATGTAATTCATTTCGGTGGTGTTAAAAAAACTAAACTAAACTCATGACGCTACAGTCCGATGTGGACCAAGGTCGGCGGTGCCCATCTCCGCTTTCTTGACCGTGGGCTTTGGGTGCCATGCAGCATATGTCTCGGTGAGGTGGTCAGCCTGTCGTGGGACCCCCAAAGTTTAGTTCCCAAGCATGCTTGATCCTTATTTTATCGACCCACTCAAGGGATGAAAGGCTGAGTCGACCTTGCCCAGTCGCAGGGTCGAACCCTGGACCTGTGGCGTGGCAGCTTGACACTTTTAACCACTACGCCACCGGGCGATCTTCGGTAGTGTTAACGGGATTCAAATTCAATTAATTATGATAGTTATGCTAATAACTATCATCATTTGCAACACAAAAACAATTACATCTGTTCATTTGTAATTTTGCTTCGCGGGTGATGTCCGAATGGTTGGGGCGCTGGCATTCGGTACCAAAGTCTATGGGTTCGAATCCCACTCTTGGAATGGACGTTTGTAGCCGTTCGGAATCGGTTTTAGGCAGAAGGTCCTGGTCTAATTAGCCCTCGTGTAGCAAAAATTGTCCGCAGTGCTCCAAACCAAGCAATATTACTGCATCTGATTTGCACTAATATTGAAAGTCAATCACAAATGTCAATGCTCATGTGTTTTTGTACTTTGCCGTTTTTTCAGTCTTTTTCGGTTAACTTAAGAAAAGTTTAACTAATTATTCATATTACTGAACACTCCTTTGTCTACAAATATTATTTATAGCATTACTCTTCCGTTTAAACGCAGAATAGTGAAACTGGAAGTACTTAATCCAGTGACGTAGCGAGCATAACTGACGCCCGGGCATGATACCTTTTTTGCGCCCCCCTTTCCGAAAAACATATAGTAATATAATATATAGAATTAGTGAAAAGGACCATTTGGCGCCCCTGTGCGAGTGGCGCCCGGGGCATGATAGACCCCCTTGCCCACCCCTCGCTACGCTACTGCTTTAACCCGTCATACGCGATATTAGTTTTAATATTTGATAGTTGATTTCTTTTCTAAATAACTTGATACATTCTGCTTACATTCATCATTCAATAGATGTAATTGAAATGGATTCATATGTGCCAACTGCTCCGAAATACGAGGAGTTTTTCCAACAAAAATGTTAAATGCATGTATACTCCAGGTATTTTGACAAATGGAAAAGCATTGTTGAAATGCGTTTTAAACATAATATTTCTTCTCTTCCTCCCTTTTATTAACGAGAAATTAGTTTTAAAAGAAATAAGCTCAGAAAACCTCAAATCTTCAAGGAATTGCTCAGATGATTACAGTAAATTTTGGGGCGATATTGCAGATATTTTAAATTCTAATTTCGATTTCAGTCGGATGAGTTATTTATCCAGGCAAACGCAGAATCAACCTTACATAATTCACAGAGTGATCTCGTATTATCCCTCACACTAATAGAACCGGATATAAAAAAGTTTATATTTGGCACTCGTGGGATTCACCGGATAGGTGTAACTTCTTTGCAGTAAAACACAACTTATAATATGTATAGTAAGTGCCTATAGTAGTGCTTTTAAACATTCTTAGCAATCATCATACATTTTTATGGGTTTATTAGAGGTATATAAAGCGTTAAATTTACAGTGAAAATTTTCTGAAATCAAAATTATGGTAAGTCAAGTATATTCTAATATATTTAGGTACTTATAGTTTTATTTACTTAAAAATATTTCATTTATTTTTTGTATATTTTATAGAAAATCTGGCAAATTAAAATTATTTATACAAAAGTTTTCACAAATTTTTAATTCACTCTTTCAGATTTTGCGCCCCCCATGATTCGTGCGCCTGGAGCAGTTCGCTCCAACTGCTCCACGGTGTAACTGCTCCTGCGTCGCATATAAACTTTTCTTAGTTACCGTACCGTAACCAAATATGGAGACACCAGCAGAGATTTTAGGATATTTCCGCAATAAACTAATATATTTTAATGAAATAAATTAATATAGTGCTAATTTTAAATATTTCTCTTTAAAAATTATGCTTTAACACTAAAAACGACGAATGACATCCCATACCTATAAGCGCCGTAAGCAGTCATTTTGACCGCTAAGATTTGCTTTATCGAAAACTGCTTTTTTGTAATGAAATGTCACTTACCACTACATTTTTACCGTAGTACAATGCAAAAAAGGAATAAAATCTAAATGGATACAAACATATTTTTGTTTCATAGTAACACATGATAAATTTAAAAAAAAGAAAAAAAGAAACGTAATCATGGAACATCAAATGGGTAAAATGCATGAAGTATACAAGTATGAATAAAAGTAATAAAGACTGTAGGTAATACTAATAACCATCAAAAGGAAAATATAAGATACACAGGTAAGATTTACCGATCAATCAAAACCATCAATGTCCTCATCTTCCTAATCGGAATTGAAACGAAACAAAATTTTTGGATCAATTTTCGTCCCTGGATAGACTGGATCTTTTTCGCTGGAAGAACTGTTGTCGTCAGAACTGTCTTCGCTGGCATTGGGGACAATTATTTCTGCCTTTCTAAAACTGGACATTATTGCCTTATGGAGACACCTCTCCATGCTCGAGAGACCCACTACGTGACTTCTACGAAAGTTACCTTTCGCATAGTTCTGCGTTTTGTGTAGGAATGTAGACCTTCAATCATTCACAATTACCACACACTTCGCATCCGGCATTTGAATGCTTTGTTTACAGCCAAATCAAGTGGTTGAATTAATTTTGTCAAACCTCCGGGAATTATCGCTAAATTTGCAGACACTGTCTTCGCGGCAACTGTAACAGGCTCTGACAAGTGGGCTTTCATGGAGTCCATTTTGAGTAACCCTTTTGAACTGAAAAAAGCCCTTTCCTTTTTCGCCAGACTTCGTTCAACCATTCTTGTATTACTGTTTCATTCATCCATCCTTTCTCGTTCGCGCGGATCACAACGTCATTAGGAAATTCTCCTTCGGAGAGAGTTTTTCTTTTAAAATCCAACAGAGGTTTCAGTTTTTCGCCGCTTGCTGTGCAAGACAAGACACAAGTAAATGACGTTTCCTCGTGACCGGTAGTAACAATACTCACTGTAGTTTCGTCAACCTTGTTGACAGTCCTTCTTGGAAGATAGTCGAAAGTCAAAGGCATAAAGTATACAAGTATGAATAAAAGTAATAAAGACTGTAGGTAATATTAATAACCATCAAAAGGAAAATATAAGATACACAGGTAAGATTTACCGATCAATCAAAACCATCAATGTCCTCATCTTCCTCAACTTTGTCCATGTTGATCACCTGATCGGTGGAAAACTTGTTGCCCTTTAATTGATCCCCTATAAACTTCAGGAAAAAAAGATTTCTTTATCCCCCAATCAACAGGAAAATTTTGCCTCCCGGTTGTGCGGGCCTGGACGAAGAGGTTTTTCGTTTCATGAATTGGTAGCACCAGTTGGATTCAGCTTTAAAATCGTCTATTTCCATGTTCGCCACCAAAACTCTGGCTTGCAAACGTACCTTTACAGTTGATATTGGAATGCTCTTACTGCTCTGGGATGAAATCCATTCCTCAAGGTTAGTTTCCAGTTGAGGCCAAGCAGCTTTCCACCTTCTGCTTGCTCTCTTACTTTTCGGCATCTTTAATAGAACTTTCTTTTCGGAGTGCCATCGCCGAACACAACGTTCATCAATACTGAACTCTCTGCCAGCTGCTCTATTTCCGATGTCTTCTGTTTTGGCAATTACATTCAACTTAAAATTAGCACAGTAGCTTTTGTTTCTGCGTTTTGGAGCCATTTTGACAAATAGTTTCACAGTAAGGAGAAAAAAACTATTTTCGCAGAAAGAGACAGAACGACAGCAATGAACGTGCGTGGTTGCCGAAATGTGTATGACATCATCGTTATGTTTTTCCAAAGATAGTTAAGAACTTGGCGCATGCGCAGTTGTAAACACCCATTCAAGTAATGAGTGAGGATCAATTTCAGAAGAAAAGCGCAAACTAAAAAGATAATTTTAAATTCCAAAATTGCCGTAAACGTCGCATCGGCGTAAGCGCCTCTCCAAAAATTTTTGAACTTTTGTTACGTATGCGTCGCGGCGCTTACGTGCGAAATTACGGTACACATGTATATCTCTCAAGGTTACTAAATATAAACCCGAAATAAAATGTCTGTCATCAGTGCTGAAGCAGCAGAAGTCCCATACATATTATATAAAAAGAGTCAGCAAATTTTCTGTCTCTAGTTTTATCTGATGTTTTCTTTTGAAAACGGTGAAGGTTCAGGGTTGTTTAAATGTACTTTTGAAGGTGAACAAACATATTTTAATTTTTGTACACCATTTATAAGAGATTTAAAATCAGCATAAGGTTATCTGTAATAACCATTTTTACTGTGTTTTATTCATACAACTGTATAACTGGGGGAAAATAAGACTGCTTAATCGAAAAAAAAATAACAGTTAGTGTTAACTTTTTGTGTTGAGGCTAATAATAGTGTCTTTAAATTGTGTGAATATATATAAAATATGTGAATAGTGTGATTATGTGTAATATTTGGCAGTTAAAGTTAGACTTACAGGCTAATAAAAAAATATCCACAAAGTAAGTTTTTCGTAAAAACCTGTCTTTTTTTTCTTTCAGTCAATTTTCTATGATTTACATAATCACTTACAAATCAAATATCAAGATGTCAAATAATATGTTCTCAAGAAATTTTGGTAGGCACGTTGTGAAATTTTGTGTCAGAGATTTGGCCGATTTTGGCACGCACTGTCTTTTTTTTATTATTCAGTCAAT
Source organism: Dolomedes plantarius (assembly GCA_907164885.2). Lineage (NCBI taxonomy): Eukaryota > Metazoa > Arthropoda > Arachnida > Araneae > Dolomedidae > Dolomedes > Dolomedes plantarius. The sequence goes on along the minus strand of OU015503.1, from coordinate 33,792,165 downwards.
TTTCTGTGATTTACATAATCACTTACAAATCAAGTATCAAGATGTCAAATAATATGTTCTCAAGAAATTTTGATTGGCACGTGGAAAAATTTTGTGTCAGAGATTTGGCCGATTTTGGCACGCACTATCTTTTTTTTTTATTATTCAGTCAATTTTCGATAGTTTACATAATCACTTACAAATCAAATATCAAGAAGTCAAATAATATGTTCTCAAGAAATTTTGGTTGGCACGTGGAAAATTTTGTGTCAGAGATTTGGCCGATTTTGGCACGCACTGTCTTTTTTTTTATTCAGTCAATTTTCTATGGTTTACATAATCACTTACAAATCAAATATCAAGATGTCAAATAATATGTTCTCAAGAAATTTTGGTTGGCACGTGGAAAAATTTTTGTGTCAGAGATTTGGCCGATTGTGGCACGCACTCTCAAAAAGGTTGCCCACCGCTGCTATAAGTGGATCAACAGCACTCCTAAGAGCATCCAGGTCTTAGTCGAGATTTGAGCCCAGTCCCTGGAAGCTCGTGATGCTAACCACTACTCAAGGAGTTCCCAACCTGTGGATAGCATGTCCCCACGGTTTTATTCAATAAAAATCATTTTTTTAAATCAAATTTCACCTAAAAGAATTTGTCGGATTTAGTTGCCATGAAACTGTAGGGCAGTGATGTTTTTTAAAGCAATAAGCCTCATTTAAAGCGCACACTGAGTTTGTTAGACATCTACCGCTTTTATTTGGTGATAAATGAAAATCGCAGTTACTTACAACGTACAGTACACAAATTCTAAACATCAGTTGGTATTTCAATAGTCTGTGCTTCCACTTTTGGCATTACTAATGTAGTTTCTCCCAACGGAATAAAACAATTTTGTTTAGGCAGGAGCTTTTTCGTTTTTATTGTTATTAGTTGGCACCCGTCAAAACATGACGGCTGGATAGTAAATAAATGTATTTATACTCAAATTATACTCAACACATCATTGTCAAATGCTGAAAATCTTAATATTAAGAACAGAGAAATACACTTGAATAGTTCGTAGCTGGTTCGGAAAGTTGCGGTAACACAAGTGGACTGTACTAGCTTGGTTAATAAAAAAAACTCACTAAAACGAACGAAACTTTAATAATACTTAAAACCTTAAAACTTTCTGCGCTACAACACTCAGAAAACTAGAATAGGAACAACCAGCTTTCACCTCTAGGTAATTCACACTCAATCTCGTTGAATACTGTCTGCACACACACTCAGCATGGCGGATCGAGCACATACTGACTTCGCAAAATCTATACCCAGTGTTGCCAACCTTTTCAAAGCGCCTCCCCCTAGCGCCATCTCGAAATCCCCCTGTTTCCCCCTAACGCCATCTCGAAATCCCCCTGTTTCCCCCTAACACCAACTTGAGATCCCCTAGACCTTCCTAAAAGAAATTCTAGTTCCAAATAGGCATCCTGTTTGAGAGATAAATTAAAATAAATAAAAAATACACACTTACATAATGAAATGGAGGTTTATTTATATTTGACATATGTATTGAACTTATAATCTAATAAAAAAACGCGTCTCGATTGTACATTACTGTCGATTTTTCTAATTTTAAATTTCGTCGATGTCAGAATAATTATAGAGTATTTCATCAAAGACATCGGCCTGGCTCTCATTTTGTGCTTTACTATTGCCTGCATTTTTAAAGTGATATATATTGACGTTGAACAATTTGAGCATACGGATGGAAGGAACGAATTTGACACATGAACCGCAGTTCTTTTGTAGAGTAAACCTCACCTTCATAATAATTTGAAGTACTTCAAGGGACAACTTATTCCGTAATTTATTTTTAATTACTTTGTATGTCGAAAAAGTACGTTCGACACTTGCGGTTGAAATTGGTAGTGTTATTAGCGCCACTGAAAATTTAGAGATATTTCAAATCGCTTTTTCCCCGCAGAATCACAATCTTCAAATACTTCTGAATAAAATTCAACAGAATTAGCAACATTTGACCACGATTTATTTTGCAATTGATTCCATTCTGACTCTACATCACTTTTATTGCCGTATAAGAGAGTTCGATGGAATTTCATAAAAATGTCATTGAGACTGGGTTTCACTTGAGATAATGCGACTTTAGGATGAAGATTGGACATCGTTCTCAGAACAGAAAAGTTATCTGGTAATCATTTTTGAATTTCTTGAGCCAAAGTACACAGAAATTTCTTACATCTCTCTTTGACATCTAATAATTCTTTCTCCTTGATATTTTGTGCAATAGAATGAAACTCAAAGCCAAAATATATCGCTGATGTATGCATTAGATAGGACTGAAAATCGAAATCCGCTAATTCGCTGTCACCCAATTTCTGTAGACTAGATGGCACAACGAGTTTTTGAAGCAAGCTTTTGAACATCAGAAATAGGTCTTCGAGCAATTTAATAGGTTCCACGTGATCGCTTTGGAAAAGTAAATTCAGTTGGGTTATACTTTTTAGTTCAAATTTAAAAAAAAAAAAAAAAAAAGCTTTGAATGGTAATCTTTTCATAATGTCGTGCAATTGTTCAGCCATATAACAGCTGTCTTCCGATTTAGCAATTGAAAATAGCAGTTCTAATTCTTCGCACTGATCCAGGATTGTGTTAATAGCCTCGGATCGTGCAAGCCAACGAGTCCCACTAAGACCTTGGATTATTTTTATTTATTTATTTATTTTTTTTTTTTTTTTTTTGCTTTCCGTTACCATTTATGGTTTCATACAGCAACTTATATTTTTCCAACCGTTTAGGGCTGTAAGAAAACTGGTAAATTGTGCTTTTTTCGTACTAGAAATTCTAATTGGCGAGGCAATGTCTCCGCTGCTTTTTCGGCACACAAATGAAGCGAATGGCAAACACATTTCATGACGACTACGGCGTTTATCTCGCTTTTAAACAAAGCAGTGACTGAATTATGTTTGCCAACCATGACATTCTCTCCATCGACGCCGATCCCGACCATGTTTTCAACCCTCAAACCATCTTGTTCTAATTGAACTTTAATGGCACTGTGCACTGTTTTTGCATCAGCATCGATTATTTTAATTAATCTGTAGAAAGTTGTGATCACTTGTCTTTTCTTCACCGAAAAAAAACCGAATTTATCTTTATAATAATTATATTCGAACGAAATATGCAGAATTTCTTGAAAGACCACAAAAGAGAAAAACTGAAAAACACAGTAAAAGTAACACAAAACAGTCGCCACTTGCTACAACCCGCGTGTCGTGATTGCCGTGCAAAATGATAAAATTTGTTTAAGGTTGTATTTTGACTGTTTATTTTATTTCGTTTTAATGAGAGAAAGTGGCAGTAAACTTGAAATTAACCTAATTAAAATTGAACTGAAGAGTTAATTTCTAATATTCTTTTAATGAACTTTAAATCTACACTCCTAAAAACCCCCCATAAAAAAAGTCCTCCATAGAGAATTCCCCTAAAAAAAGGGAACTTCTAAAAAATGCGCCAAAAAATGTACCCCCCTCAAAATACCCCTAACAAAATGTGGCCCCTAAAAACACCCCTTTTCATCTAATTTACCCCCAAATTTAGGGGCAAAACCCCCAAGTTGGCAACACTGTCTATACCTCAGCAAAAAACAAACACAGACTCTCTCTGTGTCGCCATCTACATTCAGAAATACAAACCAATTGAATTAATATACAACAACACTTTAAAAAATTAATAAACCCAATAAAAAGAAAAAGGGTTACTCAACAGCACGAAAGAAACAATTTCCTGCAGGTTTGATTCTATATCTCACAAACATAATTGAAAATAAAAATGGCAGAGAGAGAGCTATAAAAATTCCACGGAATAAACAAATTAACGTGTTCATGTGGCTTCGTGTTTAGCGAGTATCTAAAGCCATATTTAAACATGTCACTGAGCAGAAAGTAATTTTTTAATTACAAATTATCACTAATTAATAGAAATTGCGCTTACCAAAGCCAAATTTGATACATCTATAGATTAACATCTTTCGTTTAAGACCAAAATGAAGAAAATTGATGCAGTAGTTTTTTCTCATGGACTGACCAAAGAATCGGCTTAGCAGCTTAAATATGTAGATGAAATTCTGATCTAATACGGTAGGTGGATTACTTTTCTCGAGGCCCTGTCTTGTTCTGTTCTGTTCTTGCTTTCACACATCTTTGACTGAAGTATGAATGCTCTCCACTATATGAAGTATGTAATATTCTCCACTTCTTACAAATACATTTAATGTTTATTTTTATGTCTTATAAAGCCTTTTCAATCAAAATATGCCGGCTGGGAAGGGGGGGGGGGGGGAGCAGAATGCATGGAAACCATTGCAAGGGATCGTGACTCGAAAAAGGTTGGGAAACACTGCATTTCTCGGTATGGGTGGCATAGCAAAAAATGTTTCTGTTGTTGATGTTGTTGTTGTTGTTGTTGTTGTTGCACATCCCCAAAGACGAGCAGGGCTATATCAGGTCCATGACAATGCACACCTTAAGGAAATCCAGATCCACCAATGGATTGGCAGCTAGATCCCGCAGGGAGAGTCCCAGGCAAGCAAGAATATGTTCCGGGGAAGTCCGCTCAGCAGAACACTTGGAGCAGACTTCAAAACACTTAGGACTCTCAGAATATGTCAAAGATCTAAGATGACTCTGAAAAAGCGAGTAAGAATGGTTTGATCTTGCCTGTTACAACTAAGTGCCACAGAGCCACCCGGTCGATTACTCTGATACCAGTGATGTGCCAGTGGAACAAACCAAGTGGTTTTATTTTTGCTTTTAGTTTTCATAGGGAGACATATTCATGGATGGGAAAAATAGGCACCTTATGTGGTCAAAGACTGGAGCACCAAGGGTAGAAGTCTGACTCAGCTCCATTGCCTGCAGGCCTTAGCTGGGCATAATGGAATGGCCTTCCCGCCTAGGGTGACCCTACCAGGAGTTAAACTCCCGACGTACTTCACCCATTCCGCCCAGGGACACCCCCTCGCCACGATGAGGCTAGGAGTTATTCGTATAATATTTTACTGCTAAAGTTTTTGCATTTTTGAAACACCTAGGCTTCTGTGATTTACCAGTGACTATCGGCTCGATAGTCACTGTTAATACAAAACAACACAGAGATCCTCTCTTTGGACCCTTCTCCACCATAGCAGGACCGACCCATTAATGTTAATGTGCTGTTAGGAAAGCAATTATAAAATAGTGCAGTTTCATCTGCATTGTAAATGTCTCGAGGCTGATACTCCTCCAAAAGCTTTGGAAGGTCGTTAATCCAAGATGATGTTCGTACTGTATTCACAGATGCATTATCTCTCCCGTGAGCTTCTTGTATACACGACGATCTTTGAAACGTGCTTTCTACCCGTTTGATGCCGCAAAGTCTTTAATCAAAAATCTTTCTGCAATTTGTTTTGCTCTCTCCCGAATAATGCTCCCATCAAGAGGTATGTTTAGGGTACGTGAATATTGGTATCAATTTAAGATTATTTTTTCCAGTTCCCTAAACTTCGATTCTCTGCAAATCATTCTTGCTATAGATGAGTTTCTACGCCTTCCTATTTGCTCCCCAGCTTCCCTTTTCTTTAAATAAAAGGAATTCAACGTAGACGCTGTGATTCCTAAACGCTTGACTACGTCAACGCGTTTTTCAGAGGGATTTCTTTTTCAATTCTTCAATAATTCTTATTCTTTCTTGAAGAGTACGTACTTTTTTCGCTGAAATATTCATTTTGAAAGTTTTAAAAAGTATCCATAGTTAAAGCTACGAAAAATTAAATAGATCATCTCGGACGTGCGATGCTACGTTTGACTGTTCAGCATGCCAAATACGAAAACGGGGGCGTAGGTTTCAAATTACTCATGAAAGCGATGATGTCAGCAAAACTGCCGTATGAGTTTATCGCTTTTTTTTCGGCACCCCACTGCTTAAGAGTAGAGCCAGAGAAGCCTTAAATTCATCCCAAAGCTCTATTACTCCCCAAAACCACTGCACAGAAATCCGATAAAACACCGTTTACACTGATTCCTAATTAATCGTGAAACTAGTGACGTCAGATTATCAAAATTACTGATTTTTCCCACTGCCGATCGAATCTAGGAAGCTTTCGGGACGACCTCACGTGCCACTCCCGCGTCGGGTGTCGCAGAGCCGCAAGGGTACTCGAATTTACGAGTTTTTTTAAATCCCAAGGAGAACCGGGCGATTCGGTCTCCGCCACCACCGCAAAGCCAACGATCTCGCCGTATGACGTTATACCACTGAAAACTTCATGAAAGTTCTTCCTAAAGCTTTTTTTTAGTCCAAGAGAAGTGGGCTGCGCCAAATGCATGCCAGAAACGGGGGCGCAGATTTCAACTTACTCGCGAAAGCGATAACGCGAAACCAGGCGAAAGAGGAGAGCGCAAAAATACGAGAACGTGCATTTCAAATGTTCTCCTTATTTTTTAATTAGAGCGTCATTCTAGCTCAATTCAGACATTTATATTTCAGGTTTTGTTATTTTGAAAAATGATCTATCCGGTAAAACAGTAATAAAGCTGCGATATTGTGAACGAATATTGCGGTAAAACGATAGATAGAGGAACAATCCATGCGGTTTGTTTTTGCTTGTTTTCTATGGAATTTATTCGGGACTGGGTGAAATAATCTTTTACAGAAATCTTCTACAGTTGCGAATTCTAAACCCAACAGTACCGATAAAATTAAATTTCTTCCTATTCTTGTTTTTTTCTCCTAAGGCAAGCCCTTTGATTGGGAGTATATGCACATATTTCGTTGCTCTGCTGGTTTCCAGGGTTGGACACCATCTTAAGCCGAAAAGAACTCTATCACGTCTATAAACAGTAGATTATCTTAGCGAATACAGAGTAGTCGCTGTATTGTTTTAGAGCATGAAAATATCTACTAAGGTTGCGCAAATACATGACGTCAAACACCCAACATCAGGCCATCACCTTTTTAGAGCTAACGATTTAGATTAGACGTTACGTTTATACTCCTTTTCTTTTATTTTTGTTACTTAATATTTTTTAATATGATGGGGAAGGGGCTTATTTTGAATTGTTTGTATTTATTGAGTATCTGTTTCAGGGATTCTTAATAAGGGGGGAGGAATTTCCCCTGAGGGGAATTTTAGGGTTTCAGGGGGAAGGAAAGGGGAGATCGTCACCACTATTCAGTGGTGATGTACTGTAGATTATCTACAATCAAGAAAATTGTAGTTCGTTTTTAGTTTGATTTGCGACATTTAATAAAGTTTATTGAATGCCAAGTATTAAAATCAGTTTTTTGAACATGCAACATTATTTTAAGTCTGTTAACTTTATTTTTAGTCTGTTGTCATTAATTGTAGTTTGTTAAGTAATTAGTTCTTAATATAACAATCCTAATTTTATTCAAGTTTTGAAAACTATCAACATTTTCTATTATTTTAAGTTTGTTAATTCGCAACAGCTTGCTTATGCGCGCACTTTCTCGCCAAGCCAAATTTTTACGCCAACTGTATTCATGTAGCTGGCATATGCATTATCCGGTGATCATTTGTTAATGCATAATCGACGTTTATTATTGAGAAACCTCGTTCCCCTAGTAAAAAAAGATGGGAAAATTATTTTTTTTTGTTTAGTTATGGTCTCAGAGACGTCTCGGAAATGCTCTACGCCAACCTTAGCGCCGTTTTTGTTGACACCAGATCTTTGCGTGTCAAAATGTCTAAATAGCATCATATCATGATCAGAGGGTCTAAAAAGCTTCATATCATGATCATATCATGATCATGATCCCCTCATCATATCATGATGAGGGGAGAAGAACAAGCCGCGCCACAAGGATTGGCGCGAAATCATCTTGGCGAGAAAGTGCGCGTATACGGAATCTTAGCCTTAAATTCGACTATAAAAATTATCCCAATAAATTTATATGTACTAATATAAAAAATAAGATTTTCAATATTATATGAATATTATTTGTAATGCAACTTTTTAGTTACACAGTCTTGGGAAGGGGGGGGGGGAATGATATTCTGAACTATGGTGAAACGGAGAGGGATTGAAGTAAAAAAGGTTGAGAACCATTGATTTATTCAATTGCTTTTTGCGTTTATTTAAAGGATATAAAGTCACTTGACCATGGTGCTCTTAGAAGTTAAAATGCCAAACAGACAGAATTTAATATTACTACCTTACCATTTTCAATTTTAGGGATTTACCTTTATATATTTCCAAGATCCATCAAATGTCCTTTAACGGGTATCAGTGGTATTAACACACCACTGCAGACCTTTCTTTGTGCTATTATACTGTTGCCAACAACCTGCAATGCCTCCATCAAGCAACCGTTCTCATATCGTTTACATCGCACCTTGATTCTGTCTTCCGTAGACATAAAACTCTCCCAGATTATCCCTAAAACCATAAAACCTTTTCCCGCCTTTTGCTATTCTACTAACTTGTTACTATTTCTAGCAAAACACTTTTTATGTTCCCTTGTAAAATAGAGGACAATGATATTCCACCATTTTAGCAAAGAACATAAAAACTCAAAAAGGTTGTTTGCGTAGATAAAACCCTTGACATGAGGTAGCTAAAGCCTCTAGCACGATATTTGGAACACCTGTGTTATACGCAATTATCACATCTATAATTGTGGCAAGTCTATTTGCGAAAGCTACTCAACTCAAGTACTTGGAGTTATTTCAACAACCCCGTGAAATTAATGGTATACTGTTCCACCATCTCTTTCGCTGTTCAGCCGCTTTTCACGATGTAATCTTGCTACAGTTGCGGTTTCTTCTTGCTGTGAAAGTAATCTCTCAATAACAGAACTGTTCGAGTAACATCTGCAGTTCTGGAACCGAAATCATGCTACGTTCATAATAGAACTAGCTGAATACTCGTGCTTCGCTAAGGAGTACATTAAAATTAAATACAACGGTCAATGTATGCAATTAATGCCATAAAAAGCAAAAAATATATATTTATAAAAAATCGTAAGGGGTATTTTTATAGACAAAATAATGTAGAAGAAAATATTCTAATTAAATCTAATAGAACATACTAAAGAATATAGTACAATTAATATAGTACGGTTTGAGGAACTTTTCTTTTACTGTATTTTAATATTTTTTTGGATAATGTCCAATCGTCTGCCGCATTAGCAAGAAAAAGATTTTTTTGTCTATTTCGTTGTTATGCACACGACGCAAAATTAGTTTAAAGTATCACAAAAAGAAAAGAAACCACGTGCTCAGCATTTAATAAATTAAATTCTAAAAATTAATCTTTAAAAATTCCCCAAATATCAGAAAATGGAAGTAAAGATTCGAAAAAGATTTCATTTTACAGAAATTTTTAATATCTTTCTTGTGATATAAATTTTATAACCCTCAGATTATAATTTTAAATGCAAACTTTAAAGAATGTTACAAAAACAGCTTAAAAATTTAATTTAAAAAAAATCTAAGAATTTTTCAAAAATCTTTCTTAGTGCGCTCTTACACTATAAAAAGAATCGCCATGCAAAATTTCAGCCCTTTAGATCCAGCGGTTTGCTCTGTGCGTTATATGTCATTCAGTCAGTTACGGAACTGTTTTATATATATAGATAACGCCCATTTTTTAAACCACAATGAAATACGAGATCAATGTTTACAGCGATCATATATCCTACCTTAAGACTGCTGTGTATTAACCCTATTGGATTCGCTCACCTCAATATTAACCTATGGAGAAAATGTGTCCAAGGATTGCCGACTCGGATTGGAAGATTTATTTTACAAAAATGTACACCACAATAGAGAAAGAAATTTTACACGTTGGGTCATTTTTCGTTTAAAATAATAATACAAATAATATTTTTTAATTTAAATGATTCTGGGGGAAAAAGTCTAGTCTAGTGTATTTTAAATGCTCACCGATTCCTTCAGTGGACGAAATTTGTCAAATGAATCGTGTTGCAAGGTGCAGAAAAGTTCAGGCTATCTTAAAATACCATTTTTATTTCATTGTCAGCCTTTATGTAGCCTCAAATAGTAGGCACATTTTCTCCATAAGTTAGCACTGAAGTGAGCGAATATAATAGGGTTAGTACACAGCAGCTTTAACCCTTTCACGACTATTACGTGGAGTTAATAACCAGCGAGTTTACGATGAGATAACCAGCATACCTCCGAATAGAGATGACTCAACTTTAAATGAAATGTTTACCAAGAGTATATCATTAAAATTCATAAATGACAAACTGAAAACAGTAGTCCATAGAACAATATGCCATCGTCATATCGTGTATCCCTCATACGATTAGATACAGGCCAAAGTGGCGTAAACAGAAGAACGAAATTTATTAGTTTTCGTAAGAATCTTAATTCTATTTATGCACTGTCTGGTGCGTATGTAAATTAAGGGATAAGATAAAACGCACGATGATATACGATCACTCCTATTTCTCGAAAGAGAAACAAGGGATTTATTTGAACGTCAAGTTCTTGTGACGATTCCTTGACTGAAAGCTAGAAATTATCTAAGTTGGGGTTAAAAACATATCCGAGGATCCTAATTTAGGCTCCTCTATTTCTATCCTTATATTCTTTGACTAGCTGAATACCCGTGCTTCGCTACGGAGTACATTCAAATTAAATACAACAGTCAATGTATGCAATTGATGACAAAAATATGTATGTGTATATATATATATATAGTTATATGTATAATAAATACAACGATCAACGTATGCAATTGATGTAAAAAGAAACGAAAAAATATATTTATAAAAAATCGTTACGGATATATTTATAGACAAAATAATGTAGAAGAAAATAGTCAAATTAAATCAAATAGAACATACTAAAGAATATAGTACAGTTTGAGGAACATTTCTTTCACTGTATGTTAATATTTTTTTGGATAGTGACCAATCGTCTGACGCATTAGCAAGGAAAATTTTTTTTTGTCTATTTCATTGTTATGCACGTGACACAAAATTAAAAGAAAGAAACCACGTGATCAGCATTTAATGAATTAAATTCTAAAAATTAATCTTTAAAAATTCACCAAAAATCAGAAAATGGAGGTAAAGATTCGAAAAAGATTTCATTTTGAAGGAATTTTTATGATCTTCCTCGTGATATACATTTTATAACTCTCGGATTATTATTTTAAATGCAAACTTTAAAGAATGTTACAAAAACAGCTTAAAAATTTAATTTAAAAAAATCTAAGAACAATTTTTCAAAAATGTCTCTTAGTGCACCCCTACACTATAAGAAGAATCGCCATGCAAAATTTCAGCCCTTTATGTCCGGCGGTTTGGCCTGTGCGTTGTTAGTCAGTCAGTCAGTCAGTCAGTTACGGAACTGTTATATATATATATATATATATATATATATATATATATATATATATATATATATATATATATATATATATATATATGTAGATTATACTTTCATCTTACTTTATCAACACCAGACAATTTTCTGGCGTTAAAAGAAAAACTACTGGCCACGTTTAGGTATCTTTCGTCTGACAAAAATTAAAAGTAAAACAGAACTTCATTTAACATAGATTTGTATTTTTACCAGATATCTAGATTCAAAGGACTTTCAGAAAGTATCCGAACTGTGTTCGGGACATCCGGTACAAGTACAAAGGACTTTGAACGACAATTTAGGATACCTCGAAATACTCTTCCGGAATGAGGATGTTGCCTGTTCACAAATCCCGTCAAGGTATAATTCAGAGCTGTATTCTAGGAACTAATTTCTTAACTTCGAGGAAATGGAAAAAGTCACGTTTCGCAATACATTGAGAGTGGGGCAGATATATCGTAAATAAGATTCCTGAGTCATCAGTCGCTTGTTGGGTTATTAGGGTCACGCCGTACTGAGACCTGGTCCCGAATCTATTTCCATTAGGCTTAATACCTATTCACATTGCATCTGGAGCTTTGCGTTACGTTATTACGTTAGCTCCGAGAATGTTGACATGTCCTGTGATTGGTTTGATATATCACGTGATCAACGAATTGAACTCTGGGACTGGTTGAAATTTTTCCCTCTGACGCTGCGTAACGCCCCAGATTCAGTGTTATTTTAGTACCAGTTTTATTTTAATGTTAGTTCAATCTGTAGAGTATTCTTTAAGTTGATTTTTCTCAAATGCTGCATTTTTGTCACTTTTCTTGCCGGGTTGCGATATGAGTAAACTGAGATTAGCCAATGCGCAGTTACTTCTTTCTTTAGAACTGTGGTCATAAAATTATTTGATATTCTGAGAAAGAAAGAGGAGAAAATAATTGCTAATTAATAATTAAAAGATAATTGCTAACGATATACCATTTATCCAACGTCATACAAAAAGCAATTTTGGCATGCGAATACTTACCTGATCACTAGAAATGAAAAAGCTCGATAATTTTCAATCAGATAAGTTATTAGCGCCAAAAATTAATCTTTTATACCGGCCAAAAAGGTGAGATACAAAAAGAAACCTCGAAAGTCGAAACACGAGAAAACCGCTTTAACCGATACAGAAAGATGACTATATATATATATATATATATATATATATATATATATATATATATATATATATATATATATATATATATATATATATATATATATATATATATATATATATATATATATATATATATATATATATACACATATATATATATATATACACATATATATATATACACATATATATATATACACATATATATATATATATATACATACTTAAGAAACATACTTATACATACTTATTCAATACTTAAGAAACACACAATAATCATTTTCCATGAGTTTATTACATCAGTTCACGGTGAAACTACTCTCTACTTTAACATAGAGCCTGGCGCTCGCCATCTCAAAACACGGAACCCTTCACTGCGTGTCCATCATAATCGTTTGCATTCCCCGGTCTGCTTATGCCCGTATCACACTAAAGATTTAGCACAAGCTTTTAGCGCAACTGTTTCACTAAACCTGTTCTACCTGCAACTGTTGCACTAAAATACTGTGTGATAGAGTGTTTTTCTATCAATCTTTAACTGCAATTTTTCCCATTCTACATGGGAAAAGTTTCACGAAAAGCTTGTGTTGCACATAATTGTCCAATAGCAGGGCAGGTTTTTGGCTCACGTGACTCGCGATCGAGCAAGGAAGATCACGTGATCGAGCAAGGAATAAAATATGGCCGCCAACATGGATCCGTGGACTAAAGAATTTTAAATTATTTCATCGACGAAGTTACAATTCGTGAAATCTGTGGAACCACAGTCATGACTTTTACAAGAACAGGACGTTAAAGCGGTTGACTTTTAAAGAGATAGGGGAGATAATGAGTGAGAAATGGCCTCATTACCAATCTTCTTTTACTAGCGGTAAGTAAGATTTTGCATGTCTTTTAGAAACACACAATTACACTTCTTATCCGTAACAACATAATAATTATTTATAGTATTGCCACGTTTGATATAATTTCTAAATAATTCTATTTAATTGTGGATCTTTTGGATCTTTTCGGATCATTGATATGGATTCATATCAATTGTCATTTTTATCGCCAAACTTCGCCAATGTTTGTCAACAGAAATAATCTTCGTGCATAGGATATTGCACTGAAACAAGTTACAATTTTTCTTTTCTGTATTCGGAAAACAATCAATCAGAATTTTTAATCATGTAGTAATAACTTCTTATTTAACAAAGTTAATTGTATTGAAAGCCATTAATAGTTTACCCTGCTTTACCATTATTGTTCAATAATGCAAGAGATATTTTTAATGCTAAGATTTTAAGTATTGTGGTTGCATTGATTTACTGTACTGACACTAGTATTTATCGTAAGCTAAATTTACGAACTTATGGATCACTTATGATAGTAAACATTCAGTTTACATGCAACCGAATAACAACAATAATAACACTTACATTTTTGTTTAAATTTCTGAACAAAATTAAATAAATTTCATTTTGTGTTTAAAGTTTTGTTAAAGAAATAAAACATTCTTAAAATTTGAGAGTGTTATAATTTGTGTTTTGAAAGAGAAAAATGTTTAACTTAAAATTTTGTTACGAGTGCTTAAAAAAAAGAAAAAAAAATATTTTATTTATAATTATATATATAAAATTAAGTACTATTTTATATTAGAATAATGTTTTATATTAGTTTTTATGTAATGTGTAATATGTATTGGTGTTTAAGTTGTATTAAATCTGTAAATATTTATCATCAGCAATAAGTTGACAATTTTGAAAATATTGGATATATATCAAAATATCGGATATTTTCGATATTTTGGAACCCTGATCACAGCTCTCATTTTTTAATTTATTATTACATTTCAATATTTCATTTTAATGTCTATTTTTTACAGGATACAGAAAGTGAATTTGGGGAATTTACCCAAGAATCGGTTACTGCAGTCAATGAAAATGCAGTAATGAATAGCCCCCAGACCAATAAAAGGAAAGTGATGGAAACTTCATTAATTCTCCCCTAAAAAAAAGGGAAAGTGTGGATAAGCAAATATCCAGCACGTTGGAGCAAGTCAAGAAATTAATGGCATCTATAAATGAGGATAAAGACAATGTCGATGATGCCTTTTTTAATTATCTGAGATGTACATTTAAAAGTTTAAAAGATGTAAACTTAAAAAAAAAGGCAAGAGTTGAAATCCAAGGTGTTATCAATAAATATTGCATGGCAGACTTGAATAATAATAAATAAATTTTTTACTTCATGTTTCATTTCATTGATTTCATTGACCATAATTTAATTTTACAAATAGCTGGTATGTTGCATATAACTGGTATTTATAGGTATTTTGGCATTTGAAAAATATATAGCAGTAGTATACAGCTCAGATTCAAAAAATTATAATAACTGAGAAAAAGTAATAAGAAAGAAATTATTTTCCATTTATTTATTTATGATACTATTCCAAAATTTATTGATATATCTGAGAGTTAACCTTTTCTTAGATATCCATTTTTTTAATATTGTGTTAGTATTTTATGTAATGTAATTATTCTAATATTTTGAATATGAGCTGTACTAAAATCTGAATGTAATTTATCTGAATTTTTTTTATTTCACACTTTTTTGTGCTAAGAATGTTGCTAGAAACTAATCTTTCCATTTGTACCACAAAAGATCAGATCCATATGGGTAACCCAATTTATATGGGTACAGAAAAAAGAAATCAAATTATTTTGGTACTTGGCAAAGTTATGTTCTAACATAAAATAATAATGGTCGTTCTAACCCCTCTTTTGAGACTAAGTTTTCGTATGCTGTTTTCATAATTGAAACCAGTGTAGTTATTATTTACAAATTATACAGAACAAAAAAATTTTCAATCTTAACTTTGAACAAGGTACATTTATTAAAAATTAAATTCAATGTAAATTGCACATTTGCTCTTGCCATGGAACAGGTTCCACATTCTATTGAAGTCAGCAGCTAATGCTTTCCATTCGATTCATTATTGGGGCAATTTAGATAATCATCTTTTAAAACTGTAAAAATTGCCTTGCATACTAGTGGCAAGATTCCAGAAATGGTGTTTTGAGCAATGCGAAAGTGAAAACTTAATGTTTGCTGAGTTTCACCTGAAAAATAAAGATAAATACTGTCAGTAAAGAATCAGACACAGGTAATGCTTAAAAGAAAAACATTTTAGCAATTCTCTTTTAATGATCCATAGGTGTATTTTTTCATCTAAAGATCTGTCTTAGTAATTTTGTTCAAAACAGAATAGTACAGAAAACATAAACAATAAAACATCAGTTTCTAATGTGCCTAACATGCCAAATCTAACATCTAATTACAGTAGGCTCTCTGTAATCGACACAGCTTGGGACCAATGCTAGTGTGGATTATAGGTCATTCTATTGTTTATGTTTTGAAAATTGTAAGTAAAACCAATCAACAGTTTTTTTTACAATTAATGACAAATTAAAATAACAGAAATATTATAATAAATATTGTACAATGATTTTATTTGAATTTATTTAAATATACAATTAATGATTTTAAAAAAAATGTCACAATATATATTTTTACATGCTAGCTATTGAATTGTCAATGATTGGCATTGAAACTTAACATCAAATTTCAATGTTTACATCTGTTATGATGTGTGGATTATAGGTGCTTGCGAATTAAAGAGAGTCTACTATATTATATTAATTAACTATCAAATATAATATTTTCAATTTTTGCACAGTAAGCACCCACATAATAAAATGTTTATTTTAATGCAAATACATTTGTCAATTTCATGATTATAGATTTTGTGTGACCAACTTGGTCACTTCTGGGGTAATTATCGATCAGCAACAAATTTGATTAAAATAGATTGCCATAATATATATTATATAAATCAAAGTATTAAAACCGAAATACACTAGAATATGTAAAAGTACATGTGTATGTTAGTATCGACCATATTTATACTACCTAAAATAATTAATCCTACTTATACTTTATTGTATGCGACTGTGTTTATATTCTACAGTCCTGCCCATCATATTCATTAAATCATGATAATGATAATCTTGTACTAGTCTTTAATATCAATATTAAGATTTTAAAAAAAGCAATGTTTATAAAAAGTCTATATCTTTACCTGTAGCTAAATATCTGAGAGTGAGTGCCAAACGTTCACCAGGAGGAATACTGTGTCTCATTTGTGTATTTCTTTTTTGTATAAAAGGTGATACTTTTTCAAGCAAATACTCAAAAGATGCTGTATCCATCCTAATCCACCTTCTATAGCCTTCAGTATCCTAGTATTAAAAAAATAAGATATGTTTAATGTTTCATAATTGTATTTCATGTATAGAAAATTTCTATGAGCAAGTTATTACAGCAACCTTTTCAAACATTTCACTAAAACCAAACAGTTGGGGGAAAAAGAAATAATCTTCTTTTAGGGGACTTAAAGAAGGGTCAAATATTCTGCATAATAATTCTATAAATATTATTTCTATAATAATTTATTAATTCTAGCAAAATTTGAAAGAAAATATCTTACCTGAAGTGCCAGTTCCCTCATCAAATTCTCATAACATCCTAGTTTATTTCTTTTTTTTTAACCATTCCCTTGTCCAAATTTTTCTTTCAGATTTTTTTCTTCTTGCAATTAATGCTGCTGTAAGGCAAATTATTTTAGCACATATCGTTTTTTTAGATGATATGCTCATAAAATTGGATGGAGCCATGATTTGAATAGGTTATGTCCGACTGAGCAATCGATTCGTAGTACATGCGCTAAGAAATTTGTATGCTATGCCTAAAGCCTAATGGTCGATAACAGGATTGGTACGGTAACCCGTCCGCTTCGGTTTGCGAATCCGTTTGTCAAACTCCAGCAACCCTTCACAGACACTCCGCCAGGAGAAAGGCTTGACGAAAAGCTTAAAGTTTCACCAAATTCTTCAGTGTGATACGGGTTTTAGTCTTTTCCCACTACATCGAAATAACGGCACGCGCTAAATTCGTATCTAGATTTTTCTAGAAGTTTTTAAGCTGAGCTCGCCAATTTTCAACGTAGTCCTTTCCCGCCAATTTCTTCAAAGCTGCTCAGTTCTATTAATAGCTCCCACGGCGTTCGCTGTCTGCACACCCGCGCTTGCTGCATTACGGGATTAATCCCGTCATTTAACTTTTTTAGTTCGATTTTCTGTATTAAAACTCCCTTTTTGCCCCTTAAATTCTAACCTCTCTAAAAAAATTCTCACATATAAGTATATATATATATATATATATATATATATATATATATATATATATATATATATATATATATATATGTGTGTGTGTGTGTGTGTGTGTGTGTGTGTGTCAGTCCTCATCTCTTATCACCTATCTTATCACAGTCCTGTCATAGTAAGTTTCAGTTGTCGCAGAACTGACATTGTTGCAATTTCCTACTATGAGGGATTTAGAACAATCTTCATAATCATGCATCATCAGAAACTTAGCTCAAGAAAAGACTTTTTTAGTACTCCGGCAATCAGGACATAAATAAATTTGTTTGCTTTCTTACAACCGTCAAGCCAGAAATGGCAGTTGATAAGATAGGAAAAAATAGATTAGATTAGTATAATAGATTATGTCAGATTGGATTTTCCCAACCGGTGTGCCATGAGATATTTTTTTATAAATAAAAAAAAAATATTAGTAGATCCCACTCGAAATAAATATTAAGTTTAACTAATTACTCTCACGTCCGATAGATTACGAAACAAATTGATGCGCTCGCTCATGGGGATGAATTAGATACTTTCACACCCACAACTGTTAGGCTTGATATCAAACATTTGTGCTCTAAGCATCCATCGCAAGTCTCGCATTAATAACACAGGGCCCGATTTTGTAATACAGTGAAACCCCGATTTAATGTTATTCAAGGGACCATAAAGAAATGACGTTATATGCGGGAAAGCGTTAAATCGGGGTAAGACCAAAACACTGAGCATGAAACAAAGTCTAATTTAGGTAACATAACTTTTATTTCTTCATTTACTATGGTTTAGACATCAGTTTTCTAAATTATGCTTTAAATCATAGGTTCTCAACGTGGGTGATAACTCCCCCTTGTGGGCGTTTGAGACTTTCAGGGGGGAGGGGCAGTAGAAAACCCAGAGAAAATTAGGTATCAACAGTTCTGGCTGTAAAAAGATACCGACACTTTACCCTGGATTATCGGCTGTGGTACAAAAATTTTCAATAACGTTTTCTTCATCATATTTAGTGGAACGTGGGTTCAGTGCAGTCACAAATATGTTAACCGTTCATTGGGCGCGCCCGTGTACAGAGTGCAACATTTTCGTAATTTTGAATGGTTTGGTTTTACTTGAAAGGTTTGTATGTTCTAGGCAGTTTCTATTTATAGCTACACCCTTTCTAATGCAGGTCTGATTTTTTTTACCCTTGTATTCTTTTCCATTCATTGGTAGTCGTGATTTAACCGTGGTAAACCAATGATTATACTGGATTACAATACGACAAAAGCAGGAGTTTATGTATTTGATCAAATGTGCCGCTGTTACACAGTATCCCGCATATCACGAAGATGGACAATCCCGTTATTTTTTAGGTTTTTGGACATAATGGGAATCCATTCGCAAGTTGTCCTTAGATCCACTAAACCGGACAGTTTTGAAATTAGGCGAGTGTTCTGCAATCTTTGGCCTTTAATTATAAATATATCTCAATATTATCAATGTTTTATATCTTGTCATAAAACGCAAAATTATTATTTTCAGTTTGAAAAATAAAACTGTTTATTACAAAAGGAATAATCAAGGTTGAAAGAGATGTTGCACTTTGTGCCAAGCGCGCCGGCTGGTGTTCCAAAAATTGGCGCGCCCGCTGAAGGATTAACTAAAGACAGAAGCCGACTGCAAATTACTAATAGCGGTTATTTAGGTATGCCACCCACTAAAACAGAGCCGAATATAAATAAATTGATTGATGTGCACCAAATTCATCCTCTTCATTAGATTTTCAGTTATTTGTAATATTTAATAAACGATTATTATCCTTCGTTATCTTCGTTTCTGTGTGTAATGCGAATGCAACTATGTTTGATTTTAATAAATAATTTTATAATTTTAAGCTTAAAGTTATCTTATTTACAACAACATATTTCTTTACTATGTTCTATATAGGTAGAAAGATATATACATAAAAGGCCGAAAATTTGCCATTGTATGTGTGTTATGTGTTGTGACGTCACTATAAGGCTGTTAACTCTCTGAGGCATTTTGAAGACATTTCACAACTATTGATCCATACCAAGAAAGACAGAGTTCTAATTAACAAACGAAGGCCACATTTTTAAAACAAAACTTAACAATTTATTAACAAAAGAATTAAACATTAAACACTTCCGATGTAATCACTTCATTTACGTGCAGATTCACAAATACACGCTCCAGGGCCCATTCTCGGCCGAACGACACAGGAGCCTAGCAAAACACGTCTATCCCGCTCGGATTTTATACAGCGTCTCCCCTCCATGTCTGGATTTTCCGAAGGGGTGGAGGAGGCGGCAGATGCCGGCAGATTATTGGCTGACAGCTCTTTTCGACGCCGAACTTTATTACATTGCAGAACGTCCAAGATGACAGCTTTTAGTGGCTGCGTGTCTGTAAGGGAAACGGTTTTTAATTCCCCCACGTGTTCCGAACTGGTGGAACCGAACAACACATTCTTTGAAAAACACGCAGCTGTGTTTCACCCCTTGTGGGGTCTCGGGAAAAAAAGAACATCTTTCCAGTACGCTACAGTGTGTTTACTCGCATAGGAAGGTAAATTTCCAGGGGGGCGGTGAGAAATTTTTTCTCTGAAAAGGGGGCTGTCGACGAAATAAGTTTGGGAATCCCTGCTTTAAATAAATCGGTTATTTCACTTTGCGTCCTGTTTATAGCACAAATCGCATTCTCAACAGGAGTTTAGTAAGCTTTTTTCTTGACCTTCACTATTTGAAAGGAACACTTCCACTGTTTTCAAAGCTTGAATGGCTTCTGTCGCAGAAGGATTTCCATGTTCCTCATCTTCATCATTGTCCGAACTATCCAATTCTGAGTCTATTAAATCCCTTAGAATGGGAATCTCTGATGTCACGATATTTAAATCGCAATGTAGATAATTCTCGAGATCTATGAGCAAGAATAGAAATCCCCCATTTCATTAGAGTCTTCATTTCCTCTCTTCTCGTACTCATATTCATCACCACTGTCCTCCAGAAAATCAGCTTTTGCAAAAGGACGTGAGATACATTCTCCCATGCTGAAGAAATCATATGAAAAGATTCTAGAATGTTTCTCGATTTTTTTTGCTGCCTCCAAATTCTATACTAAGAAGGGAGTTTTTCAAATCTTGGTTTCTATACTTTACATTGAACGGTCGTATGATCCCTAAATCACAAGGTTGATGTTTGCTTGTACAACTGGCAGGGAAAAATTCCATTCGCACATTTTGTAATTTTAAATGTACAACGTAGGCTGTACATTGATCAACAAACAAAATAATCTTACGTTTCTGCAAAAGCATTTGTCTGTCCAATTTGTGAAGAACGGACTCCAGCAGACTCAACACAAATGGACTTGTATGATAAATTTTGCCTTTTTTGTTTAAAGCGGTCTATCCAACCATTTGAAGCTGTGAATCCTTAAATTCCCAGTTTAGAATCAATTTCTATTTCAAAACGGGGCCATTTATAGGAATGCTTGTTATACGAACTTTGTTGAGCTTTATTGAACCACTGAAAAAGGAATTCCTCAAACGGTGACAATTTCCTATTTTTCTTTTTTATTAGCCTGTTTTCCCATCTTTTCCCCATTTCGCTCCATTAAATCAGCTTGCTTTAAAATTTTCGTGACAATTTTTGACTATTTTAGGAAAATTTCGTTGAGTTTCCCCCCCTCTAAAAAAACGTTAAATGCGGGAAAAATTTTAAAATGAAAACGTTAAACGGATTTTTTTAAAGTACATGTAGAGGAAATAAATTGGGACTGGTGAAAAATGACGTTATATGCGGGAAATCGTTAAATACGGGTTACGTTAAATCGGGGTTTCACTGTATTTTCAAGTGTTTTATTTCCCCGTTTATATTACAAGATGCCAAGGCCCCTTGCCTCCCTCCTCTCCTCTGGGTGCGCCACTGATCCAATTCCTCTAAGGGAAGTTTTAACATCGATGTTTTGTAGAAAAGGGATGAAACAACGACAAAGGTACTGAGTGGCGTGTGTTTCGGAGAGAACTGGAAACAAGATAGGGTCTTGTAAGTCAGCTTGTATACTTGAGAACTCAATCCGTAAGAATTCAGGACTTGAAATGGATATGAACAGAAATGAAAAGTTCCGCATGAATTGGTTTTCGTGGATATTTTTATTTATTTATCCATCTGAAACCATTATTTTGGAATGGATTTGATTTTTCTCCTAAATATTTTGATCGTCTCGCATATACTATATCCGACCGGATCAATTCATTTGCTCCCATTAAAGAGTTGTTCAAAGCCGGAAAAAAAATCTCTCCCAAAAGATTTTGCTCCTATTTTTTCTTTGGTGAATTTTCGGAGAAAATTAAGCTGTTTCGATAGGGCAAATATATATATATATACATATATATATATATATATATGTGTGTGTGTGTGTGTGTGTTTGTTTGTTTAATGATTGCTGTGGCGGGGCGATGAAAATGGCCGGTGTGAACTCGTAGTATTTCTGACAATTCTGTAGTCATGGCACAAGGGCAGGCGAAATGAAGGCTCGATGCACTCCAACATCAGAAACGATATTTAAAATTAACGGATCATCACAAATTGGACAGCGTTGCAGATTAGGCGTATGTACAGTTCAGTTTCATTTTTACGGATGAACTCCCCATCCAACGCGACTTTTATGTAATACCTCCAAAAGGATGATTGATCGGGAGAGTTCCGTTTTGATCCATAATTTTGTAGTCAGGTTGTTTTCACACACAAGTGGCTGGCAAATGGAGAGAGTAACTGAGTTCAACGCCATGGAAGGAGGCATGAGGTCACAAAATAGTGTTTTATTTACCGAAATGTTGCTGGACATCTTCCAGTAGGATTATAAGAAGTTTAATTCCACCGATGCCGGGCAAAAAGGCCCCGGCAGCGCAGAGCACTGCGAGATATGGACGGAGGCTCAACTTACGTCATGTTAGTTTCATGGTTCGAACACAAAGAGCTTCAGAAAGGGACGCCAAATCTCCCAGGTAGAGGAGCACTGACTTTTTAATTGGCCAGAAGCGAACACATGACCCTAGCGCGTCATGTCGGATGATGTTTCTCGAGCGTTCGACCCGGTTCGATCTTATATAACTGTTATTTAATGGTCCGCGCGAGCAGCAGCTTTAGGGGGAAAAATAGATTTATATTGGTTGAATTTAGGTCGTAATCTAAGGTTAAGGGGACGGTATTCTGTTGCAATAAGATAAACGAATTTTGAAAAAGCATGTTAGGAGTATTTAAAAGGATTAAAATTTGTTTCATATATATATGTATATATATATATATATATATGTATGTATGTATGTATGTATGTATGTATGTATGTATGTATGTATATTATCTACCAATACCAATAAGTATTTGGACACCCATGCAAATGATGATATCTGCGGTCCTGATATACGTCCCGCCCTCCGCCGTTAAATATCGTGTAGGAAACAACATTGGAATAAGTCGCATGCAACATGCCACGAAGTGCAGAGTTATCTGATTTCGAGAAAGGTGTAATCGTCGGGTATCAGAGAAATGGCCGTTTCTAGCGAGCATAGGGATTCTAGGGACATATCTAGCGAGCTGAATTATCCAAAATCGACAGTGGCCTATGGAATTCAGAAGTGGAAGGTGAGCGGTGATTGTCGGAATGTGCCTCGAGTCGGCAGACCCACAAAGTGGGGAGATAGAGACCGACGGATGAGGTTCAGAGAAATTCGGAAGAAGCGCACCCAACCGATGGCCCACATACTCCAGGAGTTTCAACAGGCATCCGGGAGTGTTGTTTCGATGAATACCATCCGTAAGGAAGCATTTCTGC
Source organism: Dolomedes plantarius (assembly GCA_907164885.2). Classification (NCBI taxonomy): domain Eukaryota; kingdom Metazoa; phylum Arthropoda; class Arachnida; order Araneae; family Dolomedidae; genus Dolomedes; species Dolomedes plantarius. Next base: position 33,768,554 of record OU015503.1, on the reverse strand, counting down.
TTGGTTTTCATGGTCGTGCTGCCACCCATAAGCCTTTGATCACAAAGTCCAACCACGCTGCTCGGTTAATGTGGTGCAAAGCACGTCGAAAGTGGACCGTAGATCAGTGGAAAAAGGTTCTCTGGAGAGAGGAATCAAGGTTCACCCTCTACCGTTTGGATGGAGGGGTCTGGGTCTCGCGTCTGCCTGCAGCCTCCTGCCAGAATGCATTGTGCCCACAGTAAAGTTCGGCGGAGGTGGAATTATGGTCTGCGGGTGTTTCTCCTCGTGTGGACTGAAACCCTTGGTCCCAATTCATGGTAAGCTCAACGCCGACTCCTACTGCACTATTCTGGATGACAGTGTGCTTCCTAAGTTGTGGCAGTTTTACGGGTTGGACACATGTTACTTCCAGAATGACAGCGCCAGCTGTCATGTTGTGAGGTCCACCATGGATTGTATGGTTTCAATGGGGTTAACCGAATGGACTGGCCTGCCCAGAGCCTAGACCTGAACCCTATAGAGAACCTCTGGGACGAGTTGGATCGCCAAATTGAGGGGTGCAACAACCGTCCAAAATGAAAGAACGTACATGTCTTCTCCAAGCCGAGTGGAAGAAAATACCACTAGCCGCCATAGAAGGACTTGTGGAAAGCATGTCCCCGAAAGTAGAGGCTGAAATTGCATCTCGTGGAGGCTCTACCTGCTATTGAATATGACTAAATTTTGTTTCTCTTTTCTATCACATACTTTTGTTAAAAACCTGTACCTCAAAGCCCTTGAAATGTACTACGTAATCCAGTAATTAATTTTGTTCCACAATCTATTGACAAATCTTTCTGTTGCAATGCTTTATTTGTTCGATCGATGCATTGTAGAATTTTAATATATTTACCAAATTTTCAGCTTTTTTAAAATTCTTTTGTTTCTCTTTTCTGTCCAGATATTTATTGGTAGATAGTTTATATATATCTATATATCTATATCTATATATATATATATATATATATATATATATATATATATATATATATATATATACCATGTGCGTCATAAATTCGTGCAAAGTTCAAAAATTTGTAACAAAAGAAGTAAAGCTCGAAAAAATTTTCAGTTTGCGCCAATAGGATCAGAGGGACATTGGATTTTTTTCCATGTTAAAAAAAAAAAAGTTTCCAAAAGTAACCAAAAGAGAGTGCTCACACGTCATACTGAGACGTTTTATGCAAATCAGGCTATTAATTAAACATCTGGCTGTAAATGTATCCGTCATTCGAAGCCTGCAGCATGCTTTCTTTACCAGATTAAGCATTGGTGGTTCAACTTTTCTACAAGAATGGTGAATCCACAACTGTTGCATTGCGAAAGTTTCGCACGGAGAAAGGACTGAAGGCGCAAAAAAGTCCTATTTCATTGAATGGGATACTGAATTTAGTACGACGTGTTGAGGAAACGGGGAGTTTGGAGGATCATCCACGAAGTGGCAGAACATCCTTGAGTGCGGACAGCGTCCATGTTGTTCAAAGTGTCATGGAAGATTTGGCAGCCGAGACGCGCTAGTGACGCGTCTCATATGCTTATTACCTTGTGCTGGCGGTAATGTTGAACATCTGTTACTTTAAAATGAAAGCGCAGTCTCATGTTATGGTGATCTGTTGGATTTTTCTGTTTCTGTTTGCCTGATTTGCATAAAATGTCTCAGTATGACGTGTGAGCGCCCTCTTTCGGTTACTTTTGGAAACTTTTTTTTTTTACATGGTAAAAAAAATCCAATGTCCCTCTGATCCTATTGTCGCAAACAGAAAATTTTTCTGATCATTACTTCATTTATTACAAATTTTTAAACTTTGAACGAATTTATGACGTACCCGGTATATACGAGTATATATATATATATATATATATATATATATGTGTGTGTGTGTGTGTGTGTGTATACAGTGCCGTAACTAGCCATTCCTGTGCGCTGTACAAATATTTGCATTTAGGCCTCTTAATTAATTGCATTTGGGAAAATAATAAAAAAAATACATTACGCTAGATCTTTAATAAGATTTATTTTAATTACACTTTCCTAGTTTTCATTTCAGAAAATTCATTAATTACATCATCATAATTAATATTTTTAACGATATTGCATTCTATGAAGATATTGTATCGAATTGTATAGATATGAAGATATTGTATTCGATATTGTATTCGAAGAAAGATTGTAAAATCGTTCTTGTCCGATAGTTGATCTTATAATTTTTTTTATTAATTTCAGCTTGCTATAACTTCTCTCGCACGAAGCAATAGAAACGGGAAGAATTAGAAATATTCGAAGAGCGATATTGATATTTGGGTAAGAATCAGTTAAACTTAAGTCATGAAGAGCCTGTAGAATATTAAACTGCGAACAGTTTCTATATTTTGTATAAGAGCCGTTACTTCAGCTTAAAACTTTCAATTTCACATGGGAATTCGTACTTTTTTAAATCTTTGCTATATTTAATAGCGAGATCTGCAGCCGATTTTTTTAAAATCAGCAATACTCATGTATTGTAAAGACGAGCCATGGAGAAAACAAAAATCGTCACAGATAGTTTTCATTTTTTGATAACGCCCATCTATTTGAGACAATAGAGAGTCAAGAACACTGTAAATTTGTATTTTAAATAATTCTTCAGGTGTCAAGTTATTCCCTTCGTCTGGTGTTTCAGGTATTTTCATTATCTTAACTCTTTTCTTTCGTTTGTTAAGAAATCCCATTTCTATACCCATTTCGTCTGCCAAATTTTGTACTTCCAGGAAATTTTGTTAAAAACCTGTACCTCGAAGCCCTTGAAATGTACTACGTAATCCAGTAATTAATTTTGTTCCACGATCTATTGACAAATCTTTCTGTTGCAATGCTTTATTTGCTCGATCGATGCATTGTAGAATTTTAATATATTTACCAAATTTTCAGCTTTTTTAAAATTCGCGTTGAAGAAGCTGTCTCGGGCCTCGACGCTGATTGGAAAAAAACTAAATGCTTGTAATATCGTGCAGGTTACGTTATTATTATTCCAGTTGTTATCTATATATCCGTGACTGACAGACTGACTGTCAGATGACGCACAGACCAAACCGCTTACCTGGGTTGAAATTTTGCATGGCGATTCTTCTTACACTGTAGGGGGTGCACTAAGAAAGATTTCTGAAAAATTCTTCTCAGATTTTTTAAAATTAAATTTTTAAGCTGTTTTTATAACATTTTATTAAGCTTGAATTTAAAATAATAATCTGAGGGTCATAAATTTATATCACGAAAAAGATCATAAAAAATCCTTTAAAATAAAATCTTTTTCGAATCTTTACCTCCATTTTCTGATTTTTGGTGAATTTTTATACATTAATTTTTAGAATGTAATTTATTAAATGCTGATCAGGTGGTGTCTTTTCTTTTTCCGATACTTTAAATTAATTTTGCGTCATGTGCATAACAACGAAATAAATTGACAAAAAAAATTTCAGGTAGTCTCTTCTAACGAAACTACCGCGAGTAATTAACGTAGGATTACTTATCGTTGCTTACCTCTTTTGTATGTATATATATATATATATGTACATATGTACGTATGTATATATATATATATATATATATATATATATATATATATATATATATATACATATATGTATGTTAAAATTTTGACGCATCTTGGTACTTTTCTGTTTAACTTGTCAAACGATAAACTGGGTTTGGGGCGCTGCCAAAATTATAACTCGCGAAGTCGGATGGACGGACGGTTTTAGCGTCTGAAATTTTCCTTTCCGTAGGACCGTTATGGAGGAACGTAATCATACGTTAAAAAAATTGAGATGGAAGTTTTTTAAGAATTCAAATTAGCATGTTTTATGGATATTAAATTAAACTTATTAGTATATGAAACAGTTCCGTGACTGACTGACAGACCTCGCACAGACCAAACCACTGGACTTGAAGGTCTTAGTGTTGAAAATTTAAACATGACAAAAGAGGAAAAATATAAGTTGGAATAAGCGCTTTGCTCACATTAACCAAGACTATATTAAGAAAACAGTTAAAAATGAAGCCGCGATAGGATTACCTAAGTTTTCGAAAAAATCTAAAGGTTTTAAATGCGAAGTATGCAAGCTTGCCAAAACAAGAAGAAAAGCCTTTAAGGCAGGGTTTCTTAACCTGTGGCTCATGGACCCCTTGGGGGTCCATGGGTCATATTTTGGGGGTCCACCGACTGCTCCTAATTTTTAAAATGTTTGCATCAATATTTTTAAAAAAAACTTTTTTGTCACGGGCAACCTCTGTAAGCAGTCTGTCTGCCATTTCCCAATAGAGACCTCCACAATACGAGGAAAAAAACATTCGCAAACCATATAAAATTTTAAATTTTTAGAAACACAAAGTAGCCTTTAAATTTTACTTCAATTGGAAATAAAGTGACGTTAAAATCAGTTCCGCAAAGTTCTTGCAAATTTTTAAAACGAAATATTTGTTTTACTTTTTCATAAGTTGTAATTAAAGTATTTTTTTTTCAAGTGTTTTTTGTGTCACAGTTTTTTCGAGTGAATTCTTAATGTTTCATTTGATTATTTGATATTTTTTGTAGCCCAAAATGTCCAAAAAAAGGAAGTATGATGGAAATTATGTAAAATATGGATTCTGCTGCATGAAGGAATCGGACGGTGTTGAAAAGCCACAATGCTTTCTGTGTGGAAAAGTTTTGGAAAACGCCAGTATGAAACCGGCAAAATTGATAGAGCATCTCAAATCTCTTCATCCTGAAAATGCATCTAAAGATCTAGAATTTTTTACAAAGAAGAAAGCCCAGTTTTCGAAATCTGGAACATTAACCAAACTTGGATTTGGTATTCCACAAAAACCTTTGGTTGAGGCATCTTTCAGAGTTGCATATCGTATTGCCAAAAGTAAGAAACCGCATACTATTGGAGAGACATTAATTAAGCCATGTGCTCTGGAAATGGTTGAATTAGTTTGTGGACTGGAACAGAGAAAAAAACTTGAGGCTATTTCATTGTCCAATGATGTGATACATTCAAGAATAGTTGAATTTTCTTGCAATATCTTGAAACAGATCATCGATGAATTGAAAGCATCGCCATTTCCCTTTAGTATGCAACTGGATGAAACTACAAACATCTCGAATTGTAGTCAACTTCTTGTTCTTGTTCGTTACGTGTCTGCTGATACTATCAAAGAAGAATTCTTATTTTGTGAGCATCTTTTGCAAACTACAAAGGCAGTTGATGTTTTAGCGATTTTAAATGTTTTCTTTTCCAAACACGACTTCGACTGGAAACAAAAACTTCATTCACTTTGTACGGATGGAGCACCTGCGATGCTTGGCAATAAATCTGGTTTTGCCCATTTGGTAAAAAAAGAGGCTCCTAATGTTATTGTTACACATTGTTTTTTACATAGACATGCACTGGCTACAAAAACTCTTCCAACCAGCTTAAAAGAAGTATTGTCAATAGTTATTAAAACTGTGAATTTTATTAGAAGTAGAGCTCTTAATCATCGTCTTTTTAAAACACTGTGTCAAGAAATGAACGCAGAACATGAGGTACTTCTGTACCACACGGAAGTGCGCTGGCTGTCACGAGGGCAGGTTTTGAAACGAATTTTCATGTTGAAGACAGAAGTATCACTTTTTTTAGAAGAAAAAGATAACTCACTCTTCGAATATTTCAAGAAAAAAGATTTTATATGTAAATTGGCTTACCTGGCAGACATTTTTAACCACATGAACGATATAAGTCTTTCAATTCAAGGGCCTGATACAACAATTATGGATGCCACTGAGAAACTACAGGCATTTTTATTGAAAATGTCACTTTGGAAAATTAGAATTCAAAATGGGATATATGCAAACTTTCAAACGTTGGACGAAGTGCTTTTTGAAAATGGATCTCGGCAAGATAGTTTGTTATTGAATAACTTGAAAAATGAAATCTGTGAACACCTGGAAGTACTTCAAGTTTCATTTGAAAAATATTTCAATTCGGATGGAATAAATATAAAAGATGAGTTGTGGATTCGTAATCCTTTTCTTTGTGATATTGACTGTATCGATGACATGAACCTTGCCAAAGATGAGCTAATTGATTTGAAAACAAAGTCCTTGTTAAAAATGGATTTCGATTCAAAAACTCTTGGAGAGTTTTGGTCTTCTTTAAGAGAAGCCTACCCATTGCTTGTAAAACGAGCTATGGCAGCCATTATTCCGTTTGCTACAGTATATCTTTGCGAAGCGGGATTTTCCACACTTGTCACAATAAAAACAAAACATCGAAATCGACTGAATATCGAACATGATATGCGCGTTGCTTTGTCGAAAACCATCCCTCAATTCAATCTGTTAATCAAGGAAAAGCAGCAACAGCCTTCACATTAAAAATTTTAATTTCTTCAAATTTTTTATACTATTGAAATAAAAATATTAAAATAATTAAATAATAAAACAGAATATATTTTGTAATAAATAATGTTTAAGCAATTTTTTTTTCACAGAGGGGTCCGTGACATATTTAAAATTTTTAAAGTGGTCCATTGTGCCAAAAAGGTTAAGAAACACTGCTTTAAGGGGACTCACTACCCTTAAATCTTTTAAACATTCGATTTTTTTAAAAAAGAATATATGTTAAAAAATATGAAAAAAAAAATAATATGAAAAATAAAAATAAAAAATATGAATAAAAAATATGAATTTATATAAAATGTGTATAAAAATATGAATAAAAATATGAAAACAATAATAATAAATAAATGTTAAAAAATATGAAAAAAATATATGTTATGCCTGATCATTTCTGAACAAAATAAAGCAAACTGCATAAAAATATTCCGCTTAGTTCCGGAGATATTGATATTCTAAATATTTAATTACTGATCAAGTTTATGGTACGAAACATTTTAAACTCCCTTTTCTCAAAATGTAATTTTGCATCATTCCGCAACTGATATCTCAAAAACTATGAAATATAATTCCATGAAATTTTTATCAATGCATAATCATGTTATTTTATTGCGTCTGAACTAGAATTATTGCAATCACTGTACATTTTGTTATTTTTTCTGGGGTAAATTAATGCAAAAATGTAAGGAAATTTTAAGTATATTTTGAGCAGTTTTAAAAAAAATGAAAAAATATTTTAATGTTGAATGTTTTATGTTCAATTGTATTTTGAATTATTTATTTTAAATAAAAAACAGGAATTATACATTTAAGTGTAAAATTTATTTCATAGTTCTGCAAGCCAGTATACAATAAAAATACTTAAAAGAAACAAGGTATATCTAAAGCATTTAAAAAAATTATTTAAAATTATTTTGAGAGTTCAAAATTTATTTATTAAAATAAGTATATCAATTTATCATATAAATAAAATTTGGAAAAATTGGGAGTAAATTGAAATAGTTACAAAGAGTCAAAAAGTATGCAAATATGCCTTATTTCCTGGACTTAAAGGTCGTGAGTCCCTATAAGTCCGTATGAAAAATCAGATCCAACCAACTGCTTGAATTATTACACATGGACATATGCGGGCTATTGCCGAGCAAGTTAATCGGCGCTCATAAATGCTTCTTAACTATTACGGACGATTTTTTGAGGAAGGTATATGGATACCCCGTGAAAGAAAAAGGAGAAGCACTTGATAGGGCAGTAACAATGATTAGGACAGTAACAATGGTTCTCTCATTTAAGATTTGCATTAAAATGCCAAGCGAATTTTTTTTATGTGTTATAAATGGAAATCCGATCTTCTGCAGTCAGCTTCTCGCCGGCCGGTTGGCGCAGTGGTTTGGCCCACGGGCATTCTCTGAATACCTCCATCGCCAACTTGTGGGTTCGATTCCCGCTTGTCCGAGGACAAGGCCGGGATTAGGAAGTTATGTTGGCAGGGAGTATATTATATCACCTATACGGTACTCCCATAATAAAGAAGCCATCAAATTCGCGGTGTGGATGAGCGAATGTCGTAAAATAGACAAAAATGTCTGCTGCGTTGGGAACAACAATCAGCTTCTCTGCTACCTACATTAAATGTTGGTTTGCGGCACAAGCTTCCATATCTAAGGCATAGATGATTCCTTGCGGATCCCTTAAAGGGTGTAAAGAGTATTATTGGTTTATCCGCTGACCGGGATTTAATCTGGAAGATCCCGTTGCTATATCGGGGGCCACATCCAGCGTATTCGATTCGAGTATCGTTGGTTCATCGATAGGTTACTCCCATTACAAAGCATCTAACAAAAATAATGTCTTTAGTATATGTGCTTGTCACGCGATGAAAAACTCTCAAAACCTCTCAAAGTTAACAGCTTTCTTGTGATATAAAACATCCATAGTTAAGCAAGTAGCTAGCCACAGGCTGTTATTGATCTTGTGATTGTAAATACCTAGAGACAATCGTAGAACTTTTACTTTTGTACACCACTGAGTGTATATATACATAACTATTATCGTTATGGCAGCCGAAAATGCGATTTAAGAACCATATTTCTCGATTCATCACTTGCGCCCGGCTAACGGAAAAGTACCTATAATTGAAAATATTTGATTTAAAAATGATTGAAATATCATATGCTCGCAAGGTTCTAATTTAAGCAATATGCATCTTCATAATTCCATTATTAAATAATATATTTAATAGCACAGTTTTCGATTCATTGCCAAAGTTTTGCAGTTTTGTTCTTGTGAAGTGGAGTATTATCAATTTTCTAAACTTCGCTAAACCGCGTCAAGGGGTACCCGCTTTTTTACAATTACCCCATTTTTTCCCCATCGTTGAGTCTATAATTTCAAGGAAAACATTACAAAAACTGAAATCGCGGACCTGATTTATTTCAGGCTGGCCTATGTATAACATGTACCATAATTCCGTTTATTCTGGAGTTATCTTAATTACAGACATTCGTGCATAATGTTTAGTCATAACAGATTTCCTAAGTTCAAATTTCCAGAAAAGAAAATAGACAGCGAGTGCAATGCCTTTGAACCCGTGTTTACGAAAATGTGTGTTGATCGTTTAAATAAATCGGAGTGGCTTGTATTTCCGGATAAGAAAAAAAGACCCAAGCCATGTTGCTGAAAATCTCGCGCAGCCATCAAAAACCCATCAAAACTGCCACTGTGACGCAACTGCAACGTCAAAGATGATGCACTCCAGACCTATTCGATTTAGTAGATCAGCTTGTGGATGAGACGGACATAACCTTCGTAGGGTGGGCAGATGATCGAAGGGAGACATTTCTGGTCACGTAGCATGTTTGCAAAAGAGTATCTCTTTGACGTTCATGGACATCTGCTTTCCTTCCCGAGTGACATTTCCTTTTTTCATTTGTTATTGATAAATATTTTCGACAACATTCGGTAAATAAAGGTTCACAGTTTGGTACGCAGTTGTGTTTGTAAATTTAACGGATTATTTTGAATCGGTAGAAGACGTTAAAAATAGTTAAGGCTGCTGTGTACTGACCCTATTGGATTCGCTCACCTCAGTGTTAACCTATGGAGAAAATGTATCTACTATTTACAACTACTTAAATGCTGATAATCCAATAAAAATGGTATTTTCAGAAAGCCCGAACTTTTCAGCACCTTGCAACAGGATTGATTCATTTTATAAATTTCGTCCACCAAATGAATTTATAAGCGTTTAATACAAACTATACCCCATTTTTTTCATCGAATAATTTAAATTTTAAAATATTATTTGCATTTAAAAAAAATGAAAAATGCCCCAAGGTGTAAAATTTCATTCTCTATTACGTAAAATTTTTAAAATAAACTTCAAATCCAAGTCAGCAATCCGTAAAAAAATTTTCCCCATAGGTTAACATTGAGGTGAGCGAATCCAGTAGAGGTTGTGCACAGCACCTTAAGCTACGTTGAATTTTCTCCTTTGTGAATTCGTACTAGACCACAAGTGTCCACAAGCGTTAAGGGATTTTAGGAAATAAAATTTAATATTTTTTATTTAAAAACTTTATATATAATTTCCCCTTCAATTTGTCTTAAGATATAGATCCTTATAAATATAGAAACCCTCGAAAATTTGATCTTTTAAATAGATTATAAACTCACACTTTAAAGCTTCTACAAGATTTTTAAATAAACGATGAACTAATGGAATTTTTTGCATAATTTTTTTAATAAAGAAATAGTTTCAAAACTATTTGTATTCAAGATTACAAAAAAAAAATATATAAACTTTTGTATTGATACTTCGCTTTACTTTAAATGAAAAGTCAGGCTTAGCGAACATAGAATAAAGATTCTCCGGGCAAAATTTCTCAGATATACTTTGCAAAGAATTGTAGATATTTCCTTTTAAAGAGAGCTTAATCGGGTAAAATTCATATCCAGAATGAATAGACTTAAAGTACAGAAATACAAAAGGGTACGCTTACACCGCACGGATAAAATATCCTATTTTTCAATGTAATCACCGCAGATTAAGCAGTTTGAATCATTTTATCCTAAATGCCCTACAGTAAGTCAAGCACATAAAATCGTGCATTTTTGAGAATTTTGTAACACACACTCATTTAAATTGACTCCTGAAATTATCAATGGGCCACCGTAGACTAAACGGTTTGAATCATTTGCTCCTAAATGCCCTATAGTAAGTCAAGCACATAAAATCGTGCATTTTTGAGAATTTTGTAACACACACTCATTTAAATTGACTCCTGAAATTATCAATGGGCCACCGTAGACTAAACGGTTTGAATCATTTGCTCCTAAATGCCCTATAGTAAGTTTTAAGCTAAGCACATAAAATCGTGTATTGTGAATTTTGAGAATTTTGTGAACATTTGAGAATTTTGTGACCTACACTCATTTAAGTTAGCCCCTGAAGTTATCAATGTGTATGATGTTCATAAACTAACTGTTATATACCATCATTTTCAATATACACCAGAGACAATTTTTTAAAATACAACTCAATCGTTGAATTGCATGAATATGTTCAATGCGAGTTTTCAATATATTCATTCGTTTGTAAAGAGAGAAGGCCTCTAGAACGGTTAGAAAAAGTTAATTAAATTCTTTCTATATTTAGAAAAGTTGATTGAAATTCATGATAATTAATGAATCTATTGTCTTTAACTCATCAATCGTATCGGGATAATATATTATCCCTCATTAAGATAATAATGACTATCTAATGAAATCTAAAGCATGCATTTTACTAGTCATAAGGCCTGTTCTCATTGCATCCGGTACATTGCCTTGCGTTACTCCGTTGGCTCTAATTAATATATATATATATATATATATATATTATATATATATATATATATATATATATATATATATATATATATATATATATATATATATATATATATGTATATATAAAGTACAGAAATACAAAAATATATATATAATATATATACAGAAATATATATATATATATATATATATATATATATATATACAGAGGCTGTTCACACATTTTTTAGACGATGTATATTGTATTCACAAAACTAAATTACATAAAATTCTTGTGTTTTAAATGTTCTATTCGACATCCCTTATTCTGAACTATCTTTCGACACCGCAATTTCCAGGATAATAATGCCTTTTGAAGTGTCAGAAGAAGTATTCTATCCCATTCCTCCTGAACAGCTTTCCAGAGTCCTGTAAGGGTTTTGGGACGACGTTTGGATAATGCAGATTTTAAAAGTCCGAAAGCACAAAAATCCATAGGTGATACATCGGGAGATTTAGTAGGGATATCAGTGAAGGGTGTGGCCTTGATACCAGTTTTTTTGTTCCATTTCTTTTAGGAAATTTACAGTGGATTTTGATGTGTGACTGCTAGCTTTGTCCTGATGGAGTCTCACAGATTGATGGCACTGTGGGTAAAGCGATGGCATTTCATTCAGAAAAATTGGCGATAAAATATGTTCCTGATAGTATTTGGAGTTAATCTTGACATTTTTTTCCACTCTCTTTATTTTTAACTTGCCATTATAAGAAAACCAGCAACAATCATGAATCCCTTAGAAAAACTTTCTTTCGATTCTTTGAACCATGTACTTAAATTTTTTTCTCCCCTTTTATGATAATAAATGGCTCTTTTTTTGTTGCAATCATTTAAATACACCCATGATTCATCTATTGTGACAATTGTTTTCCATTTTTCTTTGGATAAGTGTTTCTCATATAGAATTCTGCAGCGTGTTCTGCGTTCAGCGATATGATTTGGAAGAAGACGATGCACGTTGCGTTTTATCGCTTTCTTAAGATTTAAATCAACGTTTATCATTTTGTTACAGTGGACACTGAGCATTTAATGATTTTGCAACTGTCCTTTGACTAGGGGGATTTTCTTTTAACATTAAACAACGTACCTTTGCAATAGTCGAAGATGTCCGTTTTTTCCTTGGATACTTGTTTGGAAATTTTGTCCCACTTGAGGCTCCAATTTGACGTTTTTTTTCCTTTCTTGTTCACGATATTACCTATAGACGCTTTAGATATCACAAAACCATGATTCTCACATCGTTTTTGGATAACGGAGTATGCATATTTCTCTTCGGAAAGAGCATAAATGTAGCCTTCGAACCACTGCTTGTTAAAACACCATTTTGAATAGAAACAAAACTTTCAAGCCGCAGACGATAATTTTGATTTTTAAAAACTTGCAATTATTTCTTTTGCAGCAAACGATTTCTTATTACCGCTTACTAAAATCGTCTAAAAAATGTGCAAACAGCCTCTGTATATGTTTATAGTGGAATCTCGATCGATCATTTTCCGAATGATCGTTTTTTCCGTATGTGTCGTTTATTTAACTCAATCCAGACGATCATATTTCTTTGTTATGTTCCCGTATCAATCGTTTCCTCGCATTTATCGTTCAGTTCAGTCGGTCCCTTGAAAAACGATAGATCGAGATTCCACTGTATATATATATATATATGTTTACAAAAGTATAACACGAAATCAAACCAATGAACAATGGCAAACTTACTATGGCGCTACGCTGCTCAACCGTAAGCTGCAATATTTTAAATAAAAACATTATTAAACCTGACAACACCAGCACAATTCATCAACCTGAAAGATGAAGAATATAAATGACCCGGGGGAGTTGTGACCTCCCCAACACTCCGGTTAAACATGTTTTTACCTAGGCAACACTCCCGGAAGTCATTCTTCATCTGCAACCTGACGTAAAGTCAAAACAAAACAAGGAGCGATGAAATAAAAAATAAAGGAACTGGAACAACGTACATTAAAAACCTGTGTTAAATTACATCATAAGTACTAAACTACATCAAAACAATTAGTCAATTCACTAAAACATTTCAGCAACCCCATATATTCTCTACACCTATAAACAAATTTAGACATATCACTAAATTAGAACTGTATCCACATATAACCACTTAAAATAAGCCCCTCCTAAGTAACGAAATATCTACATACAATACACTAAACTTTATCAAATATATACATTTAGAACTATAATTATAACTAAAATAGCAAGGACGTATACCTAGTGCAACTCGACATTATAGACAGTAAAAGACTAACAGGTGCGAAACGTAACATGTAAACTAATCATTTTATTACTTCAATTACTGAAATATCGATTAAGACATTCTTTCCTATCGATCGAATGGAATTCACACATGGTCTTTAATAAAAATCCCAAAGGAAAACCCATTTCTAAAGCAATGTTTGCAAATGATTTTATACCTGATTGTATTTCCAATTTGTTACTGTTTAGACGTTTAATACGTAGCATGTAGTTAATGATTAGGTTGCGCTTTACATTTCTATGTAAACAAGTATTCCAAGGCATTACGCGTTGTGTAGTAAATGGATAATAGTCCTTTTTATCATGCATTTTGTATTTCACTAGACTACTCTCTTCATCAACACTTAAGCTCAAATCCAGAAATATAACTCGATCATCCGGTGTTTTATCAGATTCTAAAAGGCTAAGAATATATATATATATATATATATGCTAATTTATACTTACATTACTTTGAAATTAATAATATAGATAATTACAATTACAATATATTCAGGTATATAGATGATATAATAATAATTAATAAAAGTAATAATCAAATAGACTTAAATTTTTACCCTCCTAATCTGGCACTAATTAAAAGTAGCCAAGATAATATTAATGTAAACTTTTTAGATATTAACATTAAATTAAATTCTCATAGCAAATTTACTTTTGACTTATACGACAAAAGATCTGACTATGATTTTAATATTGTTAAATTTCAAAATTACCTAACCTGTTTACATAAATCTGTTTTTAATAACATTATTGTAAATCAGTTAGCTCGTATAAATAGGCTATGTTCTAAAGATAATAGGAATAAGCATATTTTAGACTTGATAGCTGTGCTAACACGTAATTATTACCCCGAAAGTCTATCCAAGCACATAATTGGTTGTTGTAGTTTTAATGAATAGTTTGTTCTGTTGCAATTAATAAGTAAATCATAATAATAAGTAAAATTAGAAAAAATAACTGCTAAAAATAAAAAATTAAAAATAAAATTAAAATCTTAAATAAAAATAAAAAAAGATAAAAAATTACTCTTAGTAATAATTTAAAAAAATTAATATAGGTATAATAGTCCTAAAACACAGTATCCATAGTAGGTCAGTTTCTGTGTTTCTATAATCTCCATGGTTGCAAGTTTTGTGAAATTAGTCATCTTGCGGTTACTTATTCTTAACTTCCACTCTTTCTAGCGCCAGGCTTGGTGTTCTATGGTGTTAAGTAACTCTTTATTCAATTCTACAGTTTTTCATGGATTGTACGGTGTCTGAGTATGTTTATTGTATAGATCATACTTATCTGAAACAATCCATTCGTTTTTAGACAGTATTGACTCCGCTGATGCTGAGATATTGTCTTAAACCTCTTTCAATCTTATCTTTTCATGGTTTTGGTTCCTGGCTGTAGTAGCTTTAGTGCTCATACTGATTTGTCTCTTTCAACTTTATATTATATATATATACATATATATATATATATATATATATATATATATATATATGTGTGTGTGTGTGTGTGTGTGTGTGTGTATACAATCCATTTGATAACGGTCGAACTTTACTTGGAAGGATTGGCCACCAGGATCGGGGATCGAACCTGGGTCTCTTAGCCTCGGAACCGATGCTCGTCCAACTGAGATATTCAACTGATGTCAGGAATTCTCAGTTTTGAATGTCGTCACTTAATCAACATTCAAATTCGATGAAACTCATTTAAATGAAAACTGATAACTTTTTTTACGCAAGGAAGCGTATTTTTGGCCTATGTCAGAAATCTTCTTCATGGCCTCAAGAAAGCTGTAAACACAATAAAGTCAAGATAACAAGCAAAAATATGTTTTATCTTCGCTTCCTACGGGGGATTATTTTTTATTACCTAGAATTTTCTTCCTGTACATATATTGTTTACCCCCCCCCCCCCCCCCCAAGTTCGAGATTCCGCCGAAATTTCATAAATGTGTTATGAGGCAATGGAGGCGTCATAAATAAACTCACGAGGAAAGAATTTCAAAATGAGACCTCCTAACATCGTTGCACTGTGAAAATCAAAGGCTATTTTGAGCATGTTACCAAAATGGAAGTATAATTAAAAGTGTAGGACGATGTATTTAAGATCCAAAAGAAGGATACGTAAAACGGGTAAACCAACTTCCCAGAACATTTGACACTGAAACAGGTCGCTTTTTTAACCTTTTACAGGCCGAATTCAGATGCAGGTATATTTTAAATTATTTTTTTGCATTTTTTGTCTTCTAATGCTTTAGTTAAGGAATATTAGTCATTAAAATGTAGGGAAAAAATTTTTAAATATAATTTTCATGGTGTTCCCAATTGGGAACTTTGGCCACTTCTGACTATACTTTTTCACTGGATTCAAAAATGGAATATAGTTATGAGTAGATTAAATAATAAGCAAAGTAGTAAGGATGAATGAAAGATTAATTTTAAATTTAATTGCATATAAAAATTAAGTTGAAAATTTATAAATTTAAATGAAAACAATTTCTTTTACTTAAACAAAATATCAAAAAATCATGTTTATATCTTTATTCCATGGAACAGTGGAAAGCATGTTAGATGCAATTTTTTCCTACACTCATTGCAAGCTAATCTTGCATTTACTGTGCACTGTACAAATCTACAGTGTGTTGCTTGTACAAGGAAATGGCCATCACCCTTTCTCTGTGATATAGGGCGGTGAACTTTGGGTCCTCGTTGAGGTCCATGCTTTCTTAGTGCAGTTCTTAGAAGATCGATTGTAAGCTCTCGGTGAAGCTCCATATTAGTCAGCTAGGCATTTTTTTCATGAGTTGCTGAATGTAAAAGCCGACCAACGACAACAACCATATTTAATGCATTAACAAATAAATTCCACCACCATTTCTTATTGCGAAACGTGGACGATAGCTGCCTCACATTCTATCTAGCAGATCAACTCCACCCAGTCCAGTATTATACCGGGTGTGTCACAATTCCCTCCTGGGTTTGGAAGGCTAATAAAAAAACATATTACCAATACAGCAACAAAGTTGACTTTACTGGAGAAAGAAACATTGCAAGTTTTGTTTCACAAATGTGTTAGTAGATGGCGGCATTAGGCCTGATAGCAAGGAAATGGTGATTCATGCGTGGTTTCGGAAATTTCAGGAAAGTGGTTGCTTGTGTGATGGAAAACGAACTGGTTGTCCAGGCCCTTCGGTGGAAAAGGTTACTCCTGTACGAGATGCGTTTGTGCGAAGCCCGAGAAAGTCAATTCGTCAAGCGAGTGCGGAATCACAGATCCCGGGAAAAAGCGAGCGAAACAAGAATTTGACTTTAGACTTGATATCTGCCGCATCACGAGAGGTTCACATATTGAACATTTGTGAAACAAAACGTGTAATTTTTTTCTCCAGTAAAGTCAACTTTATTGCTGTATTGGTAATACGTTATTTTTATAAGTCTTCCAAACCCTGGAGAGAATTGTGACACACCCTATAGTTATGCATTAAATTTGGTTGTTGTATGCCCGCTTTCTTCTGATCCTTACGTGAACATCTTTTAGTCGACTGCATGAGAGATAAGTGCAATAATTTAAAGGAACTGTCACTACAGAACTCTCAGTCCAGTGGCATAAAAATACCGATACATCACTTTGGTAATCAAATGAACCTCTTTCCAGTGTTTTCATCTCCTTTGAGAGCATCAATGGACATTTTTGAATTCGATGTTGTCAGATAGTTCCGATAACTTTTATATTTCTGCTTGCAAGATCCTTATGCAAGATCCCATCAAATCATTAGTAGTAAAAAAGTTATCAAAAATATTTCTACTTTTGAAGAGGGTTTGCAACAACTGTCAGAAGATTATTTACAACCCTAGTACCAAGAGAGGCTATATCCTTTGACTTCTTCCCTGCATGAATTTCCATTTTATACGGATAACCATTATTTCAACTTTCAACCAAAACTCTCAGTACAGGAAACTATGTCGCCGTAGTATAGTGGCGAAAGGCCAATGTTTCCAATTGGGAACATAAAGATTTAACTAATTACACGAAGTGCATTTCTCTTTAATTTTAATTTATTTTATATTCTTTTAATAATGTGAACCCTTTTAAGTATGCCTACCAATTTTTAGAAGCATTGGATTGTTTTTCCCCTTTATATGAACTTTTAAGTTGTGCTCTGTAAAAATTGTGCAAAAAGGCCATTTTTATGATTTTTTGTACATTTCTATTTTTATGTTTGAAATGTGGTTTCTATTTCAAAAATTCAAGGCTATCTTTCTGTTCCTCTGCTAATTTTCAACTCAATATTGTTGAAATTTAATTTTAAATAAATTTTCAATTCGATGTTCCCATTTGGGAACATAAGACTGTAAAAGGTTAACCTGGAGCAGAATTTCGTTTTTTCTGCGTGGGATAGTCTGTTTTAGAGGGTGATGAATTTTGGTAGTAGCAGTCAGTCATTACATTGAGAACGAGCCATGGCAAACGCGTCATAAAAAACCCAATTTGGGGAAAATTGTTGAACATTGGAAAAAAAGTTCTCTTTTAAAGAGATATTCTGGTAATCCTAACTACGTTACATAATTGGGAAAATATTTACCAAGACGTGTTGCCAATCGCACTATAAAAAAAAAAACATTTTGAAGCTTTATCAAAGCCATGAGGAAATTTACGTCTCGGAAAAAACGAATCGTTCCGAAAATTCTGTACTGACCTCCCAGATTAAACTCAAAAATAAAAGACTGTTTTAAAAGTTACTGAGGAAAAAAGAGAACAAAAAAGATCAGAATGGAGAGTGAACAAAAAGATCGGGACAGTAAAGAGGACATGTTCTCTTTAAAAGAGATATTCTGGCAATCCTAACTACGTTACATAATCGGGAAAATATTTATCAAGACGTGTTGCTAACCGCACTATAAAAAAAGTTTTGAAACTTTATCAAAGCCATGAGGAAATTTACGTCTCGGAAATAAAGAATCGTTTCGAAAATTCTGTACTGTCGTCAAGAGTTAAACTCAAAATAAAGAGTTTTTAAAAGTTACTGAGGAAAAAAAGAGAAAAAAGAGATTAGAATAGAGAGTGAACAAAAAGATCAGGACAGAAAAGAGGGCATATTCTCTTTAAAAGAGATATTCTGGCAATCATAAACTACGTTACATAATCGGGAAATATTTATCAAGACGTGTTGCCAACCGCACTATAAAAAAAAGTTTTGAAACTTTATCAAAGCCATGAGGAAATTTACGTCTCGGAAATAAATAATCGTTCCGAAAATTCTGTGCTGTCGTCACGGATTAACTCAAAAATAAAAGACTGCTTTAAAAGTTACTGAGGAAAAAAGAGAAAAAATAATATTAGAATAGAGAGTGAACAAAAAGATCAGGACAGAAAAGAGGACATGTTCTCTTTAAAAGAGATATTCTGGAAATCCTAACTATGTTACATAATTGGGAAAATATTTATCAAGACATGTTGCCAACCGCACTATAAAAAAAAAAGTTTTGCAGCTTTATCAAAGCCATGAGGAAATTTACGTCTCGGAGAAAACGAATCGTTCCGAAAATTCTGTACTGACGTCACAGATTAAACTAAAAAATAAAAGACTGTTTTAAAAGTTCTGCGGAAAAAAGAGAACAAAAAACATCAGAATAGAGTGAACAAAAAGATCGGGACAAAAAGGAGGATACGTTCCCTTTGAAAGAGATGATCCGGCAACCCTAACCACATTATGTAACTGGGAAAACATTTATCAAGACATGTTGCCAACCTCCACTATGAAAAAACGTTACGAAGCTTTATCGAAGTCATGATGACATTTACGTCTCGGAAATAAAGAATCGTTCCGAAAATTCTGTACTGAGGTCACAGATTTTAATATCATAAATAAAAGAGGCGGTAAGAATCTTTTCTTTTCGCAATCAGAATGACGAGTTCTTTTAAATCTTTTCACAGACTGTTTCCTCAGTTATCAATTTTTCCGTAAATTTCGTCGTGACAAAACGAGATTTCGCGTTGCGAGGATCCAACGAGATCGAGTAGAATCTCTTTCGTATCTAATCTCCAGACTCATAAATATGACGGAAAAACTTAAACGTTCTTAATTGAAGACATCTGCTCAGAATCTGGAAGTAGCATTTTATACCGGGGGAAATATATCCGGGAATGTATGTTTCTAGTTTAGTAGAGATAATGTACTAAAACAAGTATATATTAACGCTAAATTTATGAGGTAAATGGATGGTAAAGTTTAAAAAGATTTCCGTAGCTTATGGGCAGAATTTAAATGATACCAAAACTCTGAGTTATGTTCTCTGTAATTAAATACAGCAATAATGTAGTGGAACATGCCATATTTCTGAGAATATGGTTCCCTAATATAAGTGTAAAGAAAATAAAGGGAACACAAATGACCTAGTGTCGGGATTCGGAAATGAGGATACTCAGTTCGGGTCCCGACAAGCGCCATTGAACGCTCTTGTGTCTACGCCGGGTATGGTTAAATCTGAAGGCCGAAAAAGTGTCTCCGTGGGGTTTACAGGGATGGCAGGAATTACCCCCAGATGATAACCCCAGATGTCGCTCCTGACGGTGCCTCGGTCAAAGTTGTGGTGGCAATATAATCACCGGAAAATATAAACCCCGGAATGCCTTAGTTGCTATTGGAGCATGCCTAGTGTACTGGAACCATTTTACTGTCTTTTAATGTAGGATTACGTTCCTCCATAACGGTCCTCTGAAAAGTAAAATTTCAGACGCTATAAACCGTTCGTCCGTACCTCGCGAGTTATAATTTTGGCAGCGTGCCAAACTCAGTCTGTATCGCTTGGGCAAGCAGTAAACAGTTAAACAGAAAAGTACCAAAATGCGTCGGAATTTTGACATACATATATGTATATATACAGGGTGTTTCATATTGAATGGGACAAAAAGAATAGCATAGTACAAAATTGTTCGGCTAAATAAATCAATCTGTAATTGATTTATTTAGCCGAAACAAATTAATTCTGAAACTACAATTATACAAGTTTTATCTGGCAACAGCGAAAAATCTTCCGGTTACGAAACCGCCGATAGAGGCACTGTTAATCAAAATGGCGCCATCCATGCAGGAGAAAGCGTACTGTGATTTGGAATACGCCAAAACATCCTAGTTTATTATTCCCTCAGTTGCAGGAATCGGTTCCCGGCTTCATTCTGAGACAAGACGGTGCTCCACCACATTGGCATAAAAACTTATGTCAGTACCTGACAGATAGTCTACCTCATTGCTGGATTGGTCGTGCTGGGTCAAACGATATGTCATTGCTTTGTTGGCCACCGAGATCCCCAGATCTAACCCTTTGTGATTTTTTCCTATGGAGTTTTTTTAAAGACAAAGTGTTCGTGCCTCCATTTCCCAAAGACTTACAGCAGCTGAAGAAGCGGATACCGGAAGTGCTCGAATCATTAACAAAGGATATTCTATCACGTGTGTGCGGGAACTAGAATACCGCATAGATATTTGTCGTGTCACCGGAGGGCACACAGAACATCTATAGAAACTTGGATAACTATAATTTCACTGTAAATGTGATTTATCAAAATAATGTAATTACAGTGTTCACAGGTATGCTTTCTTTTTGTCCCATTCAATATGAAACACCCTGTACATACGTACATATATATAGATACATATATACATAACACATACATACATAAATACATACAAAAGAAGTAAGCAACGATAAGTAATCCTACGTTAATCACCCCAGTAGTTTCGTTAGAAGAAACTACCTGAAATTTTTTAATTATGTTTCATAGCCTATTCATAAATAAATTTTAACGGAAACGATGTTTCATTTCTAATTCCGTTTCTGCCATATATCGATCAAAAGAAATATTTTCTTTAAGGCAGTGTACTTTATTTTCAGAAAATAAGATGCTCCATCAGGAAAGTTGATTTATGTGGTCTGAACCGTAAAAATAAGAGGAAAGTGTTAAAGTATTTTTTAAATATGGTAAATAAACTTTAAATGTTTCACCAAAGAATTCTATTTCAATCAGAGACCTTATTTCTCAAACTAGTAAGGAAAAGTCAATTCCGAGTCTTGAATGTATAAAATAATTGGCTTGGTATATTCAGTTCAATTACTTCTGCTTTTTTCATGCAAAACTAAAACTAACTTGAATTCTTGTTGCTTATGCCCCTTGACCGACATGTAACATCAGATCAAGTCCCGAAGGTCATGGGCGATGAAGGTGCGGCTCCCGTTTTTAATTAGCACCACAAAGGTCGGAGTCTGATTTGGCTAAATGATCGGTCCCGTAATTTTGAACCGAGTCAAGTGACGAGACCGGAACACTTGACCCCGCACCTCCAGAGGTAAATTTGAGAACTTGGAGGACATTACAGCCACGCCCTATTTTACGTGCTCCGGCCACCATTAGTGAATTGGGTACATAATGGCTGGAGGTGGGCTAAAATAAATACTAACTTTGATGTACGTGACTATGGCAGTAGAAAAAATGTTGCCTGGCCATGCATAAGCTAGAAACATCCTAGCTCATTTATTTACCCAAACATCTTTAGCAAAAATAATTTTTGACGCCATCGACATATCCGATTTCAAAAGCAATAATCTCCATGAGTTGTTTAGAGATTTCTAAGGCTTTTTGTGTTTTTTGCAAATAACTTGGGAAATATTAACTTTGTGTAAAAAAAAGTTTAATACAAAAATTAAAGAAAATTAAATTGTGTACTAAAAATATTAAATACATTTTGTCGTAACCCTAACACGTACCAAAATATTGACTAGTAAATGCGTGTTGATTATGGAGGTAGCGTCCAAGTCTCGTTCCTTTGAATTATCTCCACTCCCTCATTGCGGCCTTCTTCAAACACAAGAAAATAGACTTTAATGTGTTTTGGTATGTAGATAATAATCATTAATTTTATAAACGAATGTAATAAACTTGGATGTATTCATTACGGTATTTTCCTTGTGTATAATTTTTTAAGCTTACCTACTTTATGGTTGACGTGCGTTTTTCGGTACGGGATTGTTCGCGTCGTCAGTCTTAAAGAGATCGTCTGTGTGTCAGCTAGCATCACCTCATTCATCAATTCCTTTTATTGGATCGTCATGATCTACAGGGCAATAGTAACTTCAATTCTTAACTGCAATGGGGTATGTCGTTGTGACATACGCCATTGCAGTTATTGCAGGCCGTTGTGCAGTTGATGCCTGCTTTACTATAGACATATCTTTCTCCCCAGTCAGTCTTACAGTTGCAAAACACTATGCTTAAAACTGAATCAGGATCCACTGTATCCATAGCTGTGATGGGCACGAGTGTTTTCTCTTGACGTTTCCAGCCCCACACTTCAGGTTTCAACTCATTCCCAAACCACTTCTGCACTTGCTTATACAACCGAAAGGAATGTAGCCTAGCTTCCTCTTCAGTTGAATAAAGAAATGAAGGTTTTATTTTAGTGCCAAAGTTTGCGAAGCATTTGTACCTAAACTTATTTAGGGACTGTTTACTGAAATGTGCTCCATATCAGATCAGAAAAAGCATTCTCATGCTTGAGCAACATTATTGTGCGATGAGTTGCATTTATTAACTACTGCCACGTTGTGTTCCATATCTTTACTTTGGAACATTTGTACACAAAGTTCCATTCCTTTGTTGAATGCTGCAGAAGTAGCATCGCATCCACTGAACGCCTGGAAGAAAAGGATACTTTGGTATGTCCGGATGATTGTATTTTATTTGATGAATATATTTTTTTTCTTTGCTTTCCCTTTGCATCGTTTGACAAGGAAAATGTCTTTTTTCTGTAGCAGTGAGAGCTGTTAATAGAACCAGGTGGTCAACATCTTCACCGATGATTAGAACGATGTTGTTATCAGAACATGCTTCATTAATTGCAGTATTTACAATGAGAATGTCGGCGTCGTCATTACTTTGTCGGAATCGAATCCCATTGTTTTCCAGCGCAGCTGATAGAATACTTATCAATTCGCTCTTATTGTTTTCATTTGAAAGGAACTATTCTTGTTGAACAGTAACTCGCATGTTTCCATCAAAATTTGTCTACAGATTTTTTCACAATAGACCGTATATTTTGTTCATTTTTTTTTCTACTGTTAGTGCTGTTAGATTAGCCACTAAAAACGACTATACAGCTGATACCATAATGCTTTTTTATATAGTTAATTTAATTTGTGCAAGCAGCCGAAAAAGTTAATTGTGTTCCCCATTTGACATGGTGTAGGAGAAAACCACTGTCCACAATGTTGACGCAGTTCAGGAGGTTAAGGTCTTTGTTTGGAACTTCAAAAACGTCGTACATGGCCAATGTCGTTGTCTCTCGCATACCAGTTTCATTAAACAGAGCCAACGGAAAAGGAGCTAACTCATATTTTAAATAAAATGCTAAGTCTTCGTCGCTTTGTTTAGCAATCGCTATCCTCTGAAAATGCAACAACGGGTTTACTACTATATTGAAACCGTTTACTTTCACCGTACAATTGACGGTGATCAAGCTTTCATAAGATTTACCATTTCAAAGTACTGAACCCAGAGGGCTGCAGTGGGGCCTTTCTCTTTCAACTGCTTCAAAGTCATCCTCATTTTAATCTCATATAAGATGGCTCGTATATGAGTATGTCCGTTTATGGTATATAGCGATAGTAGTTCAGTAGCAAAATCTCTAAACAACTCATGGAGATTATTGCTTTTGAAATCGGATATATCCATGGCGTCAAAAATTATTTTTGCTAAAGCTGTTTGGGTAATTAAATTAGCTAGGATTTTTCTAGAGTATGCATGGCCAGGCAACATTTTTCTACTGACGTAGTTGCATACATCAATGTTAGTATTTATTTTTGCCCACCTCCAGCCATTATGTACCCAGTGCAGCCTAAGTATGACATAAAAATATAGAATCTACCAAGTCTCAAAATGCAACCTGATAACAATGGATTGGATGTTGCTGCAACGTTCTTTCGAGCTTTGATATGCAGAGGTTTGACAAATGTAAGTATGCAAGACTTTCGGTGCACATGCGCAGGGTCAATCTCCCATCGCGATAGGGATGAACCGCGCATCCGCGACCCAAGTGTGATAGTTCGCTCCTTTTAAAGTCAATTATCTCTGTTCGTGTTAGACTTATTAAAAAAATGTAAAATATGTTTTTGTTCACAATTTAATGCTCTTCAATTTTTGTACTGAAATTTTTTATATAAAATCCATATTTCTCAAGTTACTTGCAAAAAACCAAAAAAGGGTACACATTTTCCAAGATGGCGGCGAAAGCTCAAGTCTGATAGGTGGGGACTTTTAGTATGTTCATTAGCATGCCTAAACAAACATCTCCACCAATTTTCAAAACTTTCAGATTTTTTTTAGCCATTCGTCAAAATCGGGTCTATTTTGACTGGGGTAAAGTGGTTGAGTGCTTGGCAACATTGTCATTACTGAAAGGTCAACTATTATATGTTAAATGTTATATGTGTGAACTGTGGTGTCAAGTAAATAAACGTCTATTGTTATTATTAGTGAGGGACTATTTATGAGTCATCTTGAGTCATGTATTAAATGTGGGGTGCCAGATTGTTATATCAGACGACTTGTTAGGCTAATCTAAAGGTTGCACCCACGCACACACACACACACACACACACACACACATATATATATATATATATATATATATATATATATATATATATATATATATCATTTATTTATTTATTTTTGCCATTAATTGCATACATTGACCGTTGTATTTAATTTGAATGTACTCCGTAGCGAAGTACGGGTTTTCAACTAGTTTTGTTCATATCATTACCATCCCCGTGGATGCCTGCCTATTACAAACCTGATCATTACACAGAGGGAGCAACATCACCAGATAACATTTCTCTTTCTACACCTTCGGTAAGATTTTCAATTAAACAGATTTTTAACAACACTTACTGTATTTTCCGGCGTATAACGCGGACTTTTAATACAAAAAAAAAATAAGATCAAAATTTACGGGTGCGCGTTGTACGACAAATATAAAAAGGATAGTTTTAAAAATAAGGAAAAGATTAACATAAAAAAATTAGATTTCTCCATGCACCTAAATGCTGAAAATAAATGTCATGCATTATGAACTTAAAAATTTTAATTATCGGATTCCCAACATGAATAGTTCGTCACATTCGTCTTCCGTTGTATCTTCAGGCACATCATCGAATTCTGTTTCTGAAAGAGAGTTCTGAAAGAGAAAACATCTGACTCCAAATTCCGCGAATTCATGAGTGCATTCAGAAGTGCATTCTTACACCCTGTTTGCAGAATTACTTTCTCCCTCAAGCATTTCCCCCCACACACATTTTGTTCCCCTTATTACTTGTCAATTCAGTGTACCATTGTTCGAAAGCCTGGGAAAATCCTTCGAATGAATGACTTCAAAAGATAAGAGCATCGCACATATACATTTCAGGTGTCTTCGTCAAGAAAAGGGTGAGTGTTATAAAGAGAATATACCTAAAAATTAAAAAATGTAGTTCAAAATTATAGGTGGGCGTTATACGCCGGAAAATACAGTATACACAGCTTATCAATATCCGCTTATACAGAACCATTTTACCACTGTTTTCTGCAAACCAGTCTAGACTTTATTACAGAATATCTCAAGAGTGTTCTATAGTCAAGTCTCGACTATAGAACACTCTTGAGATGTTCTATAGAACATCTCATCTCAAGAACTATAGGAACTTAACTATAGAACATCTCAAGAGTGACAAGGCCAAAAATATAGAGCTGAATACCATAGCGCTTTATTTCAGGGTTAGCAGATGCCAGTGGCGTATGCAGGGTGGGTGGGTGATGGAGGTTAACCCCCCCCCCCATTGGTTCTGATTACATATATTATTTAATTAGGTTTAAGCTTTGCACTGATTGCTCAAAACTACTCTTTCATAGTACCCCCCCCCCCCCCGCTTTGAAAATTCCTGCGTACGCTGCTGACAGATGCTGAAGATTGGGGTTCGCATCCTACCGCGACCGTAGTTCGCCTTTAAGGCTGCTGTGTTCTAACCCTATTGGATTCACTCACCTCAGTGTTAACCTATGGAGAAAATGTGTCCAAGGATTGCAGACTTGGATTGGAAATTTTTTTTATTGTACTCCGTAATAGAGAAAGAAATTTTACACATTTGTGCATTTTTCGTTTAAAAAAAAGCAAATAATATTTTAAAATTTAAATTATTGAGTGAAATATCTGGTACAGTATGTTTTAAACGCTCATCCATTTCTTTGGTGGACGCAACTTATAAAATGAATCCCGTTGCAAGGTGCAGAAAAGTTCAGGCTATCAAAAGATACAATTTTTATTTAATTATCGGCATTTATGTAGCTGTAAATTGTAGACACATTTTCTCTATTGTTTAGCATTCAGGTGAGCGAATCCAATAGGTTTAGTACACAGCGGCCTTAAGGCGATATACTTCAGAGGCGATCACAAATCTTCAGTCTCTATTTCAAGTTTAGATTAACTTTTTACTCTTACATAATTTATAATAGCCATTATGCAAAATATAACAGTTTTCATGCACATAAGTATGTTTCCTGTTTTGATTGCAAGCTAATATTCAATCATATTAGCAAGTTACAAGAATTTATTTTTTATTTTTTATTTCCAATGGCACATTAAAAGACAATTGAACATCAAAATGACAACAATAAATCTATAAATGAAAGCGAGCAATCCAGTAGCGTTCCCAGATTGATGTCCGAGGAAGAGCAGGACATCTATACAGGTGAGGCAAGTCCATTTCCTCTTGAAGATCACACAAGGTACAAAGAGGATCAGGAACGACGTTGATACGACATAGATGTTTACGCAGGCAGTCGTGGCCAGATATCAGACGAAACATGGCGACAGATTTCATCCTAGGCCACTGAGGGACATTAAGAATCTGATTTAGCCATGGTTTATTAAAGTTGCGATTTTTGAGTTCTTCGCGAAAAGAATCCCTGAAGATGTTCTTTATTAGACATTTGATACTATTAAAAGGAAGTCTGGGATTAGTTCTCTGAAGGACAGAGGCCCCCTTCTTTGCCGCATCTAGAATTACTCACGACAGAGTTGTAGATCATTTTGACGTATAAAACGTTGCCCGGAGTGCACCACGAGGAGGTAGATCTACGTTGCTCTCCAGTTACAAGAAATCTAAAAATATTAAAGTATAAAATTTCCAGCGTTGTGTTTCCTTGTTCATTAAATGCATAAACATTTTTTTTTAACATTTGTATGTACTTCAAAAACCATTTTACAATCAAGTTTCAAGGAAACCTCTGCAACAAACACAAACTGACATTTACAAGTTCGGTTCCAAATTCAATAACATTAACAAAAAATTATTAAAATAGGGCCTGTAGCGGCCTTTTGGTACAGTGCGCTGTCTTTCGGTACTGAGGATGTTCGGATCGAATCCCGGCATCTAAAATGCCTCCGTTTGTGTCATCCTTTCATAGGGGGCCATGCTGGTTCGCCTATATAGTGCCTCTGTAATAAAATGGCCAGTAAAACTGCGGTGTATTATAATAGGCGAAAGACTTCACGACAAGTGCCCCCACACTGGTTAAAAAAAATTTAAAGTTACGGGAAATTTTCTTCCTAGTGATTTCCTAATCCTATATTAGTAAACTAGCTGAAAACCCGCACTTCGCTAGGGAGTACATTCAAATTAAATACAACGGTCAATGTATGCAATTAATGACAATATATATAAATATATATATTTATAATAAATACAACGATCAATGTATGCAATTGATGTAAAAAAACAAAATAATATATTTATAAAAATCGCAACGGATATTTTTATAGACAAAATAATGTAGAAGAAAATTCTTAAATTAAATCTAGTAGAACATACTATCTACAATCTAGTAGAAGAATATAGTACAGTTAATATAGTACAGTTTGAGGAGCATTTCTTTTACTGTATTTCAATATTGTTTTGGATAATGTCCAATCGTCTGCCGCATTAGAAAGAAAAAAATTTTTTTTTGTCTATTTCGTTGTTATGCAGGTGACGATAAATTAATTTAAAGTACCAGAAAAAGAAATTACGTGATCAGCATTTAATAAATTAAATTCTAAAAATGAATCTTTAAAAATTCACCAAAAATCAGAAAAGGGAGGCAAAGATTCGAAAAAGATTTCATTTTAAAGGAATTTTCATGATCTTTCTCGTGATATAAATTTTTTAACCCTCAAATTATTGTTTTAAATGTAAACTTAAAAAAAAGTTACTGAAACAGCTTAAAAATTTAATTTTAAAAAATCTAAGAAGAATTTTTTCAAATATCTTTCTTAGTGCACCCCTACACTATTAGAAGAATCGCCATGCAAAATTTCAGCCCTTTAGGCCCAGCGGTTTGGCCTGTGCGTTATATGTCAGTCAGTCAATCAGTCAGTCATTCAGTCAGTTTGTTACGGAACTGTTTTATATATATAGATGAATATTTTTGGTGTATGATTTTTGCTAATGAAGGTGTACATTTAAATAAAGAGTAAGTAGTTTTTAATATTTTTTCCACAGTGAATTTTTTTACAGAACATTTAGATACCGCTACAAGATTGAAATCGTTTCGAAAGAAACTAAATTAAAACAAAAAGATTTTTGAAGAATCCCGAACTGAATTTAAACGTTTACTTTTAAATGCAGTAAATTAAGTTCAATAATATGCATCTGCTAATCAGTAATGAAAAAAATTCCTCATGGCTTAGCACTGGAATTGAAGATTTGCGATGTCAATTAAGGAACCGCCATTATGAGTGGGAAAATATTATGAATGAGGGCGAACTCGTCATGGGAGAAGTTCTCGGCACTCCGTCTCTAACATGGGAGAGATCTGGAAAGAAGAAATAAAAACATAGCATGGTCACTCCCCTGTCTGGTGCGAATCAATGCTTATATTGTGTAAATTTGCTCTTTTCGCTTATTTTCTTTTTTTTAGTTTTGCAGCCTACTGTTGCATCATAGTTATTAAAGCTTATAAAACAAATTCTGACCTTTTAAAAGAATTTATATATATATATATATATATATATATATATATATATATATATATATTTTAAACGGGGAAATTTTTTATCAGTTTTGAGTTTTGTAGCCTATCAAAGATATTAAAGCTTATAAAACAAAGTATCTTAAGGTTGCTGTGTACTAACCCTATTAGATTCGCTCACCTCAATGTTAACCTATGGAGAAAATATGTCCAAAGATTGCCGACTTGGATTGGAAGATTTTTTTAAGGGGGTCCCGTGAACATTTTAAAAAAATTTTATTTATTGAGTTAAAATTTTGAATTATTTTGTGATGGTTAACCATATAATTTGTAAACAAAATCACATCATAAAACTTCTCGTGAAGTTTTTAAAAAGTTGAAAATTAAAAATTTTTTTTAAAATGTGGGATAATTTAAAATCATTATAAATCGAAATATTATTTGTCGAATCTGAAATTGTTTCATTTAATTAAACAAAAATATATAAGTTTTAATTTTGATTCAAAATTTTTTAAAATATTATTTTTTTTAAATTAAAAATATTTAGAGTAAAAATTTTAAAAAAAAATTATGCAATTTGTTTTTAAAAAATCATATTTTCAAAAGTAAATATTTTTTCAAATTTTCTGAATAAAAATTAAAGAAAAATGATTGAAAAAGACATGTTCCAAGTTTGAACCATTTATCTTTAACGGTTCTTGACTTATAACAATTTAATGGTGAAAAAACCCATCATGCAGAAAAATGCATTTAGAGGTTTAAACAAAACTGGCTTCTATCAGAATGTTGCAAAACAAAAAATTAATATCTCCTGTTCTAATTAAGATAGACACATGATTTAAACGTCATTTTAAAAGAAAAAGAAAAGAAAATATTTTAATGCAATAAATTTTCTTCGAAATTTTCAAGAATTTTGTTTCCTGGACCCCCCTAAAATTGCACTCCGCAATAGAGGAAGAAATTTTACACCTCAGGTCATGTCTCTTTTTTTTAATGCAAATAATATTTTTTAATTTAAATTATTCGGGGGGAAAATCTGGTGTAGTGTGTTTGAAACACTCCTAAATTCCTTTGGTGGATGAAATTTATAAAATGAATCGTGTTGCAAGGTGCAGAAAAGTTCAGGCTATCTGAAAATAACATTTTTATTGGATTATCAGCATTTATGTAGCTGTCAATAGTAGACACATTTTCTGTATAGGTTAACATTGAAGTGAGCGAATACAATAGGGTTAGAACACGGCAGCCTTAATTTTTAGTATTATTTATAATCGTGACAGATAAACTTTTGTAATTTTACTGCTATTTAAAAAACCTACAATACTTGTATCGTTTATCTGTGCGTGTATGTAAGTGAGCAGAACTGAACCCAAAAGAAAGGAGATAAAGTTTTTGTTACTTTTGGATTACAAACCCGTCCGACGGGTTTGTAACCAGTTGCGCCGTGTGCGTGGCTCCATTCAATTACATAGGTTGCGACTCATCACGGAATGGTTTGTGATTTGAGTCGGTTATCAGTTTCTTTTGAGTTGCTCCGTGTGCAGACGGCCTTAGTTGAGCGAATCCAATAGGGTTAGTACATACCAGCCTAAACAGCTACGAAAACTTTAGTTTTGTAGCTACTTTTGCGTCATAGTTAATAAAGCTTATAAAATAAAATACCGTAGAGTGTTGTACGGTGTATAACTGTGATTTATGTACTTTAATAATTTTCATTCTATTTGCAAATTTTACGAGCATTGTTTTGTTTATCTGTGTCTGCGAGACTCAGTAGTTGTTGATGGGTCAATTTTAATATTATGAAATATGCTCAGTTGCAGTGAAATGAATTTTTTACGTTTTTTCTGGCTATTAAATAGAGTTAATCATATTTAGAGTTAAAATTTTGGGAGATTAAATCTATTTACTGATTCTCACCTTTTGTTTGGGTCCAGTCCTGCTCGCTTGCATATACGCACACAAATAAATAATACAATTCTTGTAGGATTTTTTTAAGTAGCAGTAACATTACTTAAGTTTATCTAACACAATTATAATATATAATTCGAAAAATTAAGATATTTGTTTCATGAGCTTTAATGACTTTGACAGGGTTCAAAACTCAAAACTGAAAAAACTTCCTGTTTTAAAAGATATAAAGAAAGTAAAATAATACATTGTGTTGTAATTTATTATGCTTATAAATTTAAAAGTGCGGCATCACTAATTATCGCTGACTCAGTAAGAGAGAGAGAAATAATACAATACACCTTCAGTGCATTGCAATACGGTTTTTTACTATCTGTACAGATTTTAAATTGCAGTAAAATTTTCAATTACAATCTTCAAATTTCAGTAAAAGTATTTAAGTTCATAAAATATAACTATATATAACACAGATCAGTGCTGTGTTTCATGAACTTTTGATAATTTTGCTGCAACAATACATGTACAGTGTCTAATGTAATAAAAGTATAGTTTTTAAAGTAGTCATGAAATTATTAATGTTCGCAAAACACAATTATATATAATACAGAACAACACTGATTTTGTTTTATAAACTTCAATAATTTTAATGCAAAAATAGGTAACTAAACTCATATAAATATTCCTATATGATTATGATTATTAATGGATAAAAAAATAATAAGTATTCTTTTTTGAAAAAATATTCTTATCAAAATATAAGTATAGATTAATATAAATTTTCAAAAAATATTTTTTAATAAATATTAAAAAAATATTTCTATAAATAAATATAAATTATATCTTTGTTTCTGTGAATTCTATAAATATTTTTTAAAAAATCCTATTTGATAATTTTATTTTCGCGGATTTATTCAAAAGAATATTTATTATTTAAAAAAAATAGTAAACATTCTTATTTGAAAAAAAATATTCTCATCAAAATTTAAGCATAGATTAATATAAATTTTCAAAAAATTTTTCTTTAATAAATATTTAAAAAAAATTTCTATAAATAAATCTATAAATCTATATCTTTGTTTCTATGAATTCTATAAATATTTTTTAAAAAAAATCTTATTTGATAATTTTATTTTCGAGGATTTAATCAAAAGAATATTTATTATTTAAAAAAAATAATAAATATTCTTATTTGAAAAAAATATATTCTTATCAAAATATAAGTATAGATTAATATAAATTTTCAAAAAAAATCTTTTTTTAATAAATACTAAAAAAATATTTCTACAAATAAATCTATAAATCTATATATTTGTTTCTATGAATTCTATAAATATTTTTTAAAAAATCCTATTTGATAATTTTGTTTTTGCGGATCTAATCAACCCGAACCAAGTCATCCCGAAACTCTTCTAAGTTTGAAATCATCCAGACTTATGAATCATCAAATCCTCGAAAGTCGAGGGTCAACTGCGTCATAACAAGTCAAACGTAACTATTATTGTCAGGAGACAGCTTGTAGTTCAGTTCATGTTTTAAAGATTCATACATAGGTTTGTATAACAAATTCAGAAATTCTCTTGGTAGACCACACTGAACTTCGTCACTTTCTTCCTTCTTCATAAACTTTTATGTTGAAAAAAAAATGAATAATTTTCTATTACAACATAACGCAGCTGTTCCGTTGCTTAAAAAACCTTGCGATTTTACGCGCTGTTCGCACTTATCCAAAGCAGATTGATACATTAGATATATTATAAATGTATTACGAAGATCCCCGAAACGTTCAGCGCTCATTAGTGTTTACAACTAGCCATGGCTGATTGGATACTTTATATGCATTAGAATTGGATTACGTAGATAACGAGGCGTTCAACTTTCATTTGTATAATCAGCTTTTTTTTTGTAACCTTGATGGCAGTATATATTTTTCTTGACATGTTCGCGAAGGTATCATTTATTTTCGCACTTGCAAAAAAAATCGTATTGCGAGTTTGCATCTTTATGGCCTACTCGACGTCAAAACAATACCTCCTATCAGTAACATCCTGATTCATGATGTCACTGGTCATGTGACAAGAGGCGGGATAAAAGGAATAAACTTACAGGCTCTATTAAGATTTACTTTGCAAGTGGTATTGCAGTGCTGGATCCCGAAAGCAATTAGAAGTAAGACCTTTTTTTCTGCTTTTAATGTCAATTATATTGGAGATAAATATCGTTTTTCTATCTCAAGCTTTTTCTGAAAAATTTATACTGTGTTAAATATGTATATAAGTAAATATTTGTAGGACATTTTAAATTTCAAAATAGGCTGGGTTTTGTATTTTTATTTA
This sequence comes from Dolomedes plantarius, assembly GCA_907164885.2. Lineage (NCBI taxonomy): Eukaryota > Metazoa > Arthropoda > Arachnida > Araneae > Dolomedidae > Dolomedes > Dolomedes plantarius. The sequence continues at coordinate 33,734,709 of OU015503.1, read as the reverse complement.
AATGTGTAACCGATTTTTTTAAGCTTTATATGCACACTGAAATAGAAAATTCTATCCATCAGATATGCATTAATAAATGTTTTTAGCATCCTTTTTATATAGTATATTCAGTAAACATATATTTCTATAAATTAATCTAATGAACGGCGCTAATTGTTGTTATTATTATATTTTTATATATTAAATATTTATATTAAATATTCATATTGAATGCATTATAATTAAAATATGAGATGTAAATTTTTTTCTAAGCATATTATGAATACCGAAATAAAAGATTTTCTCTTACTTGAATGCATTGCTATAAGTTTCGAGCATGAGTTATCCACAGCATATTCATGATCCATATATTTCAATAAATTAATCACATGAACTGCATGAATAGTTCGAATCTCAATTTATATCTGGATTATAAAAGTAAATGGAAGATAGAGAGAAAAAAAATTAATATGTAATTATAAAAAGTTACATCATTCCATATGATAAAAAATTTTGATCAATATATTTGAATAAATTAATCACATGAACTGCATGAATAGTTCGAATCCCAATTTATATTCAGGATAGGAATGTAAATGGAAGATAGAGAGAAAAAAATTAATATGCAATTATAAAAAGTTACATCATTCCATATGATAAAACTTTTGATCAATATATTTGAATAAATTAATCACATGAACTGCATGAATAGTTCAAATCCCAATTTATATTTAGAATAGGAATGTAAATGGAAGATAGAGAGAAAAAAATTAATATGCAATTATAAAAAGTTATATCATACCATATGATATAACTTTTGATCAATGTAATTCAATAAATTAATCACATGAACTGCATGGATAGTTCGAATCCCAATTTATATTTAGGATAGGAATGTAAATGGAAGATAGAGAGAAAAAAATTAGTATTCAATTATAAAAAGTTATATCATACCACATGATGAAACTTTAGATCAATATATTTCCATAAATTAATCAAAGGAACTGCATGAATAGTTCGAATCCGAATTTATATTTAGGATATGAATGTAAATGGAAGATAGAGAGAAAAAAATTAATATGCAATATAAAAGATTATATCATACCGTATGATATAACTTTCATTCAATATATTTCAATAAATTAATCATAGGAACTGCATGAATAGTTCGAATCCTAATTTATATTTAGGATATGAATGTAAATGGAAGGTATAGAGAAAAAAATTAATATGCAGTTATAAAAAGTTATGTCATACTTTTCTGTTGCTTATGGAATAGCGAAGTAAGTCTTGAAAAAAATTCATATTGCGAGTTCATATGCTGCAAATGTTTTTAAGCATTTATCATATGAATTAAATTCCTTTAATGTGTCCCTTGAATTTGAATATGCTACATTAAAATACTTATAAACAAAAAATAAGTTTGAATAAATTTTAAATTTAAAATTTTTATCGTTTCTTGAACCTTTTAAATCCATTGTATTAATGAAAAACTTCATTAATGCATTGTTATATAAATGAATTACTTTTTAATTTCTCCATGTTTGATTAAGCGATGACATATAAAGATTGGTATACATTGTGCTTTGTCATAGCTTGGAGAAAATAACGTTGAGTACTGGAAATAAGAGTTCAGATATTGGAGATTAGAGTTGAGATAAAAGTAGTAGAGGTTATTTTTTTATATACGTTTAAAGATATACGAAAATTAAAGTTAATGAAAAATTGAAATAACATTAAAGTTAGTACTTTTACTTAATATTCCTGTTATTGGATTAAGTGTAAAAAAAATAAATTCAGGTAGTCTCTTCTAACGAAACTACCGCGGGTTATTAACGAATGCTTACTTATCGGTTGCCTACCTCTTTTGTGTGTATATATGTATATATGTATATATATATATATATATATATATATATATATATATATATATATATATATATATATATATACAGGTGGTTATCAAAATAATGGAAACACTAAGAAGCACCATGAAAACCTTTATTAATACGGCGCATGATCACCTTTGTATGTAATACCACCTGATTCACCTTGGAATTCGATTATACAAGTCATGTACAGTGGTTAAGAATATATTATACCATTCTTCAGGGAAAAATCAGGAAATTTCCTGTAGAGATGCTGTGGTGGATATCGATACCTGGCTCTATCCGCTTATAAACACCACAGTGGTTGGATGATATATAGTCGATGGGATTGTACAGGGCAAGATAAGATATTTGACTTCTTTTTCATGCTCTTCAAACTAATACTTGATAGATTTAGCTGTATGTATAGGGGGATTATCATACCGGAGAACGCTATCTTCTGCAAGAAACAATATTTGCACCATAGGATGGACTAGTGAGCTAAAATTTTGACATAGTCCTTTCCATTCAATCTCCCTTTTGGGGTTACAATAGGGCCTGTAGAAAACCAAAAGATGCCATCCCAAACCCTGATACATCTACCTCCATGATTGGCAATTGAGATGAGACAGCCAGAATCTTACTCTTGTGTAGGTGTTCTCCAGACGTACGCACGTCCTGTTGCGAGAAACAATGTGAACAATGATTCGTCGTACTAAATGTCGTTTTCCGACATATTACTCGACCAGGATTTGCGTTTGTGGCACCATTGTGGACGATATTTTGTATTGGCACCTATTACAAATGGCTCGGGAATAGCTACTCTTCCGTAAATGCTTTGTTTGTGAAGTTCCCTTCTACCTCTAATGGTTGATACCGGAACATGCAGATGCAGACTGAGCTCTTAGGTCATTTTGGTTGCAGTTTTCTTTCTTCATGTCACAATCCGCTGAATTACCTCGTCCGTCTCTTTCACTCAGCTCTCCCTTTCGTCCACTATTCTGTTTGGCAAAGGATGTTTTTCCCTGCACTCTGTATGCTATCATGACTTTCGATACCATAGCTCGAAAAACACCCATTAGCCTGGAGGTTGCAGTAACAAATAATCCAATTTAAACGCGCTCCAAAAATTTGCCCTTTTCGCAAGGTCTGCAAGGTTTGATATTTTACGCTGTTCCCTTCAAAAGGACGATGCCCTTAGCTTCATTACTGCTACCTGACAGTAGAATAATACATACACTATATTATATAAAAAAATGCCGGTGACCAGACTTGTTTTTTAAGGAATACGAAGCACATTCATAAACACCACTAATATTGATAGGTGTTTGCATTATTTTGATAACCACCTGTATATACACATACCCACTTTCTTTAAACAAAAAAATCAGTTAATCAGTTGCCCCCCCCCCCGCAAAAAAATGGGTAAAAGCAAAATTTAAAACATTAGGAAAATGTTAACAAAAAAAAGGAAAATATATATAAGAACTAATTTAAAAATCCAGATTTTAAAACGCTTTCTCACACAGATAAGTAGAAACAAATGGAAGCGATGCAAGTATAGTATTTTGCTGAACAAGTTTTTATTGTAGGACTGTTTGACAACTTATTTAACAGTATGATAACACATTTTTTAACATAAAAAACATATTAAAAATATACTAAAAATATGTATGACAAAAAATTTAAATTATTCTTTTAATTAAATAATTCTGAATGATATAAATTTTTTTCAGTCTATCCGCGACCCCTTCAATTTTTTAACGATAAAAAATGTAAGGGGTCGCGGTTGGTCATTGCTTTCATCATTATGATGATGAACAAAGCGAAAATAAACGTCTGTGAATTCTTGAAAATGTGCACGGTATTAAGATCTTAAAAAAATAAAATTTCTAAAGTTCATGAATACCTTTAACGATCTCTTATTATTCTTGTTAGGAAAATACCTTTTAATTGAGAATGTGTTGATTTTTTTCATCAATCAATTTTTCTTAAACAGCGGATATAAACTACACTCTGCATATTTGCTTAGCAAACATGGGCTTTTAAAAGAATCTTCTCATTACAAGGTCGAATCCAAACATTTCTTTCCAACCAGAGAGAACTGGAGAATATTAGGGATTTAGCATACTACGTCTGTATGACTAAAGGGCGGTTAGAATTTTCTATAACCACCGTAATGAAGGATGATTTTTTTCTCCAAAATATAAATCCATTTTCTGTTAAGTTTCTTTTAAAGTACATACTCTTAGATTTACATAACAGAACACCTTTACCGGCGCCTTATGTATGTATGTGTGTGTGTATGTATATATACACACACACATACATAAAACGATCCATCGAGATTCCACTGTATATATATGTGTGTGTGTGTGTGTATGTGTGTGTGTATGTATATACACACACACACATATATATATATACAGTGGAATCTCGATCGATCGTTTTCGGATCCATCGTTTTTCCGTATGTGTCGTTCATTTTATCCAATCCCAACGATCATATTGCTTTGCTATGTTTCCGCATCTATCGTTTTCCCGCATTTATCGTCCATTTCAATCGGTCCCTTGAAAAACGATAGATCGAGATTCCACTGTATATATATATATATATATATATATATATATATATATATATATATATATATATATATATATATATATATATATACTAGCTGAAAACCCGCACTTCGCTACGGAGTACATTCAAATTAAATACAACGGTCGATGTATGAAATTAATGCCCCCCCCCCCCAAAAAAAAAAAAAAAAAAAAAAAAATATATATATATATATATATATATATATATATATATATATATATAATAAATACGACGATCAATATAGACTATTGATGTAGAAAAGAATATATATATTTACTAGCTGAAGTACCCGGCGTTGCCCGGAATTTTAAGAAGGTTTGTTAACCAAAATCAATTTAAAAAATTAACACAGTATAAATTAGCCAAAAAAAAGCATGTGAAATGTTATACATATCTCAGTATTTTGGTAGATGCAGTCTTTCATCATTGTACCACTAAAAGCTATAAAGTAAAAATGTCAAATTGTGGAATGTTTGTTAACCAAAATCAATTTAAAAACTTAACACAATATAAATTACATAACTAAAAAAAAAAAGCATGTGAAATGTTATACATATCTCAGTATTTTGGTAGATGCAGTCTTTCATCATTGTACCACTAAAAGCTGTAAAGTAAAAATGTCAAATTGTGGAATGTTTGTTAACCAAAATCAATTTAAAAACTTAACACAGTATAAATTACATAGCCAAAAAAAAAAAAGCATGTGAAATGTTATACATATCTCAGTATTTTGGTTAGATGCAGTCTTTCATCATTGTACCACTAAAACCTGTAAAGTAAAAATGTCAAATTGTGGAATGTTTGTTATCCAAAATCAATTTAAAATCTAAACAATTTAGCAAGATTTAACCTTCTATGTTTGGAGCAAAAGAAGCTGATAAGTAAAACATAAAATATACATACATTTATAATAAACCACTAAAAGCTGAAAAGGAAAAATGTCAAATTGTCTTTTGGAAAGTAAAGCTGAAAAGTAAAAATGTCAATTTGTCGAATGTTTGTTAACCAAAATCAATTTAAAGACTAAACACAGTATAAATAACATAGAAAAATAAGCATGTGAAATGTTATACACCCAAATAATTTTTAAAAAATCCAATATAAAAATATATAAATTTATAATTAACTCCTCAGAATTCATCTAGATTTAACCTTTCATCTTTGGAGCAAAAGAAGCTGAAAAGTAAAACATAAAATATATACATTTATAATAAACCATTAAAAGCTGAAAAGGAAAAAATGTCAAATTGTCTCTTGGAAAGTTAAGAGTTTTAAAAAGTAAAGCTGAAAAGTAAAAATGTCATTTTGTCGAATGTTTGTTAAACAAAATTGATTAAAAAAGTAAACACAGCATAAATAACATTTAAAAACACACAAAAAAACATGTGAAATGTTATACACATCTCAGAATTTTAGTAGATTCAGCCTTTCATTTTTCAAGTTTAAATTAAAAATGTCAAATTGTCTAATGTTTGTTAACAAAAAGTAATTTAAAAACTAAACACAGTATAAATAACATAGATTTAATAACAGTATAAATATCATAAAATATATACATTTATAATAAATCACTAAAAGCTTAAAAGTAAAAATGTCTAATTGTCCATATAAATACCTCCATAAATGCAGGATTCTGTAGCCAAAAAAATATATAAATAAAGTATTAAAGTATTTGTTAAAGGCACTGACTGATGAAAAAATTAACAGAAATCTGCAGTTTGGGCTACACGCACCATAAATGCAAGATTCTGTAGCAATAATAGAAACATTCTGTCCTTATTAAACTCCATATAAATCTCTGTTCAATTAAACTGATCCAAATATCATCTGAAGTACCTTCATAAACTATGTTTCTCGTTTCTTGATTCGGGGTTCAATATGAATGTTTGTTAACCAAAGTCAACTTAAAAACTAAACACAGTATAAATAGCATAGGAAAAAAACATGTGAAATGTTATACACATCTCAGAATTTAGATAGATTCAGCCTTTCATCACTAAAAGCTGAAAAGTAAAATTGTCAAATTGTCTTTTGCCTTGTGAACTCTGCGTGAAAAATTAAACATAGTATAAAAAAGGGATGGGAAATGTCATACACATCAATACTAAAAAACAACGAATAAATTTTGGTTCGAATTTGACTCTTAGTGTGCTTCAAAATAGTTGAAACTCTTGAAAATAGTTGTTCTCAGATGTACGTGCTTCCAAACGTTGATGACCAGAATAACGCTTGACTATGCAGTGAAGGATATTTATATCTGGGCAGGTATGATTTATGAGTACAACAAAGAGACTCGATTGAATTTCTCTTTAAGTTAAATGTCAGATTGCAACTCTATGCATTCCATTTGACAATTTGCTAGCATTATATCTATATCGACTGTAAATATAATAGAAAACATGCAAAAACAAAAATTGTTTATTTTCCCCGAAGTCCTGAAATCAATTTTAAATTCTTGTACTAAATCGGAAAGTAGGGCTGCGTATTTTATAACATTTTTAGAATTGTGCTTGGGAAATTAAAATAGTAGCATTAAGATTTTTATGCAGTTATAGGCATTTTAGCTAAATTTCAATAAAAATTACTTCAAATTGACCAATTTATAGAAAAAGTATGCTATTTACAGTTAAGTTTTTGTTTCTTTTTTTTTAATTTTTAAGTGCTATTTTACCATAAAGCACCAAAAAAAACCTTTAAAAAATCATTTTTTAAAACAAACAAATGGAATAGCTAAACACAAACACAGTTAACCGTAAATAAATCGCAAAACTGTGCTGATTCTTTTTAGTTAAGATATACTAATTTTTATGCTTTTAAAAGTACATCGTGAATTATAAAATTAAGAACAATATAAAATACAGTAACGGATTATTGCTTCTTTTAGGAAACAACAAAACAATGTTTCAAATTCAAACTTGTGTAACTACTGCCACTCGCTGCTACTGTCGTCTGATGAGCAAAAAAAAAAAAAAATTAAATAATTCAATATTATTCTGATTTTTCACGCTAGTGGAAAAAATGCCACGCCCACTTTAGAGTCACTTGAAATAATTAAACACACACAAATATATAAATTACACAAAAGGTTGTTTTTTTTTAATTCTGTAATGTGTCTAAATCTCCACTATGGAAATATATCGGAGAATTCCATCATTTTAATAAGAAATTTCTAAAATGAAAATAGCAACAAATAACGTCTGTTTATAATCTGAAGACGATGTTAATTTCACTGAAATGTTTTAAAATATAAATTTTAGATAAGAAATATTTAACGCATTTACTACGCATTACATCGTTTCAATAAGAAATGTCTGAAATGAAAATGGCAACAGAGAACGTTTGTTTACAAAATAACACGGCGAAAATAAACGACGATCGTTAATCGAAATGTCTTAAAGTATAAAATCTGACTTGAAAGATTATTATTTTCATTTATTATTCTGGTTTAATATATAACTTGAAACTTTTTGATTTTATTTATTTTTATCTTTTCGCTCGCTGTCAGCTAACCCTAACGTGGACGCCATATTCAGAGGGATGATGCCACAAAGTGTAACAGCTTACATTTAGTTTCAAAATTGTGGTTTTTTATTAATTAAAAATCAACGGTAATTAATTTCGATTTTTGAAGTTCTTCAGACCCTCGGCTGTTTTTAAAGACGCCTGTATTTAAAATTTCACGATCGTTGCTCCTAAACTGTGGATTTCTATACAATTACAGAGATACAAACATTCATTTTTATATATTAGATATATACATACATATACAGTGCTTTTTTGTGGTGGAACGCACCGGAACACAGTTCCGGAACCTTTTTATTCTTCATACTGCTAGTTTAACTATTTTATTCAATAAAATATTGCTAAAACGTATTATGTTAACCCTTTAACGGGCGCTCCCGTGTACAAAGTGCAACATTTTCGTAATTTTCAATGGCTTGTTTTTACATGTAAGGTTTGAATGTTCTAAGCTGTTTCTATTTATAGCCACACCCTTTCTAATGCAGGTCTGATTTTCTGACCCTTTTATTCCTTTACGTTCATTGTTACCCGTGATTTAACCTTTGTAAACCGGTGATTATATACTGGATGACAAAACGACAAAAGCAGGAGTTGATTGTAGTCGATCAAGTGTGCAGCTCTTACACGGTATCCCGCATTTCCCGAAGATGGACAATATCATTGTGTTTTAAGTTTTTGGACATAATAGGAATCCATTCGCAAGTTGTCCTTAGATCCAATAAACCGGACGGTTTTGAAAGAAAGCGATTGTATCTGAATTCTTTGGCCTTTAATTATAAATATATTTCAATATTATAAACATTTTATATCTTGTAATAAAACGCAGAATTATTATTTTCAATTTGAAAAAAAAAAGTTTATTACAAAATGAATAATCAAGGTTGAAAGAGACGTTGCACTTTCTGCTGGTGTTCCAAAAATTGGCTCGCCCGCTGAAGGGTTAAATAGATAATCCACAAATTAAGCTTCCCAGACGGTCGGTCCATGAGCAATGTTTAACCTAAAGACCAGAAGCTGCGTAGCAAAACCTGCAAACTCAGCCGAGGGTTGATTTCCCTTGTTCGGTTATGTTTCTTATGGGCCTGGGCGCCGGACGGACAGTACAGATCGACCGACCAATTTGGGCAACCCGGGGTCCTTGTTAAATAGATGAAATACTTCAACTAATTTTTATCACAATTTTCTTTTTGTCAATTGAAATTTCCCAAATTCTTTTGTCTTTGTAATTATTTTTAGGCGCAATAATATGGTGAGTGCCGGAACCCTTTTTTACAAGAAAAAGCATTGTGTATTTACACACACACACACACACACCCACACACACACTCACACACACAGTTCTTAAACATTCGGGCGACACATACTTATCTAAAGATACATCTGTACAGAGTCTTTATTCCGGAGTTTGCTTGAACACACATCAAGACAAAGAACGTAGAGCTAAAAGTTATGCATGTTTTCCCTTCAGTGACAGACACTCAAAAGCACCCACAGAACGCTCATCTCTCGCCCGATTACGGGTACATTAAATTTCTAATTGGTCAGATCAAGACAACTGACCTCCACACGTCATATGAGGTGATCGCTGGAACATTCGAGAGGGAGTGTTGCATCACCCTGTTATGTAAGTATTCTCTATATACACGTGGAATACAGGGAAAATATAATCGATTACTTAGTTTATTTCTAGGTCAAATTTTGGATTAAGGGGTGATACTTTATTGAGATAAAATGAAAGGATTTCGAATAGGCGTTTTATTTAATGAAAGTGAAAGGTTATTGTTTCATATACAGTGGATCCCAAAAGTGTTCGTACACTTACGAATTTCAATGAAATAGGGGTCTATCCATTAATTAAAATGAATATTTCAGAATGGGTATTTAATAATAAGATCTATAATCTATTCTTAACAAAACTACATGAAATATTTTGAAAACATAGTAAAACTTTATTTTTAAGAAACCAGTAATCAAAAAGTAACAAAAACTTTATCTCACAAAAGTCATCGTACACTGAAATATTTTTGGATAAATTCATACTTAAAATTATCGTCTGCCGCTTTATTTTTATTTTTGAATTGTGGGGGCATTTAAAATATCGTTTGGCTTTAATTTTTGGTTGTCTACTCCGTAATATTCTATTTATTACTTAAAAATGGCTCGTAGTCGTAAAGAAACAACAAACAGCATTCAAAAATTCATTATTTTTCATCATAGTAGTGGTACATTTGTTCGGAATATTGCTAAAATGCTTAATTTATCCCATTCTACTGTGCAGTATGTGAAAAAACGCTTTAAAGAAGAAAATTGGATCGAAAACAAGGTAAGAAAAGGCCGTCCGGAAAAGTTAACAAAACGTGATCAGAGATTTATAATTAGAAAATTCGTGAAAAATTCACGTTTGAGTGCTGTAAAAGTTTCTGCAGAATTCAATGAAACATTTTCTACTTCAATTTCACATGAAATTTTTTGACGAGTTCTCAGAACAGCTGTATTACATGGGCGTTCTGCCCATAGAAAATTTTTCGTGAGGGAGAAAAACAGAAAGTTTAGGCTTCCCTTCGCACTATCAATGATAAATAAGCCCCAAACCTATTGGAATAATGTTTTATTTGCCGATGAACATTTTTGGTGCTGATGGGCGTATAATTGTATGGAGAAGAAAAAAATGAGCAACTTAATCCCAAGAACTTAGTAGGAACAGTTAAGCATGCCGGTGGAGGTATCCTTGTGTGGGGGTGCATGTCAGCATCAGGACTAGGAAATTTGGTATTTATTGATGGCATAATGAATCATGCTGTTTTTATAAATATTTTAAGAGACAATTTAAAATTATCAGCTCAAAATTTGGGTATTGGAAACAACTTTGTTTTTTATCAAGATAACGATCCTAAGCACACGGCTCTCAACGTTCGCATCTGGTGTCTCTATAATTGTCCACGAGTTTTGAAAACACCACCTCAATCGCCAGATTTAAACCCAATAGAACAAACATATTTGGAGAGAACGGGAGGTTCGAGTACGAAAACACGACATTCACACGAAAAGCGAACTAAAAACAATTATGATGGAAGAATGGATGAACATTGATGCAACAATTACAAAAGAACTAAAGCAATCTATTCCCAGACGTTTAAAAGCTGTTGTGAATGCTAAAGGATATCCTACTAAATATTAATTTAACGAAAAATTAGAATATTTACTAATATGTAGATATTTTTTACAAGTGTACGATGACTTTTGTGAGATAAAGTATTTGTTACTTTTGGATTATTGGTTTCTTAAAAATAAAGTTTTACTATGTTTTCAAAATATTCCATGTAGTTTTGTTAAGAATTGATTATAGATCTTATTATTAAATACCCATTCTGAAATATTCATTTTAATCAATGGGTAGACCCCTATTTCATTGAAAATGTGTACGAGCACTTTTGGGAGCCACTGTATATGAAACTTATTTAGAATGCAGTTGCGTATTTACATTCTATATTATGTTATGTTCTATATGTATGAAAATGTTTTCGCAAAAATCGCGATGTTTAACTCTTTCTAAAGGTGGCTTCAAATGCAACAAAAATGATGAACACTTGAACCTTTGTCCATTTCCAACGCGGCAGGCACTTAATCTATTACAACATTCGCCGATCCACACTGCGATTTTGTTGGCGTCTTTATTAAGGAAGCAACAGAGAGGGGAACGCTTGTACTAACTATAGAAATTGTAGAAAGTAGTGTAATGAAGTACAAATGTATATAACAGGATTTTTAAGATAATTAGTGGTTGTTGTGTTTCTAATGCCCACTGGCCGGAATCGTATTCTAGACTAGGTCCATATATGCTAGCGAGCTGAGGAGTGCGACTCTGGTTTATATAATGGCACCACAAGGGTCAGAGTCCGATTGCGCCAGCTACCACCACAATTTTTATTGAGCACCCCTGGAGGGATATCTGGAGGGATCGTACTCTCTCCCACCCTCTCTGACTTCATAGAGGGACTTCCCGGTCTACGGATTTAGAATGCCCATGTGAGGCCTAAACACGGAAGTATTTAATGGTGCTTGTCGAGATTCGATCCGAACAACCTCGGCACAGAAAGCCAATGCTCTACCGCTAGGCTACCTCGGGCCCCAAGATTGTTAGTTCTCTACCGCTGTAATGAACCCCAAAAAATCCAGTCGCCATTAGTTAATGAGTTTTCTCCAAGTTAAAGTTCCCCCAATCACAAAACTTTTAATGTCATCTTGTGTAATTAATATAAAAGACTAGCTTTTACCTTATAATTTTCGCACCTCATATTCACAACAAGGAGGTCCAACTTATCAGGTAATGATGTGATTAACAGTCATACACTGGAAAATCCTTGCAATCGACTTATATTTGTACCATGACTAGGCAAACATAAAATTTAAGATCTCTCTGTATACATTAACATGAAAATCTTTCATCAATACGCTATCTACATCCTTGGAAAAAAAAATTAAACCAAACATTTTCGTAGTAAGTCATGAGATTGTAATGTTATAATTTAAGTCTTACAAGTGATACTTAAGATATTCGAGTGTTTAAAAACTTTTTCATGTCTTATTTTCCGGTCTACGCTTTGTGTTAAGATCATGGGGGATTTCCCATATGTTTGATTTCGATAGACCAATAAAACCACAGATCGACTAATCCGTTAGGTAACAGAAATTTAAGCGTTTACTAAATTTCCAGAACTTTGGGTTTTGTGTAACTGTCAAGAACTCAATTTGAAATGAAAACTATTTATTGTTTCGTATCATAAAGTACTAAAAAAAGAAAAAGCAACAGTTATCAACAACACATCCCAACGTAATTTGTTATCAACCGCGAAAAACTGTTGTTTTATTTTCAGCGCTAAATAGCGTAAGATTTTATTTTCGTTTTATTTGCACATTATTCGATGGAAAGATTACTTCTGAAATTCGATTTTTCAAAGATTTTGGAATTTTCGGAATTATAGGAAACTGATAACATTAAAAACCGCAATTAAAATTTTCTGAACACTATTTAATAAGGCATTTGCATGCAGCAAGTCACATCATTCGTACATAAACGATGAAAAAAATGTTTTCAGTCAAACGCATAGATTTCTAAGGGACTGTTCACATAGGAGTCCGGTATCTGAAGCGTTTATATATTGAAATATATTTAACCAATGACAAACCTCCAAACGATTAGCAACAAAATTTTCAACGCCTATGATTGGTTTATTTTCGTCTCAGTGCTATCTTTTCTTTTACGCTACCAGACTCCTATGTGAACAGGCCCTCAAACTCGTATAGAAATGCATATCACAGCTCCACGTGTAAAAACGCATGGCACCCATTTTCTGCGCGTGGTTGTACAAGCTGTGTTGCATGAAACAGTCTTATATCAGAAAAAGGAATTTGAAAACACGCCTTTGCCCCTTTGTAATTAGGAAAATACAGGGCGAAAAATATCTCATAGGTGGTGGTTCAAGATCTCGACGAGGTCAACTGACGCATTGCTTAAACTGAAACTCACGCTTTAATATCTTATCGAGATGCTGATTTTGTCCCAGGATAAATATTGCAAAGCGATAACAGCAGCCCTTAGGTAACCAAAAACTCGTCTTAACCTTATTTTCAGATGGCTATGTATTAATCCTATTGGATTGGCTCATATCAGTGTTAACCTATTGAGAAAATGTGTCTACTATTTACATTCTACATAAATGCTGATAATCCAATTAAAATGGCACATTCAGATAGCCTGAACTTTTCTGCACCTTGCAACAGGATTCATTTGATAAATTTCGACCACCAAAGGAAATTAGGAACGTTTAAAACACACTAGACCAAATCCCCCCCCCCCGAATAATTTAAATTTTTAAATATTATTTGTATTTTTTTATAAATATTTTTTATAAATTGCCCCAAGGTGTAAAATTTCTTTCTCTAGTTCAGTTTAAAAAAATATCTTTCAATCCAAGTTGGCAATCCTTGGACACATTTTTTCTATATGTTAACATTCAGGTGAGGGAATCCAATAAAGTTAGTACACAGCAGCTTTATGGTAGTTCAGACTAAAATTTTGTTTTTGATATTTTTCGTTGACTTCTGTAATTTTAATACTTTTGTTAGTATGATCTAGTAAATGCGTTATTTCAGTGTTTCCAGAATAATATCACGATGTTTTATGAATGTAAAAAATATTTATCGATTCCTTTCAAGTTATTTAACAGTAAAATTTAATTCAGTATTGTTTTCCAGATACATCATCCCTGAAGAGTTATAACTCATCATGGATTTTGAGGACATCCTGAAAGATGTCGGAGGCTTTGGTCTCTACCAGAAGATTTTAGTCATCGTGTTCATGATTCCGACTTTCATAGTCATACCGTGGTTTTCAATGAACTTGATATTCATGTCCAACACCCCAGAACACTGGTGTTACGTCCCGGAAGTCGCCAATTCCAATTTAACTCTGGACATGCAGAAGCAGCTTATAAGGCCCCTACATGACTCTTCCTGCCTCATGTACGACGTCAACTACTCGCAGATTCTGCATTCTGGTAACCTGACTGTAGACAACAGCTGGCCCACGAAGCAGTGCAGCGACGGCTGGCAATACGACACGTCTGAATATGACGCCACGGCCGTCACAAGGGTGAGTGTCTGTCGGCATCCATTATATGTGGCTGATAAATGGCAACTACAAAATCATAAAGAGAGGGGCTTATCTAGAAATGAATATAGCGGGTGGGTTGCCGCAGTAGTGAGCATCCAATTCTGAGAGCTTAGGGATACTGTATTGTCGTAACGCTGTCTTCATCATATTCCCTCTGAAGTAATTACCATGTGGGATTGTCCCTTAAGAACGGCTAAATTTGGATACGTCCCCGTCTTTACCAACTGAAGATTCACGAAAAACCCTTTTTTTTAGCTCCACTAAGAGCCATTCACGTTATCAGCGAATTCCAACAAAAAGGGTTGCAGCGAAGACATCTCCAGTGTGTACGATTAATCGTGCACACTGGAGATGTCTTCGTTGCAACCTTTTTAACATTTAACATTTTAACATTTTAACATTTAACCCTTTTAACATTTAACATTGCATGCTTAGATTCACGATTTACCAACTAAAGATTCACGAAAAACACTTTTTTTAGCTCCACTAAGAGCCATTAAGGTTATCGGCGAATTCCAACAAAAAGGGTTGCAGCGAAGACATCTCCAGTGTGTACGATTAATCGTACACACTGGAGATGTCTTCGCTGCAACCCTTTTTAACATTTAACATTTTAACATTTTAACATTTAACCCTTTTAACATTTAGCATTGCATGCTTAGATTCACGATTTACCAACTAAAGATTCACGAAAAACACTTTTTTTAGCTCCACTAAGAGCCATTAAGGTTATCGGCGAATTCCAACAAAAAGGGTTGCAGCGAAGACATCTCCAGTGTGCACGATTAATCGTACACACTGGAGATGTCTTCGCTGCAACCCTTTTTGTTGGAATTCGCTGATAACGTGAATGGCTCTTAGTGAAGCTAAAGAAAAAGAGTTTTTCGTGAATCTTCAGTTGGTAAAGACGGGGAAGTATCCAAATTTAGCCGTTCTTAGGCGAGAATCCCACATGGCAATTACTTCAGAGGGAATATGATGAATAAGACAGCGTTATGACAAGTGTAATCAGATAAAATATACAAGGTGTGACCATTAATTTCCAGGACTGATCTAATAACTCCAGAAAATATTACATGAAATACATACCCAATTACTGTGTTTCGAAGTAACTCCCACCTGACGTAATGCACTTCTGTGCTCGGCTGTATAACTTTCGGAAACAACTTTTAAAATCCTCTTTCGGAATGCCCTTCAATGTGGGCCGTTTCAATGTCACCTTCAATGTGCCCTTCAATGTGGGCCTTCAATGTCACCGTTTTCTTGGTGGCTTCGTTCGACATCCTCAAATATTGTTCCCTTCAGCAAATCTTTCAGTTTTGGAAACAAGAAAAAGTCTGTCGGTGCTAAGTTCGGAGAGTATGGAGGATGCTGCATCTCCACGACCTCATGCTGGGCCAACTTGCTAAAGAGAACAAGATTTAAGGATGTCGAAGCCATCAAGAAAACGGTGACGTCCACATTAAAGGGCATTCCGAAAGAGGACTTTACAAATATTTTCCGAAACGTATACAGCCGAGCACAGAAGTGCATTACGGCAAGTGGGAGTTGCTTCGAAAAATATTAAATGTGTATGTATTTCATGTAATATTTTCTGGAGTTATTCGACCAGTCCTGGAAATTAATGGCCGCACCTCGTATTATGGAAACATACAGATATCTATTGTTGTTGTTCCTAATGTCCCCTGGCTGGAAGTTCGAGACCAGGTCCATATAGGCTTCAGGACGAGTAATTTGGATCCGGTTTATAATAGCACCACAAGGGTCGGAGTCCGACTGGGCTAGGTGCCGCCACAATTTTGACCGAGCACTCCCAGAGGTGACATCTGGGAGGATCGTACCTTCCCCACTCCCTAACCTCATTGAAGGACTTTCCGGTCTGCGGATTTAACGTGGCCATATCCGGCCTAGAAACGAAGGTATTTAATGGCGCTTGTCAGGATTCGATCCGAGTACCCTTAGCACCGAAGCCGACGCAATACCACTAGGCTACCTCGGGCCCACAGATATTTGTACTTGTAGACAAAATGAAGATGCCATTATAAGCATGACTTAATTCTTTCTTATCTGTATGGTAGCAAAGAATTTCATCACTCTCTCCTTCCGATGCATCCTACTTTGAACTTAACAATCTTTAATCACTACATAAGGAACCTTCTAAAGACTGCGTGATATCTTCCTCTATTCCAGTTTCCTTATATAAATAACCAAAAAGACGGAACTTTGCAAGTTGACCTTCTCAGCCCCAATCGTTTTAACTTCTGGCTTCGTGATAGCGTAGCCTTGCACGTCAGACATTAAGTTCTGCTTTCCTGGTGCATTGCTTTTGAATTTGATTCTGTAATACATCTGCTCACTTCTACAGAGGCTGTTCGCACATTTTTTAGACGATTTTGGTAAGCGGTAATAAAAAATCATTTGCTGCAAAAGAAATAATTGCAATTGTACTATGTTTTTAAAAGTCAAAATTATCGTATGTGGCTTGAAAGTTTCGTTTTTATTTAAAATGGCGTTTTTAACAAAGCAGTGGTTCGAAGGCTACATTTTTGCTCTTTCCGAAGAGAAATATGCATACTCCGTTATCCAAAACGATGTGAGAGTCATGGTTTTGTGATATCTAAGGCGTCGATAGGTAATATCGTCAACAAGAAAGGAAAAAGACGTCAAATTGGAGCCTCAAGTGGGACAAAAATTCCAAACAAGTATCCAAGGAAAAAACGGGCATCTTCGACTATTGCAAAGGTACGTTGTTTAATGTTAAAAGAAAATCCCCCTAGTCAAAGGACAGTTGCAAAATCATTTAAATGCTCGGTGTCCACTGTAAACAAAATGATAAACGTTGATTTAAATCTTAAGAAAGCGAAAAAACGCAATGTGCATCGTCTTCTTCCAAATCATATCGCTGAACGCAGGACACGCTGCAGAATTTTATATGAGAAACACTTATCCAAAGAAAAATGGAAAACAATTGTCACAATAGATGAATCATTGGTGTATTTAAATGATTGCAACAAAAAAAGAGCCATTTATTATCATAAAAGGGGAAAAAAATTTAAGTACATGGTTCAAAGAATCGAAAGAAAGTTTTTCTAAGGGATTCATGATTGTTGCTGGTTTTTCTTATAATGGCAAGTTAAAAATAAAGAGAGTGGAAAAAAATGTCAAGATTAACTCCAAATACTATCAGGAACATATTTTATCGCCAATTTTTCTGAATCAAATACCATCGCTTTACCCACAGTGCCATCAATCTGTGAGACTCTATCAGGACAAAGCTAGCAGTCACACATCAAAATCCACTGTAAATTTCCTAAAAGAAATGGAACAAAAAACTGGTATCAAGGCCATACCCTTCACTGATATCCCTACTAAATCTCCCGATGTATCACCTATGGATTTTTGTGCTTTCGGACTTTTAAAATCTGCATTATCCAAACGTCGTCCCAAAACCCTTACAGGACTCTGGAAAGCTGTTCAGGAGGAATGGGATAGAATACCTCTTCTGACACTTCAAAAGGCATTATTATCCTGGAAATTGCGGGGTCGAAAGATAGTTCAGAATAAGGGATGTGAAATAGAACATTTAAAACACAAGAATTTTATGTAATTTAGTTTTGTGAATACAATATACATCGTCTAAAAAATGTGTGAACAGCCTCTGTATACCTCCGTAGGTCCGCCAGGCAACGTATATGCATAAATTTACAAATTCACATTAAGTGTGTAGAAGCTTTATAGGCACTTTCGAGGAATATAAACTTCATCCAGGCAGAAGTGCATTTGATGTGACTGTATCAAACGTCCTCCTGCCTGGGGTTATAGATGCTACAATAATTCCAATTCAGGCTCGTATGTGCTAATTTTCTGAATTCTGCTTTACATCGAATATTTATAAAATCTTTTGCCATTCTATAATACTGTCTAAGATATTCGCATGAAATATTTTCCAGCCCGAATATGAATAGGTTTCTCCTTCTCTTTCATTAGCATTGCTATTTCCATAGTCTATTCAAAATAGTTGCTTTTAAATTTACAATTAACGGTCCGCGTGTGACTGTCGAATAGCAACTAGATATCCGAACTGGTGTATAAGACATTTTGCTGATTATCGTCGTTAATTGAAGCCGCCAATTTGATCTGATTACTAAAAAACCTTCTTTTCATTCTCAACCTTTAGTTATAAAATCTCTTTAAGCTAACTAATATTTTTCGTATGAAATTTAGCATTGCATGCTTAGATTCACATAATAGACTAGAGAAATTTGCTGAATACCCATGCTTCGCTACGGAGGACATTCAAATTATATACAACGGTCAATGTATGCTATTAATGCCAATGTGTATATATATATATATATATATATATATATATATATATATATAATACAACGGTCAATGTATGCAATTAATTTGCATATTTAATATCCATAAAATTTACTAATTTGAGTTAAATTCTTAAAATACTTCCATCTCAATTAGTCTAGAAGTTAAATTTTATCTTATACCATATTTTAATATTTTTTTGTCAATTTATTTCGTTGTTATGCACGTGAAGAAAAATTAGTTTAAAGTATCACAAAAGAAAAGAAACCACGTGATCAGCATTTAATAAATTAAATTATAAAAATGAATCTTTAAAAATTCCCCAAACATCAGAAAATGCAGGTAAAGATTCGAAAAAGATTTCATTTTAAAGGAATTTTATGATCTTTCTTGTGATATAAATTTTACAACAATCAGATTATTATTTTAAATGTAAACCTTAAAAAATGTTACAAAAACAGCTTAAAAATTTAATTTTAAAAAAGTAAGAATTTTTTTAAAATCTTTTTTAGTGCCCCCTATACTATAAGAAGAATCGCCATGCAAAATTTCAGCCTTTTAGGTTTAGCGGTTTGGTCTGTGCGCTATCTATCAGCCAGTCAATCAATCACGGAACTGTTTTATATAGAGAGATGAGTATAACTCCCAAAATATTTATTTCCATTTATTAGGAAGTAAAATATTTATTACTACTTAATAAGTTTTGCTTGAGGTTCAAGGTAGCCTAGTGGTGGTGCGTCGGCTTTCGGTGCTGAGGGTGCTCGGATCGATTCTCGGCAAGTGCCATTAAATACTTCTGTGTTTAGGCCGTGTATGGGCACGTTAAATCCGTAGACCGAAAGTCCCGCTATGAGGTCAAAGCGGGGAGGAGCCTTGGGGGGAGTGGCAGAAGGTATGATCCCCCAGATGCCACCCCTGGGAAAGCTCGGTCAAAATTGCATTGGCACCTAGCTAAATCGGACTCCGACTCTTGTAATGACATAGTGACATATTAAAATGGAGCGGCACCCTTCAGCCCACTAGCCTATTTGGACCTGTTCTGGAGTAAATTCTGGCCATGGGGCATTAGAAACAACAACAACAAATTTCCCTTGAGACATTTCTCTTCGTATTGTATATTCACATGTACGTATTATCGGGGAGAAAAAATTATTTTAGGACATTAAAAACAACATCAACAAGTTACATTTGTGGTGTTGTTGTTGTTACATTAGAAACAACAACAACATTACATTATGAACAACAACAACAAATTTCGCTTGAGACATTTCTCTTCGTATTGTATATTCACATGTACGTATTATCATGGAGAAAAAAAATTATTTTAGGACATTAGAAGCAACAACAACAACAAGGTACATTAGTGGTGTTGTTGTTGTTACATTAGAAACAACAACATTACATTAGAAACATCAACAACATTACATTAGAAACAACAACAACAAGTTTCGCTTGAGACATTTCTCTTCGTATTGTATATTCACATGTGCGTATTATCGGGGAGAAAAAATTATTTTAGAACATTAGAAACAACAACATTACATTAGAAACAACAACAGCAAGTTTCGCTTGAGACATTTCTCTTCGTATTGTATATTCACAAGTACGTATTATCGTGGAGAAAAAATTATCAAATTCATAAATTACCAACAAAAGGAAGTTAATTATTTATGTAATTGTAAACTAGCTATAAATTGTCTAAAAAGTTATTGTGTTGCGTGTATTTCGGCCAGATAAAGAAACATGGTGAATATTTCTGTGAGTCAGAGAAATGTTACTCAGAAACTTAAGAGCTCTATTGCGGTCAATTTCGAGACGTTTAAAACACATTTTATTTGATGGCGAAAAAAATGGTGTCAAGTCTTCAGCTAATTAATTTATTGATACAGCGTATGCCGTCACACAATAGGCGAAATCAGAGTTTCAAATATCTTATGAGATGGAACCGCTAGCTTGGCAGTAAAAGCATGAGTTAGCCCATTAGTGTATATTGGATTTCCTTATATTTATTAATTTTCATGGTGTTATGGAAATTTACAGAGAATTTGTCACAAGAGACTCATAATCGTAATACCTAAACTATGAAAAAAAAATTTGTTGAAATGCTAACTTGAAAAATGTTCTTTAATTCGATAAACATCTTAATATTTCCCTGTCGGATGACCAACGATTATTACCATGTTTTTATTAACTTGATTTCTTGTTTGTGTGTTTGTCAAGTACAAATCTTGCAATCGATTTTTAACTAACTTCCCGATTAGCTAGACATTTGAAACTTTTAGAATAGCTCAGAACACATTGACAATGCATTTTTTAAATACTTTTAGCCATCTTTAAGCAGAATTAAATTAATTTTCAGTTATTTTCAGTTAATTTTGTTTAGTAGACTGATGCAGCCGTCTATTGGCCGGAACGGGAACGAAAAGTTAAATGCAAGTTAACTTCCAATTAACTTCATATTCTTTCAAGTTGATGGGATAATTCATCAAAAAAAATTTTAAAAAGTATTTATTAATACATAGAATTGTCAAGTTTATATGATTCAACAGAAAATTTAAAAACATGGTATATAAAAAGTTATTTTTATCGTGTAATTATTTTGTAATATGTAAAGTCATATGCATGATTTAAACAGCTGAGATATGAAAGGATTAAAAAATAAAGTTAACCAAATGTGTTAAAACATGTTGTTCATAAATAGATTTCGCCTGTATGATTACGAAAAAAAAGGACTGGTGTAAACTATACATTCCAACAGATGCAGTATTCTTAAACTTCTTTTAATATTTCGTTTTAAAATTGAGGGGCCGTTCACAATGCTTCCGTCAGCGTCAGCGTTACTCGTATTGAAATATATTTAACAAATAACAAACCTCCAAAGGATTAGCCCCGAGATTGTTACTGTCTCTGATTGGTTTAAAATATGTCAATTCGAGTAACGCTAACGCTGACAGACGCAATGTGAACGTTGAACTAATTGAAAGAAATTTTTTGGGCGTATTTCTTTTGGTACCAGGGAATTTTAGAGGCACTTTGGCATCTGAATATAGTGAAACAAAGTGTACACATCTGGAGATGCAATTGTGCAAAGATGTGCCAAAAGAACTACGTCAAAAATAATTTCTTTGAGTCGGTTGATTACTCATTGATTAACAAATCTAATACACCCAAAAAAACTTCAAATTTTTGAATTTTAAATCTAACAGAAAACATTTTTAATCTATTGTCTGTAGTTACATGGAAATGTTTAGATGCGCAAGGGATAATTGTGTTTGTTGACTATGCTAAGATTTAAACTTACTAAATGAGGATGCATATTCTAATGATTCAATTTGTGTGATACAACAAACTGATCTATTATTAAGAATAACTAGTTGCAATTTTGTTCTTCTTAATCCTTTTAATTCCTCTATTTTTTTGTATTCCTCTAAGTGTCTTAGATACCATAGTTATAGTTTTCAGCAAGTTCAAAATATACAACACCGATTTTTTCCTGAATCACTAGGATCTCAAATCTTTAACCCATGTGGAAAATCTGAGTTCGTCAGGAACTCTCAATTCTCACGTAAGACAGGAAGAGAAAAAAGACGTATTATAGAAATTACATTAATATTTTATTACGGGAAAAAAACTGCTCCCAATGTTGATTCATCTGTGCACGTGGGTGTACAGTGAATCAAAGCAAAACTCTTATACCTCTGGAGTTGCAATTGGGCAAAGATATGCCGAAAGAAATGCGTCATAAATAATTCCTTTGAATCGGTTGATCCATAATTGATCGATAAATCTAATAAACCCCAAGAAAATTTCAAGCTTCATAAATTTTGAACTAGTATGATTTTTTTTTAAATTTTTTGGAGCATGCGAAACAAACCAGATTATTTAAATACTGTATTGTGCTAAAACTTCTGTTCATTTATAGCGCAATGATTTAATTTACAATTCTAAAAATAGAAAGTCTGAGATTTTTTTAAAAATTTGAGCGTCAAATAGGATAGTTAATTTCATGAAATTGCTTATTAATAGGCTTTTGTTGCAGAGCGCGGGGTAATTAAACGACAAAAAAACTGAGACTCCTAGATAAACCAGAGATATCCAAGAAAAAAATTAATTACTACTAAACCATTGCTGATCTTTTGAATCACGACCATTGGATAGTTAGGGAGAAGTATAGTTAAGTTTTGAATTAAGTCGAAATGAAGGTTTATTTCGAAAAAATATAACTAAAAACCTTAATCGATTCATTTAATGCATAATTTAGGCATCAGATTCTATATTCCTTATTATTTTGAGAACATTTTCGGCAATGTCGAGCATGCAGTATAATTTTAAAAATAGAATTTTCTGTCTAAAGGAGGCTTATGATTATATTTTATTATAAAAAAGATACTTATAATAGATTCTGTGAATTTCAGTGGAATATGGTTTGCAAGGATGGTCACTATAGCAGTCTCGTTCTCAGCCTCATATTCCTTGGAGACGTGTTTGGAACTCCTTTCTATGGCTACCTATCTGACAAGTAAGGGAACATATGTTAATAATTTTTTACCTTACGATACTTATTATGTTTAAACGCGGGTATATTTCTCATTTATGACTCGTTTCAAGTCTGTTGTTCAACGTTATACGTAACTATGATTTTCCTGTTTTACCACGTAACCATCATCCAGTAATGGCTTAAAAACAAATGCAAATCAGGTAAATATTGATAATCTTTATATCTTTATCTCATTAGCAAGTAGACGTAGCGATGAAGAAATGCCTTTTAATTAGGGATACGTAATTTTCGTATTTACGAAATAGATGCGAATAAATGCGAAATCTGCCGATATGAGCGAATAAATGCTAAAAATTTTTTTTATCTACTTTTCGGGGAAAACTCAGTGATAAACGACTTTTTAAGCGAAATTGGGTAATAATAGTAATAATTTATTAACATAATTGCTTATCTAAGACCATTCACGGTCTTTGACTGAGAGATCTCACTTTCGAAATTTGCTTCTTACTTATTGCTAAAGACTTAAGGAATAGAATGTGGAGACTACTACAATGTTAGCTTTTAACTAAGAATTTTGATACTTACCTAACTAAGTAAGTAAAATTGTGATTTCATATAATAAATGCGAAATTTTTGAATTTATATATATATATATTCGAATAAATGCGAAATTTTATATATTGTAATTTTTTTTGAGAAATTTCGAAATTTTTTATACGAAATTTACGTAACCCTACTTAAAATTAATTGACTTTGAGAAATCCTGTTGGGTTTGATTTCCGAGTTTCCGACTGCCCGCGAGGTACGAGGTTTGAATTAGGGGTTATTTTGGCGGCTAAGCAAATAGCCAGCATGCGCCAATACAGAGAGTACGACAAGCACAATTTGCGTGTTAAAGAAAACATGACATTTACGACAAAAATTCCATAAACAGGTCATTATAAATCTTGGGAACAGTTAAACATTTAAGAAAAATTAGAAGAATCAAAATATGAAGCATTTAGATGAATCACACTCGTTAATTCTTATTCCGTAAGGAAATCTTTTAGCCAGAGTACTTGGAGATGTCCCGGTCCATGATTGGTATTTTGGCGTCTGCCCTCTGGTAGACCTCTTATCTTCAATGATGGTAGAGCTGAGAAGACCGCGATCTCTGCGTTTGCAAGTGGCCATTTGAAGTGCCTAAAATTTGATCGACAAAACAAAACCTTTCCCTCTCGTAAAAAGTGTAATAATGAGCAGGCCATTCCTGGTCACATCCTAACTTGCTTAAATTTATCTAGGGAGGACTTTTACACCGATCCTCGCCTATTAATGGACCTACTGAGGATATATGGACCTATAGACCTGGTCTAGCGCCACTAAACCAGGAGGGATTAGAAACAACAACACCACATTCGTTAATTATGTAATTACAGGTAAAACTTATCCTGAACGCTCAAATACTGGTCAAAGATAGTTTTTTTTTCACTTAATGAAATTTGAATTCTAAATATAGCTATTTAAAAAATTATAATCCATTTTGCATAAATTTTTTTAAGGATAAGACAAGGATTTTTAACCAGAAAATTTCCACTTACGAAGAGTCTTTACCACAATTATTTTTGACAAACTAAAATTTCAACAAACAAAAATAAAAGTCTTTCTTTAAAGGTTATCAGTAAAAGAGAAAATATTTGCTATCAAAATTACTCATTTAAACTGAAACACCAAATAATCGTTAAAAGAATGGTTTACAATATCGTTTCAATTGTTCCTACTTTAGCAAAAAATTATTAGGTTTAAACGAATGTTTCTCTTGATTTCACTTTTTCCAACTTACTGTCAGTACATTTTTTTAGGATGAGTTTTGTTATAAAACTTTCTCCCTTCTGTTTCTTATTTCTGTTCGATGTTTAAAATTCAATAGAGAAAAATTTACCCGAACTAGATATATTGTAATTTACAAAGAATACTTTGTCGGGAGGACATCCTCTAATTAAGTACATCATGTTTACACAGCATGCTGAGAAAACCATGAGAAGGCATAGAACACATGCTTTCTGCCACATTTACAGGGCCCTAATCTCAACTTCCAGTGTTCATTGGCGTTTATTTTTCAGCAACAGTTGGGCGTCATTTTTTTTAACACTTTGCTTAAATTATTTTTATACAATTATTTTCTTAAAAATAGCAGTCATATATGGAATAAACTCATCATCATATTTAGTACGACAGCCCAGGGTAGGCCAGGGCCTTCTGTTGAAAATTCCTCCAAGACAACATATTTCTAGACCTGGTCTGCCAGTTCCTCACTCCAATCACTCTAAAATCTGATTCAACAGAGTTAAGCCATCTTAGTTTTGGCTTCCTCTTTTCCGACTAGTAAAGGGCCTTGCAACAAAAATCTTCTTTACTGGATTTTTTTTCATCCATTCTAGCAATATGAGAGCCAAGTTCCTTCTTTTAATTTAAAAAATTTTAATAATAGTAGGCTCTTTAAAAAAATCTATAGATTTCTCAATTAAAACGTCTCTGCCATAGGTCTTATGACACCATCAAGGATGCTTCTAAAAACCCTTTTCTCGAAGACTACAATTTTGTATTTTCCTCTTTTTGTTAGAGACCAAGTTTCCGAACCATTCATTAGGACCGGCCTAATGATAGTTTTATAGATAAGAAGCTTTGTTTTGCTGGATAGAAACTGAGACTTCAATAAAGAGCGAAGTCCAAAGAAGATTTTGTTGGCCAGTGAGATACAATTTTGAACTTCACAAATGATATCGTATGGAATAAACTGCAATACCCAAAAAGAAATATGTTCAAGAGATCTCGTATTGAATTCTCATGTGTGCGAGAACGACTTAGAATAATGCACCCGCGTGAAATGTACAAGCTTGTTAACCCGATAGGTCTGAAAAGTCATCTGAAAATATCAACTAAGGGAAGTAAATATAGACTTTTACTGAGGCCAGAAGTTGCTGCAAACGCTTCTCTCAAACTACCAATCACCAATGCACTTTAATAAGTTCCAAAGTTCCAATCATTCTTTTCTAATAACTTTATGTTTCATTTGGTTTGCAGGATAGGTCGAAAGCCAGTGTTTCTGTATCTTGCGATCCTCATAGCTGTGACTGAGATTGGTTCTGTACTTAGTCCAAACTTTGTTCTGTTCCTCGTAGTAAGAACTATCAATGGAAGCGCAATGTCTACGATCTATGGTGTCGGCTACATCATTTGTAAGTATGATTTAAGTATGACTTTATTGATGCCTTAAATTTGTTGTGCTGAATACTGCTATTCGCAGAACAAGTATAATTTTCTCAATGCACCATAGACTCGTAGGAGAACGAGTAGAAGTGTTGTTCACTGGTTATTTGTTTTCGGTACGAAATAAAATGCACATACCATTGTATAAATCAGTGATGTGTTAACTGTAGGTCACCCTTCACAGGGGGATCGTGAAAAAAAGTCGAGGGGTCGCGGATAGTTTGAAGTAAATTTATGACATGTTGAGAATTATTCAATTAAAAATATGCATTAAATTTCTATAATTACATATTTTTAATATTTTTATTTGTTTTTTATATGTTAAAAAATGAGGATTTTTTTACATAAGGTGTCAAACAGTTTTACCAAAAACAATTTCAGATGGTAAGCAAGACATTTTTTTATTGCTATCATGCAAAGTATATATATACCCAAAAAATACAGTTCATTGATATTTATAATAGTTTGTCAAGATTCGCTTATTTTTTTTTCCTTTTTATTCGTTTTTTTTCTTTTGTTAACATTTCCTTAATTTTTTTAAAACTAATTTGCTTCTACCACAAAATTTTCATTATGGTAGAGTGATTTTTTTTTAATTTAAAGAAGGTGGATGGCGGTCGAAAACAGTTTGAGCATCACTGGTATAAAAGACTGGCATTTGTGTTTCTTAAATGACAAGCATTAGCTCCTTATTCCCTTTGTTGTATGACCACGTTTTGTGTTCACCGAATACAAAGGGAAATACTGCTTTTGTCCGAATGTATGCCATAATTGGTGGAATTTAACTACAAATTTCCACTTCTTCCCTTTTCATTTATTCCAGTCTTGGAACTGGTGAACCCAGATATCCGAGCCCGAATGAACGGACTGGCAACAACTTCCTGGACCATCGGGTTATGCCTGCTGCCTCTGATAGCCTGGCTAACAAGAAACTGGGTTCATCTGAGCATCGTGACGACCTCAGTGGCCGCTGGACTGTTACTGTACTGGAAGTAAGTTTTTTCCCTAACTAAAACACAATTTAAGCATTCAGAATTGTTGTAGTAAAAAAAATTACATTTTTATTATAAAGTCTTTTAAAAAATATTAATCAAATAATTCTTTTCTGTATCTCCGCAAAGAAAAAAAAAACTAAAGACGCTAAATAAACTAGTTATGTTATAATCAAAAGCATTTTAACGTAGGATTACGTTGCTCCATAACGGTCCTCCGGAAAGCAAAATTTCAGATGTCCTGCGTCGCGAGATATAATTTTGGCAGCGCGCCAAACCCAGTCTGTATCGCTTGGGCAAGCAGTAAAGAGTTATACAGAAAAGTACCAAAATGCGTCAAAATTTTGACACACATATTTATATATACATACGTTCATATATATAGATACATATATACATAACACATACATACATATATACATACAAAAGAGGTAAGCAACGGTAAGTAATTCTACGTTAATAACCCGCGATTGTTTCGTTTAGAAGAGATTACCTGAATTTTTTTTTCTTTGCCCAAAGAAATTTTCATTATAACGAGATAAAAATTAATTCCAATTTTCGAATTTTTAATAATACAATAGATTTGATTCATCTAATTAAATTATCTCAAATAAAGTTTTCAATGTAATGAAATTAGCTCGAATAACCTATGAATATTGATGACCAAATAGTCATTAATGGTCTAATAACCCTCTAAATTTCACTCGTATAAGCCCAGACGATTCACTGATTTGTATTTCACGAATTATGCTTGATTTAATAGTGCAATAGCTTTTAATGTTTTATTTTTAATTAATATTTCAGTTCGTTATTAAAAAGGAAAACTCCATGGCTAGCTGTTAAATATTCTTACTTTATTGTAGTTTTCAGTGAATATTCGATAAAATATTCTTTCCTTCGCAAAAACAGTGCATCGAAGATGAGAATATATGTTCCTTTCTACTTATAAATTCGTCACCTGAGTACAAGAACTAGGTAACTAAAAAAAAATTATTTTTGAGATATCTGGCTATTTATAGCTAAATTACATAAGAATTGAATGCAATAATTAGACAACTCACTTTGCTGCTAACCTAATGCCATCTGTTGGCTAGAGTAATAATTAGACAAACAGAACGACGATTATTTTCTCACTGCAAGAAGTAGACATTTGAGATCTTCAGGAACTTAAAGAATCGAGTTACCTAGTTCTTGCAATCAAGTGACGAATTGAGAACACTGTCTATTTAACTCTCGAGTAACAACGAGGGGTGACCCTTGTGTTTAAAAATGTCACTTAGAACCAAATGTACATCAAAATTTTTATCGAAATGTATTTTATTATTAACTAGCTGAAACCCGCACTTCGCTACGGAGTACATTCGAATTAAATACAACGGTCAACGTATGCAATTAATGCCAAAAAAATAATATTTTTTTTTGTCTATTTCGTTGTTATGCACGTGACGATAAATTAAATTAAAGTACCAGAAAAAGAATTTACGTGATCAGCATTTAATAAATTAAATTCTAAAATTTAATCTTTAAAAATTCACCAAAAATCAGAAAATGGAGGTAAAGATTCGAAAAAGATTTCATTTTAAAGGAATTTTTATGATCTTTCTTGTGATATAAATTTCATAACCCTCAAATTATTATTTTAAATGCAAACTTAAAAAAAGTTACTAAAGCAGCTTAAAAATTTAATTTTTAAAAATCTAAGAATTTTCAAAAATCTTTCTTACTGCACCCCTACACTATAAGAAGAATCACCATGTAAAATTTCAGCCCTTTAGGTCCAGCGGTTTGGTCTGTGCGTTGTATGTCAGTCAGTGAGTCAGTCAGTTACGGAACTGTTTTATATATATAGATAAGTGTTTTTATGATGACTTTTAAAAGTTGTTTAAAAATTCCATCCTAAAATGAAAGAAAGTGAATATAGTTGAGTTTCTATTCAGATATGCCTAATATTTCTACTTTATAATTTCATTATAAAGAAAATACGTTGAACGGAAATAAATTTCAATAACTCGATTAAATTTATTAAAATGGTTTAAAAAAACTAAAGCACACGCCTATATGTAGTATAATGATATATTAATAGTGCATGTAAATTCATTTTACGTATGGAAAAATTAGTTTATAAGTAACAAGGCAAATTTGGAAAAATAATAAATATTGCGTGTATAACTTAATTTGGGAAAATACACTAAACACATTTCTTAAAAATGCGTGAGAAATTAAAAGAAACACTTTCAATATCTATATACCCATATAAAATGCATGTATGTATGTATGTAGGGTGGGTCTCCCAAATATTGTCCCTGTGCCTAATATCTCCTACTCGTGTTTCTAAAGTATGATTCGCGCTATGTATGAGAAAATGCAGTAACTTCTTAGTTCTGGGTTTGTACTAACAGCGGCGATAGCGACAACGCTCTTATCACTGACAACAGAAACTATATGGCGCCTGAAGTTGTTTTGGCTGTTGTCTTCGTAAACTTTGGCTCCAAAGAATCAGAATCCAGTAAATGATCAGGTTGGTGCATCCCAATTCTAATTTTTCTCATACCATTTGAAAGTGCGTTAAACAGAGACTTTGCTAGCAACGCCTTTTAACAGGTGCTCCTAATTTCGCTTGGTAGGCGGTAAGAGGAACAGAGGTAGGCGATATTAGGAACCGCTCTGGAGTCCACTGGAAATTTCAATTTTTCCAATTTAGCTACATAACTTAAACTGGCACTGGTTTTGGAGCTGGTTGATCTCAGGATACCAAAGGAAACCGTTCTTAGGGATGTTCTTTGAGTTTCCAGCCTAATCAGAAACTAAAGAGTGGATGAAATGTCGAAAAAAAAGTTGAGTAGGCGATATTTGGGACACCTACCGTATGCTCCAGCATAACTCTGGAACACCTGGAGCAATTTCAACCAAACTTGGTACATATATGACTTACAATCTGTAAAAAAATACTGTAGGGGTAAGACACCCCTAGCACTCCTAGGGGGGGGGAAGGGTGTGGCATGTAAAAATAATCGAAATCGACTGATATTAGCGTCAAATCCATAGTTTTCAGGGTCGCTGAAAGGAATAGTGGTACTCCCGATGCTGTTTAAGTGGAAGTTCAGCCCCCCATCTGCATGAGAGGGGGAAATAAAATGTCCAAACTGACCGAGATAAACCGAGAAGTCCCAGATACCCGGGCAACTCCAAGGAAACAACTAGTTACCCATAAAGGAAACTTGAAATGATAAAGTCGGCTTGTGAGATTTCAAACGTACTAAATTTTAAATATTTGACAAATTTATCCTTTGACGTAGATATTTATAAACTAAAAAAAAAACTATTGTTCTGCTCTATATAAGTTTCTTAGAAAAAAAACAAGTAAAATTCGAAATATTTACTCATTAAGATAGGAACATTTCATCAGTAAATTTTTCTGGTATTTTTATTCCATTGAATAACATATAGTATCGAAGAAAACTTCGTTATTAAGACTTTTTTTTGCTCATAATATGGTAATAAATGTCCCCGTTAATGCAGTTAAAAGTCAAAGTTCTCTAGAAAAATTCGTTTAAAGGAGACATCTCTGTATTTATTTTACTTTCTTTGAAACGTGTAACACTGAGCTTTTCATTTCATTCTCAAAATTTTGGGCGTTTTGCTCTTTGAAAACCTGAAAACAGGAAATTGAGAGTATTCCTCCAATGATCCCGGGCAAGAAGGTAGTTTAAAATCTGTTCCAATCGAACCATAATTCTAAACGGTATAAAAATGACCTCATACATGAATAGTCTTTAGATACAGGTGATATGCTGCAAATTTTTTCTTTCATATCCGAATGCTTTCTACTCTGCTCTCTTCTCCTACAGGATTCTTCCTGAATCTCCAAGTTGGCTAATCTCTGAGGAACGTTACGATGAAGCTCACACGATCATGACTAAAATAAGTAAAATGAACGGAAAGACGGCCCACGAAGGGAATCAATTAAAACAGAAGATAGAGGTTTGTTTGCGAGTTTTTAGTATTTTTACAAACATATTTCAATGCATGGTGATTCCAAAGAAAAATTACCCTTAAGATTGCTTATTGAAACTACTTACACGGTTGAATTTTTCCAGTCATATATCTATGGTGCCCGGTATAAAGAGCTTAAGTCAAAAACAGTGATTTAAATATACCAAGTTATTGGCTTTTATATCAATCGCAGAACAATAATTTCGACTTGAGTCTTTTGTACAAAGAAATTACTTTTGTATACAAACTTGTAGACTTAAGCCTTTTATACAAGTCAAAAGATTTTTGTTTTTTTTTATCAATACTAACAAATATCTAAAAATCACTTTTTTTGACTTCAGCCCTTTATGCCGGGAAGCATAGATATTTATATGACAGCTTCATAAAATGAGCATAATTGTTTAAAAAGCTACGAATTACAGATACTTTTTCGATTAGTCCACTGTGATAGACATAAATCAGGAGATAGAAGTTAATCATATAATGCTTTGTAAAAAATTTACTACACAAAATTTTTTAATTAAAAAAATTTTAAATAAAAAAAAATTTAAATTTTAAAAACTACGCGCTGTTTGTAAAAACGCATACCTTCATACGCAAAAATAAATCAAAAATATTCATTTTCTAATCTGCGATTAGAAAATTATCTAGTGGAAAATTCCCCATGGTTTCATGTGGGTATACTAACTTTGAGAGGAGAACTGATGCGAAGCCTTAAGATGTTAAAAAGTTTTTTGCATTATCTGAAACAAATTCGTAACATAAGGAGAAACAAAGAGCCCTTTCTTCAAACTAAATAATGGATTGTGTAATATGACTAATAAATTATTTTTTGTTAATTAAGATTTCGACAGGAGCTCTTACGCGATCATCGTGTGACCTAAATTAGCTGTTCTTCATCTTCTATATTACGGTATAGTATCGAAATTATTCTAAGAAGCCGTATCGTCCGCACCAATTAATTCCATAAATAGACCTGGAAAGCCTGTGCTATATGACTAGACAACTTTTTTTTTTCTTCTGCTCTGAGCATTGATGTAATTGAATAATTGCAGTGTTACTTTAAACTTCTGTGAAGCAATGTTTCATGCTATAAAGGAAATAATGATACTCGTTTTTCGGTTCATTGAACTTAGGAGCCGTTAAGCCACACTATTTAAATAACTTGCATGTAATAAAAATTCGATTATGGAATTATACTTAGAAATCTTTAACATTACGTATGCAAACGTTGGAACTAATATGCTATAAAACAAATTAGACTTTTCGGGGAACATTGTGACATAACTTAGTGCCAGTACAGCTCTGTTTCAAGGTGTAACGTTTTTGGGTAGAGGATCTGCCTGTTTCAGGGTGTAATGACTCTGGGTAGCGGATTTTCCTGTTTAAGGCAGGGCACTACCTAATGGCACACCATGTTGAATTTTTTTTTAATCCAATGCAGCGGGTACTTTGTCCTGGGGACATTTAAACATCCAAGCCGTTAATTTATCATGAGAGCACTATATAACTGAACCAACACTGATCCCTTTAAGTGAACGACACAGGAACATCCATGCCTTATCAGGAATTAAAACCCGTATCCGCTTTGTGGGAGCAAGGTCAGAAGAGGGCCCTCTTTATGTATAAAGAAAGTAAAAACGTTATTTATATACAATAACTATAATTAATACATTCTAGGAATCGAGTCCCCTGTTTCGGGGTGTAAAATTTCTGGGTAGCGCATTTACCTGTTTCAGAATGTAATGACTCTGGGCAGCCGATTTTCCTGTTTAAGGCACAGCACTACCTAGCGCAGAGTCGTCATTTCCGACCTGTTTTAGATACAAAAGAGGGGTACCCAGAACGGGCATACCGTATACCCGAAGTCATTACACCCTGAAGCAGGTAGGTTTTTTAGGCTCATTCAGCATTTCATTGTAGAGCAAAGAAAACAACGATGCAATATTTCTTAGAACCTGTACACACTCTTGAAGTTACATGATAATTTGAAACTATCTTGATCCAATTTAATAACCTCACGTGTGAGGCTTAGTGGCCAGTTAGTTTCAAAAACTTCTACAAGTTGCATTTTTAACGTAATTTATTGAGCATGTGATGATATCACAGCTCAGACATTTTACCACATGTAAGATAACTATTTCTCATAATGTGCATTTCTGATTAAATTCAGATCAAGATTTCACATTTTAAAAGTTTATATATATATACCGGGTGTCCCAAAAATGACCGACGATTTGAAAAATCAATTAAAGATAAACGGATGGTGATAAAAATGTACGGTTTGCTGCATTCTGCTTAGGTAACCAGGGAATTTATTCTCACCAATTTTCAAAATTAGTTACAAAGTTCGTCAACAGATGGCGCTGCTGACTGGGAAAAACTATAAAACAATGTTTTCAAAGCAAGAAGCATACGCAAAGTGGCATGGATTGGCCTCCCTATTCGCCAGATTTGACGCCATTCGATTTTTTTTTCTTTAGGGGTACTTCAAAGACCAGGTGTATCGTCACAATCCACAAACTGTAGATGAACTGGAACAATATATCTCTGTTGTTTGTCAGAACATTCAAACTGAAATGATAGCAAGGGCGTCTGCGAATTTTGACCTCAGACTGCGTCACGTTGTTACTGCAAACGGTGGTTATTTTGAAAACATTGTTTTATAGATTTTCCCAGTCAGCAGCGCCATCTGTTGACGAACTTTGCAACTAATTTTGCAAATTGGTGAGAATAAATTCCCTGGTTACCTAAGCAGAATGCAGCAAACCGTACATTTCTATCACCTTCCGTTTTTCTTTAATTGATTTTTCAAATCGTCGGTCATTTTTGGGACACCCGGTATATATATATAAACTTCTCTATGGCGGCCAGTCATGGTTGTGAAAAAAAAGTGGCCGTCGAAAAGAGGTTGCTTCCATAACATTAGCTCTATGGAGTCTTGAATCAGTTCTTAACAAAATGTGGCCGTTTAAAGGGGTGGCCGGGTATAGAAGTTTCCCTGTAAGTTAAAATATATGGAACTATGTAAATATATGTACAGTGAAACCTCTCTATGGCGGAACAATCATGGTTCCGAAAATAAAATGGCCGTTTTGAGAGGTGGCCTTCGAGAAGAAGTTTCTTCCATAACATTAGCTGTATGGAGTCTCTAATTGGCTCTGAACAAAATGTGGCCATTTAGGGGGGTAGCCGTCGAATAGGGGTCACTGGCATAGAGATATTTTACTGTATATATATATGTGTGTGTGTGTGTGTGTGTTTGTTTTAAAGCAAGTTTTTCGAATTTTATCACCGAATAGTCTAAATTTTTAAAGATGAGTCTACTTTAAAACAAAGAATTTCACAATTTTAGTATTTAGAGTCAGTCATTAAGATCACAGCTGTTTTAAAGTAGAAATGGAATCGATTTAATATTGTATGATTGGCCGTTACTCTTATAACATTTTCTCTTTTCCAGAAACTGGGTGAAAAAATCAAGAAACAGAAGATGGGGGAGGAAAAACATTCTCCCCTCGATTTCTTCAAGTATCCAACGATGAGGAAAAGGTTCCTTCTTGTAACCGTATGCTGGTAAGAAACTTTATTCGAGGTTTATTGTAAAATCACTATAAATCCACTGTGATTATTTCTCCTGTTTAAAGGATTTTTAGGAAAAGTAATCACCCAAGGTTGTAAATAACTACTCGAATACACCTTGGCTCCCCTTGACAAAGCATGGAACGCGCCTTAACCCTTCAGAGGGCGCGCTAATTTTGGGAACACCAGCAGGCGCGCGGGGCACAAAGTGCAACGTCTCTTTCAAGCTTGATTATTCCTTTTGTAATAAACTTTTTCTTTCAAATTGAAAATAATAATTCCCCGTTTTATGACAAGCTATAAAATATTGATAATACTGACATATATTTACAATTAAAGGCCAAAGAATGCAGATACAATCGCCTTATTTCAAAAATGTCCGGTTTATTGGACCTAAGGACAACTTGCGAATGGATTCCTATTATGTTCAAAAACCTAAAAAAAAAGGGGGAGAGTCCATTTTCTATCAGAACAGGTATTCAATCCTAGATCTTCTCATCTCGAGACGGATTATCTCAGTGGTTCTCAACTCTGTAACCGCGGCCGCAGGTGCGCCCGCGAAGGTGTTGGAATGCGCCGACTTTCCTTTGACATTTCTTTCATCTGATGTCTGATTTCTTTGTCTGATTCATCTGATGAGAACTTGTGGAATATCATTGACCGTAAAAAATTTCCTAATCTTAAAAATGCTTGCTATAAAATAAAATCTTAGTTTGGTTCAACATATCTGTGCGAAGCCTTATTTTGAGCAATGAATATCATAAAATCAAAACGCAGATCTAAACTTAATGGTGAACATCTGGACGATTGCTTAAGAATGGGAATATCATCTTATATTCCCAATTACGAAAAATTAGCTAATTTAGCTCAGAGTCAAAAATCTCATTAAATTTTAAAGAAAGTATTTTTAAGTAATAAACTCATTTATACTATTTAATTTTTTTATTTCTATGTACATACTTATAAAATAAAATAATCAGAATTTTATTTGTTTCTTCTTTCATTTATTATTTTTCAAGGGCCGCGGTGGCCCGGTTGACAAAGGCGTCGAGCCAGTGATCTGAGGATTGCGGGTTCGATGCTCGTCCCTGCAAATCCACCACCGTGTTCACTAATAGTGGTATGTGAAGTAGGTCGTGGCTACAATATCCTTCAAAGTCTCAAATTTACCTCTGGAGGTGCGGGGTCAAGTGTTCCGGTCTCGTCACTTGACTCGGTTCAAAATTACGGGGCCGGCCCATAGGGGGGTAACGCTGGTCCACCTATACGGTGCTCCCAGAAAAGTGGCCAGCAAAACCGCGGTGTCATAATATGATGGTAAGGATAATGTCCAAGTAACCGTCTGCCGCATTGGAGAAGAAGATTTATTATTTATCAAAACATAATCATTATAATGATATTAGAAGGTTGGTGACGTACTGTCGAATAAAAAATATTTCTATTATATCAATAATGATCGTCCGTGATACAAAAACCATTCGTTGTGCCCGCCATGCTCTCTGAAAACTTCTATGTGCTTTCGACCACGGGAGGTTGAGATCCACTGCTCTATCTGTTTAGCTTCTCGGTAATATAAGGATGTCTCATTGTTATTCCCTTTCCTCTCTCCACTCAATCAATCAAGGGTTTGGGGCCGTTTATAAAATTCATTCTCTCAAAGCTAGAGACACAGAAATTTAAAGCAAAGAAAAAATCAATTTTTAGTTGCTCTCGAAAATCAAGAATCTTGTATCAAACGAATAGTTTGAAACAAGTTTTAAAACTATTTGGTATCCCTTTGAAAATGAGAAATTTTTCGTTCTTTCGTTTCTTTCAACATGTAAGTGCAAAAAGAGAACATGGAACTGGTCTTTATTCATATCATAACATTTTAAAATGGCAAAGGAGGCTTTTTAGGATTTATCCTTTTGGAAAGGTAACAGAAGCTGTGATATGGTTTATTCGTTATTTTTTTAGTGAATGTTTTAAAAACGTACAAAGAAAAAGATCAAAATATTGCATTCTTTTTTCAAGCAAACCTATCTTTTCTCTTCCAGGGTAGGTAACTCTATGCCATACTTCGGTCTCCAAATGAACGTGAAGAATCTGGCAGGTAACGAATTTCTCAACTTCTTCCTGATGTCTCTCGTAGAGGTGCCTGCCCACTTCTCCACATGGATTTTCATGGAGCGCATCGGAAGGCGATGGTGCTCTGTGTTTGCGTTCGCCATTTCAACCGTCGCGTGCCTGTTGCCAGTTCTGTTCCCGCCAGGTATCGTACATCGAAAATTATCTGCCCATAAATAGTTAAAGCTAAGGTCTTGTTCACATTGCTTCCGGTTGCGGAACATCAGCGATAAAAATTCTAACCAATGACAGAGCTCAATGCGATGATCACACGTCGAACCAATCACAGGTTTTGTCAACCGTCTCCGCGTCAACGGGTGTATGCAACGTTATGCTCCAGAAGAAATGTGAACAAGGCGTTAGATTTTATCAAACGGTGAATGTTGCTACTCGAAAAACTTTTGAAATAAATGCTACAAGCACAAAATCCATGAAAGCCTGTTAAGGACATGTGCCTTATTAGTCACTAGTCAAAATTTAAAGCAGTTCGGATTTTGTCTCCGGGCTTACTTATTTTGCTATGTCATGTTTATCTTTTTATATTTGACTCCTCTTATTTTTCGATGTGCTTGGTGCATTATTTTTTCATTTGTATACATTTCGCTCTTGTAACGTGTCCCAAAGATTTCATCACATAAGGAGCATTTTTAACTTCCTTCATTCAAGACGTAATTTTCTATACAAATACTAAATTTAACATGCATTTCAAGTCATTGTAATGTAATTGGTGTGTCTGAAATATGATGATGTTTACACCACGTATAACTCTTAAAATATCTACAGTGGCTCCCAAAAGTGTTCGTACACTTACAATTTTCAATGAAATAGGGGTCTATCCATTGATTAAAATGAATATTTCAGAATGGGTTTTTAATAATAAGATCTATAATCTATTCTTAACAAAACTACATGAAATATTTTGAAAACATAGTAAAACTATTTTTAAGAAACCAATAATCCAAAAGTAACAAAAACTTTATCTCACAAATGTCATCGTACACTTGTAAAAAATCTCTACATATTAGTAAATGTTCTAATTTTTCGTTAAATTAATATTTAGTAGGATATCCTTTAGCATCCACAACAGCTTTTAAACGTCTGGGAATAGATTGCTTTAGTTCTTTTGTAATTTTTGCATCAATGTTCATCCATTCTTCCATCATAATTGTTTTTAGTTCGCTTTTCGTGTGAATGTCGTGTTTTCGTACTCGAACCTCCAGTTCTCTCCAGATATGTTCTATTGGGTTTAAATCTGGCGATTGAGGTGGTGTTTTCAAAACTTGTGGACAATTATAGAGACACCAGATGCAAACGTTGAGAGCCGTGTGCTTAGGATCGTTATCTTGATAAAAAAACAAAGTTGTTACCAGTACCCAAATTTTGAGCTGATAATTTTAAATTGTCTCTTAAAATATTTATAAAAACGGCAGGATTCATTATGCCATCAATAAATACCAAATTTCCTAGTCCTGATGTTGACATGCACCCCCACACAAGGATACCTCCACCGGCATGCTTAACTGTTCCTACTAAGTTCTTGGGATTAAGTTCCTCATTTTATTCTTCTCCATACAATTATACGCCCATCAGCACCAAAAATGTTCATCGGCAAATAAGACATTATTTATCATTGATAGTGCGAAAGGAAGCCTAAACTTTCTGTTTTTCTCACTCACAAAAATTTTTCTATGGGCAGAACGCCCATGTAATCCAGCTGTTCTGACGACTGCAACTCGTCAAAAAATTTCAGATGAAATTGAAGTAGAAAATGTTTCATTGAATTCTGCAGAAACTTTTACAGCACTCAAACGTGAATATTTCACAAATTTTCTAATTATAAATCTCTGATCACGTTTTGTTAACTTTTCCGGACGGCCTTTTCTTACCTTGTTTTCGATCCAATTTTCTTCTTTAAAACGTTTTTTCACATACTGCACAGTAGAATTGGATAAATTAAGTAATTTAGCAATAATCCGAACTGATTTATCACTACTATGATGAAAAATAATCAATTTTCGAATGCTGTTTGCTGTTTCTTTACGACTACGAGCCATTTTTAAATAATAAATAGAATATTACGGAGTAGGTAAGCAAAAATTAAAGCCAAACGATATTTTAAATGCCACCACAATTCAAAAATAAAAATAAAGCGCCATACGATAATTTTAATTATGAATTTATCCGAAAATATTTCAGTGTACGATGACTTTTGTGAGATAAAGTTTTTGTTACTTTTTGATTACTGATTTCTTAAAAATAAAGTTTTACTATCTTTTCAAAATACATTTGTATTTCATGTAGTTTTGTTAAGAATAGATTATAGATCTTATTATTAAATACCCATTCTTAAATATTCATTTTAATTAATGGATAGACCCCATTTCATTGAAATTCGTAAGTGTACGAACACTTTTGGGAGCCACTGTATATATTAGTAACCAAAGAAGTTTTTAAAAAAAACTCATATGTGAGAACGAAATTTTCCTTTTCTTGATAGGTTTGATCTTAAATTCCACCATGAAGCTGCACCATTACTCTATTTTGAGTGTATTATGAGCTGAATTTTAGAATTAACAATTCACATAGAAACTAGAAATTTGTTTTACCTTGACTACGGCAACATCGTCATTCAATAGAGTCATATTTTAAAGCATAAAATATCCCCTCCTAATCGATACTCCCGTGATGATTAGAAGTAGAGGGAAACTAATTTAAATTGAGTTATTGGTCACCGAGCTAAAATCATAATGTTCTATGCTTCACAGTCTACCATTCGCATGTAGCGATCGGAAGTCTGCAGCCGAATCCCGCTGCAGACGACATTTAAAAATATTTGTATTCCACGTTTCAAACTCCCCCACTCATTCCCATGACAGGAATCGAACCCGAGCCGCCTGGATGAATCCAGGAATCCTGGAATCCAGGATTACGTCCAGGTCACCAGTTTTGTAGGAGTCGCCAGTTTGTGGTCGTCACTGGCTAGCAGTGAATTTAAGGAGTATATTTACATGCCACAAAACCAAAGCTCGTGATAAGTTTAAATATGAAAAATGAAATGTTTATTACATAAGTTTAACATTGAAAATAAGACTCGTACAAATTAATGAGTGACATGGATACCAAAAATTACGAAGCAAAAAACTTAACAACGAATACAGAAGAATTCTTTTTTTCTCTCTCTCTCTCTCTGCTACTCTCGTACCGGGTTATCGTAGTTGCCAGGCAACTTCTTCAAAACGTGAAATACAAATATTTTTAAATGTCTACAGCGGGATTCGGCTGCAGACTTGCGATCGCTAGACAATTTACATTGTATTAACACGATTAATTTTAACCTCCATTGCTGTCGGCTGTGAGAGGAATCGTTTGTATTCGACAAAACAATTTTTGAAAAAAAATTCGAAACCGCGGGTAGTTAATTTAAATATAAATATTTTTTCAGTAAGAGAGAACGAAATTTAGTGTCGTTTAATCAAATATCTTTTATTCTTAATATTATGAACTCTTATATTTTTGTGAATTTTTATGGAGGAAAATAAAGCTACTCTGGTTTTATTCCGGTTTTAAGAGGAAGGAAATGAAAGTAAAATGTTGACCAAAGACATTGTCATCAAAAGCCTATTTTCTTGAGTGCAGTGAAATTACATCTTAAAATAACGAGGAATAAAAATTCCAATTCTTGAATTATTACTGACATGAATTATTTAAATATTCAAGGGATAACTCTCAAAAGAAATCTTTTTTTCGGACGATAATAAAATGAGCTTGAATTCTTCACAATGTATGAATAACTGGTGTTCGAAAGGGTCACCCACTAAACTTAAGACTGTCGCCAGGCCGAATGGTAAAACTACAGTATAAAGTTATACATAAAATGATACTCAGTCGATAATTAAAGCTTTATGTTACTCCAGTTTGGTACTATCAAATTTTAATTTACTTTCAGTCCGTTTAAAGGGACAAGGGACCTTCAACCTCGTTTTTTTTTTGTTGTTTAAATATTTTAACTCTGTATACAGAATGAGAATAAATAATATTCTTTTTTACTACACTGAAGACTCCTAGAATTCAAAATAAGGATTTTTATAGCAGAATAATGCCTGTTTTTCAAAAAAAAATTCAAAAATACTAGCATTTATCAAAATGCTCCATGTGCATTCCGTTTCATTTAAAAACCTTATTTTTTTAATAAATATATATATATATATATGTGTGTGTGTGTGTATATATATACAGTGGCTCCCAAAAGTGTTCGTACACTTACGAATTTCAATGAAATAGGGGTCTATCCATTAATTAAAAGAAATATTTCGGAATGGGTATTTAATAATAAGATCTATAATCTATTCTTAACAAAACTACATGAAATATTTTGAAAACATAGTAAAACTTTATTTTTAAGAAACCAGTAATCAAAAAGTAACAAAAACTTTATCTCACAAAAGTCATCGTACACTGAAATATTTTCGGATAAATTCATAATTAAAATTATCGTGTTGCGTTTTATTTTTATTTTTGAATTGTGGTGGCATTTAAAATATCGTTTAGCTTTAATTTTTGCTTGCCTA
This sequence comes from Dolomedes plantarius, assembly GCA_907164885.2. Taxonomy (NCBI): domain Eukaryota; kingdom Metazoa; phylum Arthropoda; class Arachnida; order Araneae; family Dolomedidae; genus Dolomedes; species Dolomedes plantarius. The sequence continues at coordinate 33,692,755 of OU015503.1, read as the reverse complement.
CTCCGTAATATTCAATTTATTATTTAAAAATGGCTCGTAGTCGTAAAGAAACAACAAACAGCATTCGAAAATTGATTATTTTTCATCATAGTAGTCGTAAATCAGTTCGGAATATTTCTAAATTACCTAATTTACCCCATTCTACTGTGCAGTATGTGAAAAAACGCTTTAAAGAAGAAAATTGGATCGAAAACAAGGTAAGAAAAGGCCGTCCGGCAAAGTTAATAAAACGTGATCAGAGATTTATAATTAGAAAATTTGTGAAAAATTCACGCTTGAGTGCTGTAAAAGTTTCTGCAGAATTCAATGAAACATTTTCTACTTCAATTTCACCTGAAATTTTTTGACGAGTTCTCAGAACAGCTGGATTACAAGGGCGTTCTGCCGACAGAAAATTTTTTGTGAGTGAGAAAAACAGAAAGTTTAGGCTTTCCTTCGCACTGTCAATGATAAATAAGCCCCAAACCTATTGGAATAATGTCTTATTTGCCGATAAACATTTTTGGTGCTGATGGGTGTATAATTGTATGGAGAAGAAAAAAATTAGGAACTTAATCCGAAGAACTTAGTAGGAACAGTTAAGCATGCCGGTGGAGGTATCCTTGTGTGGGGGTGCATGTCGGCATTAGGGCTAGGAAATTTTGTATTTATTGATTGCATAATGAATCATGCTGTTTTTATAAATATTTTAAGAGACAATTTAAAATTATCAGCTCAAAATTTGAGTATTGGAAACAACTTTGTTTTTTATCAAGATAACGATCCTAAGCACACGGCTCTCAACGTTCGCATCTGGTGTCTCTATAATTGCCCACAAGTTTTGAAAACACCACCTCAATCACCAGATTTAAATCCAATAGAACATATTTGGAGAGAACTGGAGGTTGGAGTACGAAAACACGACATTCACGCGAAAAGCGAACTAAAAACAATTATGATGGAAGAGTGGATGAACATTGATACAAAAATTACAAAAGAATTAAAGCAATCTATTCCTAGACGTTTAAAAGCTGTTGTGGATGCTAAAGGATATCCTACTAAATATTAATGTAACGAAAAATTAGAATATTTACTAATATGTAGAGATTTTATACAAGTGTACGATGACTTTTGTGAGATAAAGTATTTGTTACTTTTGGATTATTGGTTTCTTAAAAATAAAGTTTTACTATGTTTTCAAAATATTTCGTGTAGTTTTGTTAAGAATAGATTATAGATCTTATTATTAAACACCCATTCTGAAATATTCATTTTAATCAATGGATAGACCCCTATTTCACTGAAAATCGTAAGTGTACGAACACTTTTGGGAGCCACTGTATATGCACTGAATTTTTTTTATATGAATCTAAAGCTATAAGCATTTCTCTTTTCAATCTGCTTGTTTCTTTTTCTTTTTTTCATGTTTTTACTTTATTTTCATGGTCTATAAATTTGAAAAATATTTGTAGTTTCGAAGAATGATGCACAGTTTTCTGGGAAACACTTCCGTTAGCAGTCCTGAGAAATTTAAAAGAAATCAGAAGAAAATCATTGAGCATGGAGCATTTTTAAAAATGCTAGCATTTTTGAAGAATTTTTTGAAAAAGGGGTCTATTCTTCCGCAAAATACTTATTTGTGAATTCTAAGTGTCTCTAATTTAATAAAAAAGAATATTAATTATTCTCCATTTGTATACAGAGTAAAATGCTAAAAATAAAAAAATAAATTTAAAAATAAATAAATAAATAAATAAACACGAGGTTGAAGGTCCCTTGTCCCCTTAGATAGAGTTTTTATCTAATAAATTCAGTTAATTATATTCTTCAAAGTAAACTCATATAATGCTGAAAATTTCTTTCCTCAGAGTATGCCATGGTGGGTGTCATTGCCTCGCTGTTTGCTAAAGCCAGTACCAGTTCCGCTTTCATGACACTGTACCAACAGTCTCCCGAGCTATTCCCAACGACCTTGAGGGGTGTAGGAATGGGTCTGAGCTGTACCATTGGAACGGGTTCCACGTTACTGGTGCCGTATATTGTATATTTGGTAAGAATAGTTTGTTAACATTTTTACCAGTGTGTTTGTGTTAATTCTGAAGACATTCAAAATCATAACTTCGTATGTCATTATCCCTTTTGTATGGATTAGGGGCAATCTAAGGTCACCTAAGGCTCTGGATATCCGAGCTAACTCATATCAGACATTTTGGTGCCCTGTGTTGTCAAACGGATTCGACATTTTGATCTTATGCAGTAGCGTTTTTTTTTCTCTCTTTTTGAGTTTTTTCTAAAATGACAGCATTTTATGAAATTAATACAAAACGTCTATTTTTTTAAGTTCATCGGGAAGGGAAATTTAAGCACGTCTATACAACCTCAAATTTGAATTATACTTCCAGTAAAGTTATTACAGAAAAATAGTTCATTTGCAAGACCTTTTATTTTGCATTAAACTTTGAATGTGTCCATGCAACCTATAAGCTTACAAATAAAAAAGGATAGTCGAGTTCATATAGTAGCTGAATAGGGAAGTTTAAACATTCATGTTTTGTAAAATGGTATTGAAACAGTAACAGAGATTTTAACGTGCGCGTCTGTTTTGGCTCATTTATGAAACATTCGGGCCCCACGAAAGAAAAAAAAAGCCTACAAATGTATTAAATTCAAGTGAATTAATTCATTTCAATTTTCATTCCCGTCGCTGGTGACAGATGGCAGCACCACTGCTCCAGATGATTTGGTTTCTCAGCAGTGAGTGATTTTAGAATGAAAATATCTCTAAAACTATTGAATTAACAGAACAAGTGTACGCAGAAAAATTATCAGTTTTCGAAGCTCTTTCCAAATATGTAACACTTATGTACTTTCATGAGAAAAAAAATACACCGATTTTCCTGTATATTTGTCGGCCATTTTTTTTCGAGGAGTGGCCCTCCCGGATGAGTTACGGTCACGTGATGTCTCGACATCCACTTGTCCCTTTATTAGTATAGAAGACAGAGCTTGTAACAGGTTGAATTACCCTTGTACCGTAGTCAATAATACGACAAGCCTTTCGCTTCAATTACTTTACTACGATACCTTAAACATACTACAACTACAACATTTAAAGCAAGTATGTACAGCGAGTTAGAATATATACAGTTAGATAGTCAGGATGGCTTCGGGTTCAACGACAGCGCTGGCCTATCAGGCATGTCTGACCAGGAGAGCTCCGTCTCTCTGGCACTGAAAAACAGATCTCTCTCGTGGACTATTGGGGTCTTCTTTTATACTGTCGGCGAATTCAAAGGGATTTCTCTAGCGTTTGAAGTGCTGGGAAGTGTTCGAAGTTTATGGGATTCTAAATGTCACTATAGTGTCAAAAATCTCAAAAGCCCTCGAACCTCTCTGGGATTAAGGACCTGTTCACATAGGAGTCCGTTGCGTTGCGTTAAGGGAAAGATGACGTTGAGACAAAAATAAACCAATCATAGCCGTTAAAAAGTTTAGCAATGAAATTTTTAACACCTATGATTGGTTTTTTTTCGTCTCAACGTCATCTTTTCCTTAACGCTACGCAACGGACTCCTATGTGAACAGGCCCTTATGCGTTCTATAACGTCAGAACAGCACATTACAGAAATTTTATGGCCTCTTATCCTAGAGTTTATGAGACCGTACAGATCAACAGTTCGCCGATAGATGACATGTTGAGGGATAGGAACGGGGCATCACATACTTATATAAATACTAATTTCGTGTAGTAATTAAGACAGTGTCACAGCCTGGATATTCTTGAGCTCTGAATGGCAGCAGATCTTTTGCTGATGTAAAAATCTTCTACGGTAGCTTAACTGCCACTCAAAGACTGAATTACGAAAAATCCAGTCCATGGTCCATTCTATGTATGTCTCCAGTATAGAGGGGTGGAATAAAAATCGAATTTTTTATCGGGATAGTTAAAAAATTCGCATTTCAAATAGCAGCGAATTCTTAATGTCCTTAGAGTTTGGTAGTTCACTACCACCTTAAACTTTGTCAAACAGTTAGCTCGAGTTATTTTTTATTTCTTTTCTTTGTTCATTCATTCATTCTGTTATACTTTTAAGCCAATGCCAACCATGATTACGCAAACCCTGTGTCTTCTTTCACTCAAATAGAGAAGAGGTTGAAGGTATAATAGACCACTATAAAACAAAATTCAGTTTCCCTTGAAACTAAAGATTGGATAGAATTTTTATACTGAAATCGCTGTTCAACATGCATAATTTTTCTCTAATTTTCATGTCTTTAACTAAATCCGAGGAAATTATTTCCTACGAAGATAGTTATGTCTGAGGCAGTTAGTCGTACTATGCAGTGATAAGGGAATTTACACTAATACATAAAATTCCCTACTATCGGCAAGTTAATTATCATTTCTACTGATTATCCACGTATTACCAAAAAGATTTTAATAAAATACAAAGAGTCCGAAATATTGTAAACACCATTCGTAATCCATGGAATATAGTATACTTTTTTACAAAAGGAAAACTGGTAATTTGTGTAAACTTTAATATTATTTCAATTCAACCTTATTTAAATCTAGGAAAGTAAAATTTATTTAAAACCACCAAAAAGTTCATTTTCAAGATGACAATTTTGCGTTTACATCTTGAAAATGAACTTATGTTGGCGAGATTTTGTTGGCTGCTTTCTTATGGGAGCACGATATAGGTGAACCACCATTGCTCCACATGAGGGGGGCAGCACAAAAACGTCCAAGCCTTAGTCGGGATTCGAATCCAAGCCCACTTCGTGGAAGCTCATACGGTGTCAAACGTCGTCAAGTACTTGCAGCGTAGAAAAAAATATTTATAAACTTTTATATTTTTTAATATGTATGTTAATAAATATAATCTTACTAATTTTCATTTCATAAATGAAATAAAATATCTTTTTTTTTCAGGCCAAATTTGGAACATACATACCTTTCCTCATCTTCTCTGTCATCACATTTATTTCTGGAATATGCGCCGCCTTCCTCCCAGAAACTCTAAATAAAAGATTACCACAGACAGTAACAGATGCTGAGAACTTCGAAAAGCACTTCAAGTTTTTCTCCTGTACTCAGTAAGAAAAAGTTTAAACTTAGTATTTTCTTATTTTGCGCACTAACATACTGAAATAGCTTCATAATATATATATATATATATATATATATATACACCAAGTGAGCCAAAAGTTCGTAAAAACTTTAAAAATTCATAAAAAAAGAGGAAATTATGATAAAGGAGTGCAGTTTGCAAGAAAGGTCTCACAAGAAAGTCGGATTTTTTTAGCAGCAAGATAAAAATTAAAAAAGTCACAGGTGGAGTCACTGGTCCAGCTTTGCGAGCACTGCTACTCCCCGTGGGCGATTCCGCCGCCATATTTTCCACCGCATTAATGCGGCCCTCCGCCAACGAGGGTCTTTCACTTCGGGGCCGATCCTCCAAATTCTCGTGTATCACAGTCTTTTATTGCAAGATTGATTTGCATAATTCTGCTGAATCTCTTGCATGTCAGCGCCATCTATCGGTAACTTTTATAACTTTAAAAAAAATTTTTAACTTTTTAAACATTTGTTGATTGCTAAAAAATTCCAACTTCCTTGTGAGCCTTTTCTTGCAAACCGCACTTCTTTATCATGATTTCTTCCTTTTTTATGATCTTTAAAGTTTTTACGAACTTTTGGCTCACCCTATATATATATATATATATATATATACGTATATATGTTACCGTGAAAGACCGAAACCTGGAGTATGTCGACATTCTCCATTGAATGTCGACATTCACATAGTCGCTTGGTGTATGTCTGAAATATTTGTTAAATATCCTTATTTCTCACTTACACCGGCAAATGTCGACATTCACCTTGCACTGATGGTGAATGTTGAATAAAAATATTTTTGTTACGTTTTTAAATCATATTTTATTAGTAAAACATATTATGATATATGTCAAAGTAGGAGAAAGCTTAAGTAACAGCACATATATATAAACTGTTGAACTTAAAACGAACAGTACATTCTAAATGAGAAAAGAAAATAACACCAATAATAAACTTAATTATGTGACTGACGTTATACTTTATGTGGTTCTTCCTTTCTTTTTATTATCTCTCTAACGGTCCAGCCACATTATAAAGTACGAGGGCTAACTTCCGAATAACTCGTTTATTCTCTACGTAGAGGCAGACTAACATAGCCCGACTTGGGGCTTCCAAAATAATACACAGCAGTACCGCAACCCGCGGTACTAAGAAACTAAAGGTCGCAATGAATCCTTCAGGCAGAGTAGGCATTTACTAATAATCCACGTAAAACTCGGCTCTGAGCTAATTCTCGAAGTCGTGCAGCCACCTCGGCTAAATACCAATACACGCTCTATCAGTTAAACACCGCTATCACCTTCCATCAAGCTTGCCTCGCTCTCCCTCCGTATCGCTACTCCAGTCTTGGGCTTTTTGCCAACTCAGCGTGTGCCCTTTAAATAGATCAAACACCTGCGCCGAACTCACTTTGGCTGGCATGTACAGCGCTGCTACCAGAAATTTGCATCTGAGCAACACGCGAACCCTACAACTTATTGCAACAACAGCTGAGTTTCAGATAGTATGCTGAAAAATTCATCATTGGTAACATAAAACTGTATATTTGTTTCCCCTGGTTTTAATGGTACAATTAACTTCTCTTCATTAATTTTGAAAACGCCAAAACGTTTTAATTGTCTGTAATCCAAAGGTGTACTGCACTTAGTTTTAGCAGAAATCACTTCAGAAACTATTCTAGAGTACTTTTCTTGAGCGCTTTTAAAGACTTCTTGAGAGCATTTACAGTACTTCTTAGAGGTTTCTCGTTTCGACATCCACCAGAGCATATGTGTGCTTGTAGACATACGCCGGTGATGGTCCTAATGTATAAGAATATAACCAAATATTCGGTCTTTCACCGACGTATTTGGTATGTGTTGACATTCACCGCAGAATGTCGACATTCTCCAATATCTCCAATATATCTTTCATGGTAACTTATATAAGAACGAAGTGTGGAAAATAAGAAATCCTCCATCCGGGATTGTTCATATGATAGAATACCAGCCTCGAGATTAAAGTCCTAGTCACAAGCGTTACGTGACGTCAGTTTTAAAAATTTTGACCAATCACATAGCTCAGTTCATTTATCACGCGATACGTCAAAGTAATCATCACAGGTCATGTCAACAATCTCTCAGCCAACATGGTAACATAACGCAACGCTTTGAATGCAGTGTGAACGGGCCTTAAGAGATTAGGGTTCCGCCCCGGTTCAGGTAGACAGTCGTCTCAGTGATGACCGACTGTTTAAACAGTACGATAAGGCATCATTAGGGAGCTTATAAGCTTACGACAACTATTTATGGTGGAGCAAAATTTTGCTTCCAAGGAAAAGTAGAAAAAATTAAACAAATAAAAAAAATGTACATACAGAACTCTCCTGCGGATAACTTTACAAGAAGGTAAATATCGAAGAATGGAATTCGAGACGGGAAAGTTCCTCCCCTCGCAGGGAGAGTTCAGTAGGTAGAAGATTCGATGCCGATTCAAGGACAAAAGACACGAGTTCGTGCTCCGATCGGTTATCATGCTGATTTACTTTTACCATGTTTTTATTAACTTGCTTTCTCGTTTGTTTGTGTGTGCGTTTGTCCCTTACAAATCGGCAATCTTGCAATCGATTTTTAACTAACTTCCCGACTTGCTAGACATTTGAAACTTTTAGAATAGCTCAAAACACGATGACAATGCCTTTTTTTAATACTTTTAGCAATCTTTAAGAAGATTTGAATCCATTTTCAGTTAATTTTGTTTTGTAGACTGGTGCAGCCATCTATCGACCGGGAAGGGAACGAAAAGTTAAACACAAGTTAACTTCCAATTAACTTAATTTTCTTTTAAGTTGATGGGATAATTCATCAAAAAATTTTTAAAAAGTATTTATTAATACCTAGAATGGTCAAGTTTATATGATTCAACAGAAAATTTAAAAACATGGTATATAAAAAGTTCTTTTTATCTTGTAATTATATTGTTTACTTTATCTTTTTTTTCATATAAATAAAATAAAACAGTTTCATGATATTAGACTGTTTGCAGAAAATTATTTACGAGCCGTAAATAATTTTCCACTTACTTTAAGAACACTGATGATAAATTGCAAATAATTCATTTGAACGTAACAGATGGGGCATGAGAGAAATTAAGACTTTAAGGCTGCTGTGTACTTACCCTACAGGATTCGCTCACGTCAATGTTAACCTATGGAGAAAATGTGTCCAAAGATTGCCGACTTGGGTTGAAAGATTTTTTTTCTTTTTTTTAAACTGAACACCGTAAGAGAGGAAGAAATTTTACACCTTGCGACATTTTTCGTCTTAAAGGATTTTTTAAATGCAAATAACATTTTAAAGTTTAAATTATTCGGTTGAAAAATTCTAGTATAGTGTGTTTTAAACGCACATCAATTGCTTTGGTGGACGAAATTTATAAAATGAATCCTATTGCAAGGTGCAAAAAAAGTTCAGGCTATCTGAAAATAACATTTTTATTCGATTATCAGCATTTATGTAGCTATTAATAATAAACACATTTTCTCCATAGGTTAGGATGCATATCATTATAATATTATGTTAACTTAAAAAAAAAATAAATAAATAAAAAAATAAAATAAAAATAAAAAATAAAAAATTGGACGAAAGCAGAGTGTAACACAGGTCTCCTTTAAATAAGGGTAAGGGTATTTATAATTAATGTTCCAATTTAAGTTACTCTTGGAATCGTCATAAGTATTAATTGTAAAATAAGTAATTATAGATGTTAAAAATTCTTTCGAGGGATGAGTTTTGATGCCTAATTGTGAATATGGTGGTTGTGGTCGGCGTTGCCACTTAGTGAATGATAATATAATGGATTGGCAGTAAAAAGAGATTGAAGTTTAATAATCATTCGCGGACCTGTGTTCTTGGATGTCTGGTTTGTATCGTGTGTGAGGGGCGAACAGTACAGTACATTTGATTAAGTGGATTTAGTGATATCAATCTGGGTTATTCTGACCAGAGAATAGTTGTGTTGAGTGTTCGGACATGAGGGTCCGAAGTAGAGCAGCCACTATCGCGATGACCAGACATCAGAAATTGGCGTGTGCCTATTTGGTGGGACGCTGAAATTCCTTCTCGCATTTATCCTTAGGTTAACATTGAGGTGAGCGAATCCGATAGGGTTAGTACACAGTAGCCTTAATGTCCATAAGTTCATCAATTCATACCCACTGTACCATGAAATTTAATTGTTCTACAACTGCCCATTGAGAAAGCAGAGTTGAAACGTACATTTCATTTCAACAACTGATTGATTTAAATACGTCCAGTTCAGTTATTTGTATTCATTTATGTTTATAGGAACAAGGAATGTGAATCCGATGCAGAGATTGTTCAAAACAGTTGGACGCCAGCGACCTTGTCAGCGGCAGATTTGTCTTCTTCCTTTAAGAACGTGGTTGTCGAAGAGCCGCCTAAAGATTCCCCAGTTTTGATAAAAAGGAATTCTATATCGTCTGAAACTGATGCTGTCAACCCCGCTCTCTAACAAGCACAAAATGTTGACTCTCTATAAACTCAGTCTATGCACCCCAGCTTTCACTGCTGAGAGCTTATGATGTGTGAGGAATCACGTTGTTTGGTGCAAATACAGAAAGCCAGGAAATCGTGGAAGCCATATGATAATGGTAACAAACCATTTCTGATTCCACGTCTGGCAGTCTAAAGGACAAAGTTTTGATAATGGTAACAAACCATTTCTGATTCCACGTCTGGCAGTCTAAAGGACAAAGTTTTGATAATGGTAACAAACCATTTCTGATTCCACGTCTGGCAGTCTAAAGGACAAAGTTTTCTATCTCCCTTTGGATAATGTTCAGTAATTACTCTTAGAGAGTTGTCAAGGTGAATTGTGTTTCAGGAGCAACATGTTTTAGGAGTGGACCTCCTAATTAACTGTGGCATTTCGAACAAATAATGGCAGATACACATCTTCTTACCAAGATCAATAATAAATAATTTTGCCTGCATTCACATAAATGAATAACATTTCTAAAATCTCAAGGTGTTATTGTATTGAAATCCAAATTGAAAGACTTCTTTAGTTTGGCAGAATTTTAACGCTCGCTAAACGAGTCAAACATTAAACATCTTGGTAAGAAAAGGAGAAACGAAATGAACCCTTTACACTTCTGAAAACATTTACATTTTATGCATTTAATAGAAAATAAATGAAATCATATAAACGCAATTTCTCAGACGATATTTATCTACTTAGTTTTCCCGTTCCGCTTAAATCACAAAAAAAAGATAACATGTAAATAAACTATAACTTTACAAAGCATGAAGTAAAAGAGAGATTGTTTTTCTCGTGCTTTATATAGCCATTTTTACTTCATAATCATTGCCACAGGTATGTTTACAAAAAGTAAACAAAACTATTTAAGAATTGGAGAACATTTCAGATTTAAGTAAATACCTGTATAAAAGCTAACAATATGCTTGTAATAATATTTCGTAGCACACAATTAAAAATGCTAAATAAACTAGTGTTTCTAACTAAATAGCGCATAATTCTTCTGAAATGTAAATCCAAAAGAAGAATTATGGAACCGGAAATAAACATTTGTTTGTATCAGAGTTCAGAACGCTCTATATATATTAAACGGGAAGTTATTAGTTTGAAAGAGTGTTAAGTAATTACAAGTTTTTCTTTGTTTTTATAAAAGTACAAAATGGTAAATTTAATGCACAGATTTTTCTTTTGTCAAAAATTTGAGAATTCTTCGTTAAATCTAAACTCATTTATCATAAAAGAGAGCTTACAATGTATTACACATCGTAACACCTCTAGAATTAAACCGAGTATAAAAATAAATTAAACGATTCTCCGTGTAAACGTATGAGATTCTAACAAGAAATTCATTGTATAATTTAGCTCTGTTAAATCTCTCTGAAGAGATGTATTCAAAATTTTAATTTTCGTAACCGCTAAAATTAATTTCTATTCAAGATAGCTGTTTAAATTTTTTTATGTATTTTATTATATAATTGTCGAAAAATGTGACCCTTTTTCAATACTTATGTTGTAAATTGTTTGTGCTACAATTTTTGTAAAGTGTTCCAATAAATGTTGATTATTACGCTGATTGTGATTATTTTACAAACAACAGAGCTGATAGGTACCTAGAATAAACAACAATAAGAGCGTATGGGACATACGCTCTTATTGTTGTTTATTAGAATACCTTGAAGATGATAAAAAAAAAGTATCTGAAACTGGCATCTTGAAAGTAGCAAAACTTATGCTGCACATGCCGTGATGTGCCCAAAAATCTTCATTAGTAACCAAACAGATTATCACTTTTCGAAAATTAATGATCCGAAAAGATCTTTATATGACCCGACAGGACACTAAGCAATTTTTATTTATATTTGTCGTATTGTACCTTTGAAATTCCCAAAAATAGAAAATTTTAAAATGAAAAAAATTTAGATGAAGAGCATTGAAATAAATCCGAAATGGTTAATGATGACTATTAATATCTAATATCAATCGATTTAAAGGAAAGGGAAAAATTTCGTAATCTCGTAATGGTAAGGGCAGAAGAAGTCTTTCCTTTTCATCTATATATATATAAATGGATGTATGTGTGTATGTTCCAGCATCACTCTGGAACGCCTGGAGGAATTTCAACTAAACTTGGTACACATATCACTTACAATCTGGAAAGAAACATTAAGGGGGTAAGACACCCCCAGCACCCATAAGGGGCAGGGGACACATATAAAAATAATCGAAAATGACTGATATTAGTGTCGAATCCATAGTTTTCGGGATCTCTGAGATTAATGGTGACACTCCCGATACAGTCTATGTGCAAGTTCAGCCCCCTTCAGCATTGAGGGAGGGGGTATGTATGTGTGTATGTGGGTATGTTCCACCATCACTCTGGAACGTCTGGAGCAATTTCAACCTAACTTGGTACACATATCACTTACAATCTGGAAAGAAACACTGGGGGGTAAGACACCCCTAGTACCCACAGGGGGGGGCAGGTGGCGCATGTAAAAATAATCGAAAATGACTGCTATTAGTGTCGAATCCATAGTTTTCGGGGTCTCTGAGATTAATGGTGACACTCTCGATGCAGTCTATGAGCAAGTTCAGCCCCCCATCAGCATTGAAGGGAAGAAGGAGTTAAAATAAAATGTCTAAAATACCGAGAGTAGTGACGAAACCATAGTTTTCGGGGTAGCTCAAACGAATAGTGACATTTCTGATGCCGTTGAAGAGCATGTTCAGCCCCCCTCCCCATTAGCATAGGGTGGAGGGAAGAAGTTGTGAATATAAAATGTCCATAATACCGAGAGTAGTGTCAAAACCATAGTTTTCGTGGTCGCTGAGACGAATAGTGACATTTCTGATGCCGTTTAAGTGCAAGTTCAGCCCCCCATTAGCCTTGGGGGGAGGGGGGAGGGAAGGAGGGGTGAATATAAAATGTCCAAAATGACCGAGAGTAGTGTTAAAACCATAGTTTTCGGGGTCGCTGAGACGAATAGTGACATTTCTGATGCCGTTTAAGTGCAAGTTCAGCCCCCTTATTAGCATAGGGGGAGGGAAGAAGGGGTGAATTTAAATATCCAAAATGACCGGGAATAGTTTCGAATCCGTAGTTTTCAGGTTCTCTGAGACGAATAGGGACACTCCCGATGACGTTTAAATGCAAGTTCAGTCTCCTACCACCATTAGGGGGAGAAGGGGTAAGAATAAAATGTCCAAAATGACCAAGAGTAATGTCGAATCAATAACTTTCGAGGTCACAGAAATGAATAGTGATACTCCCGATGCTGTTTAAGTGCAAGTTCATCCCCCATCAGCACGGGGATAGGAGAAGAGGGAATATAAAATGTCCATAATGACCGAGAGTAGTGTCTAATCCATAATTTTCGATGCCGCTGAGATGAATAGGGACACTACCGATGCCATTTAAGTGAGAGTGCAGCCCCCATCAACATTGTTGGGTGAGGTGGGGGTAAGAAAGTGTGAATATAAAATGTCCAAATTGAGCGTGCATAGTGTCGAATCCATAGTTTTTGGGTTCGCTGAGACGAATAGGGTTAGTCCCGATACCGTTTAAATGCAAGTTCAGCCTTCCAACAGTTCAGTTCAGTCTCCCACCCCCTCTCGCCATTGGTGGGGGAGAAGGGGTAAAAAAAGTCCAAATGACCGAGATTAGTGTCAAATCCATAGTTATCGGAGTCACTGAGAGGAATATAGGAAATTAAAAATGTTGTTTAAAATGAAGTTTCGAGTTAAATTAATAATAGAGTGAATTTGCATTTTTTTTATCATTTCCATACTGTACTTACTTTGAAATATCTGTAAATTAAATTACTTCGATTTTACACTATAGGTAGAATCCATTCCTTTTCCTGTGTAATAAAAAAAAATTTGGATAAATAAATACCCGGGCAACGCCGGGCAAATAGCTAGTATAAATATAGATTTCTGGGGTTGTAAAGGATGAGATACGTTATACCTAAGGATACGTAATTTTCGTATTTACGAAATAGATGTGAATAAATGCAAAATTTGCCGATATGAGCGGATAAATGCAAAAATTATTTTTTCACTACTTTTCGACGAAAACTCTGTGATAAACGGCTTTTTAAGCGAAATCGGGTGATAATAGCAATAATTTATTCACATAATTGCTTATCTAAGACCATCAATGGTCTTTAACTGAGAGATCTCACTCGGATTTGCTCCGAATTTCACCCGGACAGGAGGAGTCGAGGAACCTCCGAAAGGATAGGTGATCCCAACAATGGCAACTTTTTAGGGCTGATAGAGTTGTTATCTGAATTTGACCCAATTACTAAGAGAGCATATCTCAAAAATAAAAAAGGCTCAAGAAGAGGGAAAACGGCTTCAAGTGCACTACTTGTCTAAAGATTCCCAAAATGAATTTATTCAAACTTGTGGTGCTAGAGTTCGGCAGATGCTGCTAGAAGAGAGGAAAAAAATCCAGATATTTTTCTATTATTGCTGACTCTACTCCAGATGTCTCCCACGTGGAGCAAAAAACATTGGTGTTAAGATACGTATTAGATTGTGAATCGGAATTTAAGGTTACTAAGAGGTTCTTAAGTTTTGTTGATTGCAACCAAAAAACAGGACAGGATGTTGCTAACTTAATTATGAGTGAACTTGAAAAGAACTCAATTCCTTTGAAGGATTGTAGGGGGCAAGGTTATGACAACGGTGCAAATATGGCAGGAGTTTATAACGGTGCTCAAGCCGTTATAAGTAGACATAACAATCTTGCCTTTTACTCTACTTGTGCCGCACACACCCTGAACCTGTGTGGGGTTAATGCCGCAGAGTGCTGTGAAGAAGTGATAACATTTTTGTGTTGTTACAAAAAACATATAACTTTTTTTCCAGAAGTCCACAGAGATGGGAATACTTAGAAAAATGGATAGGATGCTCCCTGCATAACCTTTCTCAAACTAGATGGTCGGCTCGAGTAAATAGCATTCGATCTTTTGTCAAGCACTTGCCACTCATAATTCATGCCCTAAATGACTCTAAAGAGCTTAATCTAACCGCAAAGTGTAAAACAGAGCTAAAAGGGGTTATGAAGTACTTAAGATCCTTTGAATGTATTATTATGTCCACAATATGGCTAAAAGTGCTTGTCACTATTCATCACAAGAATAAATTTTTACAAACCCGATCTGAAACTCTCGAACGGACATAGAGACGAAAAATATTGGTGATCTAATTGAGGAGCTTGAAAGATTTGCGGAGTAAATGGTGTAATCTTTATGCTGAAGTAAAACTAGTGCAGCGAACATGACAGAAAGTATAGAATGTGAAAAGGACTTCAAGGAGAAAAGACTTAAGAAAAGAAAAATATTCCATGACGAGACCAGAGATTGTGAAACCTCATCAAGATGTGATGATCAAACGGGACGTTACGTAAAACACGAGGAGGAGAATTTCAGAATTAATGTTTTCTATAAACTTATTGAATCTATCATTGGGGCCTTACTCAGAGATTTCAATTTTCCGAAAAGGTTAGTGACCTTTTTCGTTGTCTTTGGACATATCATGATGAAGATGAAATTGAAATTGAAAAGCAGTGTTTGACTTTGTGTCAAACGTACAAAGAAGACATAGACACTGACATTTTCAATGAAATCAAACACCTGAAGTCAATGCATAAGACCAACTTAGAAGAAACGTCATTACAACCTTTACAACTTTTGAACGCATTAAGGAAGATGAAGTTTGACAGCTTGTTCCCAGATACATCTATAGCAATCAGATTGTTCTGCTGCCTCCCTGTATCTGTAAGTCACGGTCAGGGAAGTTTCAGAGTAATGAAAAGAATAAAAAGTGTCA
Organism: Dolomedes plantarius; assembly: GCA_907164885.2. Classification (NCBI taxonomy): domain Eukaryota; kingdom Metazoa; phylum Arthropoda; class Arachnida; order Araneae; family Dolomedidae; genus Dolomedes; species Dolomedes plantarius. The sequence continues at coordinate 33,677,277 of OU015503.1, read as the reverse complement.
ATCGATCAACGATGAACCAAGACAGGATGAACGATCTGAGCCTCTTGATGATGGAACTTGGTTTGGCAAGGAGCTTTAAATATAATGACATTATTGGTGACTTTGCAAGAAAGAGGGCTAGAAGAGTTGTATTTTCCTAAAGTAAAAAAGGAAAAAGTACGCTTTATTATGACTTTTTATAAAATGTTCAAGTTCAATTAAGTCCTAGTTTTGATTACTATATAATAAAACTGTAAAATGTGTTAAACCGTCAAAAAGTTTTTATTCCGCAAATGTTTCCCCATCACTTTCCACTGACATGCGTTTATTTAACATAAATTTATAAGTACAATTTATAGTACATCAAAAGATAATGCATGACAGTGCACATTTCTTCTGCAGAAAAAGCTGATAATCAGGTAAATCTTGGTTATAAAATAACCTGCAAGTTCTCAGTTCTGGTCAAATTAAGTGAGGGGTGAGTGGGTGAGGTGTACCAGGATTTAGGGGCCCGGACCCTTCAGTTGCCCAGGGGCCCGAGAATCCTGTCACTGGGCCTGTTAGCTCCTGTTGCTCCGTTAGTCCAAAATAAATGCGGACCTGAGTTGCTCTGTGCGAGGTGGAGTTGCTGTCGTCGATTAGATGATAGTTAGTCATCAGGTCTTACGTTTGTCGCATGCCAAATTGGTGGAACAACGTATCTATTGAGCTTTCTCCGTGGGTTAACATTGAGGTGAATGAATCCAATAGGATTAGTACGCAGCAAGTACCGGATAAATAAGCCTAGTGTAGCATGAAAATGACAGCAGCTCTCCCATCCAACCGAGGGAGAATTAATATGTAACTTCCCTTTTTTTTCTCGTAGACTTGTAACTATTCTTCCTTCTTCCTTTATCGTCTTGGAAACACTGAGGGTCATTAGGGAATAGAGCTTGCTCTATTCGGTGCATGTGGTTCTCCAGAATGGTTTCGTAGACCTTTCGATATCACAGGATGCAGAGGAATAATTAAGGGTCCTGAGAAATGCCAGCCAAGCAATAGAATTCCACAGCATCAGAAAGACATCACCTTGCTTGACATTGGGTACTAAGCAGGGGATGGTATGCTTCGGAAATGCGAAAATATTCAGAAAAAAATGAGTATTAAAAAATTAAAACTAGCTCTAAAGTACACTAGTGGAGAAGTTTCCTTTTAAGTAGTTGTTTACGTACCACTTTTTTTTACATGGGTTTCTTTTTTTTTCATAAAAAATGTTGAACTTTAATATCTTGTGAGCAAATAATAAGTCTTGAGACTTCAAAATTATTGAAATTGCTAATAGATTCGTAATAAATAAGGAAAGTTTAGGTGCGTAGGAAAACTTCGCCCTGCAAAAATGACATCATCATAACGTTTACTTATACGATTTATATGGATTTTTCGTATTTTTCAAGAGAAAACAAGTTTTTTCTTTTTTGAGTGCGTTTTTAATATTAATTCATTTATTCAATTTAAAAATTGTTCATTTACATTTAAAATGTTTATTTGAATTGCTTTTTTTCTAAATTTCATTAATATTATTAGAGGAAATGATTAAATAATGATACATTATTTTCTAGAAGTAGTTATGTTATAGGCACTCATTCCGGGATATTTTTTACAGTAGATCAAGTATAGACTTGGCGTTTTTATAACGAAAAAATGGCAACAGATTTCAGACTTTACCAAAAAAAAGAATGTGAATTCAGATATAAATGTGAGATGTAATTCTAAGATAGCAAAATTATACGTATGTTAATAAATTTTACTTGGAATAAAGGAACACCGACTGAATGAATTGATATTCAGATAGAGTTTCGCAACAAGTCATTTACGTAATGCACATATAAGAGCTCACACTAGCTGCAGATACAGGATACGTAATATCCAAGTCTGACATGACAAACATTTGACACATAAAAGCTGCGTTTACATGGACAACAATAATACCCGGGATTTACCCGCTAATAGGGAAAACCTTCGAAGCCCGTTTACATGGGACCACATTTTCACCCTGCTTTTACCCGGCTTACCGGAAGTAAAGGCCGTCACATGATTCGGCGGGAGTGATCCTCATACACCATCATTCCTTGTAAATCACGTTATGGGTTCGATCCCAGCCGGTGTCATACTTTTCCAAATTCACTGTATTGCTATTTTTAGCTTTCCATCTTCGAACTCCGCATTTATCTCGTTACGAAGTGTATGGTCCTGGGGAAGGCCTTTTTTTCCCAATTGCTGTTCTTTTGACCTCGTATTCTTAAATTTTAAAAATAACAACAACAACAAAATCATAAAACTTTAAAAATCCAAAAAGATTGAAAAACTTACAAAAATATTTTTTGTATTCTTATGATATCTGCTTTTCTGGGCCTCTTAATATTATTACTTTTTTGTTTTCCGTGGATTATTAGTCTTATCTAATTTTTCTTCTAAATTTTCTTAACTTGTAAGTCTATATTTTTTCTGTTAAAATTAACTTTTTTGTTTTAATTTAACATTACTATTAATTTTTTTTCTTTTACCCGCGTTATTCTTACCTTAATATTTTAATTCATTACTTAAAATTTTAACTACTGAGCACTCCCACCTTGATTACATATATCTTGCTTACAGGAGATAAAGTCGACACGACCAATGCACTCCTCTTCTAAAACACAATTACGTCTGCGTCTATTTGTTATTTAAATGCAGTATATGTCAGTCGCTGTTGATAATTATAGAACGTTTACGATTGTTTACTGTTGTTTTTAAAAATAAATTTAGAAAATAGATAGGAAAAAAGGAACATAAGAACTAGAAGATTGATGCGGATATTAGATATAATCGTACGATCTATGGCTTCATCGCTAAATTTAGTTTTTCCACAACAAAGAATGTGGGCAAAATTACGAAGCTCTGTTTGGTGGGAAGAAATTATTTTAAATTCCTGAAGTAATAAAGACTGGAAAGAAAATTTTCCAATCGATAGGTGCATTTTTTTTAAATTATAAGATTAATTGTAAGATACTTATTGTTTTAATAAATCCTTTTATAAAATCAAAATGTAATTTTGATTTCAATTTTGTTTCAGTAATTTTTAGTCATGTATAAATAAAAAAAATCATAAATAGATATAAATAAATTTTTATCTGTGAATTCTAAAATAATTAATTTATAAATAAATTTTAATGTTACGTTTAATTATTGATTATACTTATTAAATTTATTAATTTTACCATAACACTTTAAATGAAATGCTACTGAAATTTTATTGAAATGAAATTTTATTTCTTATTTTACATACCAGATGGCAGTACCATTCTATTTATAATGTAATTGGGGATGGTTCAGATCAAGAAATAAATGAAATCCTCCGGGAAAAAATAGGCACTTTTCTACTGTTTTCTTGAAAATTATGCGATCGTTAAGGGGTTCCAGATCCTTCCATCGATCATTTAGCTGCATTTTCATGGATTCACACAAGTTCAAATCCGCCATGTTATTTACTCCCAGCTTCGAAATGCATCATGGGTAATTAGCGGGTTTTATCCTGGGTCGAAGCAGGGTCGAAAATCCACCCTGCATTTTTCCCTATCGTAGGGAAAAAGTAAGAAACGACCCTGCTTTTATCCGGGTTTTTGGCACATGTAAACGGCACTATTGAGTCATACTGCATTATATAAACTTTTTCAGAATAACTGTGTATTAGTGTCAGAATAAATGAGTTCAGATTTTTTGAATAACTGAATAATTAAGGAAATGAAATTAAAGAAAAGAATTGTGAAGGAAATCTATTATGAATACAAAAATTGTGAGAAATACTACTATTCAATCAAAACACACACTGACATGGTAATATAAGAGTGATATTTTTATTTGCAGATAAGTAGGAATAATACATCATACATAACAGCCTTTAAAAAGATACGCAACATTTTCTATCAATAATCAGAAAAAAATTATAATCATGACTAATACAATAGAAAGTCAGCTTAGTATTTAATCACAAAATACTTTGAATTATCTTCATTCTATAAAGAAATAAAATCACTCAAGCATCTCAAATTAAACTTTTTTAAATTGGAGTATTACTTTCAAACTGGTAAATTGCTGATTGCAAAATCTTTTAGGGCATTAAAAAGAAAAAAATACTTTAAAAGCATTGACAAAGGTAAATCAGCTATATTTTTTAAATTTTTATAAGGTGTGGGTTTGAACTTACAGCAAAAAGATCTGAAAACATTTTTGATATATTATTTTTCAAAAAAAGAAATTATACGCATCAGATTTTGCACAAGCATTAATATTGACAACATTGTTTATGAATAATGAAAACTTATTTACTTATCAAAACTAATTTAATAGTGATTAAATTCCATATTAAGGCTTCGTCATATTCACCATTCTTATGAAGTTTTCATAGTAAAAAAAATTATTAGCAGATACTAAGTATTTTTGACTAATAGTTAGCAGAGAAAAAATTTTATTCCTGTGAACTATTAAAAAAAAGATGAGTTTAGCTCAGACATGTTTCTTAATTTGCCATAACCACTAAATATGTTGAATAGAAAAAAAGTATTTCATAATTATAAAGAACTGACATTAACAACATACACTATTAATACATTATTAAAAAATAAGAATTAAATGCTTGATATACAATTTACTGTAGATAAATTTAATAGATAAACTTGAACAAAAATTATATATGACAAGTTTTACAGATATTGACAACATTATTCATTGATAGTGACATGGGAATTACTTTACAAATTGAATAGAAATAATGTTAAATTTAATATCATAGTTAATTTTGATGATATAATAAAGGTATTATTCAGTTCCATTATTAATTAAGGAGAATAGTTAAATTCAAAATTTATATAAAAGAAAAGCTTAAATTTATTAATAAATAATGAGAACTATATTGTTTTCTTCACACTTCTTTCAGGCAGAATTTTAGCTGTTTTAACTTTATGTTAGCTTAAAGTACATGAGCCGCACCTTCATCGCCCATAGCCTTCGGGACTTGATCTGATGTTGCTGTCGGTCAAGTTGATAAACAACAACAACAACATAAAACACAGCAGCTGTATTTTTCTCTCACTATTATACAGCAAATATTCAGATAAAATGATAATAATGTTCTTACCTTAGGAGCAGTAAATAAACTAGGATTTTATCTTCCCTAATGCTTTAGTTCGTTTTAAGGCTGATGGATAGCCACTAGTATAACCAGGTGCAAAACATCCAGGTAAATCTGTGCACAGAATAAATTTTAAAATTTGTTAAGCAATTTTCAAAAACATATATCCGTAGCACTCATTCAAAAAGCAGTACATGATTGGTATGTAGCGTCATCCGCCGGTTAACGACCATAATCGGTCTATTTTTCTAGTGGATTTCCCATTGAAGCTGCCGCTCCTTCCTATAGCTTCATAATTACACCAAAAGATCCCTGCCCTGAAACCCGAAAATATAGCGTTGACGCCGGTTCCGTATTAACCGTGAAAACGTTGGCGTCAGATTATCGAAATTATGGATTTTCCCGCTGTCGGGCTGTCGATCGAAGAAACACGGAACTTTCGTGACGAAATAATGTGCCCCTGACGCGTCTGGTGTCGCAGAGCCGCAAGGATACTCGAATTTGCGAGATTTTTAAAAGCCCGAGGAGAACGGGGCGATACAGACTCCGCCACTTCCGCGAAGCCAGCAATCTCGTCGTATGACGTCATACCGCTGTATATTTCATGGCAGTCCATCTTAAGTGCTTTTTTTAGTCCTAGGCAACTAAGCTCTGCCAAATGCATCCCGAAAATCAAACACGGGGATACAGGTTTCAAGTTAGTCGTGAAAGCGATGGCGTCAGCATGAAGCATTAGATAACAATAAAAAATAATAATACATAAAAAAATTAGTCAATGTATCATTTTTTTTCAATTAAAATGTAATACAACCCACATGTTGATAATTTTTTTAATATGCATATCATCAAGTTTTTTTAAACTATTGCTGATAATTTTGGTATGCAACAATGGAGAAGACATGTGAAATTGATCAGTTCAGTAGTAAATTTCTCTATTTGGAATAACAAAATATTGATTTTCAATTAAGCGTTAATTTAAGTGTAAGATATTTAATATATATAAATGTAGAGGGCAGCACCTGTGTACAAAAAGTAAATAAAGTGTATCAGCCACTAACTTCAGTTAGAAGTAAGCTAGCTGAGGACATGCCTGTAGTAACGATGTACAGTTTGATTGTCTGTAGTTATCTCAATTCATCCACCTAAATAATAATATTTATGAATATTAAGTCATCGAGAGTATCTTAAATATTGTCAGAGTAGAACACCGTCCTCCGATTTCCAGTAAAAAATCGCCTGAAAAAGAAGAAACTGACGATCGCAAATGACGAGTAATCTACCAGCGATACAACCTTTCGATGCAGGTACAAATCCGCCGGAAGCGTGGAGAAATTGGAAACAAGATTTTGAGGACTATATTGAAGCTCTACGATACGGAAATGAATCGGAAAAGACTAAAACGGCTCTTTTTCGCCATGTGTGTGGATATGAACTAAAGAAGCAGTACAGAGCATTCAACTTGGAATCGTTAACCGGCATTACGGAGATAAGCCTACAACAAATTCTAGACGAATTCGGAAAATATTTTCAAGATTTCCAAAATGAAATATATGCGTCCTTCAAGTTTCTCGAAATTAAACAAGAAATAGGGGAGAAATTCACCGATTTCTACCTCAGACTAAAGAGTGCCGTTACTGAATGTAATTACGGAGAACTAGAAGATCGCATGCTACGGAATAAAATTGTTCAAGGGTTACAGGATAAACCTTTGCAAGAGTGTCTGATAAGAGAAACAAGCAGAAAAGCAAAAACGTTGCAGGAAATTGTCAGCGAGTGTAAAACTGCAGAGTACAGCAAAGCGCAAGCCAGCGAGATGAACGAAAACAACCCGCCGCGATAGACGCCATTGAACGAGGTATCTCCCGAGCTGTGTCATCTAGAAGAGAATTCAGCCCCCGAAATGAAAATAAATATATGTGCCGGTCGTGCGGTATGGTTCACGAACCTAGAAACTGTCCAGCTTTTGAAACTGTATGCCGAGTGTGTAAGCTAACAAATCATTGGGCTAAAGTCTGCAGATCGCGAGAAAGAAATCAAAATAAAATGAAACGCTTGAACGCGGTTAAGAAAATGATGAGGTAAGTGACTTTGAATCTGTTTGCCTCGGAGAGATTAAAACAATTGACGCAATTAATTGCAATGATAATGAAAGTGTTTGGTATCAAGATATTATTGTAAATGGCAATTGTGTAACATTTAAAATGGATACAGGATCTCAAGTGAATGTAATACCGAAAAGTAAAACTTTAAAATAGCCCAATAAACCTATTGTTACTAAATGCAAACAAACTCTTCTGGACTACAGTGATAATTTGGTTCAAATAATAGGAGAATGTAATTTGCCCTGTAAAATTATAAACAAAGAGGAAAATTTACGTTACGAACTGAAATATTGTCTTGGCATCGAAATACAAAGAAATCGTGTAAAAGGTACCACCACTATGAATCAGTGCACATATATTGAAAATGTTCTTCAAAGATTTAACATGCAGGACTCGAACCCTGTATCTACCCCATTTGATGTTAACCATAAATTATTTAAGTCCAACGGATATCAGGATGCCCAGTTCTCTATTCATTACCAATCTGCAATTGGATGTTTGTTATATGCAGCAAGAGAACCAGGCCTGATATTGCCTATGTTGTTGGTTTACTTTGTCAGCATTGCTCCAACCCCTCCAAGGAACATTGGGCTGCTGCCAAACGTGTTATGCGATACCTTCGCAAAACTGCAAAATTAAAATTGCAGTATTCTCGCTTAGGTGACACAGAAATCGTGGGATATTGTGATGCAGACTTTGCTGGATGTCCTGATGATCGCAAATCAACTTCAGGGTTTGTTTTCAAAGTAGCAAAAGCTGCCATTACTTGGCAAAGCAAAAAGCAACCAAAAGTTACAAGTTCAACAGTTGAAGCTGAATATATGACTTTATCATCTGCAACTAAAGAGGCTTTATGGCTAAGGAAATTCCTTATTGAACTGAAATTACCATCCATGGATAACTCCTTGAAATTATATTGTGACAACAAAGGAGCCATTGGCATCAGCAAAAACAGTATGTTCCATGCACGTACTAAGCATATTGATGTTGCACATCATGTCACAAGGAATGTTGTCAAGATGAAGCCAATTGCTATTGAGAAAACTTCAACAGAGACAATGGTTGCTGACTCTTTGACAAAACCTGTGTCACGAGAAAAGCACAATTGGTGCATGAACAGTATGGGACTTTTTGAACTGTGAAATCAGGGGAAGTGTTGAAATTAGATTTCACATTATTTTGTTTTGTACTTTTCGCAACACTCTATCCCTGGTAGTTGTACACTCGTATCCCAGTTAGTTGTATCTGAGATGTTGTGTATTGTAGTATCTCACCAAATGTATTTTAGGTCGAAGTAATTGACGAGTAGCAACGTTAATAAATATAACGATCTACTTTTTATGTAAGTTGCGTTGGCAACAAAAAAAGAGCAGTTTTACCAGAGATGGAATTAAGTGGGCGGAGAAATAAAGAATTGATGGTCTAACCTTTTGATTGTGGATTATTTTTGTTACAAGCTCCCAAAACACTTCAGTGGTGACTATGCGGACTGTTTTCTACTAAAGTGAAGTATATTTGAACTGTTATTCATCAAGAATAGGATCCCATCTAAATACTTCCGTTTTTGGATTTCATTTCGCATTTCGATACCTACGCTTCCGTTACGAAATAATTCTTCGAGGACTTCATCATAGTGCCTGTTTACTCTCCTGGAATATATCGATAATTTGCATAATGTCTGAGGTAAGTGCAGTTCAAATGCCTGATATAATAGATCCGATCCTGCTCTTTGGTTCATAAGGTGTGAGAGCACGTTTAAATTAGCTGTTCCAAAACCAATTGCAGAATCTATGACTAAATTCAATTATGTCGTTTCCCATTTGCCCCCAGAAGTTGCGTCACTTGTGCGCGATATTTTGACGAATCCTGACGCTAAAGATCCTTATAATCATCTGAAAACGGAACTAATAAATAGGACTGGTGAATCCTCACAACAGGAGATTCGACAACTTCTACCGGGGGAAGAGTTTGGTGTTAGGAAGCCTTCTGAATTGTTAAGAAATATGCGACGTCGTGCAGAAACGCTTAAGGTCCCAGAAACATTTATGTTAGAATTGTTTTTACAGCGTTTGCCAACATCAGTACAAACTATTTTGGCAGCTGTGACAGACTTAACATTAGATAAAGCAGCTGAAATTTCGTATAGAATATTAGAAGTTACACCTGTTCCCATGGAAATTCATGCTGTAAATAAAAACAATTCGAATTCCGTGGAGGAAAAATTCCTTCGTGAAATTGAAAAGTTAAATGCAAGAATTGACAAGCTAGAATTTTCTCGCAGTCGTTCCCCATTTCGCAGAAACAGGAGTAATCACAGATCGAGAGATAATAGTCAAAACCGAAATTCTTCCATTTGCTGGTACCATCGTCGTTTCGGAAAATCCTGCAAACCAAAAAAATGCGTTTCGCCTTGTAATTTTCAGGGAAACGAAAACGGCGAAGAATAGACGCGACATATTCTTTGCCGCAAACATCACGTCGCCTGTTATTCGTGACCGGACAACAAACTTGTCATTTCTGGTCGATACTGGGTCTGACGTGTTGATACTACCAGCAGACAACATCCAAAAAAGAAATCCTACACAGCAAACAATTTTCGCTGCTAATTCGTCGCCAATTAATGTTTACGGACAAAAACTCTTTCCTTAGATTTTAAATTAAGAAGAGTATATTCTGGACATTTCTCATTGCTAACATCAAAACGCCTATTTTGGGTGCAGATTTTCTTCATTTTATGAATTAGTACCTGGATTTGCGCAATAAATGTCTAAGAGACTTAAAAACAAAATTTCAATCAATGGGTTCATATTAAAGAAGCATCTGTGCATTCTGTTAAAACAATTTCGGGCACTTCTGTGTATCATACACTTTTATCTAAATTTCCTCGATAACAAAATTACCCGATCCTAATCAACCCATCAAACATAATACTCTACATTTTATAACAACAATAGGTCATCCGGTCGTAGCGAACCTCGGAGATTAGCTCCGATCGATTAAAAATAGCTAAAGCGGAGTTTCAAAATATGATCCGATTGGGTCATTTAAGACCCTCTAGAAGTAGCTACGCATCCCCACTTCATTTGGTGCCCAAAAAGGGAACGTTGGAGTGGAGGCCAGTGGGAGATTATCGCGCTCTGAATGCTCAGACTGTGAAAGAAAATACCCTATTCCATGTATAGCTGATTTCACATCTGAATTGCATGGTGCAAAATTTTTAGTCACATTTGACTTGAGTAAAGGCATATCATCAAATACCGATAAACCCAGATGATATTCCGAAAACGGCAATCTGTACTCCCTTTGGGTATTTGAGAGTACGCGCATGCAATTTGGATTGTGTAATGCATCAGCTACATTCCAAAGATTTATAGATGAGGTTACTAGAAGATTTACCGGAGTGTATATGCTTTTGTCGATGACATTTTAATTGCTTCAAAAGATCACAGTGACCATTTGGAACATAATAAAATCATATTTTCAAAACTGCATGAATATGGTCTTTGTATTAATGTTGAAAAATGCACTTTTGGAAAAAACTCTCTAAATTGTTTAGGCTTTAAACTTTCCGAAAAGGGAATAGAACCCCTTCCTGATCGAGTACAATGTATTCTTGATTTTCCTCAACCCACAACATTAACACAGCTACGCAGATTTTAGGAATGTTCAATTTTTACCGTAGATTTATTGCAAAAGCTGCTGATAACTTCATTCATTAGTGAAATTTTTAGAAGGACATAAGAACAAAAAGAAATCTCGATCTAATGTTCAAAAATATGAACATTAAAATAGAACGAGAACGCCGAAAATCCTTCTTAGGCAGCAAAACAAGCAATCGCGCAAGCAACTCTTTTAAGACATCCTATTCCTGGTGCACCCCTAAGCGTATGGGTGATGCATCTGATTTTGCCGTAGGTGGATCATTAATGCAACTCTCTAAGGAGAAATGGGAACCGATTGCCTTTTACTCAATGAAATTAAACAATAGTCAACAAAAGGGGTCAACTTATGACAGAGAACTATTCGCGATTTTATCGGCAATAAAAAAATTTAAGCATATGTTAAAAGGCAGGAAATTCCAAATTTATACTGATCAGAAACCATTAATTTATGCCTTCAAACAAAATTCAGATAAATGTTGCACCCAGGAACGTTACGCCATCTTGATTTTATATCACAATACTCCACTGACATCAGACATGTGCAAGGATCCAAAATGTAGTGGCAGACTCACTTTCACGCATAGAACTGATTCGATTACCAAATCTCGTTTTCTGAATTTTAGTGAACTGGCCAAATCTCAACAAAATGATCCCGAAACTCAAAGGTTTCTCCTGGACAAAAGTTCCTCTCTTCAACTTGCACTCAAACCTTACCAGAATACAGACGCTGACTTAATATGTGACATTTCAACTGGCTCGTCACGACCGTTTGTTCCGGAATCATTTCGAAGACTAATTTTTGAACAGTTGCATAATATTTCACATCCGGGAATAGCAGCGACGACGAAACTAGTCTGCGCCAGATATGTTTGGCCAAATATGAAAAGAGATATAAAAGAATGGGTGCGGTGCTGTGAACCTTGTCAAAGATCGAAAGTGCAGCGCCACACAAAAGCTCCGTTAGGAACATTTAGTTTGCCTGATGCTCGATTTCGTCAGATACATATAGACATTGTTGGTCCATTACCTCCATCTGATGGCTGTATTTATTAATTAACAATGATCGATAGATTCTCAAGATGGCCAGAAGCTATTCCCATAGCCGACATGAAAACTAAAACCATTTGTCGAGCGATTTTTCATACTTGGATATCTCGCTTCGGATGCTCTTCGATGATAACTACAGATCAAGGCTCACAGATGCAATCATCTCTGTATCGCGAGTTTTCGGAAATGTTGGGTACAAACAGGATTCGCACTGCAGCGTACCATCCAATCGCAAATGGGATTGTAGAGAGATTCCATCGCCATTTAAAATCATCTTCGAGCACACGAGCGTGCTCAGTGGACAGAAGTACTTCCGATAGTTCTATTGGGAATCCGCACAGCTGTCAAAGAAGACATCAAAGCATCTTGTTCCGAATTGGTGTACGGAACAACTCTTCAACTTCCTAGTGATATGATCGAAACATCTGTCATTCCACCATCCAATGATATCTTTGTTGATCGTCTTCGAAACGCAATGCGAGAAATGAATCCAGTTGCAACATCCACACATGGACAAACGCAGTTTTATATTAATCCGTCCTTAAAAACTTGCTCTCACGTGTTTTTAAGAGTTGACATGTGAAACCTCCCTTATGCCAACCCTATACAGGTCCTCACAAGGTTTTACGACGAACAGAGAAAAACTTCACTATCGATCTTAATGGCCGGAAATCAACTGTGTCCATAGACCGTGTCAAACCGGCATATTTAATTCCTACTCATGAAGATAAAACTCCTATACTACAGGCAGAAAAAACTGTCTCTCCTAAATCTTTTCAGCCGAAAAAACATCAGTCTTCCAATCAAATTGAATCAGACAAAACTGTGACAACTAATCGGGCAGACGAGTTCATTTCCCAGCCAAACTGTCAACATATATCACTTATTAACATTATATACTTTGATAATATATAGTATAATATTGATATTACTAAAATTTCATCTTATGTCTGAAAGGTATGATTGTGTAAATTATACGATATTTAAAATTTTTTTTCTTCTTCATTTTCATTTTATGGTTATGTATTTTTAGAACATATATTGTATTTTTGTGTCGTTCCATAGTATTATCCTCTGTCACTGGGGGGATACTCTGTAGTATCTCACCAAATGTTAAGTCGAAGTAATTGACGAGTGGCAACGTTAATAAAAATATAACGATCTACTTTTTATGTAAGTTGCGTTGGCAACAAAAACAAGAGCAGTTTTACCAGAGATGGAATCATGAAGCTACAGAAGGAACGTAAGCTTCAATGGGGAATTTTTCGAAAAATGAACCGATTGTTGTCGCTCACCGGTAGAGGGCGCGACATGCAAGCGAAGTGACTATTTTACATTGAGTTATACGGCGTGGTGGTGAAAGTTGTTTTATAAATTTTAAAATTTATTCTGTGTGCAGAAATATGCCAAACACGTGTTTTGCTCCGGGTTGTTCTACTGGCTATAGATCAGCCTTAAAAAGAAATAAAGAAACTGACAGAGAAATCCTAGTATATTTGCTGCTCCTAAGGTAAGAACATTATTATTGTTTTGTGTTAATATAAGATGTATAATAATGAGAGAAAAGTACAGCTGCTGTGTTTTAAGTGAACGCAACGTTAAGACATCTTAAGTTCTGCTGGAAATAAGCGTGTTTTATTTTTCAATCATCTCTATATCCCATCAAAAATAATCATCACGTGTTCACAAAGCTCTATTGTATGTAAAAAGATGTAAATAATTACTCATACTATTGCTCTAAAGGAAATCGCTCATCAATAAAAGATGTACGATACTTACGTATATAAATTTATCTATAGTAAATTGTATCACACATTTAATTTTTATTTTATAATCTAATATCTATATTTATAAAGGAAGAAGTCCTGACTTATATATATATATACATACACGTATCAACGCCCAGCAAAAACTATTGGAGATACAGATATCAAATTTTAGGAGCTTATTACTTTTGTGCTGAAGGCGTCATTTAAGAAGCGATTTTTCAAAATTCGCCCCCCAAGGGGGGAGGGGGGCAAAACGTGTTTTTTACATATTCCTTCATATCTCAAAGAAGGAAATTGATATCCAAAAGATTCTTGCTTTAAAATGTAAGTAACATGAATACCTAAAAACCAGTTTCAGGATTTTTCAAAATTCGGCCCCCCAAGGGGGGAGGGGGGCAAAATATAGATATATACATACACGTATCAACGCCCAGCAAAAACTATTGGAGATACAGATATAAAATTTTAGGAGATTATTAATTTTCTGCTAAAATTGTCATTTAAGAAGCTATTTTTCAAAATTCGCCCCCCCCCAAGGGGGGAGAGTGGCAAAACGTGTTTTTTACATATTCCTTCATCTCTCAAAGAAGGAAACTGATATCCATAAGATTCTTGCTTTAAAATGTAAGGAACATGAATACCTAAAAACCAATTTCAGGATTTTTCAAAATTCGGCCCCCATGGGGGGGAGGGGGCAAAACGTATTTTTCCCATATTCTCTCATATCTGAAAGGAAAAAAAAATAGATATCCTTAAGATTCTTGCTTTAAAATGTAAGGAACTTGATTACCTAAAAACAGTTTTAGGATTTTTCAAAATTCGCCCCCCAAAGGTTAAGGGGGGCAAAACGTGTTTTTACATATTCCTTCATATGTAAAAAACCGGGTTAAATAATACACCCATACCTGGCTTTACGGCCTAGATACGTTCCGGAAAAGTTGGCCGTAAAGCGAAAAACCGTATCTGGTACAACAAACTGTACTCGAGACATTAGTTAACTTATGAAATGCATTGTAATTATAAAATACTTTGTAAATGGCTAAATGTAAAAATATAAAGATAAAATATACTTGTTATGTTATGTTGTTAGCGGAAGGAGTATAACTAATGTATTTAGTGGTTTGCACTCATGTAATGATGGTAATTTTGAATTTTTTTTTATTTTTAAGTATACTGTATGGAATTGCATGCTATTGAAGTGTTGTACTGTATGAATTAATTTATTAGTAAGGTGTGCTGTAACAAAATTGAGATTATTTTGACAAAATTGAGATTAACAAAACTGACAATATTTTGACATTTTTACTTTTCAGCTTTTAGTCGAACAATGATGAAATGCTGAAACTACCAAAATTCTGAGATGAGTGTAACATTTCATGTGCTTTTTTCTATGTTAATTAAACTGTGTTTAGTTTTTAAATTGATTTGATAACATACATACTTAAATCCTGGGCAACGCAGGGTACTTCAGCTAGTAATGTATATAGCTGATTTGTCCATATCAATGTTATTTGGGTTTTTTCTTTTTAATTTGCTGAAAATATTTGTAATCGATAATTTACCAACTTGAAGGTAATTCCTGACAATGCTGGAACCATAATATTGAATTTAATCACTATTAAGTTAGTTAAATTACGTAAGTTAGTTAAAGTACGTAAAAGTGATCACTCCCCTTCAGGGGAGTGGTCACTTTTACGTACCTTTAAAAGTATCATTTTTGGACCTATGCATTGTATGTACTACTCATGATTTTTGCTTGATTTACAAGAAATTTTTTGAGTAACTGCCTATAATACTGTTTATTATATATGCAATATTTTAAGGTAATTAATAAAAAAATAAAATGATTTTTTATGCATAAAAAGTGAATATTTTTTTTAAATCGAGCATTTTGCAGTCAACTACTGTGCGCATTCTATCAAAATAAATTATTAAGTTACATTAATAATTGCTTACTATATGTGATTACAACACTTTAGACAACAAAATCTACCAAAATTTTTAACCTTAATATATTTAATTTTTAAAGAATTTTTTATAAGCTTTTACTCAGTCATTTTAGAAATTTCTAATTAAAAATAGCACGTACTAAAATGTTTTAATATATTTTAGAATAATGTCGCTGGATATTGTTGCCTGAAGTATTGTAATCACATATAGTAAAAATTATTAATGTACCTTAATAATTTATTTTGACAGAATGCGCACAGTAGTTGACTGCAAAATGCTCGATTTTAAAAAAAATTCACTTTTATGCATAAAAAGTCATTTTTATTAATTACCTTGAAAAATTGCATCTATAATAAACAATATTATAGGCAGTTACTCAAAAAGTTTCATATAAATCAAGCTTAAATCATGAGTAGTACATACAATCGAACATAGGTCTAAAAATGATACTTTTAAAGGTACGTAAAAGTGACCACTCCCCTTAAGTAAATAAGTTTTCATTGTATGATAAGCAATGTTGTTACTATAAATGCTTATGCAAAATCTGCGTACAAAATCTGCTTATGCAATAAAATGCGTACTTTGTGAAAATTCAAAAATATAGCTGATTTGTCCTTGTCAAAGTTATTTGTTTTTTTCTTTTTAATTCGCTGAAAAAATATGTATTCAGTAATTTACCAACTTGACGATTATACCTCCAGTTTTAAAAAGTGTAATCTGAGATGCTTTGACTGATTTTTTTTCCAAAGGAAGATATTTTAAAGTATTGTCTGATTAAATACTGAATTGACTTCCTATTTTATTAGTCCTGATAAGAATTTATTTGTGATTGATAGAAAATGTTGCTTTTCTACTATGTGTGTGTGTGTTTTGGTTAATCAGTATTATTTCTCACATTTTTTTTCCATAAGAGATTATGAACAATGATAAAAAACTTTCTTCACAATTCTTTTCTGTAATTTCATTTCCTTAATTATTAAATTATTACAAAATTCTGAACTAATTTATTCTGAAACCAATACACAATTATTCTGAAAAAGTTTATTTACTCATTTCCTTTAAGAATTTTATTGAATTGTAGCAAAAAAAACACTTGAAATAAAGATTTTGAATGAAAATAAAAATTGTTAAATTGAATAAATAAATTCATATTAAATATGCACTAAAATAAAACAACTTGTTTTCGCTAGGAAAAATACGAAAAATCCATATTAAAGCGCATGGTTGTCCGTGTCTAAGCCGCCCGCTAGTGCACGCGAGAGCCCTCTAGTGGCGGCGACAAAAAGGGAGACACATTTTTAACACTGAGCTGCTCCTCCTTCTGTAGCTTCATGGATGGAATTAAGTGAGCGGTGAAATAAAGAATTGATGGTCTAACCTTTTGATTGTGGATTATTTTTGTTACACGCTCCCAAAACACTTCAGTATGTAGCATCGTGTTTGTAACGTGTCCAATAAACTACCTTAACCTGCAAGACCTGCTAGACTTAAATAGATTTATGTCTTAATTTTACACAAGTTCCCTACTGAAATCCTAGTTCTTCGTGACCAGTTACAGAATTCAACACTTAATTTTGAAGAAATGAATCAACTTGATCTTCTAAACCTAATCGAAGAAAGAGATTTGAATGATGCTTTCCCAAATGTGTGCATAGCCTTGAGAATTTACTTAACGCTCCCAACTACATCAGCAAGCTGCGAAAGGAGTTTAAGCAAACTGGAGATAATTAAAAACTATCTCAGATCAACAATGACTCAAGACAGATGGAAAAACCTCGTAATATAGTCTACAGAAAGCCAAGAGGCTAATTCAATAAATTATGAAGAAGCCATTAACTCATTTTCAGAAAGAAAATCAAGGAAAATAATTTTGTAAAAATATCTGCACACATTTTCTAAACATTAAGGAAAGGTAGCTGCGAAGACCATCATTGCTTGGGCAAGAGGATAGTGGTGGATTTTAGTGGGCTTTGTTTTTAGTCGGTATAATTTTATTTTAAATGCATGTACTTCTATGTTATAGTATTGTCAAGTAAAAATGTAGTGTTTTTATTTCAATAACTTAAGTTTGGCACACCATTAAAAGATTACTACTTTTATCTTGTTATTTATTATTGCATTAAACAGTGAAAAACAGCTACAGGGTCGGCATGGAGCTTACTTCCCCCCCCCCCCTGAGAAATTTCCTAGATCCGGCACTGGTTTGATTGTCTGTAGTTATGTCAATTCATCCATCTGAATGACAATTCTTATGAATATTAAGTCATCGAGAGTATCTTAAATTAAGGAAATTAAAAAAATCTTGTAAACTGAATAAAATGCAAGACATTGATTGAAAAAAAAGCCTAACCTGTGCTCCTCTACCTGAAAAAAAAACTTTACAAGCCGTATTAAAACATTAGCCATACAACAGGGGTGTCAAACTTGCGGCCTGCGACGAACATTTTTGCGGCCCGGCCAATATATTGGCACACAATATAATATATAATAAAATAACAGACGCAGAATTATAACATAGGAAGAATTCGCTAAATGTTTTTTTAATTATACTCTTTTTTTGCCACTGAAACAAAATGCGTATATTTATGTTGAATATACTGTAATTAGGTAAATAAACCTACGTTTCTATTAATATTGATTTTTTTGCGGCCCACCTATAGTTAAACCTTGTTTGTTTGGCCCAAGTTAGCCTTTGAGTTTGACGCCCGTGCCGTACAATAATAAAAATGTTTGCATGTTTAAATTTCTACCAACATTTTTGACTCGCTTCATATCAAAACACATTACAAATTTCCCTCGTTCTCTTACCTGGAATGAAAACATTGCACCTCGCTCCAATTGATTGTCAAATCGCCCTCAACACGATTATAAAAAAAACAATGCCCAACTCGCCAAATAAGTGCTTACACTTTGAGGTTACTGTACACATTCGGCGACAATGAAGTGTTCAACAGCCTGTTTACAGCTTGTTTTCAATATGTATACAAGGCCCCAAATTCAGTTTGTTTCTGACTGAAACAAAGTCCTTACGCATGCGCGCATATTATGGAATTGATTTGCGCATGCGCGCATATTAATGAATTGAGACGCATGTGGCCTAGGGATGCGACATCGATAACAAAACATCGATGTTTTGAAACATCGATATTCAATATTAAAACATCGATGCTAATAAAACATTGCCCCAAAACCATCGATGTTGTTAAACATCGATGTTTTAGAACATCCATTTTTTTAAACTGGTTTAGTAATCTCTAACATTAATGTTACTTCGGTTAGTCGTGGGAGGGGGGTGATTTAATTTACTCTCTGATTGGGCTGACACAAATGTCAAAAACTTGGTTACTTTTTCCTTGGGCTACATTGATGACTCAAAATTCTCGTTGTAAATATCACCATGTTTTAGGAGTTGCTCGGGGTAGCGAATTGCTCACGACGTCTCTCTGGGTCTACGGTGCTATCGCCATCTACTGGAGAGAATAATTAACAATTGCTTAACATGTAAGATATGAGTATGAATAATCGGGAAAAAATTACAAACTTTTCCAATACTATTTTTTATTTAATTGTGTAAATGCTAAGTTTTCAACATATACTGATGCAGAAAAAAGTTACTTCTTTCAATAAATTTAGAAAATACAAAAATTGAAATTAACTTTATACAACTGGTTCTAGTTAATTATTTTTAATTTGCATTTTTTAATGATAATATATAGAACTTTAATTGGATTCTGGCCAAATATTCCAGAAAATATATTTTTTAAGTTATCAAATTATATACTAACTGAGGTAAATAAATTTATATTTTATTTCATAATAACTATATAAATTATATGATTATAACTTATGATTTTTTAGGCACACTGCCTTAGGTACAAGTAACTCTACAAATTTGTTGAATATAAAAGTTTTTTTCTTTTTTGTCATGTACCAGACATCTTGAAATTAAATTTTTTTTTATAAGCTATATAAGAAAAAAAGTTAGTATTTACACTGTAGTTGGATCTGTTTGAGCTATGTAAGTAAAACTAGTAAAAATATGAATTGTAAATTTTTTAAACAATACATATAATTGCTTAACAGTGATACGGCGAAGCTATTAAGTAGCTTTCATTGTTGGAATGGTCTTTATCAGAAAATAACAACGAATGATTGATATTTGTTGTAATAGTTGTAGCTGAGGTTGCAAATGCAATAAATTTTAAAATGTATCAGGATGAACTCAAAAGTATGTGGTAAATATAAAATAAACTCTTGAAGGAATTTTTGTACTTAAAGATGGGTACCAAGTCCTGTTTTTTTTTCTAGATCCATCTTAGAAAGACACTTTTTATGTACCTATGCAGCAACAAGAAATCAGATGAAATGACAATGCTTAGAAAGGTTATTTAATACGATTTTTACTTTTATATCAAGTGAAAAGAGTCAGCACATCAGATAGATGTTAAAAATTAAATACTTCATTTAAAAATTTTAAAGCCTTAGGCAAAGTTTTCTTTACATAGATTTTCATTTAATTTTTAATTTCAAAGTCAATTAGATAGAAACAGAAAAAGTGATTAAAGAAATCAAAATAACTATGGAGACATAATTTTAATTTTTTTTTTTATTATTCAAACAGATATTTATTCGTTATATGAGTGATCATATATCAAATCGGAATGGTATCAAAGAGTCAAATTGAAATGACGCGAAAAGATTTTATTACAATATGTACAATTGAAATTGTTTTGATTATCCATTTTATAATGTACTACGCACAGTGGCGCACCCAGAATTTTTTCTTGGGGGGGGCCGAGATGAATGGATAAAAATATTTATAATGCATGGGGGGGGCCGAGATGAACGAATAAAAATATTTATATTGCAAAATCAATATTTCTACTTCTTTGGGGGGCCAGGGCCCCCTGGGCCCCCCCCCTGGGTGCGCCACTGTCTACGCATGAAACACGTGGTCCGAAAGTTTACAAAACAGTAAAAATATTCTATGCAATAGATGGCGCTACAGTACTCATGAGACAGCAGACTACGGATCTGTGATGAGCAATTCGCTACCCCGAGCAACTCCTCATGTTTTGCCTTCAAATGTCCAGATAAATTCGTTGTATTGCCAGAAGTTTTGAGGGAATTTTGCAAAAATATTTCCAAACGGTACTTTTGGTAGGCATCTTACTAATAATATTAACGTCAACATATATAAAACCAGAACAAAACAAAAACTTAAAAAGCTGCTCTCGTGTATAAACTATTTAAAATAAAACCCCATGGAAGGTTCTGGAGTGTCAGGAACATTCCAAGCGCTCTGATTGGTTCATTGGTTTCTCAACTTTTTAATCTTGACCATAAAGTTATACTTTTTGGTGACTTTAACGCTCACCACCCTCGTTGGAACTGCCAGAATGACCATTCAGTAACCAGATATGGTACTGAAATTAATTCCTACTCAATTGATAACTAATTTGATGTTGCTATCCCACTTTATGACACCAGGCTTGGTGTTTCAGGCTCCCAATCCATCATTGACTTTGCTCTTTTAAACAACATTCACTATCCGTATGAGATTAATACTATTAATGATTTATCCTCTGACCACTTACCTGTTAAACTTGACATTAAC